>OY728157.1:1216374339-1217624339 GCA_963277665.1 Viscum album
GTTTTGTTCATTGGTTCACATATCTATATAGAGGTGTATGGAAAAAGGGAGGATTTCCTTTCCCATGGAAGATATTTTTGTTGGGAGTTTGACCAAGATAGATGGCAGCAGTAGATTCTATTTTATATATCTCCACATTAACATGAGGAGGACTATCATGGTCATGAACATGTCCTTCTTCCACATCAATAGAATAGGTGACAGACCATTGCGGGGTTGAGAGTGTGTGTCGACCAACTTCAATGACCCAGGAACTAAGAAGATTAGAAATATGAATCATGTTTTTCGTTTTGGTGAGAATATGTATGCATTCCTTTAGTGGTTGTACATGGATATGGGCCCTCTGGTTGAAGGATTTCAGAATTTTCCAATAACTACGTGGTGCTGTGGGGATATAATCCCACTACAAAGGAGCTATCAGAATATTTCGATTTGCTACCTCATTGTTGATTGGGATATGTGCATGTCATGAGGCACGCGCCACTCTCACTTGGATAACCTTAGTTGGACCAGGTATATATGCCTAGTCTAAATATGAATTCCCAACCAAAATATGTCGATGGACCATTGAAATGGGTGGATGAATATGAGACTCCTTCTGTATTGGATCAGAATAATGTTGGCATTTTCATTCATTGGAAGAAGAATGAATATATGCCTTTCTTCTATGACAGGATAGAGTATGACAACCAAGTTCACTAATAAGAATATGGGCCTATCCTAAGGCTTGTTCCACTCTCACCTCGTTAGAAACTTCAATAATGGGGATATGGGTTGGATCATTTTCTTTCATATCATGCCATATGACTAATTTAATTGGCATGTTCACCAATATCATGGCATGTGATGCCCTCAACTGGTTATCCCCAGTTGGAACATGATTTTGATCTATATTTGATGCCTCCCCCCTTCATCAGGATATGATCATAATCCTCCTAGGTAGGATAAATAATGTTAGATTTCTATAGTACAAACACTTGATCATGATAATCGATGGGTTGAGTCTTCTCAGTTATTGATATTGGAGTGTTCATGTTTCCCTTAATTAGCAACACTACATGAATATTCTCGTGGAGTTCTACAACTTTTTTTTTAAATTGTATTGGAACTTTTGCAATGTGTGTGTAGAAATATAAGCCAACACATCCATTGTTTCCAATTTTTATTGACATTTGTCTTCTATTTAAGTGTTTATATGCTCCCAATTTTATCATTCATGTTCAATAGATATATGAAAATGGGATACATCCATATGAGTAGGAGTTTGAGGATCCCCCATGTTGGATACAAGATTTTTTCCACAGACTTGTTAAAATAGAGTAGGGATATGAGCCTACTAGTTAGACCCTATCAGAGTATACATGTGGGTATTCTTGGTATGTGTTGGGGTATTCTCCCCCTCCTAGGTATCCAACATATTCTTTCTTAAATGAGGATTTTTCAATGGATCCCATGCATGGGCGCCTGAGATGGTTGTCTATCGATAGGTTCCCTCAGTATGTGGCTAATATTTACCAGTATGATGATATTGTATATGAAATTTAGTAGGCTCCCACCTTTGCGGTGTAGTGAC
The DNA here is from genome assembly GCA_963277665.1 of Viscum album. NCBI lineage: Eukaryota > Viridiplantae > Streptophyta > Magnoliopsida > Santalales > Viscaceae > Viscum > Viscum album. The sequence continues at coordinate 1,216,375,913 of OY728157.1, forward strand.
TTTAGGTGTAGCAACCCTAATATTACATAACAATGTTTTACATATCATTTTTGGAGTACTTAAGCCTTATACAAAAAGACACCCATTGAACATAAGTGGTATAGCACCTTTGGAAACATGGAATCATAAAAAATAGTAAATAAGTGAGGTACATTATCTCCCACAATTTTCATCCCATCATGAACCATTTTCACACACATAAAAAATAATACAGATATTCAAAACATAATGAAGGGAATCTAAAAAGTGGTGTTCTAAAATTCTTAGTAAGGGTAAAAACGGGAGACAAGTAAGCATAAATATGAGCATAAGGGTATGAGAACCTTATCATGAAAATAGAATATCATACCCTTGATATCAAAGATAATATATATGAATCATGGAATAATCCATTCCAGTTTATAAGACATGAACTAGAATGAAATACTTGACATAAGTCATGAAAAAATAACATTTAAGTGAGGCATGGAATTGTTGAAATAGATACACATATATTGATTTCAATAGTATGTAAGGCATAAATTCTAGGACTATCTTATTAGGAAAATTCCGTTATTTAACTGGGTGATCCTCAGTTTAATCCATGAGTTACTGTGTTGGGAAGACCCTCATTTTTTCCCTGTATTACTAAACAGAGTAAACCATAATTCCATACCTATATTAATGAACTTAGTAAACCATCATTTCATCGATATCTATTTCATGAGATATAAATCTATAATCAATGCATTGGATGGAGATAAAAGTCATACCTGTCACATAATGAAATCAAACATATATGAGTCAAAAGATCATAAATGAACATATCATAGCCCATGAAATGAAATGGGTATCATAAAAATGTAAACATATCATATCCTGGGGAAAGGGATAGGTTTCATAATCATTTCATTATAAGCATCACCTGTGAAAAGAACCAAGTTTCAAAATCATATAACTTGTGAAAGGGGAACATGCTTTATAAATAGAATACCATCAAACAATTATCCATTCAAATAAAGAATATGAATGGAAAAATTGAATAATTTACCCATTAATTAATAACAATTACCGATGTATGTTATCATAGATGTATAATATTTTTGAAATGCCTTTAAAAAATATTTCTTGAGGAAAATATCCTATCTTCTTTGAAAAATTATTTTTATATGCTAACACCATTTGAAAAAATATTTCATTTAAAATTTATTTGAAAATATATAATTGGATATTTGGAAATATTAAAGAATTTATAAAATATTTTTTCATTGATTACGATCTTCAATGAAATTATAAATCCTTTTTTGAAAATGTTTTGGATTTTTTTAAAACATGGTTGTTGAATGCAATGGATTTTGGACTGATGAAAGAGACGATCTGATTTTATTAAACGAATTATATTGAGTACAAAAGAGTGAAAAAATGGTACTAAAAATAATGATATCTTTAATAAAAAATGTATAAGTAAACTCCTGAATTTTCTAGAGATATTTCATCAATGGATGCGTAAATATAAAACTTCTCAAAAAGACGATAAGATTGCCTCATTAAACTCTTATAAAATGGTTACGTGGGATCATGATAACCATGTAAGAAAAGGATATAAAATGAAGTTTAACATATCATGAAAATAAGGAGAATCATTATATAACATGTAAAATAAAAGTATATACACCATGAAAAATAGGTTAGGTGCATCAAAAACAATAGTCTCAAAGAAGGTAAATTGAGAAAAAACATTTTTTACCAATTTGGTAACTTTAGAAAGATAAACCCCATAAAATAAGAATAATAGAATGAATATGTATAAATGAATAAATTAATGTAAAATATATATCTAATAAAATTGTTGTTATTACAAACACCATAATAAAGGAAATAGTTGAAAATATACCTTTTACTTCACATAAATTAATATTGAGTTGAAAATCCCCTTAACTTATTTCTTGACACTCTCCATAATAGTACATAATTCCTTTATAATAAATATATGTTTATTATAAATATTATATAGAATCATATACATACATCAGTTTTTATATATTATTTGATTGTGATGTTATATTACCCTCTTGTTAATGATCATATATTAAAGATCCACATTGGGTAGTATTCTATTTGTTCTTCGCAAGTGTCTTAATTTGTATTAGTGATGGTCCTTATAAATATATCAGGATTCAAGAATGTATAAAATGATATAAATATAAATTATATAATGTATATATATATTATAATAATTTATTTCATAATGATGTATGGAATGGAATACACCATTAAGGGAGATGGTAATCTGTTCGTGCGCATCGAGGTTGTTTCCATTTTTATTATCATATCGAATGTATGTATGTAAATAATATATATATATATATGTATATATAAATAATTATTAAATTATAATTAATATATAATATATATCATAATATTTTATTAAACCCATCCATAATACATTCCTTATGGTGTGTGAATGAATCACATCACTTTGAGGGGGCGATAGCCACACATTCTCAAATGAGATTATCATATTAACACGAAGTAGAAGGTAACACTATATATATTAAAATACGAATATAGAAGCCTAAAATCAGAATACATATTATATATTACCTGTATAATTAGTTTTTCCATCATTATGGCCACCATGATTGGATGTAATGGAGAAATGAGAAATCATCCTTTCATGAGACAGTAGTTCATCATACATAGAAATAGTTTTTCTAACATCCATTTGTCAAATGTATGTTTATATATAGGTCAGTAAATTTGAATTAAAACATCCTATTATATATAGAATAATGTTTTTGTCACACAAGAAGGGAATATAAAGAGTCGATGGGTGGAGAATGAAAATAACGGAAAGTGTCTTCAGAGAATATGTTACCTCTTAATCAGGTAACCCCTTTTATATTGTACCAAAAGGCATCACTGAGAGGGTTTATACCCAATGATAATATTCAAATCCTTAGGGATTATTTTTGTGAGGCTAATTGGGAATATAATGGACGAACATAAAAGGTTTTATAGGTATCAGTAATGGGTATAGTTGGTGGCCATTATAGGGAAGGAAAAGGAATTGAATGGAATTTTTAGAAACAAATTACGTGTGCACATGTTCTTAGCTAACATAAGGAATAAAAAAATAATTAAAACTAAAAAAATGGATGTTTAATAGACAAACTATGGATATAATTTTTTTTGACAATTATCTAGGTCCTTTGGGCCCTTAATTTTAAGTATTAGTCCCTAATGAATCATAACATGGCCTTAATTTATATGATTAATTTTAATTACTTTTACTAATAATGTTGGTAAAAAATTAACATGGCCTTATTAGACTATAAAAATTAGACAGAATTCAATTTTTTTATGTTGGTCTTTTGAAATTTCAATAATAGAAGTGGAAATTTTCATATTAATGCTAATCCCATAGATGGGATGAAATAACAGGAATTTAATGTAAGAAAAAGTTCAAATGTTTCTTAATATTTTACATTAATTATAAACGTGGAATTGATTATAATGAATTAGTAAATTTAATAATAATATAATGTGACCATAAAAAATATTTATAATAAAATATATTATTTATAATTAATAAGACATAAAGGTAGTTTATAACTAAAAATCAGTATTTATGACTATTTATCAAAAATTTAAGTTTCATTGAAAAATCCCCAAAAATATCCATATGACAGCTTCGACATTCAGAATTTAAATATAATGATTATTTTATCAATTTAAATTTCAAAATGTTTTTAAATTTTCATTCTTTATTTGAATAAGTTTATTCGAAAATTATTATTATTTTTTTATAAAAAGGCCTCTACCGAAAATATTATCGTTTAATATCAACATGATTTATTTATAAAAAAATATTATAAAAAATAATTGAAAATTAACTATTAATATTCAAAATAATATGTTTAACAACTAGGTTATTATTATTTTATTTAAATAATTAAAATAAACAAGAGTTACTTCATAGAAACTTAGTGTTTCATGAATTATATTCCAAATCAGTGTTGTGTGCATCGTACGTAAAGATAGTGTTTCGTGGAATATATGTCATGTCAGTTCCATGTGAGAGGATTAGTTTTATTAGTGAATTATATGATATAAATGAAAATTTAAATTTATTCATATAAACATGTCCATGAAAACACAAGGTACTATATTCATTACCCTTTAAAATGAATTTATCCCATGAAATTCATCACTTAGGTAAAAAAATTCAGGCCACATCTGCATCATCATATCCTCCTGTTCTCACGTAGATTATTGTAACTGATGATTTATCCACAAAACATTGACCTAGTTAGTGGTATTATTTCATATAACTTTATCTAATCACTCTATAATTTCAATAGTTTTCTCCTCATAAGAAATATCTTTCTCCGGTGGTATGCCCTCTAAATTTAGTACATTTGAAGGGTTGGATATTTACTTTAATATGAGTGATAAATGTAGCACTCAATGGAATTTAGAGAGATTTGGAGGAAGGTGAATGAAATAGGTTACTAACCTGATATGATCAATAATTTCAAAGAGGTCGATATACCTTGGGATTAGCTTCCCCTTTTCCCAAATCTCATAACATTATTCTTGGTTGATATTCATAAAAACAAGTTTTCAAAAACATAAAATTCATGATCACATCAACTATTAATAGCATAAATTTTCTGCTAGCATTGAGCTATCGTGATATGTTTCTAAATGGTTCTAACCATCTCACCCGTTTCGTCATAGATCTCAGGACATAATAGAATTATTTTTACATCGTCATCTTAGAACAATGGAGCTCTATATTTTTCACATATAGGGATTCATATGGTTCCATTTAAATTAATTATTGAAAGATATTGTGGTTATAAAACACAACTAGAGTATCATTTTATCCCAGGAACCTTTGAAATCCATATAACATGATCTGAACATATCCTCAAGGTTCTGAATTTTTCCTGCAGACAAACCATCTGTTTTAGGATGAAAAGTAGTGCAAAAAATAAATTATCTATGATGTGATTTCTGTTGGATCCAACAGAACATTGAGGTAAACCTCATATCCTGACATGATACAATGGTACGTTGAACTCCATTAATCTTTACCACTTCCTTAATATAGATCTGCGCATGTTGATCAAGAGAGAAATCTTCTTTGCTATAAATAAATTTTGATGAAATATTAACCCGATCAACTACTACCCATATAAAATTATACCTTATTGTGGTTATGGTTAGTCTAACGAAAAAACCATAGTTATGTTTCCCCATTTCAATTCTGGTATGGGTAATGGATGAAAAATCCTATTATACATTTTTCTTTCAACCTAAACATACTGGCATAATAAAATTCTGATACAAAATCTACGATGTCCCACTTCAAGACATCCCACCAGAGGTCCTTCATCATGTACCTATACATCTTCGTACATCCAGGATGAATATAGAATAAAGAACTATATGCATCCTCTAGCAACTCATTTATCATATCAGGAATGGAAAGAAGAAATACACAGCTCATGAACTGTATAATTCTATCCAAGTCATGGTTATGGTCAGGAATAATGCTAACCTTCTTTTTTATCTCTTCATATTACTTCTACACCTCTAAAATCATTACATATATAGAGGGAAGAAAATTCATTTGGGAGAGATAAATTTTTTACCTTTTCATGAGGATTTTAGATCCTTCTATTCAAAATATAGAAATATTGTATCTTTTTTTTATCTGCATCATGGATAAGCTTTCTCGATCCTTCCTACTCAAAGAATCGACCACCTTGTTCTTTTTTCCATGGTGGTAATTTTTTAAGTAATTATAATCCATTATCAACTATTACCATCTTATCTGGCTCATGTTTAACTCCTTCTCTGTGAATATATCATTCATAAATTTATGATCAGTATATATATCACATATTTTACCATAATGATAATGGATCAATATCATTCATGAAAATATTACCACTTATAACTCCAAATCATTATTTGGGTAATTTTCTCACAAATATTCATCTTTCACGAGGAATATACAATAACCATGTTTTTATTCATAAAAAACAACCCAATCCCTTCAGGGATGCATCTCTATAAATAAAAAACCCTACAGGGTAATTTATGTGCAGGTCCACTGACCAACCTTCTCTTTAGTTCATTGATATTTCCCCACCTTCATCTTTCTAGATGAAATTCACACCCTTTCGAGTTAACTTAGTTATAGGGTTTGATAGTCCATAGTAATTATCCAAAAAACCGTCGATAATATCCATATAAACCATGAATGTTATGGTTCTCGGTCATTATTTTTTGTCTTGTACATCTTTCAATATCCACTTTAATTGATGGGTCTACAACTCCACCATCTCATGAGAAAATGTTAACCAAAATAGAAACATTTTCTCCTCAAAATTCATTTTTCTAAATATTTTCATATAACGTTCATTTCTCAAGGTCATCAGTACAATTCTCAAGTGATATTCATGTAATACCCTGTTCTTTGAATAGAAAAGAATATAATTTATATAGTCTACCACAAACTGGTCAAGGTAATATCTAATTACCCTATTCATTAAATGCATGAATATATTAGAGGAATTATTGTGACCAAAGGGGTCTCTATATATTCATTGTATAAATACCTTGTATGGAATTTCATATTAGGTAAATCCTCCTTCTTGAACCTCAATTGATGATATCTAGAATGAATGTCAATCTTTTAAATGTATTGTGCATCATGAAGTTGATCAACAATGACTTAAATATGGGTAATAGAATACTTTTTCATTAGTGTGATCTTGTTAGACACCCAATAATCAATGAAGTGTCACATTGATCCATCTTTCTTCTTCGCAAACAAAACTGGTGCACCCCATGTTGACAAACGTTTCTGAATGAATCCCTTATCATGGGTTTCTAGGATTTCTTCATTAATTCATATAAATCAATCACGTCCATTCATTGAGGAGTCCTAGATATTAGTGTGGAACTAGGTAAATGTTCTATTTATATTTCAAATTCACGTTTTGATGGAATACTAGGAAAAAATACTTTAAGTACATCTAGAATATTCTAAACAATAATAATATCATTGATGTTCTTCTCCCCAACCATTTTTTATAAACAACCATTCGGAATTGAAATTAACACCTGTACAATGGATGTTATCACCAAAGGATGTTTGGGTTATCATCACATTTAGGGATGATCATAGTAGGGTTTTAAATATCAAATAAAACATCCCTTTCCATGAAAATAGTTGTGTCATTCATGCAGTAAAATCAAATCCAAACCTAATATATCATCAAATTCTACCAATGGAAGAATGAAAATATTTACAGGAAGCACATTCCCACAAACATCAATCAGATATGAATCATAAAAATGAGATGTAATAATTTTATCATTAGGGGTTTACACTGATAATTCCACAAATAAATGTTTTGTAAGAATCTAAAAACCCAATGAAAATTCATTACATATGAATGAGTGGGTAGACAAAGAATCCAATATGACATTATCTGGTCTAGAGTGAATATAATGTGTACCTTTCACCATGGTGTTCTTGCACCCATTATTAGATATAGTGACGTAATGTGATTTAATCATATCCCTCGGCTTAAGAGGTTGGTAACTTCAATCTTCCTCACCAACCATTGGGTTTTGAAAATAGTTAACAAAATGACAATTCCCTAGCATTGAAAGCATTAAATAGTGTGAGGTGCATTTTGATTGGATTTTTCTCCATTAGAATATTTAACAAACTTCTTCTCATCATTGTGAACATCAGTTTCCCGATGTCCTTACCTTCTTAACGTAAAACATTTATTATATCCCATAAAGAAATTTTCATCCTGATTCTTCCCACACATAGAGTATAAAGGAAACGTTTGTCTTCTTTTCCCTTGGGTTCTCAAAGTTTCCTTTGAACTCCATCCCCATCTTCTTATTAATCCCATGAGATTGATATGTGACTCCCACAGTCATTTAAACCATCATGGAACAACACAAAATCTCTTAATATCTAAAAAATCATCTTTTGGACAATGTCATTCTAATACATGTCTTTAAACCACCAAATAACTTATCAATATTATATTACAGTTGGATGATAATACATGAAGTGTACCTTTCATGTCTCATGAAATTTGCCTCATAAGTACCAACTGACTCATTATATCTTTGATTCAGCTCAAGGAAGTCTTTTTCAATCTTGGTATGAAGAATTTAAATAATGTAATTATAGAAAATGATGTTCTTGAACTCATCCCAATCCATGTATTCAATCTCATAATTATGTCTTATATTTTTTATTAGAGTCCACCACTGATCTACTTCACCTAATAAGTGATAAACAATAAGAATTAATTTCTCATGCTCTGAACAGTAAAGAACGTCGAATATATTTTTCAGGGTACTAATCCATTTTTTATAAAAAAAATTGGAATAGGATACCCTCTGAAAGATAGTTGATGTTTCATCCTGAAAGATTCATCTGAATTTTTTTCCCTCCATTGCTTATTTGTATTTCCACCATGATACATAGCTTGAGAACTTTGTGTCACCATAGTGACAAGATTTTACAATCCAACTACAATATCATTTGGTTTCTCATGATGAAAATCATTGCATTGTCAATTGAAATGGTCATTAACGTGGTTATTTTGGGTTCTATCCATTTAGTAAATCCAAATACATAGTCTTATAAATAATTATCATAATGAAGAACCACATAATAATGAAAAAGAAATTATAGGATGTATAACTTATGACACCATCCAAAATATATGACACCATAAGGTTAATCCTTGGTTATTCATAGCCAACCTAAATTTAAAACCATCATAATGATTCTTGAATAGTCAGTGAATTCACAAAGAATATCCCACTAGAGTGTCTAACTAGCTGTGCAGTAAGGCCCAATATCATGTACCATATTACCCCTAGTCAAGCTCGAAACATCTAATTGGAGTTGTTACCCATTGGTTCATATGTGAGAGAGCCATATCAACATGTAGTAGCTAGATACGGATGTATTTCTAGAAAACCACACACTCTATCCTTCAACAATATTCTAGGACATTTTCTTATACATTTCCTCTTCGTTAGACATTTCCATGGACATATTATTTAGGGTTCTCATTATGGTTTACTAATACTAGTTTCTAAAAGTTACCTATAACATTGCATTAATACCAACTATAGTGACCCTCACAATAATAAAATAATCCTTACATAAGATTTTTAGAATACTTAAACGTTATACAAACATACACCCAAAGGCTTCAGTTAGTATAGTACCTTTGACAACATAGAAAACATAAACAATGATATATATGTCATTTAAATTATTTCCCTCTTGGTTCTTCATGACTAGAACCCTTATTATAACACACAAACATAATAAATATATTCATAACCTAAGGAATGAACATGGAATGTGATGATATTAAATAATCATTAAGGCTAAACAAGGGAGACACGTAATCATAATGATAAGAAAATGGGTAAAATAACATGAACTTGAGAATAGAAGATCATACCATGTATATCAAAGATCATATATATGAATCATGGCATAAATCATGCCAGTTCATATGACAATAATTTGATAGAGGTAAAGAACAAACGAAATGAAATCATAACATAGGAGTAAGACATGGAAGTGTGGCAACACATATACATTTAATGATTTCTATAGTATCTATGGAATAAATGTAAAGACCACTTGAGTGGATCAAGTCCTTTACCGAACCAGGTGAACCCCCTTTCCAGTCTTGTATTATAGAACCGAGTAAACCCTCATTCCTACCATGTATTACTGAAGTATGTAAACCCTTGTTCTAGCACTACATAACTGAACCAAGTAAACCCTCATATCATCCATGTCTATCTCACGAGATATAAATCTTTACACAATTCATTAGAGGGAGATATAGTTCCTACCCATCACATAATGAAATCATACATACATGATTCACAAGAACATAAATACATATATCATAACCGATTAAATGAAATGGGTATCATATAAATTTAAACTTATCATATCATATGGAATGATATAGGTGTCATAATTAATTCATCCAAAAAATAACTCATGAAATGAAGTAGGTTTCAAAAGAATATAACACGTGAATGAGAAACAAGATTCTTAAACAGTATGCCATCAAAACAAAATACATTTATAACAATTATATGAATGGAAATATTGAATAATTTCCATATAAAGCCATGATAAACACCAATGGATGTAATATTACATGGGAAATAATTTTCAAATGTTTTTAAAACCATTTCATGAGGAAAATACAATTTCATCATTGAAAATTAATATTTACAAAATAAAACTTTTATGAAAATATTTGTCTTTGAAAATTTATTTGAAAACATATAAAGGATTCTTCGAAAAAAATAAAATATTAAAAAAAGGTTTTTCAAAGAAAATTATCCTGGTGAATCTTTTCAAAAATAAATTGATGGTAATTTTGAAAATATTTTTCATAACATGGTTTTTCAATACAATGGATTTCTGACCAAATAGATAGACAATCCGATTATACTAAACAAATTTTATTAATTACCAATGAGTATAAACAATGGAAATAAAAAATGAGGATGTGATTAATAGATATATCAGAAGGAAACCTGTAAATAGTTTTGATATATTTCATCAAAGGAATCATATACATAATCAATCTCAAAAAAATTATAAGACTATATCAATAAAATATTATAACATGGTAACATTTGATAACAAATTCCATATAAAAAATTAAATCACATAATGCATATAATATCATAAATAGAATAAGATTATACATATAACATTTAGAATTTAATTATATACACTTTTAAAAAGATTTTAGGTGCATAACAAAATAAGAGTCTTCAAGTAGGGAAATTGAGACAAAATTGTTTTACGGATTTGGTAACTTTTGAAAGTTAAACACCATGAAAGAAGAATCATAGAATGTATATGTGAATACCCATAAAATTATTTAAAATCTTAATTGAATAAAATAATTGGTTGTACATACCCTACACAAAAGGAATGAATTAATGGTGAAAATAGATTGTATCTCACAGAAACTAATTGTGAGATGAAAATACAATTACCTTGGGTCTTGACTATCTCTGTACTCATACAAGATTAGCGTATAATAAATATAAGATTTTTATAAATATTTTATAGAATAATATTATAATATATATTATCATATATTCTTTTATTATGACCTTATTTCCCCTCTTTTTACGATATTATTATAATGTTCCCCTTCTGGTAATTTTAACTTTGTTTTTGGCATTTGTATTAATTCGTTATAGAGTTGGCCCTTATACTTATATAATAATTATTCAATGTATATAATGTTATAAATATATCGTATATATATTATATGTATATTAAAATATTTTTTTTCATAATGATGTATGAAAAGGAATACATCGTTCAGTGAGATGGTATGTTGTTCGTAGGCATTAATGTTGTTTCCATTTTTATAGTTCTATTAAAAGAATACATGTTAACTAACTATATATATATATACTTGATTATATTTATATAAATATTAAAATGGATTTAATATATCATATATATCATATCAGTTCAATATAACCAGTCTTAATATATTCCATGTGGTGTTTGAAAAAATCCCCACGCTTTGAGGTGACAATAGTCTGCACTTCGTCAAATGAGATTATAATATTAACACATAATGGAATGTAAAAAGATGTGTGTTAAAAAAGGAATACAGAAGTTTATAGATATAAAAAATAGAATATATTACATATATAAATATCTTTTCCATCATAATGGCCTCCATTATTGGTGGTAATGGAGAAATGAAAAATCATCCTTTCTTGAGGCAGTAGTTCATTGTACAAAGAAACAGTATACTCGACATAAATTAGATGAAGGTGTGTGTTAGTTTAGGCCATAGGAAATTAATAAAAACATCCTATTATATAGAGGATAGTGTTTTTTTCATAAAATAATGGAATAAAGATAGAGGAGGTGTGGATAAGGATAACAAAACAAAGGTCCTTGAGAGAAGATGATACCTCTTAATCAAGTAACTCTTTTTTGTTTTTGAGAAAATGATTCCTTGAGTTGTGTTTTCAAAAAAGAGGCATAAAAGTAGATTCAATAATTTTAGAGGATACTTGTCTTGATATTTGATTAAATTAAATGGTTTGAGAGGTGTGAGGAATGGGTAGAGATGCTTTCCTTTTGTAGGGAAGGGAAATGACTCACATGGAATTTTTAAAATCAAATCTGGTGTCCACATGTTATTACCTAAAAATAGTATTAAAAAATATTGAATGGTTTATGTTTGAAATATGGACATTAAATGGGCATTGAACAAGTTTATAGGTCATTTGGGCCCTTAATTTTATCTTTTAGACCACAATTAATCTTAATTTGGCCATAATAGTTGTGATTAATTTTAAAAACTTTTACTAATCATTTTGGTCAAAACTGACATGGAATTATTAGAATAAAAAAATTATAATAAAATCAAGGGTTTATTTTAATTCATTTAAATTCCAATAACAAAAGCGAAAAAATTAATTTTAGTGTTAATCCTGCAGATGGGATGAAATTAGAGGGGTTTAAAGTAAGAAAAAGTTCAATTTTTTTTTAAGAATTTATATTTAGTGTGAATGTATAATTGGTTCTAATAAAATAATAGTTTTAATATTCATATATTTTTTCTTCATACATATTTATAATATCATGTATCAATAATAAATAATTAGAAAAAAATATAACTTTTAATTATAACCCAATAATTTAACTATTCATCCAAAAAATGAAGTTTCTCAAAAAAATCCCAAAATTTTACCCCAAGATAATTTGATGATAAAAATTCAAAAATGAATTTTATTTTATCAAATTTATTTATTTATATCTATCTGAATTTTCATTCATTATTAGAATGACTTTATTATAGAAATCATTATTTTTAAACAAAAAAAAGAACATTACGAAAAATCCTATATTTTATTATCAATATGTTTTTTTTATATAAAGAATTTAAAAATTACTTAAAAATAATTTATTACCATTAATATTACTATGTTTGACCACTAGGTTATAATAATAATATTGAATTAATTATAACAATGAAAAGAGGTATTTCATAAAAACGTAGTGTTGTGTGCTTCATACACCTAGTCGGTGTTGTGAAGATCATACGCCATGTCAGTTTCGTATGAATTGAATATTTAAATTATTGAATATCAATATATAAATCAAAATATAAATTCATTTGAAAAAATGGATTCATAAAAACTTGTGGTTTTACAATAGGAGACACTGATCAAGCCTCAAGCCCCACCTTCATCAAGTAAAAAAGGTTCCGGTTGTCACACTCTTGGGATATGATCCCAAACGATTGGTCAGGATGATGTGGCCACTGTCCTAGAAGAACCATTCACCACATGATGTGAACTTTTCGAATACCATGCTAGTAGAATCTCACGAGCATAATCCATAGTCAGGATCAAGATGTATCTATGGTACTCTAGAATCATTGAGTTTTATACTTGTTCTTGGAGCTATTTGGAAGGAAATATAGTTTTATGAACCATTGGGGCGGCAACATTAGATGATGTTCTAGTACAAGTGTAGAAATATGAAGAAATTTTCTTCGATTGGGAGTCTGAAATCATTCAAACATCAAAGAACAAGGTAACTTGTTATTGGCATGTCGTATGTAAGATAATGCTCAATCTAATATGCATGGTAAACAAAATTGTCTTGTCATCCTTTTTCATCCATTCTTCTCTTATGGAGTTGTCAACACGAGGATGGGAACATAGGAATCTCGATTTATCATGGTTTTACAACTTTTCTTGTATATAAATTATCAATCAAATTTTCATAAGAGGCTCATGTCAATCCTATCATTGATTTTCTCATCTGAGGGGAATGCAACAGGGAAAGAAGGATTATAATCCAGTCATTTTTTTTTCTAGAGATTCATGTCAGGTTCACTATTTTTGATTCATATGGATTTCGTGTCCTGGAATCAGTGTTTCTCGTCACATTCCCATATCTATTTTCCCAGAAACTCTCAATAGATCCCCCATTCATATCTGAGTATAGTCCAACATTCCAAAGGCTGATGATCATTTAGGTTTTGAGTCATGTTGACTAATAATGTCTCTCATTTATTGAGTAAATGGGATTTAGAAGTTATCCCACCCTTTTAGTGGAGGAATTATATCCTACTCTAGGACTCACGTCTATATTGAAGACATGTTGGTTAATCTCTCCCTAATCCTGATATAGGACCAGTTACCCTGACATAATAACTATGGTTCAATTATATTTTATATACAACAGGATGGGAATTATATGTATGTAACTGAGGTTCTCCATCATTATCCAATAGTGGAAAGTCACATATTTTCTAAAGACACGAGAACAAGTGTTTCAGGATATTCTCCCATGTGTGGAGGTAGTTGATATACTGAAGATGGTATTAACCCATTATGAGGCATCCTATGTACCATGGTTTTGAATGAATAAAAAATCGTGTAATTCTATTGGCATTGAGACTTACACACATAGTATTCCCTATTTATTATGCCTAATGAGGTGCTCATTGCATACACCTAAGCCCATCTGATCCATGATCATTGTGAGAAACAATATTGAGTGCATGATAAAACCCATGGCATGTTGATATGGGATCATTATATTGGGTATGTCCTTGAAATATTTGATATGGATCTTGCTCCCTTATGGAGGTGTCTGACATATCCTAGTTATTGCAGGAATAAGATTCCTTTTATTTTTTAAGACTTGGGCTTACACACCAAGACTTCCGTATATATGATGCCTAATGACGGGCTTGTTGCATCCCCCTAAGCCTATGTTAGCCATACTCTTTTTGCAGAATAAGAGGGACTGCATGATCAACCTCATGGCATGTTGATTTTGTATATTCATATTGGGGAAGTAATTAATATATTTGATATAGAGCTCGAGCCTTAAATGACGCATCCTATATATCCCAGTTATAGTAGGATTCAGATTTCTTATTGTTCATTATGGAAGGGGCATAAACAATGATGTTTCCCAACTAAATGGGCCTTCATATCTATAAATTTTTTCATGATCCTATTGACATACCCTCGGAGTCGTTGTGTGGCCTCATTCAACACATATGGGGGGTGTTGAAAGAGCCAAAATGATGTGGTCTGGGGGGTGTCCCATGTCTTGGGTGACACATCAGTGAGACATCAGAAGTTCAGGTTGGAACATCCAAATGTGTGCCACATGTATTTGATGAATTTTCATGGAGACCCGATGAGACCATGTTGACATGTTTAGAGGTTTCACAGGACTCAAATGACTTGTTTTGGGGGAATGATAGATGGGTTTTCATGTCCAGCTGTATCGATGGGATTTGGTTGATGTGATTAAACACCATCATATGTGTTATGTGATGAATCCGAAGGATGTCAAAAGTCCAAGGTTACAATCCTAGAGGGTTTGCAGGATCTGGTTGCTGCTCACAGAAGGTTTGAAAGACTTTTCCCGATATTTTTTATGTGTTCTTCATGTTCCAGATGAAATTACAATGGGATATCATGAGATATGGGTAGTGTGACATGGATCTATCGTTTTTCTTTAGATCATGCATGAAAATACCATCGAGGTCTATGATACTATACTCCACTTGAGTTTTCCACTTTGATTCATGTCTTTTTCCCTTGTTGTGAGGGTGCCACAGCTTGGTTTTGTGTCATTATGTTTGGGTTTTATGTTATCTAAAATAAAATTGATGTGGAATTCACATGTATTCGATGGAATCCTTTGCATGATATTTTATTTTCCACGAAAATGATTTTATGATTTGTGTATTAATTCTCTGGCGGTCCACTATTCTGTTACAAAGAGGAATGTTGGTCGATTACATGATCGGATATTCGCAAAAGCTATGAATCTAATTGCCGATAACCGTATCCTCTAACATCTAGTAAATCAACTATCACACCAACTTAATATTTAACCAACTATTTCTTGAGTTATATTAGAGAATTTTTAGGTTCATATATACCACATAGTCACCTTTTTATGAGGGGAATATTACATGAGTCTAGTCGAGAGTTGGCAAGAGGTCTGGAATTACATAGTTTTGTGAGTCTCTACGGTGGACTACATTTGGGGTGCCACCTAATTTTTATCTATCACGGGCCCATACATCCATTATTTTGTTATGAAAACTATTGAGGACTAATAGAAGGGATTCCATTCCATCATGTGGAAATGTCCAAGGGTATTTGGAAGATCCATGTACCTATTATAGGGAACTAGATATTCCTTGGATGGCCCATTGCAGGGTCTCACAATCTATGATGAGGGTGCATTGGACGTGTCACGTATCCTTCAGTGATTTTGAACCACGGTCGCCTCCCCCTTTTGCATCTCCTTTATTTTATGTGATGATGGTTTGGATTCATGGACGATTTCATGTATAGAACAATGGGTATTTCATATATTTTTATGGGGATGAGTCATGTGAATAATATGGGTCCCATGGCGATGCGTGATTATTTCATAGGCAAACCTGTCTATTCATCCTTAGTGAACTATGGTGTTTCCTTGACATGTGCTAGGTATTTCGTGTAGTGAAACTAACAAGCCAGAGGGACCTCTTGAGTTGTGGTGGATGTGGCACTAATGTATCAATTTGACTCACTGGTCACTCAGGTTGCATGTCGTATGTCTTTCAATGACCACATATATCACTCTCCTCATCCCTTAATATTTCCTTTGTTTCATTTTACAAGGGTTGGGAGGTATAGATGTTTTATGGGATAGTATTCTTGATTCTTAATTGATTTTATGGTGGTGTATCACATTAATAATGTAGATAATATGAGTATTAAATTTAAATGGAATGAATATTAAATTTAAATTACTTTTTTAAAAATTAAATAATGGTTAAAAATGTATTTAATAATTCGTAGGATAATATTATGAACATTATAGAAAAATGTAATTTGAAAACTAGGACATCAAATAAAATGGATTTTCAACAGAAGAGAGAAATAAATTTAGTTATCCTAAAAAAAATTCTTTTGATCTCTTGTGTCAATATAGATTGATAATTTAAAGGAAAATTTTTATCTACATAAAAAACTATAATGGAATAAAATTCATTTGATTCATGATATATTGGTTACACAATTAAATTATCATTAATTTAATGATAAATAATTCTAATAAACAATTACGTTGTAATATAAATCCCTAAAAAATTTGGAATCTTTTGTAATAAGTAGAATAAAAAGGAATAATTTAAAATGAAACTTTAAGTATAGTGAACATAAAGATGATCATGATAGGTAATATCAGTGGGGATGTATATACTCATCACAACGTAAACAAGAGGTGGACTTTACATATGTATCATAAAAATTAATTTGACTTGAGAAACCCCTAAAAATGATCATAACAATGATGTGAGAATTTATCAATGAAGTGATTATGTGTAACAATTTTAAATACCCATATAATAACTATAAATACAATTTAATGGTATAATTATTCATTACCAACATAATCTAAGGATATCAGATATTCCAAATAAGTGACATCACCCAATGAAAATAAATTGACTTTTGAAACCCCATACAACTTTGTTAATCTATGAAGAAAAATATTATGAAAGTTAGATACATACATGGTATAAAAAATTGTAAGAATTTTATATTATAATAAAAATAGACAGTCATGAAAATTATATAATCCACATAGAGGATATATGTGGGGAATTTAGAATATGAATCAGGGAAATAAAACTGATATGAGAAACCCTTAACTGAAGTGTGAATTAATTCAACATTAATTAACAATTATTATTAATAATAATATATTTATTATATATTATTTATATAAACATAGTCATATATATTATGAGATTCATTATAAACATAAAACATATTATCACCAGTTTATTTTTTTTATTAGAATCACTATTCCATGTTGTAACTTTATTGTTTATCATGCATGTTTGATTTTAGCAATCCATGTCCATGAACTTTTATTGGTATTTCATCATGTCATGAATATTAATCATTAAATAATTATAAATTTTTAAATTTTAGTTTTAAAACAATAAATTAATGATTATTAGTAAAGATGAACATTGTTATAGTCATAGAGATAGTAGATCATACACATGCATGAGTAACATATAAAATTTTCATCAATAATGTTGGAAATAAGATAATTTTTATTTAATCATTCTAGAAATATGATTATGTCATAAATATTATAAATAATTTTTTATATACTTACTACCATCCATGTAAACATAGTGATGAAAAATTAATTTCATCGTTAAATGGAGATGGTAAGTTGTATATACACATGAGCAATGTTTGGGGTTTCTATAAGATGAAATGTATATAGATAATGATTGATCAAAAAATAAAAATGAATATTATTTATATTTCATAGAATAAATACATTATATTATATTATATACAATAGATTTATAATTTCT
Source organism: Viscum album (assembly GCA_963277665.1). Taxonomy (NCBI): domain Eukaryota; kingdom Viridiplantae; phylum Streptophyta; class Magnoliopsida; order Santalales; family Viscaceae; genus Viscum; species Viscum album. The sequence goes on from OY728157.1 coordinate 1,216,394,416, forward strand.
AAAAGAAAAAATATTATTGAATGTACTCAGGTAATAGTTTTACCACATCGTTGAGAATCTACTTTTTTCTCAAAAATAATGCTTTAAAAGAGTGATAGGTTTGAATGTCCACAATCTATATAACATGGTGGTGGAATTTTTTGAGATGATATGATCTATATTTTTTTATATATAATTCTCATAATCATATTATTTAGAACCAAGGAACACATGATTTAATGATTAGAAGTTATATGGTTGAAATATAATCAATAAATCAATTTTTGGAATGTTTTTGGTATATTTTAAGGCATATCATATAGTTAAACCTCATTAAACATATTTAAACCTTATCAATGACTACATAAAAATTTACCCTCATAAGATAATTATTCGATAAAAAATAAAAGGGAAATTATAGTTTAACTTTGTAATGATGAATCAAAATTATGATTAGTTTCAATTAGATTCATTTTCTAGTAATGGTAGAAATTAAATTTAATATATTTAAAATATGATTGAAAAAAAAATTAGGCAAATATTACATCTTCAAATAATCTAATTTAAAAAAATACCCAATTTTTTTTTTAATTTATATAAAATATGACTTATCGTCACAATAGTCTATATTTGGTAACTGAATGTAAATAAATATTTTTTAATACATTAATTCCCTCCATAATACTCTATTTTTCCAAAAACCACTAATACAATAGTACAATTTCTTGTTTAAGATACATATTATTGTTTTACCCCATGGTTTTAACCCAATATTACTATTTACCGATGTGATAAATTTTACCACTGTTATTATTCATAATGCCAAAAAAATAACAGGGACTGATAAAAAAAAATTATCCTCCTAATATAAAAGATTTAATCATTTTTATGAAATTTAATTTTGGTATGTGGACAAAATTTATATAAAAATATCCATGCTAAATGTGTTGAAAATTATTTTTTCGGGAAAAAGTAATTTTTAAGTGTAATATAGTTTTATAATTAATCTATCACTAGTAATCAACATTATATTGACTTAAATATATAAATATATAGTCATATAATCTATATATTTCATCTAATTAAATCTTCATTATGGAATATTATGTTTAACTAAATTGGAAAATACATTATGCACTTAAAAATTGTTTTATTAAAAAGCATTTTTAACCCTGAAAATAAACGTGTAACAAAATAAAATATAATATTGATTACTATGGAATTAAATAGTTTAATTTTGATAATATAGATATAAATTTAATTTAAATCTATATAGATAATATAAATGTACTTTTAAATTACATTATTTGAAAAAAAAAATAAATGGTAGTTTTATAGAAATCAATATTTTTCTCTCTTCACTGAGAAATAAATATTTCTAGAACAAATCCAAAAATTATATCCAAATTTAAATTTTATATTATGAATAAAAAAGTTATTTCCTTTCCATAATATATAATTATTAATTTTCAATAAATTAATTACAATATTCTTAAACAAATACCAATAAAATCATTTTTGAAGGAAAACATGTTTTGAACCATAAAATGACTTTACAAAAAAGACTCGAGTACTTATTTATAATAAATTTATAAATATAATTAAATTATATAACAAATTATTCAAAAATTTCATAATATGGTTTTTCCAATTCAACGAACCATTATTAATGGTTAGGAATGCATTATTAGGTTTGTAAATTTATATTTTAATATTATACTATAGTTCATTAAAACTCGGTATTGTGAATAACAAAAAATATATAAGAAATCCAATTTATATAAAGAAACATTTATTCTAATCTTTTGGGGTGTTTCATAGACATTTTGCTTGGTGTATGACTATGAGTGAGTCTATCCTCATATGACATTTATGGTCGAATAAGTACATGATATAGTTAACCAAGATCAAGGATTTTGATTACTTGTGATGTAATGGGACTGTCTCTCTGGGTAGGTACATGACATCAATAGTGGGTGTAAAAAACCACATCTATGAAAGATCATTAAGTAAACATAAAATTTCCTGGATGATCATTTTGGAAATGTGATAAGAGTGAGTAAATGGTTTTATTTTTATGTGTAATATATGGTGGTACGTTTGGTAGAAATGAACATTTGAATTCATAGGGATCCTAAAGAAATGTATTTAGTCTTGAGATGAGATGATGTGTTCTAAATGTGATCATATTTTTGGATAATTAGTGCTTATGATTTAAAATAGTGCAATGACATGTTTTATCTAATTGGGTGAAAAAATATTTAAATTTATCCTAATTTCGGTGTTATACATCAGCAGTGGTGCAATAATGATATCATGTACCAAAGAAAGTATAGGAACTGAGATAGTGTTATTGGAAAATCTTACAAGAGTATAGAATTTAGTTTTGTAGGTCATCTTGAAGAGTTCTGAACAATAATTTTACATATAAATATATGCAGTGATCTAGAAATAACATCAAACACTTTGTTTTCTAGCTGAAATTTACATGTTAAGAATTTGTGGAGATTTTTCAAGAAAGGATAGTGTATCTATAAATAATATATGAATGGTGTACCCATATCCATTTGGATTGGGATTTTGAAATGATAGTTCTAGTTTTTTAATATTTTTTTTGTATTATTTGGTTCAATTGATGAGGGACAAATCTTGTTGTCTCATTGGAATTTCAGTGTGCTGTTTCATATAAAATTATACTAGTGGATGTTTCATGACATAAAAATTAGCTATTACGATATAAATTATAATGTATGAAGCAACATTAGTAAGGGGATCAATGAGATGATGACACATTGGTGTATCTTAATTTTCTGAGGTCATGGAGTTCTATATTGTTGTTTTGGATAATGGATCGGAGTGATGGAATTTTTTAATTGTTGATAGGCCCAAAAATAATTGTACTCATTAGAAATTAAAATTAGGAAATCTTGTATTTAATAACAACATTTATATGACATTTAAAAAAATTCTTACATTAAATGATATATTGTTTGATGAGGCTTCTCAATGATGTGAAGTTCAATAGTAAAGAGATTTTAAAATATAAATTTTTAAATATTCAAACTTAGTATGCGGTCCTAGTACAAGACCTTGTGTTTTGGTTATAGAGTTATATGCATGTGGAATGTGGTCTCACCATCATAAGTCAATGAAATTGAAATGAATAAAATTAAAAAAATTGATAAGATGTAATTTTTTAATTAGATAATGATTAAATATTATTTATAATTAACCTAATATGATAATATATGAACATCAAAAAGGTGTTAAGTGGGACTATAAACTATAGGTAACCAACTTGATTCCCTCAACTAATTTATGTAAGGTGGGATTATTAAGAAAAACCTTGTGATACCCAACATGTATGAGGGGTGTGAGGTATTACAATTAAATAAATTAATGGCAATGAACCTTAGTTTAGGTTCACTTAGTGACCACCCAATAATGGATTTCATTTACAAGGGGAAAGTGGCCTAAATATTAGACATGACAAACCCATGGGACACACATTAGATTCCCCATGTTGGATGAGCTAGTTCTGGGGAGAAGACTAACCTAATATATGTGGGTATTAAGATATTTCATAGCCATATCTTGAGACAAGTATCTATATATTTTGAAACTTGGGTTAGGGATGTGAAACCAATATGTGTTTGGATTTCCCTATCATGTGATTTTTTATATAAGGAACCAGTGTAAGGTTCCCATTCATTGAAATTTTAATGATAATATAATGTGTGGTTTCCTAACATGTTTTGAATAGGAAGACCACAGGTCGGGTGCCTCTCATTTCATGTAACGCAGCGGACTCGAGTATGATCCTGCTGATTTTATGGTCCTAATAATGTGTACACTGGTATGCATATATATGGTTGTGTGTGTCACCAATGAAATGCATGGATCATGAGAGCCTATAATGATAAGGGTAATAGTGATGTGTTCTTGTGTTTGACCAACCCCAATATTGTATTTAAGATCTCACATGGTTATTTATTATGATGAATTTGTTACCAAGACATACATCTAGGTACATTTCTTTTGGGAATAATTTGATTCCATGTCAATTGTGTGGATTCACATAAGTGTTTCTTTGGATCCATATTTTGAGCCTTAGGTGATATTGGTGTGATAAAACTAATGAGATGAAATCGTATTAGATAGACATTTTTTATTCATGGGATCTAGATATTAATTCATATAGACATTTATAGAAGTTCATGTTTTAACCAATGTTTTGTATGGGATTACATAGAAACTATAGGTCCTTAGGATTCCTAGGAAATTTATATGCTATAATTTCAATCTTGTGGGATGTTGTTTTTGTGGTTGTTAGTATTATTATTATTATTATTATGAGATGCCTATATCATTTAGATGATATGTCCCATAGATAATAATGATATTATGTGTTGTTAACTAAGATTATCAGTATTTTTGGGTTCCTTTCATCTCTAATGATGAAATTAAGGAAGACTTTTGTAACTATATTCTAGGAATTTCTATGAATATTCTTTGAGATATTCCTTATACTTATAATATTAATGTATTTCCATGATTTCATGGAACATGAAATTGATCTATTCAAGGTGATTTATTGTCTATATGATCCTGATTATTATTTTTTCATTGTTTATTCATTCAAAAATGTACTTTATATGATTGGAATGATATAATGAAGTTCTTAGAGATACCCTACTTCTAGATAAAGTTTATCTATTTGGTCGAGGTCATGGACCAGAGGATAGATGGTTTTTATTTATTTATTATCCTTTAGTTTTTTTATTTATATCTATTTATAATGAATCATGAACATATCACAATATTTCTTGTTATGTAAGGCATCACATTGTTGGTCCCCTACTGAGTTAAGTCCCTAGAACTTGTTTGAGCCCCCACTGCATTGGGTACCCAATAAATCCTTCACATTTTTGCAGGTATTGGATAGACCTGGGCCTAGGATACAATGTCTCAAATTAGTAGCTCGAATGATCAAGAGAAAGGGATGAACTTCTTTTAGATCCTTAATACATTTATCTTTCATGTTAACAATGACATTTGAGTATATGTGAGGCATTTCATGTTGTTATAGAATGTTTTAGATTATTTGTATTCGTATGTAATTTGAACTTTTTATTTCAATTTCTATAGATCAATATGATATTTTTGAATTGTCCCACAAATTTAGAAACATATATATCGAATTCTAGTAATCATTTTATGGCATACTAGGGGGCACAGTTAATGTAAAATAGAAAACTAGGTCATTAACTAGTTGAGTGGCCTCAAGAACCAAGTTATTAAAAATTTCCTCCCAAAATATTTTAATTTTTATTATTTATTAATATTATTCATTTCTTTCATTTTGTTAAATATATGATAATAATATTGATAAATTTTTGAAAATAAATAGGGTGTCCAGATTTTTATTCATCTAAATTAATGGGGATATTTGAGATGTGATAATTTATTGACTCATATGTTTACAATAAATAAAATGTTTAGTAAAATGTATCCATTAATAAGGATCTTAAATATATTAATGATTTTTTAGTTTTTATATCTTTTGGATCCTTTAGGAATTCATCTAAAAAATGAGCATCTATGATTATATCTCAATTTTGTTCATGGTAAAAATTTTGGTTGTTCGTTTTACAAAGTGTTGAAGAAAACATAAAATCTCTATTTTTTCCTATTTGATAATGTTTAGATGACCTAAATATCGATGAAATATTATAAATTATATTTTGGACAACTTATTCATATTAATTAATTTATATTATCATGATTTATTTCTTGAAAAAAAAATTATTGGATTAGTTGGAAGCAAATTTTGAATGATTTTGGATATAAACGATCTATCTATTCTTTAATTTTGATATCATAATACTGTGATGAAATATAATAAACAATAAAAAAATGATTTAGTATAGTAAAGTTTCTCTAAAATAGATATTCCTAAAATAATATATATTTGTTAGGATATGAATGAATAATTATACACAAGTTATCTCTAGAAAAAAAACCACATAATGGAAGATGAAGGTTTATTCTGAATGTTATACTAATGGGGTTATGAAGAATAAATTTGAACATGATTTGTATCATTGGAGTGGATTTAATAACATTACCTAAAAACATAATGTTATAAACCAATGTCTAAATCATGATTCAACATATGTGGTGTTTATGACACCACCTCAAGGATGTGAAAATATTATTCTCCATTAGACAAGAGGAGGTACTTGGATGATGACACCATGAATGTGATTAGGCCTTATGGGGAGTGAAATTTTTTTGGATCATATTATAAATTTATAAAGATTAATGTTACACATATTTTACATATAATCATAATTGTGTAATAGTTGATTTCATTTAATAATACATAGATATTTTTACAAATACATCATGTCTTCAAAAATAAAATGAGTTATTATATAATGAGATACGTATCTTCCCATTATAGGTAGTATTCCATGACTTTTTATTTCAATGATTAAGGAGTTCAAAATGGTGAAGATGTGATAAAATGTCATGAGGAACATGTTGTTGGGAAATAAAGATCAATCATCTTGTTTATTACATTATTTATTATTGATATATAATACATGAATAATCATCCTACCACATTATTTTCTATTTTTTATAATAATATAAAAATTTCTATAATATTATTACAATTATTAGTCACAATGAATTAACCTCGAGATAGAAATATTTAATATAATATTTAAAAACCCGAGTTTATGGTGTGTTCAATATCACCCTGTAATCTTTTAGTGGATCAAATTTCCCATAATCTTATAATACTAATTAGAAAGTGGAAATTGAATTTTTGAGTTTGTGATTTTGGCCAATAATGAAATGTAACCACCCTGTGATTTTGGAATATGTTATTTCTACAAATTGATATAATTTCTGATAGATTATTCCAAATGAAACGTGAACTAAAAGCAATCCAGAACATATTATAATAATATTATTAATAAATTATAATTATTTTAAAATAGTGTGTAACTTAAAATATTTTAATCAAATAAAAATTCCATACAAAATATTATTATGAACAAATAATTTATTAAAAAAATTATAAAAATAATGTTTTTCTTTTTTTATAGTATTTCCCTTTATAAGATAAATTTTATAAATATTGAATTTAATATTTTCAAAATTCATTACATTTTATATTAATCCAAAAAATATTTTGACGCCTTTTTTCGAAATAAATGTTTTTAGGTGGGAAATGAAGACAATAATTTTCTTAATAACATCCATATTATGCAATAATGATATTAATAGAATGAAATATATTCTTTTGATTATATTTTTTATATAATAAAATATTTCTATAATTTAAATTAAATAATATAAGAATACTTTGATTAATTTTTGAAAACAAAATTTGTTTGTTTGGGAAACAAAAGTAATATTTTACTTCTAAATCAATTTTTATTCCCTTAATCGAAAATAATGTTTTCACTAATTAAATTAATTATAATTATTTAAATTTATCTTCTATTTTTTATCACAATTGTTTTATAATTTAATAATTTTTATTTCATTTTTAGTTACAAAAGAATGATTACTATTATTATTTTTAATGACCATGATAATACGAAAAAGCTTATTTAAAATGTTTACTATTAATTTTGTGTAAACATATTTTTCAAAAATTAAAATGATATAGATTATAAAATTAAATTGTTGTTATTTTAATACATTTATAAAAAAATTTATCTCATAATTATTTTGAAATTAATGGTTTATATGATTAAGAACACTTAATGGTGAAAAGAACATTTCTTTACAAAATAGTTTTTCAATATATTAAATTATACAATTTAAATGTAAATTATAAATTATATATAAAATTAATTACATTATATTTTTATTAAATATATGTTCCAAAAATAAAAATTTTCTACATCACCTACCTTATATTTTCTATAAACTATCAATTTTTTTGGTAAAAACATGCTACTAATTGAAAACCTAAAATGGTAAATTGTAAAAAAAGTTTAATTTGGAATTTAACTAGTTTAAAACATGTGTAAATGTTTGTGGTAGGGGATTTACTAACCATATATCATGGAAATTTATATTATCTATCAATTTTGGTGACATTGACCCAATAATAGAGTCATTCAATTATTGAATAATAATGGGCACTCAAAAAAATCACTTTTCATCACTTATAAAAAAGGATCTCTTCTAGAACATGATGTTTCAAATTTTTATTGTATTTTTATACTAGAAATATAGCATTATTATCCTAATAAAATGCAATATTGTTTTCATTGTCATATTGTCCTAATTATACACCCTTAGTCCAACATTTCTAAGTATATTTCCATGAATGTTGTAATTTATCAATGTGGATTGAGAACATTTGAGTAAATTGGAATACAAGTTAAGGAGTATCTTGTCTAAAATATTCCTTTAGAAATATAAAATAATTATATAAATTTTATACTTAATATTATTTCAATTACATCATAATTAATGTATTTTTGGTATTTATTTGATTCATGGGGTTTAATGAGCCATATAATACTCTATCTTTAAATAGATTTGGATTCAAAGGATACCAAATTTTATAGGGTCCTTGTTAAATATAATCACATTTATATGTTATAATTATTATTCATGAATACATTTATATTAAGTTTTATTTTTCAATTGTAATATTTAATTTTCTGTGACTTATTATTCTACTTTGGGTAAAAAGAATCGTTAGATTCAAAAGCTCCACCTCTGTGAATTTCTTTTAAAAAATGATTGACATTTTTAAGGATAATTTAAATTCAATTTAAAGATAATTTTTCATCCTTGTATATATTTTCTCTTCCATGTAATGTATTTATATATTTTGAAACCCAATTATGTGTTCTGTTATGTTATTTTCATATATTCATTACAATTATTTACTATGATGTTTAGTTATTTTCTTTTATGATATTGGTTATCAACATTGGTATTTAAAAATATGTTTCCATCAATTCAAAATTAGAAATTGTGACTTCAAATACACAATTTTTATAACATTTGTAACATTTAAAGGATATCATACTGATGTTTATTTTTCAAAATTATGTGTCCTATTGATATATCACTTTTTTATTTAATTCGATTGTTTCATTTTAATTCCTTATTTATGAATTAAAATTAATCTTTTTTTAAAAAAATCAATTCATTATTTAAAAAATATATTCTAAATGTGTTTATAACATCATAATTTTTTACATAGAAATGATTTATTTCTTTGTTTCCATTTTCCTTTTTTTATCTCTAATGTTTTTTAACCTGTGGGTGTTATTTCTAATAAATAACCGAACAATTTTTCTTAGAAAATTTTATTTTTGGGTGATTCAACACCCACTTTAAAATAATACATTATTGATGTAAATTATATTGATACAACTTGGAAATGTTGGAAAAACTAATTATTCATTCCATGGGTTCTTTAATTAATAATGATCAAATGTATTCAATTTTAACATGTATATATGGTTGATTGATGGGTGAGGTCCTATATATCTTCCAAATTATTTTTTAGTCAATTTATTTCACATGATATAATGATGGACCCTAATTTGTGATACATGAATTAATGATGGACTATGATTCATGGCTCTCACATCAATGATGAACCATTAATTTTTTATAAGGGCAATTAATAGACCATGAGTTGTAACACTAAAGTAACTAATGGTCTTTGAGATATGATGGACTTGTCAAAATGGGTCCCTTATAGAAATTCCTGATGCACCATGTAATTTTTAACATGATTTCGATAATTGATCTATAATTTCATTATTTCTTATGATATTTTTTGTCCATAGTTCATTATAATGTGTTAAAAATTACTAATTTCATATTCAAAGTATTATATACCATCGATGATGTTTATTATATCATTTTTATTTACCCATTGTCCAATATATATGTAATTTTATTTGAGATTTGTAACACCCCAAGCTTCTACAGTACGTTTCCCTTCGAATAATGCGATAGCGTGTGTTGTACGCAACCTCGAGTTCTAACACACACCACAACTAATTAAACTAGCCGTTGTGAATAGTAATACCTACTTTTTGAAATCATATATATTCTATATTTCAAGATGGACTTCATTTTTGGATTCGGAATATCAAAATTAGCCTAGGGTGAAATTTTGGTACATTTCGGATAACTTTCATATTTTGATGAATAGTGAAAATTTCTAAATTTTAATTAAAAACAACTTTTTTAATCAAAATAATTAATAGTGATAAATTGTGAAATTGAGTGGTTTTAAAGTATATTTAGAATATATTTTTACCATTTAATATAATGTTGGTCATTGGACATAATTTTACAATTAAACCGAACATAAACAAGTGTCAATCTTTTGATAGTTATTACCTCTTAAAAACACGCTTTTTGTTTTGACAGCGGGAATTAATTTTAAATTAATTTCTGCCACTTCTGTTTTTTGAATTTAGGAAAATGGATTCCATATTTGGAATCAGGATGTTCAAATTGTGTAAATGGGTAACTTTTATTTTTAGACATTTTGAATAATTACTGCGGTAAATATTTTATTTACCATGGTTAAGGGTAAATCCGGTAAATAAGGGTTAAAAAATAATATTATAATAATACTAAATTACCCTAAAACGTGTCTTAACCCTATTGGTTGATACATGGTCGACCATGGGCATCTTTGGGTCTATTTTGGGACCCCATGGATCCACTTGTAAGTGATAATGACACATTATATTAATAAAGCTAAAATAAAAATAAAAATGGCATAAGCTTACATCTTTTAGAAGAACAATTTTTACATAGGGTTATACCTGTTGGATTTTCGATTATAAATATTCATTAGAAATCTAAAAAGATTTCCTACATAATGATGTTTTATTTATAATTTTTAGACATTAAATAATTTATTTTATTTATGACACAATGATGATGCAGTAATTACTAAAATAGTAAAAAAATTAACATAATTGATATTATAAATACCCAAATAAATATAATATGAAACTTTTAATGATTTAAACTAATTTTCTAGGCTAATATGATATATTAGGATTGATTTAATGGACTTTGTTCGAAGTAATCAATCTGTTATGAGTTTCACAAAAATCAACTATTGAATAGTGTCAAAATTGACATAAAAGAGTTCTTAAAACAAATATTATATTATTAATTGATATTAAATTCCTAAAATTATAAGGTTCGGCCAAGAGACTTATATTATTATAGGTTAATCATTAATGGACCACTTGGGGGTCGATTGGATGTATATAGTAAGTTTATTAACCATATAATATAAAAATACAAAGAGACATTGTAAAAGTGAAACTAATTAACTTAGAGTTAATACTTAAAGATAAGGTTAATATAAGTACCCAAACCTGTCTAAATTCTATTGGTTGAGTTGTTTTTGACCTATCCCCACCTTAACCTTTGAATAGTCAATTTTGAAGCCATTAAAAACCGAATATGAATTTATTATAAATTAATATTTCTAACTTTTCCAAAGGTGCCCCTCACCGCTCTTATAAAAGGGCACTCCTCCTTCTCATTTCATCACACCTTCAAAGCCTTTTTGTTCGGCCAAACTCTGCCCAAATACTCTCCCAACATCCCTCACTACAACCTAGAGGCCTTAGTTTGATCAGAAAGCCAACCTAAGGAGCCCTTTTGATCAAATCAAAAGGAAGAACCCGAAGAAGAGGTAATGATTTCACCACCCTTTTCTAAGTTCATTTCTTCTTCCACTTCTTCTTCCTTTGTTCTTACCATTCTAAAATAATAACTCCAGTATCTCACATATACTGTGATGTTATTATAAATATGGTACAATCATATTCAGTATTCTATCCACCCTTTGAATAACATGTCACCATACGTGCGTACGTACGGCTTACCGTCTCCACGTCGTGGTGTAATTGTTATTCAATATAATATTATTTGGATGGGTATAATAATGATGTGTAACTCATGTAAATAATAAATATAACATGTTAATGATTCTGTATATATGATATACTATCCATTTATATATTATTTTAATATCAAAAGAATGATATTGTCGCTCGTGCGTACGTACGGACTACCGTCTCCACGAACGCGATGAGATTCATTCTCCATCGTAACCATTCAAGTATAATTATCATTTGATGATTTAAAAATTATGTTTAAGGACTAGATATCATTCTGGATATGAATAAGATACAACGACCATGGCTTATGTAACAAAACATATAAAGAAAATGAGTAAGTTAACACCCGAAACGACGATAATTCTAAGATATTATTAACAAATCAATGTTAAAAGATCATATATGATATCATATTAATATATATGATTCTTGTATAATTTAATAACAATTATTTCACCATTATACAGGAGGTTAACCTACCCCAACCAAGGAAAAGTACAAGGTAAGGGTTATTTCACAATCTTTTCATTATCCGAGGTTGTTTATATGTAATAATCTACTGGGATCTCGTTATCATCCACATCCATGTTTCTTCAAAATGTATTTCAAAACATTTTTACTATTTACAAGATTATGGGTTAAAGTCATTTATACCCTTGTTTGAATTTTTATAAGAGGTTTATAAAGGAATCTTTCCGTCGTTTTCAAAACAAGGTCCTTTTTAACCTTTTCGACAGAATTGAGGTAAGAATGTTTTTTTTAACTTATACGGCGGGTGCGGTTATTTTACGCCGTTATAAAATCTTCAAAGATTTCCTTACAAGCTTATAAGAATATTTTCAAAGAAAATGTTTTATTTTATATGGATCTTAAATGATTTCAAAATAAAAGGAGATATTTCTTTAAAAAGAATTTTGATTTCATCTATGTCAACATCCTTTGATGGATTTTAAGATTATTTGAAGTTGATTTATTATGATACAAAACTTATATATTGTATTGAAGGTTTTGTGATATGTTTGACTTTGGATGTGCTATTTTTATACCATTCATAGTTTATTGTGAAAGTATTGACATTTCGTATGCTAGTTTTAATACGAATGTTTATGTTATGTTTAAACCTTTTCATATGGGAATGCATTGGACTTAATAAGTGACGGGTGGAGCCCGCTATAGCTCCTCGATGCATCGGTAGGTCTCATGAGACAAACTAGTGTCTTGGCATAAGGCCTTGACAAAATCTTATTTGTAGTCTTGGAACGAGGCCTTGGCTATGTGGTTATGATAGTCTGGCATTATGCATTCCAACATTATGAAAGTGGTTATTGATATTGCATGTGATTATTCGATTAGTAGAATATCCATGTGAATAAGTAAATGGAATTATTTCATTTTTATTTTTGCCATACTATGTTGAAGTTCAATTTTAAAAGGCTTTTGTTTTAGTAATTCATTGCCTTAAATGTTTATGCTTATTATGAATGTTCCGCTATATTGTTATCCTTACTGGGCATTTGAGCTCACCCCTTTTCTATGTTTTATTTTTCCCAGGTAGTGAAGAAGTAAATTATGAATGACTTGCAGGGATATTATGAGGGGTTAATAGTGTGGATATGAAGACTTTGTTGTTGTTGTAGTTTTTTCACTTTGAAATGAAATGTAAAACTTTATGATTATATCTAGTGTTTCCAAGGCTACTAAACCAATCGGTCTTTCGAGATTTGATCTTTCTTGTGATCATGCCAATGTTATGTAATTAATGCACCGACTCTAGGCAACTGGGGTCGTGGCGTTACAGTTGGTATCAGAGGAAGTTTAGTACAAACCGTGGAAACTAGATTTAGATAAACTCTGATTAGAGCACGTAGACCTAAGATGAACTTTGAGGATTAGTATAGAAGAACTTCCTAGAATTTTGGTATTGTAGAGATTTTGTGAGTTTTACGAGCAATACATCCCTGTCTGGATACGAGCAGGTAGAGGCGGCTCTGGCACAGATGTACCTAGGGGTAAAACCCGAAAACACCGCTTTGAGCTAGACTCGAACGGGAACTGGTGCACGACAACGGGCCTTGCTGCACTCTTGGTTACGACACTCCCGGGGGATATGCTTAGGATAACTCTCATTATCTTTACAAATCATTATGAAGGGTTTATGAGTATATACTTCCTCAAAGAAAACATTTTTATGATTATGGATTATATCCATAAATAGTTCAATTTATGTTAAGTGTTTTATAATAATGGGATTATGTATTTTGATTCATAAACTGATCTAGTTTATGCCATTGTTTAGAAATGGCGCCTAGTGGAAGAAATGGAAACCGTATCAATGCACGCACTCCATGTAGGGATTTCCCTCCTGCTCAAGATAATTATAGTGGGGCTGGTGATGCAACTGGTGCTGATCAGCTAATCACCATACTGGGACAACTTACTCAGGTTATGAATAATAACCTTACCCGTATGGAGCACCCTGATCCGCAGCGTGGAGGATCAATGTTAGATCGATTCATGAGGCAACAACCACCAACGTTCAATGGGAATACAAATCCCTTAGTAGTTGAGCAATGGATATTTTCCCTAGAGAAAATATTTCAGGCTTTGGGGAGCAGTGAAAGGGAAAAAGTTATCATGGCAGTTTACCGCCTCACTGGAGATGCTGATCAATGGTGGTCATTGATTCAAAATACGAAGGAAGATGATGAAGTATCAAATATGGAATGGAGGGAATTCAAAGATCTGTTTTTAGAAAAATACTTCCCTCGCGACCATCGAGCGGATATGGAAAGACAATTTCTGAGTCTGAGACAAAAGGAGGATGAGAATGTCACAAAGTATGAGGCTAACTTTACAAGGTTAGCGAGGTATCCTGGAGATTATATTCGCAACCCAAGAAGTAAGATTGATCGTTTCTTTGATGGGTTAAAACCATTTCTCCGTCGAGCATTAGTCTCACAATCCTTTTCATCGTACGAAGACATTGTCTCATGTGCTATAAAGACCGAAAAGGAATTCTCTAAGTCTTATGACTTTAAAGCAAAGCAAGAGAAGAAGAGACCTGCTGATCAATCTGGGAATGGAAATAAGGGGAAGAAGGGAAAGGTTGAATATCCATCTTGTGGTAAATGCGGGAAGAAACATCCTGGTACTTGCTTGAAGGGAATGGGAGTCTGTTACAAGTGTGGTGAAAAAGGCCACCAAGCTCATGATTGCAAGGGGAAGAAGGAAGCTACCAACGTTCAGTGCTACAATTGCAGGAAGATGGGGCATTATGCAAATGCATGTCCTAAGCGTCAGGAGAACTTGCCTCAAAAAAGGCCAAGGGATCAAGGCCAGGCTTATGCTATCACTACTGCTGAGGTAGAAGCTCCGAAAGACGTGGTGGCAGGTAATTTAATGGTTTCCTCATGTTTAGCAAATGCATTATTTGATTCTGGATCATCGCATTGTTTCATATCTTCCCAGTTTGCTAAGAAAATTAGATATTTCCAATTTGATTTAATAAGGGAGTTGTCAGTTAAAACTCCTAAGGGAAGTATCGTTGCAACAAAGTTTTGTGAATCAGTCCCCATTAGAGCACATAAATTTTCTTTATCTGCTGATCTCATCGTCATACCTATGATCGAGTTTGATATAATCCTCGGTATGGACTGGCTTTCGGACTATGATGCGAAGATTTATTGTAAGAAGAAAGAGGTTACGATTCTTGATGATAATGATAAGGAACACCTTATTTTTAGAGCAGAATCGTCACCACCTAATTCTTATTTAGATCCACCCTCAATAGCTCAACTAAATTCAATTATTGGGGAGGAAGAGAATGAAATAACTGCGGGTGAGGAAAGGAATGTTCAAATAGAGGATGTACCTGTTGTGAAAGAATTTGTAGATGTATTTCCAAAAGATTTACCTGGACATCCTCCAGAACGAGAAGTTGAGTTTTCTATTGATTTGATTCCTGGATCAAGGCCTATATCGAAGACCCCTTATAGAATGGCCACTGTAGAGTTAGTCGAACTAAAGAAACAACTAGAGGAATTGAGTAATAAGGGATTTATTCGCCCTAGTGTTTCTCCATGGGGAGCCCCTGTTCTTTTTGTTAAAAAGAAAGATGGATCTATGAGGTTATGTATCGACTACAGGGAGATCAATGCTATAACGATAAAGAACAAGTATCCCCTACCTCGTATTGATGATATATTTGACCAACTACATGGAGCTCAATACTTTTCAAAGATTGACCTTCGATCTGGATACCATCAGTTGTGTGTGAAGAAGGAAGACATTCCGAAAACAGTATTTCGAACCAGGTACGGGCATTACGAGTTTACTGTAATGCCGTTTGGATTGACTAATGCACCCTCTGTATTCATGGATCTGATGAATAGAGTCTTCAAGGAGTATCTCGATGAATTTGTGGTGGTATTTATTGATGATATCTTGGTATACTCCAAAACCTACAAAGATCATGAAAATCACTTGCGCATTATCTTGAAGACTCTGAGGAGGCATGAATTATATGGGAAGTTTAGCAAGTGTGAATTCTGGCTTCAGGAGATTTCTTTTCTTGGCCATATTGTCTCTAAAGATGGAATCTCTGTTGATCATTCTAAGACCAAGGCAATCCAAGAATGGCTAGCACCTACGAGTATAACTGAGGTACGTAGTTTTATTGGTTTGGCAGGTTATTATCGACGTTTCGTCCAGAATTTTGCCCGATTGGCTAACCCATTAACGAAGCTCACACGTAAAGGGGTTAAATTTGTTTGGACAAAAGAGTGTGAAGAATGTTTCGAAGAACTGAAGAGAAGATTAGTCAATGCTCTTATATTGACTCTACCATCGGGGAATGATGGGTTCGTTATTTATAGTGATGCATCGAAGAAAGGACTTGGCTGTGTCCTTATGCAGAATGATAGAGTTATTGCCTATGCATCACGACAGTTGAAAATTCATGAACAAAACTATCCTACTCATGATCTTGAGTTAGCAGCTGTGATCTTTGCTTTGAAGATATAGAGGCACTACCTCTATGGTGAAAAATGTGAGATTTATACTGATCACAAGAGTTTGAAGTATATTTTCTCACAAAAAGAACTCAACATGAGGCAAAGGAGATGGCTTGAATTACTCAAGGATTATGATTGTACGATACACTACCACCCAGGGAAGGCAAACAAGGTGGAAGATGCTTTGAGTAGAAAAGACCATGGAGTTTTGAACAATATGAGAATTGAAAGGGATCCAATTTTCATGGAGCTAGTGAAGATGGACATGGGAATAACCAGGGAAGGTGAAACATCAATGCTTTTTCAAATGGTTGCCAAACCATCTTTACTAGAAAGGATTAAGAGTTCTCAGACTGATGATGAAGAATTCCAAAAGAAGATTAAAGCTGTGAATGATGGGAGATTGAGAGACTTTGCGTATGAAGGTGGAATTTTGAAATTCGGGAAGAGACTTTGTGTTCCCAATATACCTGATCTAAAAAGGGAATTGCTGGATGATGCTCATAGTTCCAATTTCTCTATACACCCTGGGAGAACCAAAATGTATATAGATTTGAAGGAACATTTTTGGTGGGACAACATGAAGAGGGAGATTGCTGATTTTGTGTCAAGATGTATGGTTTGTCAACAAGTGAAAGCTGGAAGGCAACAGCCTGGAGGAGTCATGCAACCTCTTCCCATACCGGAGTGGAAATGGGACAATATTACGATGGACTTTGTCATGGGGCTACCAAAGACTCCTAGAAGGAACGATGCAATATGGGTTATTGTTGATCGTCTTACCAAGTCAGCACATTTTCTTGCTATAAGAGAAGATATACCCCTGGAACGTCTAGCAAGACTATACATTAATGAAGTTGTGAGACTTCATGGAGTACCCCTATCGATTGTTTCTGATCGTGATCCCCATTTTACTTCAAGATTTTGGAAAAGTCTTCAGAAATCCCTGGATACTGAACTTCATTTGAGCACTGCTTACCACCCTCAGACAGACGGACAATCAGAACGGACTATTCAGACCTTAGAAGACATGTTGAGATCTTGCTCACTTGATTTTCAGGGTATGTGGGATCAATATTTACCACTAGTAGAATTTTCCTATAACAATAGCTTCCATTCGAGTATTCAGATGGCACCATATGAAGCGTTATACGGAAAGAGATGTCGTACACCAACCTGTTGGGATGACGTTGGTGAAAGAAAACTTGTAGGCCCAGAACTGGTGGAGGAAACGGTGGAAAAGGTGAAGGTAATCCAAAATCACATTAAAGCAGCTCAAAGTAGGCAGAAGAGCTATGCCGATAATCGAAGGAAGGATTTGGAATTTCAAGTCGGTGATCATGTTTTTCTGAAGGTATCTCCGTGGAAGGGAGTCATACGTTTTGGTAAGAAAGGTAAATTGAGTCCCAGGTACATCGGACCTTTCGAAATTCTAGAACGAATTGGGGCTGTAGCTTACCGATTGGCAATGCCGCCAAGTCTCTCCAAAGTTCACGATGTGTTCCACGTATCTCTGTTGAGGAAATACATGCCTGACCCAACGCATTTACTCACCTATGAAGATTTAGAACTGGAACCCGATCTGTCTTATTGTGAAGAGCCCATCAAGATTCTTGATACGAGAGAACAAGTGCTGAGAAACCGGACGACGCGTCTGGTAAAAGTTTTGTGGAGGAATCATAAGATGGAAGAGGCAACGTGGGAACCCGAGGAACTTATGATGAAGAACCACCTGAGTCTTTTTATGCAGTAATACCCTAGAAATTGTGAGGACGCAATTATTTGAAGGAGGGGAGAATGTAACACCCCAAGCTTCTACGGTACGTTTCCCTTCGAATAATGCGATAGCGTGTGTTGTACGCAACCTCGAGTTCTAACACACACCACAACTAATTAAACTAGCCGTTGTGAATAGTAATACCTACTTTTTGAAATCATATATATTCTATATTTCAAAATGGACTTCATTTTTGGATTCGGAATATCAAAATTAGCCTAGGGTGAAATTTTGGTACATTTCGGATAACTTTCATATTTTGATGAATAGTGAAAATTTCTAAATTGTAATTAAAAACAACTTTTTAATCAAAATAATTAATAGTGATAAATTGTGAATTTGAGTGGTTTTAAAGTATATTTAGAATATATTTTTACCATTTAATATAATGTTGGTCATTGGACATAATTTTACAATTAAACCGAACATAAACAAGTGTCAATCTTTTGATAGTTATTACCTCTTAAAAACACGCTTTTTGTTTTGACAGCGGGAATTAATTTTAAATTAATTTCTGCCACTTCTGTGTTTTGAATTTAGGAAAATGGATTCCATATTTGGAATCAGGATGTTCAAATTGTGTAAATGGGTAACTTTTATTTTTAGACATTTTGAATAATTACTGCGGTAAATATTTTATTTACCATGGTTAAGGGTAAATCCGGTAAATAAGGGTTAAAAAATAATATTATAATAATACTAAATTACCCTAAAACGTGTCTTAACCCTATTGGTTGATACATGGTCGACCATGGGCATCTTTGGGTCTATTTTGGGACCCCATGGATCCACTTGTAAGTGATAATGACACATTATATTAATAAAGCTAAAATAAAAATAAAAATGGCATAAGCTTACATCTTTTAGAAGAACAATTTTTACATAGGGTTATACCTGTTGGATTTTCGATTATAAATATTCATTAGAAATATAAAAAGATTTCCTACATAATGGTGTTTTATTTATAATTTTTAGACATTAAATAATTTATTTTATTTATGACACAATGATGATGCAGTAATTACTAAAATAGTAAAAAAATTAACATAATTGATATTATAAATACCCAAATAAATATAATATGAAACTTTTAATGAATTAAACTAATTTTCTAGGCTAATATAATATATTAGGATTGATTTAATGGACTTTGTTCGAAGTAATCAATCTGTTATGAGTTTCACAAAAATCAACTATTGAATAGTGTCAAAATTGACATAAAAGAGTTCTTAAAACAAATATTATATTATTAATTGATATTAAATTCCTAAAAATCTAAGGTTCGGCCAAGAGACTTATATTATGATAGGTTAATCATTAATGGACCACTTGGGGGTCGATTGGATGTATATAGTAAGTTTATTAACCATATAATATAAAAATACAAAGAGACATTGTAAAAGTGAAACTAATTAACTTAGAGTTAATACTTAAAGATAAGGTTAATATAAGTACCCAAACCTGTCTAAATTCTATTGGTTGAGTTGTTTTCGACCTATCCCCACCTTAACCTTTGAATAGTCAATTTTGGAGCCATTAGAAACCGAATATGAATTTATTATAAATTAATATTTCTAACTTTTCCAAAGGTGCCCCTCACCCCTCTTATAAAAGGGCACTCCTCCTTCTCATTTCTTCACACCTTCAAAGCCTTTTGGTTCCGCCAAACTCTGCCCAAATACTCTCCCAACATCCCTCACTACAACCTAGAGGCCTTAGTTTGATCAGAAAGCCAACCTAAGGAGCCCTTTTGATCAAATCAAAAGGAAGAACCCGAAGAAGAGGTAATGATTTCACCACCCTTTTCTAAGTTCATTTCTTCTTCCACTTCTTCTTCCTTTGTTCTTACCATTCTAAAATAATAACTCCAGTATCTCACATATACTGTGATGTTATTATAAATATGGTACAATCATATTCAGTATTCTATCCACCCTTTGAATAACATGTCACCATACGTGCGTACGTACGGCTTACCGTCTCCACGTCGTGGTGTAATTGTTATTCAATATAATATTATTTGGATGGGTATAATAATGATGTGTAACTCATGTAAATAATAAATATAACATGTTAATGATTCTGTATATATGATATACTATCCATTTATATATTATTTTAATATCAAAAGAATGATATTGTCGCTCGTGCGTACGTACGGACTACCGTCTCCACGAACGCGATGAGATTCATTCTCCATCGTAACCATTAAAGTATAATTATCATTTTATGATTTAAAAATTATGTTTAAGGACTAGATATCATTCTGGATATGAATAAGATACAACGACCATGGCTTATGTAACAAAACATATAAAGAAAATGAGTAAGTTAACACCCGAAACGACGATAATTCTAAGATATTATTAACAAATCAATGTTAAAAGATCATATATGATATCATATTAATATATATGATTCTTGTATAATTTAATAACAATTATTTCACCATTATACAGGAGGTTAACCTACCCCAACCAAGGAAAATTACAAGGTAAGGGTTATTTCACAATCTCTTCATTATCCGAGGTTGTTTATATGTAATAATCTACTGGGATCTCGTTATCATCCACATCCATGTTTCTTCAAAATGTATTTCAAAACATTTTTACTATTTACAAGAATATGGGTTAAAGTCATTTATACCGTTGTTTGACTTTTTATAAGAGGTTTATAAAGGAATCTTTCCGTCGTTTTCAAAACAAGGTCCTTTTTAACCTTTTCGACAGAATTGAGGTAAGAATGTTTTTTTTAACTTATACGGCGGGTGCGGTTATTTTACGCCGTTATAAAATCTTCAAAGATTTCCTTAAAAGCTTATAAGAATATTTTCAAAGAAAATGTTTTATTTTATATGGATCTTAAATGATTTCAAAATAAAAGGAGATATTTCTTTAAAAAGAATTTTGATTTCATCTATGTCAACATCCTTTGATGGATTTTAAGATTATTTGAAGTTGATTTATTATGATACAAAACTTCTATATTGTATTGAAGGTTTTGTGATATGTTTGACTTTGGATGTGCTATTTTTATACCATTCATAGTTTATTGTGAAAGTATTGACATTTCGTATGCTAGTTTTAATACGAATGTTTATGTTATGTTTAAACCTTTTCATATGGAAATGCATTGGACTTAATAAGTGACGGGTGGAGCCCGCTATAGCTCCTCGATGCATCGGTAGGTCTCATGAGACAAACTAGTGTCTTGGCATAAGGCCTTGACAAAATCTTATTTGTAGTCTTGGCACGAGGCCTTGGCTATGTGGTTATGATAGTCTGGCATTATGCATTCCAACATTATGAAAGTGGTTATTGATATTGCATGTGATTATTCGATTAGTAGAATATCTATGTGAATAAGTAAATGGAATTATTTCATTTTTATTTTTGCCATACTATGTTGAAGTTCAATTTTAAAAGGCTTTTGTTTTAGTAATTCATTGCCTTAAATGTTTATGCTTATTATGAATGTTCCGCTATATTGTTATCCTTACTGGGCATTTGAGCTCACCCCTTTTCTATGTTTTATTTTTCCCAGGTAGTGAAGAAGTAAATTATGAATGACTTGCAGGGATATTATGAGGGGTTAATAGTGTGGATATGAAGACATTGTTGTTGTAGTAGTTTTTTCACTTTGAAATGTAATGTAAAACTTTATGATTATATCTAGTGTTTCCAAGGCTACTAAACCAATCGGTCTTTCGAGATTTGATCTTTATTGTGATCATGCCAATGTTATGTAATTAATGCACCGACTCTAGGCAACTGGGGTCGTGGCGTTACAAGATTACATGATGTTATATGATTATTTATGAAAAAATATTATTAATCTATGTTCATTTTAATATGAAATTTCTCTTTAATTATGTTTTAATTTATTCTTATGATCCAACCAATTATTGCATATTGATGAGTTATTTTCTATTACTATATATTCTATCCCAACCGTTTCTTAATTTTAATATCCCATATTTTTAAGATCAGTGTGAAATAATATAATTTTAAAATTAATAATATTTTGATTTAATTTTGTGTAAAATTTAAATTTTTTTGTAAAACATTTTATTTATATAAATTTTTTTGGAATACAATAAACCAAAAGGTTCCCATTGTTATGGGACATTACTGTGATGTATAATAATTAGCAAAAATTTGAACAAGTTTATCATGGATCTAGTCCCTTGAAATCAATGTTCATTTTTAAAATATATGTTTTTAGAAATGGAATTAAGAGTGTGCTTATGAAGAACCTCAATTGGTGTCAAAAGGGTGTTTAGTTTTTTTGGTGCTAAGGATAAATAAACGTTACTGAAAATAGAAAGAATAATTATATTGGATAAGTATAATAATAATATAACATCCCAATGTTATGGTAAAATATATATTTTTAGTTCATATAACAGTTAAATATGTATGTATATACTGGGAAGTGGATGGGGCTATGATAAATGTAAACCTCGAACTAATCCCACCGAAAATGATGGATCAATGTCAAGTAAATTATAATGTTGGAATATAATGAGTAGGCCTTGGATTTCACTCCATGCATGATAATATCTTTTGGTAATCAAATTCTATTTACAAACCATTATAATGGTTTGGGAACATATTTTTGTAATGCCTTGAGAACCAAATATGGTATAGAAAATTGATAATATTGACAAAAATAATAAAATTTATATATTTAATTATATATTTTACTTATAATTATGTATTCTAATTTCATTATTTTCATATTTATAATGATATATAATTAAGAATTATAATCTACAACTTCCTTATTGAAATAATGTTTGGATCTGGTAGATACCATTCTAACAATTTATATTATGGAAAATGTTTTGATAGTCCTAATGATTAAACAAATGGGATGGAATTTAATTTTGAAATTATTAGATTTATTCTCACCTAACTATCTCTATTTATAATTAACAACTTATGTATTAACAAAAAATTGACCACATCATAGAATTGAAGCATGGATTTTTATGGATCTTTAGGTTATGAATATGACGATGGAATATCGATTCAATTTAGTTATTGTAAAATATGTAGGAATATCATAGAAAGTACAACAAAATGATTCATGTATGGATGGTTTGTTCATATATGTTTTCCTTATTATAGATACATAATGAGGTTATTCAATAAAAGGTAATGTATTAGGGTCCAAACTACTATACCATCCCCACATCAATACATTATGTTTAAAGAGTTTGGGAATTAAGAATATCAAGGACCCAATCTGGGTTCTAAATATTATTATAGATTTTAAGAGCCTCCTAGACCATGGTAACATGGATAAGCCTGTGAAAATTTAACAATTTAAGTTAATAGTGGTAATTTAGTGGTTCTAGGTTCTCTCCACTCTACATTTATTAGTGTCTTACAACATGTAAGTTTTCACAAACTTTTATATGTTGAATTATAAATGAGAGACTCTTGATGGTATCATTATTATAACCATGGTTTATGAATCACCATTATTTTTTGGGACTAAGCAGGACATAATAATTATTCTATTGGAATTATTTTTTATGTTCACGTATACATTATATTAATTTCCAAAATATTGAAATCAGAATTCAAATGAACCTATCATCTTACTTAAATGTAAGGATTATGTTGAACAATATTGAAAAAATAAAAATATTATAGGAGTTATAATACATAATTAAGAGTGTAAATATTCACAAATTATTAGAAAAAATCATAATTTAACGAATTATCCAATTATTTGGAAAAAATATGTTCTCATTCATTGTAAAGTTAATATTTCCCTAGAATTTTTATCTTGAGTCATAAATTTCATTTTTATTCAATTATAAATTCACATCAGTATATAATAGTTTAAAATTTTAGGACACATTTTATTTATAATGGGAGACAATTATACCCAACCATTTTAGTATATATTTATTCTCTAAATTAATTCTATTTTCGATAGCTTATTTCACACACATAACCTATCTAAAATTCACCAAAAAATATTACATGAATGTAACTAAACATTTATAAGAATAGAAAATCCTCTTGTAAATAAATACCTAATAATAAATTATAAAATTATTGAAAATTCGATTAAGAATAATTAAATTATTAAAAGGGGGGTTTTATTCAATAGTAGTTGTTTTTTTTATATTGTATTTTTATTTACCCAAAAAATTATAAATTATATAATTTTAATTCAAAAATATAATTATAATTTTTTGGATTAATAATTCCAAAAATATCTAGGAATTATTTTTTGATTTTCCTAATTTAATAGAATATTAATAGTGATAAATTACAGATTTAATTAACACCATCCAGTTTTCTAAATTATCAATTAAAAATAATGGAAAAAATTGAATCCTTATAATATAAAAATATATTATTATTAATTAAATTAATTTTTAAATATAATGCATAATTTTTGAAAGCAAGTTTTAAAATATCAAAATCTTATGTATCATTTTAATAAAATACTATTTTTATTCTCTTATATTAAAGATAAGTATTCGTTAAATATATAAATTTAATTTATCAAAAGGGATTTCATATTTTATATAATCATTTTAATATTATTTAATAATGTAATTTTAATTTTAATTGATAAATTTATGACTACATTGAGTAATGTTAATGAAAATAGTAATGGTGAACGAGTTAATTTCAATGAAATTTTTTAATACTGTTTAATTTTTATCTAAAAATTTATAATGAGATATTTTATATAAATACTATAATATTAGTTTTGTGAAAAAATATAAATATTTTATCACTCATTTAATTTGTTAATAATGTAATTGATGATTGATAAATTTAAATTGTGAATATTTATTTTTCTACAAAATAATTTTTTATATGTTAAATTTTTTAATTTTTATATTATTTTTAATTTTTAATAATTTCAATTATATGAAATTAGGGCTAGATTTAGGATCCAAAAAACCACATTGTTTAAAAGGTGTTACTTTATATTTTGAATATAAAATAAAAAACATGTGTAAAAAAGATACCTCAGTAAAAACCATAATGGTATAAGGTAAAAAGCATTTGGTCAAAGACATGAAACAAGTTTAAAACTTGTGTATATTATATATATACCACATATCTCTCCAATATATATTATTACTCACATTTTTAGTGAAGAAAACTGAATATTGTCATGCCATTAATGAAAAATAATGGGTATTCACCTAATATCCAATTTCATAACTTATAAAAGGGGATCACATAAACTACATCAGGAAACCCATATGCATTATATTTTCATATTAAAACAAGATAATATTTCTCATCCTATAAGTAAATATCATTTTAATAATATTTTCATGTAAAGTATATAGCATAATCCTTCTATTTCCAATAATATTTCCTTGGGAAATATAATGATTTCAATGAGGTTATAGCACATTAAAGTGAGTAGGAATATATAGTAATGGGACCCCAATCACAAATTTAATACATTAGAATATACAATTTTTTTTTAAACATAATACCATTAAATATGATTTTATTGACTCATAATGTATTTATTTTAACATTATAATTTAATTAATGCGGTTTGAGTTGTCATATCTTGTCCCCACATTAAATGAAATTGGATTTAAAGGTCACAAGGATTGTAGAGGCCTTTGTTAGATCAAATCCCCTCATCGATTTATAATAATTATTATTGAAATTATTTCTTCACTTTTTGGTTTCTTCTATCCTAATGTATTATTTCATTATACTTTCTCTTCCAATCATGATAAAATAAAACTGTTGATTCTAATATTCTCCCTTGAGTAATTTATTCCTCATAATAGTATAACATTGTTAAGGTTAATTTATATTCACTAATAATACTATTTTTAATCAATTTACATGTATTTTTTTATACACTAAAGATCTAATTTATATTTGGAAACCGAATTCTGTATTATCTCATGTGTCCATAATATTTCCATTTACACTTTTAAAAAGATGATTTGTTTATTTTTATGTGTTTTTTCGAAAATAAATATTTAATAATATTTTCACATCCTTTCAAAATTAAATATTTTTCTTCCATTCTACCATCGTATTTTTAAACAGTATATTATTTAAATTATAAATTATTTAAATTTATTCTTATCATGCATGTGTTTTTTAAATCATGAAGATCAAATTTTGAGTCCATTATGTCTTGTTTGAGGATTATAAATTAGATAGTCATTTTCAAAAATAATAGCTTTTTATAAGTTTTCACATCAACATTTTTTAGAAATTATATAATTTTAATGCCTCTAATATTGTGATTTGATATTAAACCAAATGTTTTTTATATTATATACTTAGAATTTTAAAAAATGTGTTTCTAAAGTGATTGTACCATCATAATTTATTCTACTGATAACTTAATTTTCTAAAAATACTTTTATGATTTTTTTCTTCATTTTACAACTTATCTGAAAAAGAAATATATCATTGGATATTAGTTTTATTAATATATCCCATAATGTTAAAAATATATAAACCATTTGGGGGAATAAATATTAGTTATCAAACATATATAATATGGAGGTCAATATTAGTGATACTGTTGGGAAATTTTGAGATATTTTTTCCAATCCATTGGTTCATTATAATTTTTTGAATTGTATTTAGAATAATGAATTATTTATGTGTGTGTTATTTTATTTACTTATAATGAAATGGGTATGGTTTTTTGTATTGATCAAAAAATGGGCCTTGGGTTGTTATATTATTTCAATGATGATATAGGATTTGTCTTACCCAAGATAATGATATATTACATATTATGTTAATTTAGTAGTGGATGTTTAATAGTTTCAATATTAGAGATAATTATTAATTGATATTTTTTACAATAAATTTAAAAATGGACAATAAAATATGGTTATGGAGTCATTAAGGGTCTAAGTGTTATGATGCATATATAATAATTTGTTTAATTGTTGGGAATATATGTAATGGGTCACGTAATTATCTTAATTAGACTATAATGTAATGATTTTCCATGAAATTGATTGTTCAATGGTTCTTATTATGATCATCTAAATCCATATATTATATGCCAATTATTTTTTACCACATATCTTGTTTATTACATCATTATCCACACTATATTGTTATAATAACTGGATGTTCATTTGATATTACAAGTGTTTCTATCAGGAATCATGGAAAAAAATGTTTTTAGTATAAAATGTCTTCTCCGAATTTTTTTCTCTCATTCTCATAATCCAACCATTGATTACATTTTGATATGTTTTTCCTTTCTGTGTATTTGAGTTATCCCATTTATTTTGTTTAATTTCCCCATGTTATTAAGATGAGTGTGATATATTGGTAGTCTAGAAGGGAGTCTAATATGATTATATTATGGTGAGTGTTTTACATTTTTTTTAAAATATTTTTATTATATAATTGTTCCTTAAGGACACTAAATTAAAAAGTTACCCCAGCTCTATGAGATTATTATTAGATGTACAAGTGTGATTATATTTTGAAATTTGATCATGGAACATCTGAATTGGATGTAATTTTTATTTGAAAATTAAGGGTTTTTTAATACCAACCCTAGGAGTTTAGGTTTGGAACACCTTAGATACCACCATCTCTGTAGTTGTACACTCTATCAAGGTATTGATAACACCATGTTATTTCTTTTATTCCATCAAGATTGTTTTATCAAATCACCACAATTATTTTATGGATTTTATCCTATTATATGTAAAATTAAATATAATTGATTTTATTTGAATAAATTTAATGATACCTCTCTGAATATTTTTAAAATACATTGTATGGAATTTTCTTCATCACATTAATGATAAATGATATTTTAAAAACCTCTCCATCGATTAACTAATGAAGAAATAAAATCTTCCTATAATTTTATTAATTAAGAAGATATATTGTAATGTTTTAGGTATTCATTATCTACCATGTTGCTTTTATATGATAATATTTTTTCTATTATAGAATATTTCAACTCTATAGTAAAATAGGATTTTGTTTTCAAATTACCACAATCTATTCATTAATATTTTAATGAGATAAGATCTTTTGATAGTTTTTTGATTGAATCTAAACAAACTAAAATATGAGATGAGATAAACTACATGATGTTAGGTTTTTTATTTGGGAATCACTAATGATATTATGCAATGTCAATGTGGAGTATCATATAATGTTTTTTTAACTCTCTTAGGGTGAAAATTATTAACATTGAGACTATGGTATCACCAAAACATATTAAAATATAATAGATATCAATAATGTAGAAAATGTTTCGAATAATTAGAATTATTATATTTTTTAAATGTTATTTTATGTTTTAACAATTTTATAGATATTTCCATGTGGTTTAAAAATAGGTCTATAATATGTAAAATGTTTTTATTGATATAAAATGTTGTTTTCCATGTAATGAAAAGTGGTTCAAAAGTCCTTCTTTATTTTTTCATTAATTCAATATTTGATAATATTTTAAATAATGTGGGTATTGTATCCATTTTTTTCATATTCTACGGAGAATTTAGAATAGGATCCATATCAATTACAAGTTAATAATTTAAAAACCAATTGTATAATCTTTTTGTTAAAACTGTTTATGGAACTAATGGATTGACCAATATCGATTTAAATGAATTATGCGATATTAAATAAAATTCAAATTTTAATGAATTTATGAATGTAATTTAAATTTATACATTAAATCTATATGTAGTCATAAATACAATTAAAATTATGTTTATTATAGTAATCAGTTTGACATTATTGATAAAAATAGAAATATGACCCTTTGAAGGTTTATTTCAAACAAATAATCCTAAAAAAGATGATAAATGATACTAATAATGTTGTTGTTTAGGATGAGTATACATAAACTATAATGAATATCTAGAAATTATAAATTTATCATAATCTGGAGTAGGGTTTATACTTTTTCATAAATAATTTCAATTATGAATAACTATTGAATGATTACATATAATCCAAGAGAATGGTTATATTCATTTACATATAGTATTATATACAAACATTAATTTGGTTTTTAAATAGGTAGAAATGTGTTATAGAGTAATATGATTTTTTTTAACAAAATATCATTTATATAATCCATTAAAAACCTATTTAAATTTATACAATCAAAAATATTTCATTTAAATCTATATTTTAATGTTTTGTTACTTTAATGTCATTTATTCTATCCCTTTTCATCATTAAATCCACATATTTATATACTAAAAAATAAAGGATATTTATTAATATTCCAATCCAAATATATACACTCAAAAACAAAGGTCATCCTTTGTGTTGGATAAAAAAAATTTACAAAAATTGAAAAAATTAAAGGACCAATGGGCTTAGAAATCTATAAAAAAGATAAAAACCCAAAATCTCTAGTATAAAACAATTTTTCATTTTTCTTAATAAAATTTGGACACAATAAATGTTTGAAAATAACAACATCTAGGACTGAAACCCTAACATTTCCTCATCTACCCATCGGTCAACTAATGGAGTAGTTAGAACTCCTCAATAGGTGTAATATTGATGTTTTAAGACAATATATATAATTTTTTTGCGCTACTAGATTTGTATCAATTATTAAGGGATATATTATTATTATTTTGACAATGATTTACTCTAGAAACTTTTAATAGATTCCTTATATATGCTTTTGAAGGGAATATCATGGATTGGATGCCCATATAGGACTACATTTGTATTTAAAATAACTAGAATTGATGTTTATATAGGACCCTAAAAGATAATCATCTACTATTTTAGACACACATAGAGGTCATCAGTTGGATTATATGTATATTAATTGTATGTTAGCGGAGGTCACCAAATGCATCATCTACTAGTAGCTAAATCATCTATAGAACCTTCCACCTAGATCAGATGAGTCATGATAAGATGTTAGTTGAGTGAATAGAGTTATTTTTTATATAACCAAAATCATATTATGTACTAATGGGTTCAATATATTTATGATTCATATAAGGCACAAAATTATTAAAACGTCAATTTATAATATTTTTTAAAAACATATAGTGAAATAAAAATCCAAAAGATGAATTGGTTTATAACGTTGGAAAAATTAGGATCATGCAACACAAACCCATAAAAAATAATAAAAATTATTTAAATAAATTATTATAATATTCTTCTATGCTTTCATGGTCTTCTTAATACATGTAATCATGATTATACACAGACCTCTAAAAGGGTGATATTAAATCTCGGTTTGGGAAAGGATAACAGGGAAGGGAAATGAAATTTGAATAAATATAGTACATGGGGAAGAATAATCTATTGGATATTCAAATAAATGTGGAATACATTATTTTATTATATATCTAGATTTTAGGAAATATTATATTTGAGACAAAAATCATATAAAAATATAAGATACTATATCATTCCTATATTATATTGAATGATTAGACCTATGACATGCCCATGATGAATGTATATTTCCACCACCTCCCAAATGATTTCTTTATTTAATGGACCATGGGTTAAACCATATATATAATGCAACACCATTAGTGATGTTTTCTAGGATGGATACTCACACATGTTATACTTTATGAAAACAATGAAAAGTAACCTAATAATCTCATATACATAACACTCTTCATTAAATGGGGATTATCAAGGATGCCTATATAAGGGGTGGGTTCCCTCGTTTTGGTGTACCCTAAGATCATATATAGACTTCCAATGTTGTTTTCTTCCTAGATTACAACTTATCACACGGTTAATGCATTACCAAATTTTTATTGATAAGGAGGCCTCACAATATAATATGGGATCAATAGATAAATTAATCCCATAAGGTTAAGGATTTCATTTCTTCAACAGTGATTTATAACTATGAAATAATATGGATATCCTAAGATATCTTATATGTTATTATACATTAAAATTTGGAAATTTATTCAGTAATGAAAGAATAATACATTAATTAGGTTATTTTTTTTACTAATGGTTGTAAAATACTTACCCTAGTCCTATTAGTGACATTAGGGCCTTATTTTTTATGGAATGAATTTGTGGATTCTATTGTGATTTTTAATAAATCCCTATCATAATGTGTTTTTAGCATTTCATATAATACATTATGAAGAAACCATCAGTTTTGATTATTCAAAATATATGATTATGGTATATCATATTGCGTTACATATATATATATATATCAAATAGACTTGTTCAGCATAATATGTTATGAAACATGGTAGAATAATACATGATGGAACCACTGAATACATGAAAATAGAATACATTATCTAATTTATCTGATCCAATATATATTTTAACATGATAGTATTTACATGATACTACCCATCATAAGAGGAGATATGAGTCAAAGAATGTGATTTAATTATATATCCTTTATTATGAATAAAATGTATTTCTATTTTTATATAATATCAGTCATATTTTTTAGATGAAATTAATATTATTAGTTTTAGAATATGATATAATCTAGAAATATAAAATTTTTTATGTTGAATTTTTATATTAGTTACAAATTATTTATAAATTTTACGTACCAGTCCTTCTACAAAAGGTATTTTCATTCATAAATAAAATTTGAAAAGTTAATATTTATCTGTCATATTGTTAGAAAATTAATAATAAAGTATTTAATATTTTATTCATTCATGAACATATTTTGTTATTATCAGTTTATGATATGTCAATAATTTGTATTCATTATTTAGGAGATAAATTAATTTTTATAGACAGAGCCTTGAATTAAATAATTTAGCTGATATATCATATCATTTTGATTCTTTCCACATTAGCATATATTTATATTTATATTTATGACCTTAAATTTAGTTTTTGAATATAATTAATTCATATTATGTTGTTGAGTTAATATAAATTGGATTCCCTCTTGGGTAAAATTTCCCCACAGATAGAAAATTGGGGTTAGACTATATACCAATCAAGAGAAGTTTATATTGTTCTAGAAATGTAAAATTTTAACTCATTGTCACATTAGGATTCCTCATTTAGATATTTAAAGTCACAAATAATTATATTCTTATTCATGATGCATTAATGTATCTTGTGAATTTGATTAATTTGGATATGTTTGGATATGTTTGGACTTGATTTTTTGGGGACTAACAAAAATATTTTTGATTATCAAAGAGTATCACTATATTATAGTGTGAATGTAATATTTTTATTTACTGAACATGGATACTAAAACTAAAATAATATAATCAGTCATACAGATAGAATAAAAATATAAATAATAATGATTGCATGAGACTAAATGGTTGTAAAATACCTGAAATATATTTTAAATGTGTTACTTATATAATATTAAACCCCTTAATTAAAATGAGTTTTATTCATTCTTATGTGACACTTATTATACTATTTATTATCCAATCATTTAGGTCCTGATAATTTTGGGTTACCATATATTATATTATTTAATGTAAGAATGTAAAGGGATATTATAATTGGATAAGAAACCAAGACATGATGTTTTATTTAGGTAACATTATCTAGAATAATATAGCAATAGTATGTTACTAAAAGAATATAATTGGAGGAATTATTATTCTAGATGTAGATAAAGAGTTATCCTATAATGTAACAAATATATATATCAATCGGTATTGGAAAATTTTCAATCAAAACAATAAACGTGATTATAAAAATGATAACGCATCTTAGAGTTTAGTCAAATATGGATCTTGTATTAGTAAATAAATATAACATATGTGTTCATAAATGGGGTGGGGATATTCTTTAAAATTCTATGATGAAAAGTTATGAAACATGACACTAACCGATATATAATAATTTTTTACACATTATAGATGAAAAATGATAATAATTTTGATACCCCCTGTAGTATTGAAATATAAATTATTTCTAGATTGGTAACTATGATTTATAGGTGTCATTAAATATATGCATTATGATAATTTTAATGACAATATTATAGAGGTAAATTTCACAAAATTTGAATCATTATAAATTTATAAAAGTGTTCACTACAATTTTTTGGAAAAAAACATATACATGGTGAGAGGATGTAAATAAAAAGGGTGATGTAGGTATTCCTGTTGTTATTAGAGAATGTGATTCCATGTATGAGTTTGAAACTTATTATCCTACATTACCTTGTTGATTTATTATAAAAATGGACAACTATTATTATATTCCCAACAAAAATAATTTTTTTTCTACCTTCCTTATATAAATTGGTATTTTTATTCAATATTACGAATAATAGTTACTATACACATATGAATAATTGGTTTTTTAAAGAGTAAATATTATATATTTGATTAATACTATAGATATGTTCAGTACCTACTATGTCATTTAGAATAAGAAGGTTATGTTTGATAGGAATCTCACTCACCATTATATCCTTCTACATGTAAATGAGAATCATGTCCCAAGAAATAATAGATATGGATTTCTACAACCATTCAATTGTGATTTGTTTATAAATTCCAATCATGTTTATATAGAAAATTTATTAACTAATAATTTAATTTAAATGTTGAAAGGACTACGAGAATATTGGAAATCATACATTGTGATGTATGTGGTGTAATTAGTACTATAGAAAGTATTTTTTAATGAAATCGTACATTTAACCAATGATTTTTGTCATTGTTGTTATTTAATTTTGATGAGATACTATTATGAATTTTTTTAGAATGTTCAGATATTTTTATAAAGTAGTAATTAATCGACGTGGGAAATTTATAAAAGTTCATATATTTAATTATGGAGGTGAATATTGGTTATTATATTTCAATGGTAATCTGAGTGATTTTGAAATTTTTCAACAACATACTCATCTCATAACAGTATAGTTTATTGTTTTTTATGTGATGGGGAATTATACAGTTTTAACCATGCATTGATCAATTATTAGTCAATGTAATATTCAAATTTAAATATTCCATTGTGATTTGAAGACTGATATATTATTATATGACCACATTCCATCTAAGTTGTTAACAAATATACCATTTTTAATATAGACTATGAATATTCTTATTATAAATTATATATGGATTTAATGATTTTCAGTTCACATATAGTACATGGTTATGAAAATATAGGCCCTATGTTAGAAATATTTTCATTTGTGGTTATGCCATGGAAAAAATGGGATATTAATATTAAATTCATACAGAATAAAAAGTCATTATGTACCAAAAATGTATATTTATTTATGAAAATATATATTTCATATATTTTGTTAGAGAAAATTTTAAATTGTATATATTTGACACAAATTCATATGTTGTGTTCTAGATATTGATATTGAGCTGGTCCAAAAACAATTTATGGAAGAAGAAATAAATCAAACTAGAAATGAACTGATAAGGAGTTATAAGATTTTTTTATAACATGAGGGATATGTGTTTCTCATGCAAAATGATGTTTAGGATATGTTCATAAGATACAAAACTATCTACTACTAAGAATTGATATAGAGGATATATTCCATGAAATTGTTCAATTATATCGAATCAAATATGGGTTCTATGTAGAAAAACCATGTTTAGAACTTAGTGGGATTACATGAAGTTCTAAGAGAATAGTGAGATTTTTTTAAACATGAAATCATTTTTATGGTATATTTTCTACCTATAAATTAGGCTTAGTGGTAAAATGATATAATAAAAACAATGGTAATTACATTGAATAATACTTTTGAGATGTAGTGATGATAATGATTACTCAAATATTGATTTCCATAGATCAATATGTTTATTCTTTCATATATCAAAAGGATTTAAAATTTTGATTTCAATATTGGGAATTTAGTCAATGATATGTATATTGTACATCTAAAAAACTAAATTGTTCCTAGTGAATGTCCTATGGTATTCACGATGCAATTTTCCTTTTATCAATTGAATAAAAATTCTATGAGTTGGAATATATGGATTAATAATGTAATAATATAATATGGTTTCATAAAAATCCTTTGATTTTTGTGTATATAAGTGTATTTTTTAAAGATGAAGTAGTTTCTATTAGTATATTTTTTGATGAAATACAACATAATAGAAAGTATATCCTAATATTAAATTATGAAATGATATAATTGGTGCCAACGAGCACATAACTGAAAGGTAAGGGCTCCTTCTTGAAATCAAAGAGACCCAAGTTCAAAACCGTGTGGAGGCGAATTTTTGGGCGGGGTATTTTAGTAGTACTGTATCAGTACTATAGTAGTTAATCTTCGGTACTATAGCATCCAGAACTATTCACACGATTTGGGACATCAAGCCACCAGTTTGGGCCTATAAGTCTCAAGGGAAATAGGGTCATCAATGACCATCGGTCCATATGGCCTTTGGGCCAAGTAGACCATGGAGTAGCCCGGTTCACAAAGAACAGGACCCAAAACAGGATTAGAGCAACAATAGTAGTAGCCACCAGAAGCAGAGCTAACCAGATTGAATGAATGAGAGGGTATGGCTTCCGCCATCAGGACCAGGCACCATGAATCTTTGTACAGGGAAATGCTAGCTGATAACCAATGCATGATGGGGGAGCTAGGTGATCAATGATGCAGAAGCTGGGGGAGTACAGTTCAAGTGGGTTGGGCCTACGGGTCATGTATTGTAAATGTTATGCCTCTAGGACTTAGGGTCATGTATTGCGGGTGATTCAGACCTTGGGCCTTGGGCCTACGGGTCATGAAAAGGTTCCCCTTCACCCCTTAAAAGGGGTAT
Organism: Viscum album; assembly: GCA_963277665.1. Taxonomy (NCBI): domain Eukaryota; kingdom Viridiplantae; phylum Streptophyta; class Magnoliopsida; order Santalales; family Viscaceae; genus Viscum; species Viscum album. The sequence continues at coordinate 1,216,430,860 of OY728157.1, forward strand.
TTTCTAAAATAAAATAAAATAAATGCATGTATTACAATCATGTTATAATGATTTAATTGGTTAAATGTTTTTTTTTGGTTAATGATATGGCTGATGAAGACTATATACCCAGTATTAAATTTTATAGAGAGTAATATATAAAACATCATAGACATTGTTAGGATAAAAACGCAATAAAAATTATAAAGTGGTTTTTCATTTATAACACCAAAAATGTATTTCTTAGAGATTTGTATTTAATTAATCTTATGAAGATTCTAGATCATTAGAATTATTTATAAAGGATAAATAAAACTTCTTACATTTCCAATATGGATTTGGTAATTTATGAAATGATATAGAATTTAATTGAATCCACCTATTATTCTTTAATTAAAATTAGATATCATTCCAATATTAGTGTGATTCAGAACATTTCATAAAAGAACCAAATTAAGTTCCTAAGTTGGACTAAGTATATTCTCTTTGTAATTATCGGATATAATGATCTATGTGAAAACTGTTACACAAATACATTATTTAATACACTATAATAGATATTAAATATAAATATAGTTTATTTTTTTCTATAATAGTGGATCTTTTTGTGGGAAGTGTTCCAAATTGGCCACCATGATGGACTAAGCAATAGAGACAGAGTACATCATTACAACATACACAATAATTAAATATTTGCTGATCATGAAGTCCATCAATTAATTGTAGTTTGATCATAAGATTGTTTTAGTTGTTTATCTTTACTGTGATTATAATGGTTGTATTTCTCTAACTGAGAAATCCTTATCTCTCCAAATTACAAAACACATAATTTGAAAATACCATCTCATATGAGAGATCATTATGGGGGGGGGGGGTATTGCTAATTTTTTTTGGAGGGTAAGAATAATAATGTATTGTCTCTACTAAAATAAATATTATCATAAAATGATATCTATACTCATGTAGTCTTGAATATTATATGAAAAATAAGAGGCTAATGCAACATTGAATAATGTGCCTTGTATTTATAATAAATTAAATATTATTTTGTCACTCATTCATGTGTGATCAAATGTACATTACAAGAATTGTGGAATTATAAAATCCTATAAAATTGTTTCATTGATTTTACCGTAATATATTATCATCATATATTAATAAGGGGTGATATGATATTTTAACATTATCATGAGTATTTGACTCAAAATATTAAAATATGAAACTTATTATTTAAGCAACCCCTCCATCTATAACCCACGTAATTTCTTACCGTCAATGATTTTATTAGTATTATATTCTTATGATCATTAATTTTTAATATATGTTGGTGAGATGCCTAGATATAAAACAATCATACATTGATTCATTTCACACACAAGCCATTACAAGCTAGAAAATCTGGGGTTTGTTGGCAAATTTCTTATCAAGCAATCAATTTTATGTCAATCAAGATAATGATTTTTAGAGACCCAATCTTCTCATACATATAATTGTCAAATATTAGTAAATTAATATTCATTACATTTCATAGATACATACCAATGGACCATAATGGTTTAGATCCTTTAGATGATATGTACGTAAGATTATTGTTTACTGAATGATATTATGGATCTCCAATAATGATCTTCTACATTTGTACTATTCAAAAACATAAACTATATAAAATATTCATAGTATCATTGGATTGAAAACACAATAATGGTTGATATCATATTCTTAGTAACGTTAATCATGGTAATTGTGTGAAGATGTAATTAGAATAAGGTTATGATAACATAAACATAATATTTGAAAACTAGACCCCACAAATCCAAAATTAAAATCATGTATTATTGAATAAATATTTTCATTATGTAAGACATGAATAAAAATGGAATAAATTAACATAATCCATGAAAACATACCATTGGTATAATTCATAATTTTTTTCAAAAAACATTAATACTTTAACTTTTTACACATGGATTAATTGAAATAGGTTCACTCACAATGTTAATGTCATGAAATTAGGCCCTTGTAAACATAAAAATATAGAACTGTGTCAATGCATAACTATATGGACATGATATCTAATTCCATTCATTAGTCAATGGAAATTTAATTTGGTTCTCACAAAACATTGTGAACATTCCATAAGGTTCACTCATAACATGGTTACCATTTAATTAGGTTTACTCTAGTCATATTTACTCATTATTTATCTATATATACTCAATGTGTTGGATGAAGATATAGGTCCCACCAATAACATAATACCTAAATCATTGTGTTAAAAGTCATAAAAATATCATATGATAAGAAATAAAAAATATTAATTTCATTAATACATAAAAAATAACAACATATAGAAAATAAAGAGGATTCATAATCATTTTATCATTTCACCATATCATCACACATGGAGAAAAAAGCGGATTTCATAATCATTTTTTAGTATATAACTGATGGATGAAAAATGGGGTTTATAAACATCATGTCATCATAGAAATAAGTACTTCTGGGAAATGATACTAATTTAACCCTTGGATCATAACTATATAAAATCATAACTAACATCAACGGAAGACATCATATATGGAATTTTTTGAAAATATAATAAGGAACATTTCATTAAGAAAATGGCCTTTACACAATAAAAATCACCTTTTAAAACTCAGAAAATGAATAAATGTTTTTTCAATAATTTAATTTGAAAATAAACAATGAATCCTAAGATGAAATCTATAGAAATTTTGTATTTTTAGGATACTGAACGATTCCATTCAAGACGTAGTCGTGAAAATAGTGAACCCTATCACATTTTCAATAAATTCCAAATATGGTTTTTTAAAAAAATAAATTAAAACTACTTTTAAGGAATTTTTTTAAGAGTAAAAAAAGTGTATGAACATATTAAATAAATAAATTAGAAAATTTTAAAAAAAAATTATTCTTAAGAAAACATGGTTCTGGATTAAAGAAAAATTTTAGTCCAATGTGATAAATTAATTATGTTTACATAATAACCCATATTTATTAATATTTAGTACAGAAAAAGATTAAAGTGAAGTTATAAAATGTATTTTCATGAAACAAATGTTATAAGAAAATTCCTTATTTTCTTAATTTATATATATATATATATATCATAATATTTTAAAATCTGAAATATAAACATAAACAATCTCAATAAATGGAGTGATTTTATCATAAAAAAATTACCTATTGGATATCTTTTAAATTATATGACCCATTAAAAAATACCATCCATTGAAATTATAATATCATGATAACAATTACAAAAATTTAATAACATGCCAATGGGGTAGTATATAAACCTCATTGAATAATATAGTTGCATAATATAACATTCAACCAAAAGAAGGTAATTTGAAGGAAAATTCCCTTACCACTTTAATAATTAATTGATTCTAAAACCCAATAAAAAATAAATTAAAATATGAAACATTAAAATTAATGAAAATAAATATATTCAAGATAGAAAATTTCAATGTGTAACTATATACACCATATATAAAAAAGTGGTTAATTTTCATATTTATCCTAGAAATGAATGGCAGACTAGAAATCTAACACCATAAGTATCAATATCCCTAGTAAATGTTCATACATCTAGTATAAAAATATATGTTTATTATAAACCTATTATATAACCATATTATATATATCACATCACATATTATTTATTTATGATATCTTGTTACATGTTTATTAACAATTCCTAGTAATAATTACATCTGAGGTAATAACAAACTTGTTTTTCGTGCATGATTTGGTTTTTTATTTCTGATAAAATAACATTGATCAATGTTAAATACTATAAATAATTCCAAAAGTGATATTATTTTCTTTTATATTCATTATATATGTATTTATAGTAATCCATATTATATATATATATTTATTTATTTAAATACACTCTTCATATAGATGGTATGACCTACGTACAAATGAATATTGTTTCCAATTTAATTATGGATGAAATGGATGAATGGTAAAAAAATATTACCATGTAACAATACATTTTATTTAATTAATATCATATATTTATATATAAATATTTAGTTATTACCTTCCATGTAAATTGTATGTGAAGAATGAATTCCATCTCTTTACAAGGTGGTTGTCCGCCTGACACTCGAGCGACCTTCTCGTATCCCCAATAAAATGGAAAATACAAAATGTATATGTGATTTCATAATTAAATCATTAAAATTATATTAACAATATAACATCTATTAATTTAATAAATAATTATTATAATCCATTTAATTAAAAAAATGAAAAAATCGACACGTTGGTTTGTAGGGTGATTGTCCTCCGTACACATAACGTGTGTTATTTTTTTCAAAAGGGTTCTAAGGTAAAAAAAGTATTATTCTTATTAAATAGGTAAAATATTATCATTAATATAATATATAAATTTAATATCCATTATTATATCCATCCATGAGAGGTAGTGATGGAAAAGGAATAATAGTCGTTCACGAGGTAGTTGTTCTCCCTTCACGTTGATGATAACTTCACATCCCATTTAATTATATGGAGATGGATAATGTTTTACATTAAAATAATAAAATAGAAATATATATTATATTTTTTATTTTTATTTTAGTGTAATTATATAAAATTTTAAATATATATAAGAGTAATTAAAACAATAAGCCGTAGTTAAAAACCATTCCACTTTTTAAGACAATGTTGTTAGGATGTGCCTAAACACTTCATATATTTTCTTTTCTAGTATCATCAATGAATCTAGAATGTGTGTAGGGAAGTAATGAATAAATTAGGATATATATTTTTTTAATCAAATTTTTTTTTGGAGTGTTAATTGGAGAGAAGATTGGTTGGCCATTTATATTTGACCTGAGTGGTACACTTGAATTTTTTGAATAGAAAACGATTTACCCTCGTTTTTATCATTCAAAAAGTACAAAAATTGGAAATTATCAAAATCATCATATGATAATATATATATATGTCAATATAATGGGTGTCGGACCTGTTTCTAGATAATTTTATATTTATATAACTGTGATTTTTTTATTTAAAATTAATCCTTCAAACACAATGAGAAAGTGATTTTCCAAAAACAATATTTTGTAAATATTAACTTGATTTTATTTAAAAATTCAATGTGAAATTTATTAAAATTAAGTAAATTGGATTTAAATATAAATTATTGTCAAAAATTCTCCATTATAACCATAATAACATTGCTTGGATATTTTTAGATGTAGTTAAATAAATAAAATTTTTTAATAAACATTGTTATTTTTTACTAATCATATAAAAATTGATCATTTCATGTAATTATCAAAAATTTAATTAAATGTAATTATGATAAAGTTATTTAAAAAATAAGATTATTTTTTTAAAATATATTTTTTAAATATTTTAAAAAAATATTTTTGTCAACTTAGTCAAAAAAAAACATATTTTTAGATAAGTAATGTTTTTATGATTAAAATTTTATTTATTGTCATATCTGGTATAGAAACCACATAATATGAATGTTTAAATTATTATTTAATATATAATATATAAATTTCATTTTAATCATTCGCTACAATTTATTTGTTTAATTTTATGATCCAAAAAACATTTTATCAATAAAAATTCGTTTTTGAGAAATATCATTCCTTCTATTCAAATGGTTTTTATTTTAAATTGTAATTAACTATTCACCAATGAATTCATTATATAATCATGTGTAAACAATATAATTTTATAATTTAAATAATATAATTCATACCCTCCATTCCAATTTTTAGTGTATAACTATGATAATAAATTATATTATTTTAATAGTATGTCACATTTCATTAAAACTCTGTTTTTTAAAAAATAAAATCTAAAAACAGTGTTGGGTGTAACCAAAGACTAAATCAATGTTCTGTGTAATATAAAATAAATATTTTTTCATTTAAAAAAAATATAATTTCACTATTTCATGTAACTTATGTTAAACACATGGTTGTTTGTAACATAAAATATGAAAAATATAAAAAAAATTAAAAATATATAATTAACCAAATATCTTTGTGTTATATTCTTCCCTCTAATAACTAATCTCTCATTCAGAATTCGTCACATTTTAACCAAAAACTAATGATAATTCTACCTCATTACATCTTTATGTTCACAAGTAACTTCTTTAAGATGGTGGTTTAACCACAAAACATTGACCTATTTGAGTGGTATTTATTCATATAACATTCTATATATGATACATAATCTCCACTAATTGATTTTCATATAAATGTAAACTATCCAACCATTCGATCACTGAGATCAGTACTTGTAATAAATTAGGTATTTAATTCCCCAATAAGGATACCGAGAACACATTGTGAATATGTGATATGTTTGGTGGAAGCGACAAGTGATAAAATATTAACCCAGTATGATCATGAATTTGAAAAGGACCGATATAACAAGGACCTCATTTTATATTATTTTATCCATTAATAAATTAATAGAATATATTTCTCACCAATATAAATATTTTTATCGTGATGATGATTAGAGGCACCAAATTTTTCATCTATTTACTCCACTAATATGTTTTAGAATAACTCTAACATTCTCTATAATTTCATCAGTTGGCTCATCTACTGATATAATTCATTATACAATATCATTATAGTACGTTTGGGATATAAATATAATTCCATATAGGAATTAGTTTTTATCCATATGAATGATTTAGTATATTATGTTTTTTAAGAAAAAATAACTGGAAAATTATGTTAATCCCAATAACATTCGAAATCCATAGATTAATATCTTAACATAACAAATATGGTTTGAATTCTATTCTTAGACTAACAATTTATATGAGGATGATACTTAGTGTTTAAAAACAACATAATATAAAGATAATAGATGATACATACACATAATATGATGGTAAAAATAGTATCCTGATCAAATACAATTGAATGTAGTACTCCATGTAACATTACCACTTAATATAAATACTAGAAAGCACATCTATAGAGGAGTATTTTTTTATCTAAATGATGTTACAAGACTTCATAAAGTGAATGAATATAAAAATGAATTACCATATAATCAAATCTAATATAAAACCTAATGGTTACCAATACCTTTAATAATTTTTTCATATCTTGTAAAGTAATTACTCCTCAAATAATGTTTTCAATAAAACTGTTTCAAAACCAAAGGGTTCTATTTCCTTAAATTTATCTTAATGTAACACCCAATGATTTTAAAAATAAATTGAAATGTATAAAACAATTAGTCTCTTAATAATTTATTTTTTCGAATACAATTATAATCTATCCATTAAAATAATTTTTTCTTCTTTTATGTTTTGAATTTTAGAAAATATACACATACGGTTGCGATCAACATGTTTTTTGGAGTCTGATGGAACAATCATAAATTTTGGTGAATAGTAACATACCCTTATGAATTTTAATTTCACCCTTATGAATAATAATATGACTAAATTTCTATTATCCTCACTAATTAATGTATTTAAAAAAAATTTATTGGACCATGATTATATTCATGGTCTTATAAAACTAGCCAACGTTTAAAAAATATAATTTTTGTAATAAATTAATATTTTTAAAAAAAAATTAAAATACTCATATTTATTAATTTTTTTTATAAAATGGATATCAATTTTTAATTTTACATGTCAAATGATGTATATGGTGAAATTTTTGGTTTTTTATGAAATACTTGAATTTTTTTGAATAGTAAAATTCATTAATTTAAAAAAAATGCTAAATAGTCGAATTTTAACTTTTTTTGAGTAATGGATGATGCAATCAGCCTTGGTTAATACTAATATGATTTGGTTTCTATTTAGGGTCTCATTAATATAATGGTTTCATATTCTTGAACAAAAATAATAAACTAATTATTAACATAGTGAAATCTCTTCATCTCATCCACTATAAATACCACCCTCACGACCCTCTTCCTCTCACACCTCTCAAGGTTTTATATTTTCCTATATTCTATAAAATACCCTTCCCATGTCTCTTAACCACATATAATACCTTCTGGTCTCAAAAGAAGTCCAAAACCAAAGGCATTAAGAAGGATCTCGAGGAGAAGAGATCAAGAGGGAAAAATCCTCTTTCATTTTCTTATTTTTTTCATTTCCAATCCTTTTTTGATCATATAATTCATTTCCCTCAACATATACTAGAGTAATAAATTCTATATAATTTTAAATAATATATATGTTTTCAGGTTTATGGATAAATTTAATCATCATTCTTACTCTCCTCTTCTACATATTCTAAAAATAAAACCATTGTCCGTGATATTCCGATTTACCAAAATCATGGATGATGTGTATTAAATTTCCATTAATTACTTCAAAAATGTTATATAACTTTTTAAATGGTAGAGAAAGATTTTAATATGCATGATATATCCCCTTTAATGTTCTGTAGTAAAAATTTATATAGAATATTAAATTATATAATGAAACTAATTTTTGATTATCATATAACCACCAAAATGATCTAAACAGATACACCAAATAAGTTTTCTAATAATTCATCATCATAACATATAACCAAAAGTATTTATGGAATAATTTAATATTTTGGAAACATATTTATTCCATTTGATTCCACTTGTATAATTTCATTCCCATCTGACAATAAAATCGAATACAAACCGACCATGAAAACCATGTAATGTACACACCCCAAAAATAGAAATAACAAAATATTATTAATAAATAAATGAAATTAGGATACATAATGATCATATAAGTTTTTATAAACATGAAAATGTTTATTTATGATATTAATAACACTCTGTTAACTATTTTACTACATTATTAAAAACATATGAAGAAAGAAGAACACAAGGTAAAGGAATTCTTAAACCAATTTTCATTCTTTGGGTTAACATTCAACATCATTAAATATATGGTAATAAGATAATTAGTGTAATGAATTTTTGTTTATATTATGTTTTATAATATATATTTACAATTTATACACATATTCATTTCACTCTATTAATTTTTCACATCAATTATATGATATTTGGGAAGGAGATTCCTTTCTAAATCCTCTTGTAAAAATATATTTTATGAAATTAAAAATAAATGTTTTTATGAAATAATTAATGTTTTATGTTTTATATTGGTTCATGGGTATTGTTTATAATTAAGGGAATGACCTATATATCACTCAAAATCCTTGGTTATGTGAATGTTGGAGGTCGTCCGTATGGTTACTCCAAATTTTACTGCTATGGTTACACCATAAGGTAGCCATGAGGGTTACATTGTATATTATCTCTACGAGTTACAAATAAAAAAGTATCCATGAGTGTTACAAAGTTATATTAGTAATTCCCAAAGATAAAATTATTCTCTATTTTTTTCCTATGTTTATATAAATATTATGGTTCACTAATAATGTATGTGATACTTTATGGGTGGGAATAATGTTTTTCTGAAAATTATATCCAATGTATTCATGGTCTAATGGATTCCTTACTTCTTGTTATACCTTACTGTGATTTTTATGCACATCATTTTTTTAAAAAATTTCTATTCTATAAGGTTTATTAGGATAAATAATGAAATCATGTTGAATGTTATGATGATTGGTCAAATAAATCATGTTGTAATTTTGTGGTCAAAATTTTATGTTTTTAATGAAATGGATACTATTTTAATGGTTCCCAATTTGTATTGATGTGGGTTTATATATTCAGGTTATGTACTAGAATTATAAAACACCAAACAAAAAAGATATTAAGGAATGTAATTATTTGAAATCTTGTTGAAATAAGTAGAATATGTAATGTTTATGTTGAGGACCGTATTGATTCTTTTAGAGTCCAGTTTAGATAACTTTAAGGGTTAGGATGAAGTTAATAGAATAATATTAATGATTTTAACACTATGTTTATGTGGAAATTATATAGACATTAAATATAAGTTTCTTTTTCTACGATATGTCTGTTAAGAATGGTTTTCCGCAGAAGGAATATAGAAGATGATGTTTGAAGGAACCAAGAGGATGATATCTTTCCGAATCTGCAACCAAGAATGGTTGGAATTGGAACTGAGTAGTTTTTGAATGTAATGGATCAACTACAGTAGAAAATAAATTTAAATTTCATCCATGCATGAGAACAACTAGAGCTGTCACAAAAGAAAATGACGATAGTGGAACATTTTTTGAGGCAACACCCTCCTGCTTTCGATGGATCTTATGACCCAATAGTAGCTGGAGGATGGATTAAGATCATTCAAAAGATATTTTATGTTATGGGATGTTCAAATAATAAAAATTTATTTCATTACATTTATCATTTTGAAGGTGAAGTTGATCAGTGGTGGTTAATAGTCATAAATATTTGGGATAGAGAGAATATTGATGCCTTATAGTGGGATAAATTTATAGTCCATTCCTTGAAATATCTTTTCCAAATGTGGATCAACCGATTATGGGGAAGAAATTACTTCAATTTATTAAAAAGGAAGAAGATTCAGTGGTCATGTGTGGAGCGAACATCACCTGACAGGTGATGTCTGCTCCAAATTTTATTCTGGATCTTAATAGAAAAATAAATCATTTTTACACATGATTAAAGACAAGATATCGAAGGGAATTGTCTTCCTGTGAGTTTGGAAGTTATTGGAAACTTGTCTGATGTGTAGAGAGGGTATAAATGGAGTTATATTATGACCATGTGTACCTTTAAAACAAGTAGAAGAATATTTCTTGATTAAAAGTTATGGATAAGAATCAATCAATTAAATGTCATGGTAATAATGTTCTATTTCTAGTTTGTGAAAAGTATAGAAAAAAGCACAAAAGGTAATTCCTCTCAAAAACAAAGAAGTTATTTAAATTTGGTATGTTTGGAAATATTTACTAATAATTTAATGAAAATGATCCTTACACTAATATTAATAAGGAAACTATAATGTGTTTCAAATATTTTTAGATGGGTCATTATGAAAATGCATTCCCAAAGAGATATTTGGATGATGCAATGAAGAAGACTATAATAATAAATATATATTGAGATACTTTACAACAATGTTAGAAGACATCGGGCAATCCAATGAAGCTGTATCAGGTTCCTTGTTTGTTTAGTCATATTTTTCTAAAAATTTCTTTGATACATGGTATACAATTTTCTTATATTTTTAGAAATTTTATAACAAATTATAAATATCACCTCAAAAAATAAGACTCTGTCTTATTGTTAAAACAATATGGGAAAATTTTATCCAGAAGATGATTTAAAAGAATATTCATATTTTATTCTATTGAATGAATTTACCCTGAAACCTTGTTGATTTTCCCATAGTAGGGTTTTATGTCATTCTTGTTATGGATTGGATTTCAGTTTATCATTCTAAGAATGATTGAGAAGCTAAAGAATTTGATTTCAAAAAACGTTTCTATTTTTATATAAGGATGAAACCATCAAATTTATAACATATCATGAATCTGAGAAACTTTTGATATTTGCATATGCATGTTATTTTTCTCATATTTTTGAAAAAAGGTAACTACTAAGATTAATTATGATCCAGTGGTAATTGAAATCCATGATGTTTTTCTTGATGAGTTACTTAGTGTTATACCAAATTGAGATGTTGAATTCATAATTAACTTAGATCCTAATGCTAATCCAATTTCAAAACTCCATATCTATTATCTCAAATGGATCATTCTTTTATAATTGAAATGCAGTTTCAATAAAATTAGATAAAGGCTTCATCTGACCTAGGACATCACCACGGGGTGATCCTGACTTGATTGTTAAAAATAATGATGGTTCAATGAGTCTTTTCATTGATTATTGAGCCTTTAATAACATCACTATTATAAACAAGTATCATATTCTACATATTGGTGATTTGTATGATCATCTTTAGGGAGCACAGTATTTTTAAAACGTTGACTTGAAGTCATGGGTACCATTAGTTGAATTCAAGGGAATAAAATATCCAGAAAACTACATTCCATACTAGATATGGGCCTTATGAATTTTTTTTCAGGTCATTTGTGTTAACTAGTGCACCTACAATATTCAGAAATCTTATGAATAGAATAGTACATGAGTTGAAGTATATTTTTGTGGATGTATTTATTAATTACATTCTTATATATTAAAAATTTTAAATAGGTTCATGAAAACACCTAAGAGTAGTTTTTTAAAATGTAAAAGAAAATACACTGTATGGAAATTTGAAGAAGTGTATATTTAGGTTTCCATAGATTTATTTTCATGAGAATATTGTATATAATGATAGAATAATTTCTAATCCTTCCAATAAATAATTGGTTGAAGAATGGAAAAGTCCTAAAAATGTTATAAGTATTTGTATCTTTCTTTGATTAGTAGGTTATTACAGATGGATTGTAAAACACATTGGACAATTATCTATCCTACAATCATTGTTCACATGAAAAGGGGTCAAATTCGTACAGCTAGAAGAATGTCATGTTTCCATTGGGAAGTTAATATTATATTGGTGAATGATTCATTTTTGGACATTCCCTTCAAAAATGGTATGTTTATTTCCTAAAATAATAATTCATTTAATGGACATGGTTGTGTTCTGTTGCAGAATGATCGGGTAATTGCTTACTCTTCATGAAAACAAAAATCTCATGAGTTAAATTATCCCACACATGATTCGGAATTATATTCTATGTATTTTTTCCTTGAAAATTTAAAAGCATCATTTATATGAAGCCAAATGTGAAATATATATCAACTATAAAAGTCTGAAGTATATATACACTTAGAAAGAACTAAACATGAGGTAGAGAAGACAGATTTAATTCTTAAAATATTATGATTGAACAATCAATTACCATCCTAGAAATGAATAGAAAGTGGAATATTCCATGAGTTAAAAACATAATTCATCATTAATCGTGTAATAATTGGAGCATGGCCCATTGATTAATGATTTTATAAATTTTTTCTTGAGAGTTATTGGGGTATGAAATTATTCTATTTTATCAGTTTTAAGTGAAGTCAACATTATCTGAAATAATTAAGAATTCACATATGGAATAAGGGGAGCTATTGAAAAAAGGAGAATTGGTTAAAATGAGTATGTTTCCATAATTTATCCTTTATAAATATTTTGTTTTAATATTTTAAAAGAATATTGTGTGTGCCTTGTGATTCTTGAATGATGAATGAGTTGTTGTGTGAAGATAATATTTCTCAGTTTTTTTCATCATGGTTGTAAAATGATTTCAAAAAAACTTTGGGATTATATTTGTTTGGATTGAATGAAAATAAATATTTTATATTTTACCCTAACAATTTTTGATATGTCAACTGGTTAAAGTAGAGCGGAAGTTATCAATGGAAATACGTCATACATTACCAGTGCCAGAGTGGAAATGGAAACATATATCAACAGAATTCCTTATAGGACAACCAATGAATTATATATGAAAAAATGCAATCATAGTTATTGTTTATTAACCAACTAATTCTTCTCATTTTATTCATATTTTAGATATTATGTATTTGGACTAGATTTCTCAACTATATGTCAAAGATATTTTTAGGTTACATGGAGTTACTATTTTTATTATATCTAATCAAAATCTCATGTTCACTTATAACTTTTGGGAAGTACATCAGAAGTCATTGGGAATAGATTTAATTTTCAGTAGATCATTTCATACTCAATCTAATGGGTTGTCAGAATTCATGGTTTAGGATTTAGAGAGTGTGATCCGAGCATGTTCAATTGATTTCTAGGGAATTTGGGATAAAAATATTTCTTCTGTTGATTTTTCTAATAATAATAGTTTACATTCTTATATAAAGATGGATCCTTTTGAGGCATTATATGGGAAGTGGTGTTAGAATCTAGAATTTTGGGAAGAATATCGGGATGGGAAGTTAATAAGACAAGAATTAGTAGTGGAAGTGGCTGAGAAAGTTAAGATGATTCAGCAACACGTGAGAACAGATCAGATCAAGAAGAAAAGTAATGTAGATAATAGGAGTAAATTATTTAAATTCATTGTAGGAGATCATTTTTTATAGAATCACCCCAAGGATAAGTGTTATGAATTTTGGTATGAAACGATAGTTGAGTCCACTGTTTGTTCAACCTAATGAAATAATATAAAATGTTGGACTGGTTTTGTACTAATTAGATTTTCCACTGAGTTTATCTCAGGTACTCACTTTTTTCATGTTTCTATGTTGAGAAATTATGTGCTAGATACATCTCATGTTTTGAGATGAGAAGTTGTTTAGTTGAAAGATAGCCATTCATATAAAGAAAAACCTATTCAGAATATTCATCGATGAGAACTAGTATTGCGGAATATTCCAATCCACTGGGTAATGGTTTTGTGATGAAACGACATGATTAATGATGAAAAATTGGAATCTAAATATGTTATTATGTAAAGGTACCCAAACATTTTTAAAAAGTTAATAAAATTTTGAGATTACAATTTTCAGATGGTGGGGAGAATATAACACCCAAAAGTTTTAAAAACAAATTGAAATGTATCAAACATTTTGTTTTTATATAATCACACTTTGTTTTATGATGATAGATATAATCTATCCATTAAACATAATTTTGATGCTTCAATGATTTGAATTTCGAAAGACAAACATACACGGTTGCCATCATTGTGTTTTTTGAAGTCTCATAAAACAAACAAAATTTTTGGTGAATTGAAACCAACCCTTATGAATTGTAATGTTACCCTTATGAATAATAATATTTCTAGATTAATTTTATCCTCACCAATGAATGTATTTTTAATAATTTTTGAGACCTTGATTAATTTTTCAAGGTATTATAAAATTTGTTGTATTTTTCAAATTATTATTTTTGGAATAACATATTATTGATTCAAAAAATTAAACATCTCATATTTAAAAATCTTATATTGATAAAATGTAGTTTATTTACGAATTATACATGTTAAAAAAATTGGGTTAATTTTTTTGTATTTCTAAAACACATGAATATTTAGTGAATAGTAAAATCTGATAATTTACGAACAATTCTAAATAAAGGAATTTGTGCATCATGATTGAGCCATGGATGATATAAGCACCATTGGTTAAAACTCACATGCATTGTTTTCTATTTATGGAATCATGAATCAATAATAATTATAGTCATGAATAATCATGTTAAACTAATGATTAAAATAATGGAAAACCAATCGTCTTCTACACTGTAAATATCATCGTCTACCCTCTATTCCTCTAACACCACTCAAGATTTGAGAGTTTTCAAAAAAATTCGAAATATCCTTCCCAAGGATCTTCCCCACATCCATGTTCTTCTGTTCTCTCCAAATGTAAATAATCAATGGCATTAAAGAGGATCTCATTGTGAATAGATCAAGAGGTAAGAATCCTCTTTCATATTCATATGTTTTCTTTTGAATTAATTTTTTTCTTCATTTATTTCTGTCCCCTCCCATTATCCAATAGGATTGGAAGATCTAAAATATTGTTTATTCTTGTTGTTATAATTTTTATAGAATCAAATCTTTATAATTTTTTTTTCTCATCTTTCTCTTATTCTAAAAAACACCTTATGTGATGTGGTGATTTACAAAAATCATGGACGATTTGTTTTCAAATTCCATTAATTCCATCAAAATTGGATATAAAACTTTCTTAATAGGTGAAACAGATTAAAAATTGTATGATATATACTATTTAATGTTATGGAGATGACATATATACATAATATTATGTTATATAATGAAACTAGTTTGTGATTTTCAAAGATCCACCAAAATGATCTAAAAAGATATCACTAATGATTTAGCTAATGATTCATCCTCATACCGCATAAAATAATAATATATAGAATCATTTAATAATACAAAAACAAATTAATACAAATTCATTCTTCTTCTATAACATCATTTACATACAACAAGAATGTCAAATACGAATGCACCATAGAATCCTTGTAATGTACGCACCTGAAACACTGTAAATAACAAAATATTTTTAATATATAAGTGGAATGATGTCATTAAATGATCATATAACGTGTTATAAATACGAATATATATTTTTATGATATTTATAACACTTTTTTATCCATTATATCATATTTTAAAACACATTTTATGTAAAATGAACCACAAGTAAGGGAATTTTTAAACAAATTTAAATTCATTGAGTTAACATTCTACATCATTAATTATATGGTTCTGAGATTATTTGTGTGACAAATTGATTTCTTTATTTTTTTGTATTAAAAGTATTCATAGTGTATACACATTTTAATTTCATTCTATTAATTCCTCACATCAATTATGTGATATTTGTAGGGGAATTTCTATTATGAGTCCTCTTTTAAAATTATATTCATGATATTCAAAAGAAATGTTTTTATAAAATTATTCGCAATTTATGATAATGTTCTAGTTCTTGATTAGTTTTTGTAATGATGTGTCTGATATATATATCCCTCCAATTCATTATCTTTGTGTTTGTTGGTGGTTGGTCGTATGACTACTCTAAATGTAAATGTGAGGGTTACACTATAATGTAGACATTAGTCTTACATTTTTAGTTAGCTGTGAGGGTTATGAATGATAAGGTAACCATGTGGGTTAAAAAAATTAATTAATTCACCGTGATACCTTTAATCACTACTAATGTTTTTTTATGTTTATGGAAATATCATGTTTCACAAATTATGTATGTGATACTTTATGGGATAGAATTATGTATTCATGAAAATGATTTTCTACGTATTCAAAGACTAAAGGTTTCTTTCCTCCTTTTTATCCCTTGTTGTGATTTTCATTCTCATCCCATGGTTTTTAATTCATTTTACAATCTATAAAGATGTCTATAAAAATTAATGAAGTCATGTTAAATTTTATGATGACTTTTCAATGAAATAATTTTGTTGTGTAGTTTTAAAATTTTATGCTTTTAAAGAAATGAATATTGTTTTAATGGTACCTACATTGTATTCTTTTGGGCTGATATGTATAGGTTATTCCCTAAAATTCAAAAACTCTAAACTGAAAAGATCGTTGTGAATATAAGGATGTGAAACTACATTAAATAATTCTAATATGTAATATTTACATCTGGGAACATATATATAAAATATCTTTAATCATGATGAATATATGTCACCTGAATCCCCAAAATGGGTATTGATGACATTGGACTATAGATAATCCTTAAACCCATAAACCCATGATGGTATGTAATACTTTTCAGTTTATATTACATGGATACATATACACTTCAAAATGTAAATTAACTCATTTTCCTAATATAATCACATATATTATACAAAAATTAATTGGAAGCAAGTGTTCGTCATTTTATTGATACAATATAAAATTTAATTTCATTATTATAGAATACATGTACAGGTAGATAATCACATGAAAATTCTTAAATGGATGAATAATAATATTTTCATATGCATCGTTCTTGAAAAAGGAAATGTAAAATCATAAACTATAGAAAAAATAGTTGTTCCCTAGTTAGCATGTTTCACATTATCCATAGTGATTTCATTATATTTCCCATTATTACATTTTCAACATTGGTTCTTGTTAATTATCATCGATGTTATCCCTTGGATTTGGGAATTGATTCTCATAATGTCCAAACATCATTCACATGAATCATTGGAATGAGGGAAGATATTTATATTGATATCTATCTCCAATAATTGTCTTTACTATATTCTTAACACTTATTCATTCTTTTTATTGATGGAATGGCTTCCCATATTTAAGAAACCATCATTTTCTATTCAGGAAATCACTTATGAGCTTTTTCCAACATTTCTATGATATATCTAAATGAATGTTGATTCCACCAATTGATTTATTTATGTAATCATTACAAAAAATCTCCCTTTTCTTATCAAAACTGTGGTAATGTTCTGAATCTCCATTTTCAATTTCTAACTTCACTACCGAACAAATTACTTTTTCATAGCTAGTAATGTTTCCTATACCCAATATCTTTTGCAGATATTTTATTAAGACACTAAATAAATGATCAATTCTAATTTCCATAATGATTATTAATCTAGAATAATACAATGAATGGCTTGTAAAATTATCAACATAGACACTAATAGATTCACTCTCATTATTTTTTATGTTAATAAATTCTTTTTACATCCATACTCAAGGTATACGAGGGAAGTACATATAAAAAAATATAACCTTAATCTAATCCCATTCAATAGAGTGAATTAACTCCTCCTGACTCTTATTACTTATAAGGTTCCACCATTGATCTTATTTTCTTTCCAAATTATAGAAAATTAAAATAAAAATTTCACGATCTAAACATTGGATCATGTAGAATAATTTTTTTAGTGGTACTAATCAATTTCATTGTTACTGGGGGATTAGTGGACTCAATAAATGTTTATGTGTTTTCCTTATGAAAGACCCAATAAGACAATTTCCATCTTTTTATTATTAATTAGTTTCAAATTACTCAAATATTGATAATGTTACATGACCATAAAAATATTGTTTTTCATTCTAGATCCCATAAATTTTAGTTCCTCTATAATAAAATCATTTTTTTCACAATCACAAAACGGTACCTTTCGGCTTCAAAAAGTGGATATAACCTAAAATAAAAGTGTGGGAAACACTAATCATGGTATAAACTGACCTAATTCTAAACAATCATATATATTATGTATAAATCATGAATATATAATCTCAATATATGACTCCTTAGGATTATCCTTGTCCATATATAGTCTCCATCTATTTAAATAATTCCAGGTATTTCTTAATGTGTATATGATATTCAAATAACATCCCTAGATATTGATAAACAATGTGACCATATTGAACCCTTTTTGGGAACAAATTGAAAATGATGTCTATATCATCTCTCCTTTTTTAACATATGTACCTCTATTCTAGAGCCACATTACATTATAGTATCCATGTAGGGATGTAATTTCATGGAAACCACTCACTATATATTTTACCAAAATTCTAGGAAATTTTCTAATATGTTGAATTGTCCTTGGATTTAACCTTATAAATATCCCTTTAAATATAATTGAGAATATCCCTAAAGATCTCCCAAATGTTTTATCATCCAATTATCCATTAGATGTCTAAAAAAATCAATTGATACAAATTATAGGTACCCAATGTTATCAAACATATATAGCACATCTTAATAGATGAATATAAATTACATTTTACAAATACAAACCCATGGACCAATAATTTTTTAGTTACTTATGAGAATAGATGCATAATATTCTAATTTAGTAAAATATATTCAACCTCTCCAATAAATATATCCCCTTGTGTACTCTTCAAACACATATTCATTGTAAATCATTTCTTCATAACATTGGAAATGAAACATAAGAAAGTGTCATCTTGTATGCTTATTAAGGGAAGAAATGGGAAATCTATAAACATAACAATAGAATAAGGGTATAATAACATAATAATAACATTGGAAAACCATAACCACCATATTACATATCAAAATATTGTGTCATGACTTCATTATTGGATGTTCATAAGACAATAACCACAAAATAATGACAGATCATGATCCATAATAATTAAAAAATGAAAAAATGCATTGATTTTTGTCATAAACATAAAATTATAACATTTTGAGCATGTATAATTTGAAATAGGTTTTCTCAATGCGTTAATGACATGAAATTAGGACCTTGAATAATCTTTTGGAAATTCAGTTTGGTTCACCAATAACCTTAAAGAGTAGAAATCCAAGTCCACACATAACACCATAAACATGAAATTATGTGCACAGAAAACATTGTGAACATGTCATCAGGTTCATGCATAACATTTTGAATACATAATTAGGATCAAAAATATATTATTTAATCCTGAGTTATCAATCCATCCAACGTTAATAATTTTTATTAAAGGATAAATTATTTCCATGGCCTGAAATGACCCAAGGAGGTCTAAAATAATGTAGACATAACGTATCATCGTGAACTAGGATTACACACTTAGTGGGGAGAGATCCAATACTACTAAAAATAATAAAAGGGTTACCAGGTATAGCCAATGATGCTAGAAAATATGTCCCATTGTTTCCTTTCGTCCATGATTGATTAATAGTAGTGTCACCATGAAGAACACTATTGTAGTTTTGGAGTATATAAGTGACATCCCATGGAATAATAGAGATACCATGAATTGATATGAGGAGAGAAACAATGTCTGTTTCCACATGGTGAATAAGGAATATGTGGTACCGACACAATTCCATCCACATGAGTCATGAAGTAGCCTCGTCTATTAGGGAATCACTCAGACATAAACACCAACTGAAGAATAAGACTACATATCACTGTTAATATCAATCCACACCCCACCCCTCAAGAACCCTTTCATATATAAACCATAAAAATTAAATTTTAAGCCTGATCTAGGAGTGTTCCATCAAACCAAATTACATTGTGGAGACACCATTGGAGATGAAAAAGGTATCCCGATGACAGCCATGAAGCGCTGAAGTGAAGGGTTCAGTCCACCCCACCAGAGCAGCATTAAAATCATCATAGACGATGAATTTTCCATGACCCTCAAATACATTTTGGAGATATAATTCCATGTATTCCTAGACCTATTACGAGAAGAACATAAAATATAGAAGCTAGTAGAGAAAACCATTGAACATACCCTCTGTTCATGCATGTAGTCCAATGATCAAAAGAACCATGCCTGGAGAAAGTCTTCCTAGGAGAGACCATGTACATCATGATATAGGATGTCTCTAAAAATAATCTAGATACAGGTCACCTAGTTACCATCAAATAATATATTATCTTCCATATCATTTTTAGGTCTGCTGTAACAATAGAATTTTGATGTAATAGTCATTTTTCTTTGACTCCCCTCTTCATCCGTGGGGAGAACAGGATTGTGAATCCTCCATATGAGGATGTTAAAAAATTTCAGGATATCATTACCCAAAAGGAACACTCCCCAACTGTCGTGAGCTTCCTAGGAGCATGAAATCTCACCATAAGCCTTTGGTGAAATAGATATGGACAGGGAGCCCGTAAACCCCAGCAGGCCAGGTTCATTCATGATCATAATATTGTGGAACAAATCTATGTGAGAGGGGGTGAGATCAGTATTGAGAATGGAAGGGAAATAGGTGGCATGAAAGAAATAAAGGTATAGAATGGGGAAACTAGAAAATCCAATGATACTCTTAGACCACTTGACAATCCAAAAGTTGATCGAACCATCTCCAACAATCTATGTTGTCTATTGTTGTAGATTAATGATGTGACAGTGATTAACATCACAAGTCTTCAAGAATCACCCACATGAAACGTCGAACTGATATCCATAATTTTTAATAGATAACCGTGACCATAATCATCACCCCTACCAAACACCCCATGATATCTTTTTCTAAAAATAGGATATGGAACATGAAACACTATTAAGGTAAAAACCACCCTCTTCAAAACTGAGAGACATCCTTTTCAACAAGAAACTAGGGTATTTCACATCGTCTTGGTAATCCCAAATAATGTTAACCAAAATTATTTCAATATTATGAGGAACATTCGTGGGAGAAATATTGGCCAATAGGACATGCATGGGGATGGATGTTAACACCCTATTGACCAAGGTAATTCTCACACCAAAAGAAAGAAAATGTTTTTTACATTTATGAATACAAATACAAACATTATACAAAAATATGTCAAAATGATTTAAGAAAATATTACCTAGTGAAATTTGATCCCATAAATAATCTTTGGTCAAGTGTATCTGAGCGATCCCCAAGCTATCATCAATCGCATTTCCCCATGGACATGAACGCATCGATTATATATAAACACCACTCTCCAAATTATTAACTACGTTCACACTCCAATTATAAAAAATGCCAAAGATATGATTGATATATTGAATGTAACTACTAAAACCATTGGGAATGGTAAAATGATCATCCATAATGAATTTGTGTGAGATGGATGGGAGGTTCGTATTGCACCAGAATGGTCAGATGTAAGCATACAAGAAAATTTTATTCTAGTATATACTTACTGTATCCGGAACATTAATTAATACAAATGGTGAGAGAGGATACCCATGTATTATACCCTAAAAAAATTTAATGAAACCATATATTCTCCCCATAAAAGTAACTAAGAACCCCAAAGACCCAATAAATATGAAAATGATATCAACCATTACCTCCAAGAAACCCATACACCTCATGAATCTAATTATGAAACTCCACTCAACTAAGTAATTTTCTTTTTATATGTCAAGATTAATGTAAATGTTTGATCTTGGGATAATCTTTTGGATTTCACCAAGTATTTCATGTGCCAAGGAAATTTCTGGTTGAGTGGACCTGCCTTGAATGAAGCCACTCTGCTCATAATAATTCCATTTTTTGAGGTAACCCAAAAGTCTTTGATTGATAATGGTGGAAATAAATTTTTAGGTTAAATTGCACATGCTGATTGGCCTGAATTTATTTAAATAGGATGGGTCCATGAATTTTGAATGAGAATTAGCATGGTCCATAAACATCCCACTGAAAAATAGTCCTGAATATATTCCACCACTCTATGTCTCTTGAAGTCCCAGTAAGTTATATAAAAGGATCCTTAAAATCCATCTAATTCAATGGTAATTTTAGAGTTCTTTTTCAAGATAACTCTCCACACAACTTGCTCATCTAGAACCCTTTCAATGAACTGATTGATTTCACGGGATACAACATGTTGGATGGAGTCAAAGAGTTCCAATTTACCTAGTGAGGTTAACATCCACAGGTAAGGAATGAATATAAGCCTCATCCCTACCTCCGACCACTGGAGGGTCAATTTTTAAATCTCTGTCATCTAGGTGGATTTTTAGAGCTTTGGTCATCTCTCTCTCTTTGATGGATGCTTCAATGAATGTAGTATTTTATCACCCTATTTCTACCAGGTCACACATGATCTCTCTCAGGCACTAATTTCATGCACAATGATTATGTCCAATAGGAGATTATTCAGAAGCATGAGGTTTTTGAAAAAACATCATCACATTCCAATTCTAGCCCCAACACATACTGATAAATATTGGCATTAAGGGTATTCTGGTCTAGGTAGTGAGAAGGTATTGAGTTTGACCATAGACATAGATCGTCTTTGATCCTTCGTAGGAGGTTGTGAAATCCCACTCAAGATTCCTCATTCATAGGACTGTCCCTTTATGAGGGTTCCAAATTTAGAGAATTAGGATCACCCTCCCAACATCTAGAATAAAAAAAGAGGTTCTGCATAATATTTTAACATACAAGTTTGAGGAAGAGAGTGGAGTGATCTGAGAAATCATGGAATAAACTACCTCCCTTAGTAGTAGGAAATGATGAAATGAGACTCTGATTAGTAATGCAACAGTCAGGCCGACTCCACATTCGATAGATACCCTTCAAGTTATCGTACCAGGTATATTAATCTCTTGGTAATCCAATCTCATGAATCCCAATTTGAGTCATGAATCCTGAAAAAAAATTTCTATACTCTAACGGTTTAGTACCTCCTCATTTTCTATCATGAGGCTCAATGATGCAATTAAAATCCCTACAAACAACCCAATACTCATTAGTTGTGTCAAGGTCACATAGATCAGTGAAAATAAGTTCCATGTCCTTGAGATCATATTTAGCATAACCAATTAACATTAAACAAGAGGAAAAACCAAAACCAACTTGGGCAGAAATATGATGGCCTAAAATATCATACCTATGGACTAAAAAATTAATTACAAAAAATCCAAATGTGATAGTTATCTGAGTCCCCATTCATGTAGTAAAGAAAGACTAACATACTAGAAAAATAACATATTCATGATTGTTGTTGTTTGTGTTAAAGGATTGAATTCATGGACACATGTCTACAAAAAAATTATTATATAAGATATTAAATATTTACCCAAGGACCTAGTCCCTGGGCATTCTTTATTCGACCAAAAATCATGTGGAACGAAGGAAGAAGGCTTTGGCCAACATCACTGAATATAACTTTACATGGGTAAAAGATTATGATTGTTACCATTTACATTGGGCTCAAGTTTGGACATCACTATAAGAAGGGGGGAAATATCAGACTTCATACCTGAATTCAAAAATAAATGTATGTTTTAGTATTTTATAGAGGCAACACACTGGGAGTCGATGGAAAAGGATCATGAATCATTTCATTTAACATTTATTGATCTGGATGTGGGTCATCAAATGAAAGAACCTTGAGACCGAAGCATACTAGAGGATCAAGCAAGAAATGCACCTGCACAAGGATGTGATGAAATTCCAAAGTCAGACGATAGGGAACTAGGTCGGTGCAATACTTGAGATGACCACAACTAACCATACCCAAACTATTTACTGGAACATGGGGGGAAGGTAAAATCTGCATAGGGTTGACCACATGGGAAACATGTTGAGGGTTGAAAACCATAAATGAGGGAGAGGGAAGAGTTGTTGCAAGATAGATTGGCCTCCCCGCCTCATTCTAACCAAATGATGGGGGATGCTTTTGTAGAGGATCTGTCGAGTTGAACTAAACATTGCAGCAAATCTAGAGAGTGTGGTGTTGTAAATTACATGTAGTGCATAAATGAGAAGGATAATGATAGATGAATGATTCACAATAATCCACCACTTCACCCACACTAAGAAAGATCTAGGATGGGGAAGACTGGGATATATTCTACTCAATCCAGATCCAAGGCACCCCCACATCATGAAGCTCAAGAGTTAATTCAAAAGAATAAAGAAAATATCCATGAGTGTCTCCAATTCCATGAAGGAACACAATGTTGTGGAAAATGAGGGGGCCAATTAATTTCACACAGACCTCTACATGTAGTGATTCTTTGCCGAAATGAGCCTCCATAGCTCACTAGAAGAGATTGAAACACCATTTTCTGAATGAAACAGGCCATTGAGACCAGGCCTTCCCAAAATCATCATGTGTGTCCATCATAATGTAGAATGATATTTGATTCCATTTTTAGATCCTTTATAGATCGTCCAGTCTCCATTAAAGCACAAATTTTTAGAAAAGAGACATAGAGGTGTTATCCACACCAAAACCGCAGCCAAGATCCACTGGTAAAGCTCAATAGTTGAGAAAAAGGACAATAAATTGAAATTAAACATCACAGATACCTTGACCACAGATGTATGGATGCTACGTATAGGAATTTCAGGAATTATAGGATGTTGGACTGACCAAAATATCATTGGGTGAAGCAGGATCAACTTTAGCAACAGGTCATCCTGGCCATTGTTAGAGGGATGCACAACCACAGGATCTAAAGAGCTTAGTGTATGGGGACGAGATAGGGAGACGAGGGGGTGACATCCACCATTGGAGGAATCATCATAGAAACATTTAGGCAGGGAAGAGATGATGGAACATCAAGATAAATTTGAATAGAAAGAGGTGTGTGATTCATGTTCTACCATGAAAAAAATATCCATTCATAAAAATAATTCATTACATTATTTATCAATAATTACTAAATGAATTGGAGGGAGATGATGAGCCCATAAGGGGTTATGCTTACCTAGGATTTCCCCCTATTTCTGCATTCCTCTTCTCTATCTTAGGCCGGCGAAGACCCCTCTCCTCTATGCTTATGCTCAGCGTTACCATGGTGTGCCAGTCCTCATCCTGTGGCATAATTTTGCTTTGTGGGCTAGTCCATTAGGTAATTTTATCCAATTTTTTGCCTTTTTTCTTTCTCAAGCCTTCTATTTGGCTTGGATTTCACATGGTGGCATGGTGAAGGTCTGGTGGGAAAGTTCTATCTACTGTAGTTTGAGGGTTTCAGCCCGTTTCTGCGTAGTATTTAGTTGCGGTGGGAGGTTGTGGTGGTCATCGAGTGTAGTCTAGAAGGTGGTGATGGGATGCATATTTGGCATGCGGCAGTGCCATTTTACTTCGAGTGGATACCATTCAGTGATGTGTTTCTATTTTTTAATTTTTGATTCGGTCTGGTTTTGGATGCATTTGGTGGAGAGTGTTTTTGTTGTGGTGATACTGTTTTTGCGGTGTTATGTAACATTTACTGCTTTCCGAGGATCATGAGATGATTTGTATGATTTTATGGGACAAAGATGCTTCTATTTTGGTGGTTTTTCATCGATGGTCAGGTGTGCTGCTCTACATGTTCTTCCTTTGAAGGGGTTCTGGTTTTAGTTTGGTGGCATCGTTAGTATCGCAACATTTCTGTTTTGGCTTTGTAATCTACATTCTCTGGCTGTGGATCTGTGGATATCAATGGTTTTTGGTGTGGCTGATTTGATTTTGGTATGCAGAGTTTTGATTAGCTCATGGTTGCACTGCGGTGTCTGCAGAGTAGGTTGCGGCTTCTAGACGACCATATCTTCCTCGTTATAGTTTCCTCATCACCCTTTGTGTATGTCCCTTGGGTTATCTCACTTCAGTGGAGGGTTGGGAGAACTCCTACTGCAGTCCGCCGATGGGTTTTTGGATTTGGGCTGGTGTCGACAGTCACACCGGTGGGAGTGTGAGGAGACAGGTTTTGTGGTTTTACTAGTTCTTCGAATGTTCGTGTTTCCTGAATCGTGGTACCTGGACCTTCTCTTGATGATGTCTGCTCTAGCTATGATGTTTTGTTTGTTTACATGCTTGAATGGATTTTCAATCCATTGTTCATGAATGTCATTATTTGGTATGGCTTGTATTCATTTATGTTGGCAAGTGGAGAAGTGGTGAAATATTGAAGTGGTTAAATGGTGAATTCATGTATGGTTTCTCACTATTTCCTCAAAAGTGTTTTCATAATAATATAAAACAATTTTTAGGTTAAATTGGAGGGAGATATCTTCCCCAACCATCACAAAATCAACATATCTCTATCATAATATATCATTAAACATTAATCATATCATAAGAAATGAAAAAATTGTTTTTATAAACATTTCATCATAGCATAATATGTAGAAAATAAATGGGATTCATAATCATTTTATCATTCCACAAATGCATAAACCATGAAAAAATAAGTGAGTTTCATAATAAATTTATTATGGTATATCCCATGGAAGATAAAATGTATTTAGAAAAATATTTTCATCATAAAAATAAACCATATAGAGAAATAATAATAATGGTATCCATGTGTAATATCCCCATCAATTCATATTTAAAATCAAATGATTTTATCAAAGATGGAAAATTATTTTTAAATATTACTTGATGTATTTCAAGAGGAAAATAGACATTCCACTTCAAAATTTCTTTTCCAAAGATAAAAATTAATAAAAAATATAAGTAATGTGATTATTTTAACATAATCACTGAATATTATAATGGATGAATATGAATAAAGAGTTATTCATGGTGGTAAAAAATATTTTTCATCCCATACGTGTTAAAACCAAGATTACTTTCACATTTTTATTAAATCCAAAAATACAATATATTTTTTAAATCACATGGATGTTACTTGGGTAATATATTCCAAATGTATAAAATGTGTACAAATTTATTTTATAAATCATTTGAATAATTTTGAATCGTTTAAATAAAAAAAATTAAAAAATATTGATATGGAAGAAAAATGTATTTTTTCTATTGAGTAGTGAATTGTAATTAGTTTTCATTAATAAAATATATTTGAAAATTGAGTACACAAAGAGTGGAAAATGAATAAAAAATCAAATTTTCCCTTTTAATAATTAGGGTATAATAAATATAATTAGTTGAATTAATATATAGATAATAATATTTATTCCTCATATGAATAACCATGAATAATCCCGATAAATGATGAGATTATATCATAAAAATGTTACCACATTAGTAACCATTGAATTATAGGCCCCATTAAAAAATAACATCTAATTAAAAGTTAAATTTATTTAAGGGAAGGATATTCATTATAGGACATGTAAAATGGGAACAATATATATATATATATATATATATATATATATATATATCTTTTTAGAATATAGGTGTGTAATATAACTTATGTCTTATATAAGGTTTGTTAAGAACAAAATCACTTACTACATTGGTAATATTTTAAATCAAAATAAAAATAAAAAATATAATCAATATAAATATTAAATATCCTTAAAATACTTATTTTAAAGATATAACATGTCAAATGGTAATTATATACACTACAAAACTAGAATGAGTGGAGAATTTTCATATGTCTCCCACAAATACAAGAGAGACTAGATCTCCGTTACGTTAAGTCTTGAATTCAATAGTACATGTTCGATCCTCATTTATAATAAATATGATTCTATTAAAAAAATATTAATGAACGATAATTATATATATTAGACCATATATTATTCATTTATGAAATTTTGTTACATGTTTACTAAAAATTCCATGATAAAATTATGTTTCTCGTAATTGATTCATTTTTTCATTTTAGTGTTTATTTTTGATTTTGAATCCTCTTACATTGAAAAAGGTTACATAATATTCATAATATCAACCATTATAGAAATATCATGTTTATTACATATATATGTATTGATATTAATCCTTAAAATTTATTGATATAAAAGAAATACATTGTTCATAGAGATGGTAAGTGGTACATATGCATGAACTCTATTTCCATTTTATCGAAATATAAAATGAAAGAAATGAAATTAATATATGAAAATTACATAATAATATTATTTTATATATATCAAACAATGATATTTAATCCTGTCAAGATTACCTTCCATTTAAAACATATATTTTGAGTAAATCATATTTCTTCCCGAGGCGGTAGTCCACTGTACACATGAACAACAATATCGTATCAACAAAATAATAGGAAATAACAATGTATATGTGATATAATATTTTTAAAATTATAATTATATTTGAAATATAATCTTTATTCATTTAATTTAACCTTTTTATGATCTATGAAATTAAAAAAATGAAGAACACATGACATCGTTTCACGAGGTTGTAGTTCACAGTACACATGAGTGGTGTTATTGTTTTCTAATTGGTTGTGAGGTAAGACGTTTCATGTGTCATTATAATCATAGTTGTATAATAATATCTTATTTATCATATATACACATTAAATATCTCATTATATCTAGCTTCAAGTGGTAGTTATGGAAAACTAATAACACAGGTTTGCGAGCTGGTAGTCTTCCGTACAAAAAAATTTTTATTTCATCAATAATTTGATGGAATTATAGAATGATATATTTTATTACATTAACATAAAAAATCATATTATAAAGTATATTCGGGTTTTATTATATTACCATATTTTTAAAAAAAATTATGGAGTTATTAGATGAAGTAAAATAAAAACACATAGATAAAAACATTACATATTATTTATGAAACCACATTATGATTAACAAAAATACATCCTAGATTGAAATTTTTATATAATGTGAAACTATATTATATTGAAAGGGATTGAACAATAAATTTTTTATTTTGTTTTATAGAAAATGTTTTTGTATGTCTGAAGAGGAACCGAGATTTAGTTTCCATTTATAATTGTGGTGAGTGTCACACTTGAATTATTCAAAATAATAAGGCGTGACAATTTTTTTCACATGACACAATGCTTGAAAATTTATCATTATTAACACTTATAGGTGATAGAGTCTATTTGCAGTCCAAAAATTAATTTTGAAAATTTTTCAACATTATTTTACCCCATGTCATTTTTGTCCAACTCCTTAGTAAAGTCAGTTTCACCTTAACCCTGGCGAATAATTTCTGATTACTCTTGTAATCATAATTGTAAAAAATTCAAATATCCTTGATATAAAATATAATGTATGAATAATAAAAATATATAATATATTTTCTTATTTTTTTACTAAAGTAGATAACTTAAATTTAATATTTAACATGCAAATGTGTTGAGAAAGCAATTAACCAATGAGAAAATGTTAAATAGTTTAAAAATTTAATTTATAAAAATTCAATATGAAAAGGAATCTGATGAAAAATTTCGATTTCTAGAAAAAAATACATCTAATTTCACTTTTAGAACCATATTAAAATAATTTCTATGATGTTAATTATTTTAATAGAAATAAAAATTCTTAATAGAAACATGTATTTTCAGTATTCATTATAAATGTTATATATCAATAATTTTTTGAAAAATATCCACAAAAATTTTACATTATTATATCATATATTAATTTAATTTTTTAAAATATTTTTTTCCTAATTTACAATAAACAATAAAAAATAATTACTCAAAAAGAAAGAAAACTAATTTTTTTTTTAAATTTATAGGTTTTAAGAATAAAGTTAAATTTTTTATTATCTCTGGACCACAAAATTCGTAATAAGAATGTTAAAAACGTTAGTGATTGTATAATTTTTTAACATAATTTATATTATTAATCAAAAATATATTTTTTTAAAATATATTGACGTAAAAAATGTTTTCGTACATAAAATTGGGTTTCATATAAATGTTTCCTTTCTTTTCAAATCTTTTTTATTTTCATTTATAATTAATTGGTCACCAAATATTTTTCTATATATACATGTGTAAATCATATATTTCACTATATTAGTTAATATTATTCTTACAAACTATTCCACTGTCTATCTGATAAGTATCATATTAAATAATAATTTTTCAATAATTTTTTCTGTTTTTATAAGTCTCGTTATTACTTACTACTAATTCTAAACAAACTATATGGTGTTACATAAGATAAACAATGGGTTACATGTAACGAACACTAAAATATGTGTGGTGTGTAATGAATTCCAAAATTATTGTCTCATTAATGTAATATAATAATGATGTTCTGTGTAATGCAAGATAATATCATTATTGTGCATAACACAAAAGATCAAAAATAATAGATTCATTGGATGTAAAAATTTATGAAATATCTATGTATTACCTAATTTACTCACATATGATGTAAAAATAAATATAAACTATTATATTATTTTAAAAATTAAATGCATGTAAATTCTTATTTGAGTCATATCTGATGTTTTTAGTTACTTGGATGAGGGGAATGTGTGTTGTTCATCGATTATATCAATGGAATTTGATGTATTCACTAACAAGGTTAATTGTTTTCTTAGAATTTGGAATGTTTGTAATAACCTATTCAATATTACAGTTCTATTTTGTATTATAGTACTTGATTTCATGGAAAGCTGGAATTTATAGGTATATATATTTTGCATATGATACACCTTGTGGGGATATATTTATATAATATATAATTATGTTTAGTGAGGGTGAAACCAAACCCCTTAGTAGCACGAGTTACACTAACAAGTAAAAAAGATGATATTCCATTCATATATACAATATATTATAATTTATTATATAATTTCATTGATAATATATACAATAGTTTCAATATTTTATTACAACATATATGGATTATGTTTTGGAAAATGTGTATATTCCATAATGAAGAGAGTTTGATAAAATATATCAACAAGTGCTTTAAATTGATTTTAAAAGAGTTGTGAAATTTTAATAAAATACTTATCTGATTTAAATATCAATCATAAATTGTTATTATGTTCATTTAAATTGTGTATATCATATTAAATGAGATATTAATTACACAGGAAACAATATTCATAAGATGAGTCATTTTTGGAATGGAACACCTTCATTAAGATGTTCAATCAAGAATCACAAAACCATATACAACATGTGGGTTCAATGAGATATACCCAAATATGATTTATGATGTTAATAATATTTATAAAATGAAGTGACATATAGTTGAATATATATATAATGAACTACATTTTATAGGTGTACACAAACTACAAAAAAACACTCTAAAATATCTATTCTTACTAGATAACAATTTATGACCCTTTAAATATTTTAATACCCCTTGAGTGGTAGATATTACTCATGGTAGGATATGGATTCAATGGATGGTGTAAAACCCTTAGATTAAGGGAAAATGTTTACATATATTATGATCCTCATCATATGTACTTCATCAAATAAAGAATATGGACCTCCTAACACTTTATGTATGATAAACATCATTCTACTCAACATATTGATTAGTTAAATATAGATCAATCCATTAATTTAATTGTTTAGGTTTATAATAGTAATAATATGATCTCCCTAAACACATCATAATCATATTAATATACCACAAGAACAATATAATCATAATTAGAATGAAGATACCATTAAAATGAGACCCAGAACATAGAAAATTCATAATAATAGATCATCATAATAGTATGGATAAAGACCACATATTTAATGTGAACAAATCTTGCATCATGGTCACGCATAAAAAATCTATTAAATTATTTTCTAATAAAAAGTGAACAAATCTTGAATCATGTTCACCAATAATAATATAACAACATAAATTAAATTTCCTAATGATTTAGAGGAATTATTTATAACACCCCATGATTTTATGATATATTTATATTTACATAAATATTATTATTATTTTGATACATTCTTTACATGAAACATAATTATTAAAAAAACACAAATAAAAATTTAAATAATATTATCTGGTAATAATCAACTAGCCATTGTATTGGAGGGTATGAGCAATGAGACATCCCAAGACCCACACTACCAGATCCAGTTCTAGAAAAAATAAAAAATATATATTTGTGGCTCAGATCCATATTAATCTGATGAAAATTTGAACCGAACAATATTATAAAATAGAACTATCATATTATATCACATAATTACCTAATGATATTTTAGGTTTTGAGTTCTATAAGATTATGAAATCATATTAAATATTAGAGTTTATTCAAAATTCCATAATCCTTTATACAGTTTCAGTATAGGTAGACTCTAAATTGAGAAAAGTCACCATTAATTTTATACTCATCACTATACTAGTAAAAATAATTTTGAAATGTGTGTTGACAATAAAATTTCTATGTAATTACTTTATAAATAAGGGTTTACATACCTTCTAATTAAAAATACACTAAAAACTCATTCCAAAATATTTATAAATATTTGTAATATAAATCATTTTATATAATTATTAATTTTCCCCAAATAAAAATTTAGGGATTTAAAAACCATAAGAGATGAATTTGAAATCATTAAATAGACATACTATTATGAGAACCAATTTATTAACAATATATAATACCATTTTAAATAAAACTATATTTTTCATTCGGTGCTTCAAAAAATATGTTGGAAAATAATATCTATTTACAGAAAATAATGATACTCAAAAACAATTGAGAACTATGTGGGAACTAGGAATATTGGTATATCAAAAACAAATTTTAGGAAGACATACCACAATATTCATGGAGTTACTCCCCCATCCATATCATCATAATCAATACCCTTGTTCCCTATAATAAATAAAAAAACTGAATGATTTTCTTCTTCAATATAATCGCATTAAAAATATAATTTTAAAATAGCTACTTCTATGTAATTTATTTTCAAAGAGGGAGATATTTATCTATATAACAAAATTAAAAAATTATACCTTATATGTAGAGTTACAAATTCATAGGGATTAAGAGTAATAAAAAATTCACAGGCACCACATTTAAATGAATCACCGAAATTGAACATAAGGAAATGAATTTAATTTATATATTTTTCTGATAAATATAGTGTATTTCTACATAATTCATTTAATATTCAATGTTATCCATTGAATTTAAAAATTGTTTCACAAATAATGTAATACTTTGAACACATTAATCCATCCTCAAAATCAGATAAATTTTAAAAAAATTCCATTTTTCAATTTTTATAACATTGAATTTAATTATCTATAGAGGTTGGAAAATTGAAATTTAATAAAATAATTTTCCCATACATTGATATGTGTTAAAAAATTGAAAACTTATTATGAAGACATGTTGAAGATGAAAACTCCATAATTTTTTTCCAAAACAAGTTAAAAAATAAAATTAGTTGTTCTCACAATACATGATGGGAGGGGGCACTATATAGAAAGGGACGTCCTCCTCTTATAACGAATTCTTGCCATTCAAATTTATTACACGTTTCATAAAATATTAACTTTTTCTATTTTCTCACATTATAATTAGTAATTATATTTGATAAAAAGATAGGCTCAACATTGAATGGGATACATTTATGATTTTATAATTCTAACGCAACTATATAATAATTTATAATCATTCAAATGTGATGTATCATGGAGTTTGAGATCCTACTACCTACCGAGAAAGATGGATACTATTTCTATGAAATGTGGATGTAAAAACTGGGTTTTATAAATGAATATGGTATTTACTAGTGTCATGGTACATTATTTTGAATCCAATTATCCACATAAATGGAAAAGGATCAATTATGATAAGGATATATATATTATCTAATTTTATCAACAAGATTTCACATGGGGAATATGTTGACACCAATTTTGGTCTACGTTATAGAGTATATATATACCATTGTGTAGGAATACAATCAAAGGAGATATATCTTACATTAATATTACTGATACATTACCCTTAAAAATGGTTTTTGTGTAGGATAGTATTTATTACATAAGGATTCATATACCCTTACATAGGATTTCAAATATAGTTATTACCCTTATATATGTAGTATGAAACCCATATATAACATTTAAAATACAGGTATTACATTAACGTAGCCTTGAGTTTACCATAATATATAAATTTTGACCATTTCGTAAATAAGAGATTAACTTTACAAATTTCTGTTTTTAGGTGAGATCACCTTAAAAAATGGCATTGATACCATTACAAGAGTAGGGATGGGACATTGCACTTTGATTCCTTACACATATTCAAGGAGTGATATAGGTGCTTAACATTACAAATTTAAAAACATACCATTACAAAACATATGAGTTCATACTTTATAGTTAAAAAGAGTTTCAAAACTGTAGTATAGCTTTATACAACTCAAGGAAAACATCACCTGAACTGACGTTACACATTATGGATACCTCTTACACATATGTAAATTATATTTTTATACAAAATAATATGTTAAGTATTAATTTTTATTAATAGAATCATAATACTCATATATCAATTAATATAATTTTTATATTAATCTAATTTCTCTATAATTACATTGTAAATATATGTTCAAATAAAATATTTTAATATAAAAATAATATTAAATTCAAATAGTCACTTTATTTACAATGATAAGTAATTTGATTAATATTTATTAATAATTCTATGACATTGCAAATTTTTATTATAATATTTATCACATGAGTTATAAACATATTCAAAATTAAATTATAAATATCATAATGAAGGGGTCAAATAATCCTATAAATTAATATATTTTATTTCATGAAAACAATAATATATTAAATGTAACCATATTAATATATAAGGTTTTCATTTTAATAAGAACTCTGAATTACATACCAAAATAAATGTACTATTATGTAAATTACAATCATATTCACAGTAACTAAAATTTTATTAAGAATAACATATATATTATGAAATAAATTCAAAATGGGATATATTTTACATTTATAAATATTAAATTACAATTATAATAATGAATATCTTTTTAAAAAAAATTGAAAGAATATATAAATATATTTATTTCAATAAAAAAAATATACATTTTATAATTTTTTAATTATTGGAATTGTATCCACATATGACATTTATTTGGGCAAAAAATTCTCATGATATTACATTATAACCAATTAAATAAAATACCACCTCAAAATTTTATGCATCTAAATAAATGTTTAATTTCGTAATTAATAATTTCATCAAATATCATATAGAACATAATTCTTATGAACATATTAAAATATTTTTATTAAAATAAAAATAAATATTTAAAAAATAAATAATTAAAATACTATCAAATAGAGTTCTATTACCACAGAATTCTACCAAAATTTCATTAGTCGCTTTCAAATACCATCACATGAAAACTAAAATGGTAGTTTCTATGCTATTAATCTTATTATTTCATTTTTAATTATAATCTCGATATTGTATTGATAGCTCTTATAATTATCTCAAATAGAAGAATAATAATCTCAAAAGGTATATAAACACCACTTTGACTCCAAATGATATATCCCAATACCCATAAGCATAGATTCTATAACATCCCAAGTAAGTAATGAATAATAGATATTTTTATCTAGGTATTTTAATGATTAATATAGTGTTATAGAGGATTAAAATGAAAATAAATACAATCTTATGCATGGAATACACTAATATTCTTAAAAGATTGTTTTACTGCCTTTTGATGGAAAACCATTTTTGAATCTATATTTTGACAATTTTATAAACTATGTTTGTCAAAATAAACTTATCCTTTATGATTGGGACATCAAAATTTACCTTGTTTTAATTTTTGGTATTTTTCTGACAGTGTTCATTTTTTAATGAATAGTGAAAAATACTGTATTTACCATCAAAACTGCTTTTTAATCTAATTTATTTATTTGATTGGATTATGTTTTTGATTTGGTTTTGATGTGAAATTAGAATATATTTTTACCATTTTATCCAATGGTGGTCATTGGAATCAATTTCACTTTGAAATTAGACTTAAACTGGTGTCAATCTTTTGATACTTATTGTTTTGTAAAAACACGCTATTTGCTCTGGCAGCGGGAATTAATTATTAAATTAATTAATGTGACTTATATGATTTGAATTTTGTAAAATATACTTCATTTTTGAATTCGGAATATCAAATATAGCTTAGGGTGAATTTTTGGTAATTTTCTGAAAAACTTCAATTTTTGATGAATAGTGAAACCACTAAGTTGTAATCAAGCAAACTGATTTTTCAGTTAAATGAAAGTTTACCACTAATGTGTATTGAATTTTGAAAATCCGACATACATGGTTGTAATTAAGAAGTAAAATGTGGTTCAATGTGGTTATAATAATTTTTTGGTGAATAGTAACTTATTAAGTTCTTAATCGTGATTAGTGGGAATTAGGGTAGTTTAAGGTATAAATAATGCTTTAATAATAGTAAATGACCTATAAACATATCCCAACCTTATTGGTTGTGTAATGGCCGACCAAGACAAGCCATGGGTCAACTTGGGGACCCCATGGAGACATTTTGGTTGGGAAATGACATAAATAACTTTTTATTTAATGTAAAAGTAAAAATGACACAAACATAATATGTTTTACGAAAACAATTTTTACATGGGGTTATAATGATCAGATATTTGATTATAAATAGTCATTTGAAAGATAAAAATATTTCCTAAATCATAGTATTTTTTTATGATTTTTAGACATTAAATAAATGAAATTATTTATGACATAATAATGATGCAGTGATGACATCATTATTTGACGATTTAAATAAAATGGAAAGATAATATAAACTCTATGAACTACACATGTCCAAAAACAATTGGATGAGTGGATTTAGAACCCCTATCACCTTATCCACGAATTATATCAATGTGGGACCTTTTAAAACCGAAACACATTTTCAAATAAAGTAATATTTCTTTACATTCCAAAAGTGCCCCTCCTCTCCTCTTATAAAAGGCCCCCACATCTACCTCATTTCACACACTCCTCAAGCCTTTGTCTCGGCCAACCCCTTCCCATTTACTCTCTCTACATCCCTCTCCTCATCCTAGAGGATTACCTTTGGGCAGAATCATTTCAAAGGAAGCCTTTAGGCTCAAATCAATAGGAGTTACACTTTTAAAGATAATTCATTCTCTCATGTTCATTTGTTTTATTTTTCTTATCCAACCCCCTAAACTCTTTTTATTTGCTTATTTTATAAAAACACCAGTATCTTCAATATACTAATATGTTGTTATAAGATTTATTTGAGCTACACTCTCACACAACTACATCAAATGGTTAAAGAACATACGGTTTCCGTGGATGGCGAAATTCTGCCTCCCGAAACGATGATTGTTCAATACTCATTTAACACCTTCAAAGGTGGAAATTATGATGTCACTATTTTTATATATGATATATGATATGTTTATGTTTTCCTTAAGCTTATTTTTTTTCATTTTGGTCATACCTTTATGGTTTCCATTATGGGTAAACACGATATCTTCATTTTAGGAAGTGCGGACTACCTTCCCCTGAAAGTGATTTGATTCGTTAATACCATATGTGGGATGTGTAAAGGATAATTTTAATGATATTATATATGTTATTATAATGGAATTATAATATACTCTTATATAATTATGATTCCATTCCAAACAAAATACGAAATAGAAATGGAAGTAGCGTTCATGCGTACGTACGGCTTACCGTCTCCATGAACGGTGCATTTCATTTCTTACCTCTAAATGTGATGTAATATTATAAATACATGTATATGCTGAATATATTTTATGTATATGTTATCCAAATCATTAATATCATTCTGGATATAATGAACCTTTGACCAAATTAACAACATGTAAGTGTAAGAAGTCTATTTTTGACTTAAGAACCAAATACCGACAAAATGAACATTATTAACTTAACTGATTACATGATGTTCATAACATGGTATAAAAGGAATAATTAACTTGAAAAAGATTCATAAGCAAGTAGAGATTAACTCAAGTTTATTATTCAGGAGATTAAAGAACGGTCGGGTCAAGTCGGATACGAGGTATGGGACTTCGTCTCAATCTCCTTTCATTGAGGCATATTTTGTTTTATACAAAACTTTATTTTATACGGTGTATAAACCCCTTTGACTTTTACGTTTATTCAAAAGGAATCATTTTTATACGAATCATTTACTAAATGGAAAAATGGAATGTTTTTGTCGTACGTATGCGGCGACAACGACTTCTCCACCGTCGTGACCGTTATTTGAGTTTCGGATTCCTCTACAAGCCATACCATATTTTTAAAAGAAAAATAAATACCATGTTTTACTTTTCGTTTATTTTAGTATTGAAAATGGTTTTCATAATGTTTTTATATCAATGTGTTGTATTGATATCTCGTGATTGAAATGTGGAAATTTTATGTTTCCTTTATACATGTTTTATGTGATATGATTATGTTATGGTTCTTGGGCATTATTATGAAGACGGGTGGTTCCGTGATAAACTAAGGGCGGGTGAGCCCGTTATAGCTCTCCAATGCATTGGGTAACGCGAAGGAGTGAAACGTTAAGGTTTCTCCAAAGAGATTTTAGGGAATATATTGTGATGGGTATTCCAAACGTAACCAAGAGGGTTACTCCCTACGTAAGAATGTTATGAATGCCTCAAGTTACCTTTATGTCTTCTGATTTCTATGATTTATTCATGATTTTATGAGGTATGTTAAAGTGCCTATGTTTTATGGGTAAAGTATGATTTCATTCTTATGTATATATGAACTCATGTCTCATTTCCATGTTTTTTTTATAACCCATACTGAGTTTTTATGCTCATCCCAAGTTTTTGAAATGTTTTTCACAGGTCAAGGGAAAGGTACATGATAAGATGATAGAGTCAAGGATGTGTCAAGAAATAATCCATGTTTTATTTTAAATGTGTTTCCATTGATGGGAATGAAGAATAATATCTTTATGTAACCACTTTGTTTATATGTGGAATGTAATGCAAGTTTTATGATCTAATTCTCTAAAACTCTAAACCTGAAATGATCCTCAATGTGTAATCTTCTAATAACTCAAGATTAAGTAAGGTTTAAGGCTGGGGCCTTATAGTTGGTATCATAGGTCGGTTTAGATAACATTAGGAGTTAAAATTCTATTAAATGATTATACAAAAATATATTTTTTTGAAATGATATAGCATTTAACGATTACCATGTTGCTTTATCTAAGACATGTTTGTTCAGAATGGTTTTCCGCAGAGGAAACAGGGAAGCAGTGCTAGGAAGGCATACAGAAGGAAATAACCTTCCGAATCAGCATCCAGAAATAGTCGGAATTGGAACTGAACTGTTTTTTGCAGTAATGGCGCAGTTGACTCAAGCGATAAATGGCGTTGGTATCCATACACGAGATCAGCCAGACCAACCGCAGAGGAACATGTCAGTGGTGGAACATTTCATGAGGCAACATCCACTATCATTCAGAGGATCATCTAACCCTGTGCTATCTGAAGGGTGGATTAAAGCACTGGAGAAGATTTTAGATGTCATGGGGTGTTCAGACAATCAAAAGGTTAGTCTTTCTATTTACCGTTTGGAGGGTGAAGCATATCAGTGGTGGTCTATGGTTAAAAATATCAGGGACGCCGATGATATTGATGCTCTTGACTTGCATGAATTCAAAGTTATGTTTCTTAAGAAGTATTTCTCTAAGGATGTTCGACTTAGGATGGATAAGCAATTCTTGGAATTGAGGCAAGAGGAAGACTCAGTGGCTGCCTATGAAGAAAGGTTCACTCGATTGGCAAGGTATGCTCCAAATTTTATCCGGGACCTTGATAGTAAAATAAATCGTTTTTACTCAGGATTAAAGCCAAAATATCGAAGGGCATTAGCTTCTTGAGAGTTTAAAAGTTATGAAAAGATTGTTCGATGTGCTGAGAAGGTGGAAATGGAGTTTTTCGATAACCAAGTTTTCTATAACAACCAGCAGAATAAGAGACCGAGGTGGCAGGAGAAAGGTAAGAATTCTTCAAAAAAGTCTGATGGTAAGAGAACTAAGTTTCTATTTTGTGATAAATGTGGAAAAAGGCATGCTGGGGAATGACTTCTGAATTCTGGGAAGTGCTACCGATGTGGTAAGATGGGACATAAGGCTCGTGATTGCACTGAAAAGGTTCATGGTGAAGGTAAGAACAAATTTGATTTACAGTTAGTGAAATGTTATAAGTGCAATGAGATGGGTCACTATGCAAACGAGTGTCCGACAAGGAGCTTGAGTGATGGGAAGCAGTTAGACTACAAGCAGAAAGGGGTGGTGAAATCTTTTGCAACTACTTCAGCAGATGTCAGGCCATCAAATGAAGTTGTATCAGGTACATTGTTTGTTTTTTCAGATTATGCCAGTGTGTTGTTTGATTCGGGGTCTACACATTCTTTCATCTCTGAAACATTTTCTAGTAAAATGGGAATACCATCTCAAGAAATGACTCCTGAAGTTTTGGTAAAAACACCTGGGGGGAATGTTGAGGTAAAAAGAATTAATAAGAATCTTACTATCCTTATCTGTGGAAAGAACCAACTTGCAAACGTTATTGTTCTACCACTAGTAGAGTTTGATGTTATCCTGGGTATGGATTGGCTCTCTATTTACCATGCTAAGATTGAATGTAGAGCTAAAGAAGTTTCTTTTCAGAAAGACTTTCAGTTTGTTTACAGGAATGAACCCTTACTTTTGATAACATATCAAGAGGCTGAGAAACTTGTAAAAGATGGAAATGAATGTTACCTTGCACGTGTCGTTGAAAATAAAGGAACTGTTCAGATTAATGATGTGCTAGTGGTAAATGAGTATCCTGATGTTTTTCCTGATGAGTTTCCTGGAATAATACAAGATCGGGAAGTTGAGTTTAGTGTTGACTTAGTTCCTGATGCTAATCCAATTTCAAAACCCCCTTATCGAATGGCACAAATTGAACTTTTAGAGTTGAAGGAGCAATTGCAAGATTTATTAGAGAAAGGTTTCATTAGACCTAGCACATCACCATGGGGTGCTCCTGTTTTATTTGTTAAAAAGAAAGATGGTTCTATGACACTTTGCATTGATTATAGAGCCTTGAAAAATAACACTGTTAAGAACAAATATCATTTACCTCATATCGATGATTTGTTTGATCAGCTCCAGGGAGCTCAGTTTTTTTCAAAGATTGACTTGAGATCGGGGTACCATCAGCTGAAGGTAAAGGAGGCAGATATTCCGAAGACCGCGTTCCGTACGAGATATGGCCATTATGAATTTGTAGTAATGCCTTTTGGGCTAACCAATGCACCTGTTGTATTCATGGACTTAATGAATTGAATTTTCCATGAGTTCTTGGATAAGTTTGTGGTGGTTTTCATTGATGATATTTTGGTGTTTTCTAAAAGTAAAGAGGAGTATGAAAAACATTTAAGGGTTATCTTGCAAACCATAAAAGAAAAGAAACTATATGGGAAATTCAGTAAGTGTGAGTTTTGGTTGCAACAAATTTCTTTCCTTGGTCACATTTTTCTAACTATTGAATAACTGTTGATCCTGCAAAAACAAAAGTTGTGGAAGAATGGCCAAGACCCACAAATGTAACCAAGATTCGTAGCTTCCTTGTTTTAGCGAGCTATTACCGAAGGTTTGTTAGAAATTTTTCACGGTTATCTAGTCCAATGACTTAGCTAACTCGTAAGGGTGTTAAGTTTATCTAGACAAAAGAATGTGATGATTATTTTCAGGAATTGAAAAAAAGATTGGTGAATGCTCCAGTTTTGGCACTACCTTCTAGGAATGGTGAGTTTGTTATATACAGTGATGCTTCAATGAAAGGACTTGGTTGCGTCCTAATGCAGAATGATCAGGTAATTGCTTATGCTTCATGACAGTTGAAAACTCATGAGGTAAATTACCCTACACATTATTTGGAATTAGCTGCTGTTGTTTTTGCTTTAAAAATTTGGAGGCATCATTTGTATGGGGTAAAGTGTGAAATATATACCGATCACAAAAGTTTAAAGTATATATTCACTAAGAAAGAGTTAAACATGAGACAAAGGAGATGGCTAGAATTAATCAATGATTATGATTGTACAATTCATTATCATCCGGGAAAAGAAAATAAAGTGGCTGATGCTTTGAGTCGAAAAAGTAATGCTTCATTAACAATGTTGTGTTTAGAACATTATCCTTTGGTTAAGGATTTGATGAAATTTGGCATAGAAGTTGTTGGTGCAGGAAGTCCTTCTGTTTTGTTTCAGGTATCAGTGAGATCATCTCTATCAGATAGAATCAAGCAAGCACAGAAGCAAGATAGTGAGTTGCAGAAAAAGGTAGAGCTGATTCAGAAAGGTAAGTTTCCTGAATTCAACATTGATAATGATTGCGTTTTGAGATTTGGGAAGAGATTGTGTGTGCCTTGTGATTCACAGTTGAAGAGAGAGTTGTTATGTGAAGCTCATAGTTCTCCGTTTTCAGTTCATCCGGGCAGTACTAAGATGTATAAAGATCTGCGGGAGTATTACTGGTGGGATGGAATGAAAAGAGATATTGTTGATTTTACTGTAAAGTGTTTGAGTTGTCAGTAGGTTAATGCAGAGCAGCAGTTACTGAAAGGGATGCTTCAGCCTTTACCAGTGCCAATGTGGAAATGGTATAATATATCCATGGACATTGCTGTTGGATTACCGAAGACATCTCGAGGCAATAATGCAATCTGGGTTATTGTTGATCGTTTGACCAAATCTGCTCATTTTCTTGCTATACGATATACTTTCTCTCTTGATCAACTTTCCCGTTTGTATCTTAAAGAGATATTCAGGTTACATGGAGTTCCTCTCTCCATTGTATCGGATCGTGATCCCTGGTTTACATATAACTTTTGGAAAGGCCTTCAGAAGTCGTTGGGTACTGAATTAAATTTTAGTATAGCTTTTCACCATCAATCAGATGGGCAGTCAGAACGAACAATTCAGACATTGGAGGATATTCTACAAGCTTGTTCTATGGATTATCAGGGAAGTTGGGACCAGCATATTTCTTTGGTTGAGTTTTCATATAATAACAGTTTTCATTCCAGTATACAGATGGCACCATTTCAGGCATTATATGGGAAGCGGTGTCGAACTCCAGCTTTCTGGGATGAAGTGGGTGAAAGTAAGTTGATGGGACCAGAATTGGTAGAAGAGATGGCAGAAAAAGTTCAGCTGATTCAGAAACACATGAGAACAGCTCAGAGCAGGCAGAAGAGTTATGCGGATAACCGGAGGAAGGATCTATCTTTCGAGGTTGGTGATCATGTTTTTCTCAAGGTTTCTCCTTGGAAAAGTGTGATGAGATTTGGTAAGAAAGGAAAGTTGAGTCCAAGGTTCATTGGACCATACGAAATTCTGGAGAGAGTTGGATCAGTTGCATACCGAGTGGCTTTACATCCGATTTTATCTCAGGTACACAATGTTTTTCACGTTTCGATGTTGAGAAAGTATATGCCAGATCCATCTCATGTTTTGAGTCCAGAGGTAGTTCAGCTGGAAGAGAACCTATCTTATGAGGAAAAACCAGTCCAGATTCTTGACCACAAGGAGCAAGTGTTACGGAATAAGGTGATTCATCAGGTAAATGTTTTTTGGAAAAACCACATGATTGAAGAGGCAACATGGGAATCTGAAAATGCAATGAGGGATAAGTACCCCCATTTATTCGATAAGTAAATAAATTGCGGGGACGCAATTTTCTAAAGGGGGGAAGGATGTAACATCCCATGTAAGTAATGAATAATAGATATTTTTATCTATGTCTTTTAATGATTAAGATAGTGTTATAGAGGCTTAAAATAAAAATAAATACAATCTTATGCATGGAATACACTAATATTCTTAAAAGATTGTTTTACTGCCTTTT
Organism: Viscum album; assembly: GCA_963277665.1. Lineage (NCBI taxonomy): Eukaryota > Viridiplantae > Streptophyta > Magnoliopsida > Santalales > Viscaceae > Viscum > Viscum album. The sequence continues at coordinate 1,216,475,370 of OY728157.1, forward strand.
GATGGCAAACCATTTTTTAATCTATATTTTGACAATTTTATAAACTATGTTTGTCAAAATAATCTTATACTTTATGATTGGGACATCAAAATTTACCTTGTGTGAATTTTTGGTATTTTTAGACAATGTTCATTTTTTAATGAATAGTGAAAAATACTGCATTTTACATCAAAACGGCTTTTTAATCTAATTTATTTATATGATTAGATTATGTTTTGATTTGGTTTTGAATTGAAATTAGAATATATTTTTACCATTTTATCCAATGGTGGTCATTGGAATCAATTTCACTTTGAAATTAGACTTAAACTGGTGTCAATCTTTTGATACTTATTGTTTTGTAAAAACACGCTATTTGCTCTGGCAGCGGGAATTAATTATTAAATTAATTAATGTGACTTATATGATTTTAATTTTGTAAAATAGACTTCATTTTTGAATTCGGAATATCAAATATATCTTAGGGTGAATTTTTGGTAATTTTCTGAAAAACTTCAATTTTTGATGAATAGTGAAACCACTAAGTGGTAATCAAGCAAACTGATTTTTCAGTTAAATGAAAGTTTACCACTAATTTGTATTGAATTTTGAAAATCCGACATACATGGTTGTCATTAATAAGTAAAATGTGGTTCAATGAGATTATAATAATTTTTTGGTGAATAGTAACTTATTAAGTTCTTAATCGTGATTAGTGGTAATTAGGGTAGTTTAAGGTATAAATAATACTTTAATAATAGGAAATGACCTAGAAAAATGTCCCAACCTTATTGGTTGTGTAATGGCCGACCAAGAAAAGCCATGGGTCAACTTGGGGACACCATGGAGACATTTTGGTTGGGAAATGACATAAATAACTTTTTATTTAATGTAAAAGTAAAAATGACACAAACATAATATGTTTTACAAACACAATTTTTACATGGGGTTATAATGATCAGATATTTGATTATAAATAGTCATTGGAAAGCTAAAAAGATTTCCTACATCATAGTATTTTTTTTAAGATTTTTAGACATTAAATAAATTAAATTATTTATGACATAATAATGATGCAGTGATGACATCATTATTTGATGATTTAAATAAAATGGAAAGATAATATAAAATATATGAACTAAACATGTCCAAAACCAATTGGATGAGTGGATTTCGAACCCTTATAACCTTAACCACGAATTATATCAATGTGGGACCTTTTAAAACCGAAACACATTTTCAAATAAAGTAATATTTCTTTACTTTCCAAAAGTGCCCCTCCTCTCCTCTTATAAAAGGCCCCCACCTCTACCTCATTTCATACACTCCCCAAGCATTTGGCTCGGCCAACCCCTGCCCATTTACTCTCTCCACATCCCTCTCCTCATCCTAGAGGATTCCCTTTGGGCATAATCCTTTCAAAGGAAGCCTTTAGGCTCAAATCAAAAGGAGTTACGCTTTTAAAGGTAATTCATTTTCTAATGTTCATTTGTTTTATTTTTCTTCTCCAACCCCATAAACTCTTTTTATTTACTTCTTTTCTAACAACACCAGTATCTTCAATATACTAGGATGTTGTTATAATATTTATTTGAGCTACACTCTCACACAACTACATCAAATGGTTAAAGAACATACGGTTTCCGTGGATGGCGAAATTCTGCCTCCCGAAACGATGATTGTTCAATACTCATTTAACACCTTCAAAGGTGGCCATTATGATGTCACTATTTTTATATATGATATATGATATGTTTATGTTTTCCTTAAGATTGTGTTTTTTTTCATTTTGGGCATATCAATATGGTTTCCATTATGGGTAAACACGATATCATCATTTTAGGAAGTGCGGACTACCGCCTCCTGAAAGTGATTTGATTCGTTAATACCATATGTGGGATTGTAAAGGATAAAGTTAAAGATATTATATATGTTATTATACTGGAATTATAATATACTATTATATAATTATGATTCCATTCCAAAAAAAATACGAAATAGAAATGGAAGTAGCGTTCATGCGTACGTACGGCTTACCGTCTCCATGAACGGTGCATTTCATTTCTTACCTCTAAATGTGATGTAATATTGTAAATACATGTATATGCTGAATATATATGATGTATATGTTATCCAAATCATTAATATCATTCTGTATATAATGAACCTTTGACCAAATTAACAACATGTAAGTGTAAGAAGTCTATTTTTGACTTAAGAACAAAATACCGACAAAATGAACATTATTAACTTAACTGATTACATGATGTTCATAACATGGTATAAAAGGAATAATGAACTTTAAAAAGATTCATAAGCAAGTAGATATTAACTCATGTTTATTATTCAGGATATTAAAGAACGGTCGGGTCAAGTCGGATACGAGGTATGGGACTTCGTCTCAATCTCCTTTCATTGAGGCTTATTTTGTTTTATACACAGCTTTCTTTTATACGGTGTATAAACCCCTTTGACTTTTACGTTTATTCAAAAGGAATCTTTTTTATACGAAGCGTTTACTAAACGACAAAAGGGAATGTTTTTGTCGTACGTATGCGGTGACAACGACTTCTCCGCCGTCGTGACCGTTATTTGAGTTTCGGCTTCCTCTACAAGCCATACCTTCTTTTTAAAAGAAAAATAAATACCATGTTTTACTTTTCTTTTATTTTAGTATTGAAAATGGTTTTCATAATGTTTTTATATCAATGTGTTGTATTGATATCTCGTGATTGAAATGTGAAAATTTTATGTTTTCTTTATACATGTTTTATGTGATATGATTATGTTATGGTTCTTGGGCATTATTATGAAGACGGGTGGTTCCGTGATAAACTAAGGGTGGGTGAGCCTGTTATAGCTCTCCAATGCATTGGGTAACGCGAAGGAGTGAAACGTTAAGGTTTCTCCGAAGAGATTTTAGGGAATATACTGTGATGGGTATTCCAAACGTAACGAAGAGGGTTACTCCCTACGTAAGAATGTTATGAATGCCTCAAGTTACCTTTATGTCTTATTATTTCTATGATTTATTCATGATTTTATGAGGTATGTTAAAGTGCCTATGTTTTATGGGTAAAGTATGATTTCATTCTTATGTATATATGAACTCATGTCTCCTTTCCATGTTTTTTTTATAACCCATACTGAGTTTTTATGCTCATCCAAATTTTTTGAAATGTTTTTCACAGGTCAAGGGAAAGGTACATGATAAGATGATAGAGTCATGGATGTGTCAAGAAATAATCCATGTTTTATTTTAAATGTGTTTCCATTGATGGGAATGAAGAATGATATCTTTATGTAACCACTTTGTTTATATGTGGAATGTAATGCAAGTTTTATGATCTAATTCTCTAAAACTCTAAACCTGAAATGATCCTCAATGTGTAATCTTGTAATAACTCAAGATTAAGTAAGGTTTAAGGCTGGGGCCTTATAGATTCAGTGAAAAACAGATATAAACATTAAATTTTTATATATGATACCAACAAACATGACCCAATTTCTACAGATAAAATTATAAGATATCTAAATGAATTATTAAGTAACTAACAATACAATTGATCATTTTGGTTTAGAGTTTTCATGTATGAGGAAACTATAATAAAAATCAGAATATATTCAAAAAAAATATGAAATCATTTCTTGAATTACTCGAGCTAGTGTCTTAATAAAGATCATTCAAATTTGATCCTCTGCTCACCACCATACCTATGAAACTAATTTTAAAACTAAGGATGAATAAAATTATATATTAAGGGGTTTTAAAATTTATGGTGAAATAGCATCTCATTATAAAACACTAATAACTCTTTCTAAAATAATTCATTATATATAAAATATACGATAGTCGATATAATAAATAGTTTTTCAGTGAAAAAAATTTAGTTTTTGAAAATAAATAAGAGATAATTTTCAAAAGAAATATTTTGGAAATGTTGTAAGAAAAAAATTCGTTTTAAAATATAATATCCCTTGAAATAAATCCATATTTCTCATTTGATACCTCAAAATAGTACATTTGAACTTAGTATCACCATATAAAATACATTGATACTTGAAAAAAATTAAGAATAACCTATGTCCACAAAAATATAAGGGTGTAAACATTAGATTTAGGAAACGATTCCCTTGAGTTCATGCAGTCACTCCCATGTATTTAATATCATAATAAATACCCACATTAAAAATTTTAATTAAATAATCTATGTTAATATTTATTTTTAAAATATAAATGCTGAAAAAAAAATATTTGAAAATATTCAGTTCAATGTTAATGATTTTCAAAGAGGGATATAAATAATTATATAATAAAAAAAATTAACTTAATGGATTTTTATATATTTTATATGAATTACATGAAATACAAAAATACAATGGAAAAACTTATTCTTAGAAATTTAACTTACAAAAATACTTACCATAAATTAAATCCCTATGAGATATTTCATTCATGGATATACAAACCATGTAAACATGACAAAAATACATAGAAACAAAAGATAATTTCAAACATTATATACTTATATTGTTAATATAAACCTATAAAATAATTCATAATACATTTAATAAAAAATTAACATCCTAAAAGCATTATAGAGAACATATTTTAATTTTATAAAATTGATTTTTAAAAAAATAAATTAAAACAAATAATTATAAAATGACCACGTTATATATGAAAGATGGTTTACCAAACATAAATAACAGAAATTTTATTAAAAATAAGTTTTCTATTAATTTTTTTTTTAATTATATGTTTAATAATATTATTTTACCTAACTGTGAACATTGTTATGAAAATGAATATTATTCATTAAAAACCTAGATCATGAAAACTATATTAAATATCTCTAATAAAAAATAGAAAATTGTATAAGGTGTTAAAACTACACATAATTAGAGAAAAAATATAGATTTAGAGACTCTACCATTAAATAAATAATCCACACCATTCTAATTGATTATAGAATTAAAAAAATATAACCCCTTATGTTTGTTTTTATAAATTAATAAACTATTATATTTTCTACATGGATATGTTTAGCATCAATAATTATAATACTACTATGTTTTTTGAAATAAAACCTTCAATTTAATAATCTATAACCTAAAAAATTTAAATCGTTATGGAATTTCTGTTCCAAGGGCTTACCAAGAAGAATTTATAATGTTACGTGGAAATTTTGAGGAAATAAACAAGTTTTATGAATGTAGTTACTCATTTTTTGTGTCAGGATCAAATAATTTAATCATCTTTTCCAACACAATGATCATGTAAAATGTTATTATAATGAAATATATATTATATAACATTATCTCTAGGAATACAAAAGAACAAGAATAGGGCACAAATTTTTTTTAAATTAATGAGTGGATGTTTATATTTATGTGGATTTACCATTTTGTGAGGGATACCATTTTACCATTTTGAATATTTTTACGTAATATGTTTACCATTATGTTGGGATTTGTGTACCGTAACATTATAATTCAATTTCTTGATTCACCTTTATGTATGAATTACAATTCCCTTTTTGTGGATTTTTAAATGCATGGAATGCTTTTTTTAGGCATGAATGAGCCCATACATGGGGATGATTGACCCTTACATAGTGAATTTCTACCATTAATAGAGGTTTCAACAAATACATAGTGATATGTTGACATTTACATAGGTGGGTCTTTGGATGATTTACAATTAAACAACGGTATAGTTATACATATTTAAGAAATTATGTACCCTTACACCCCCCCCCCATTACCCTAATGGGAGGAAGGATAGAGTCTCTTACCTTTATGTAGTATGAAAATACATTTAAATAGTGTATAAGATCTTATCTTACAATTATAAATGGTATGAGAACTATATTTTAACCATAGAAATCACAAGAAATATCATTGATCCTTACAAAATACATAAAAACACCTCTTAACCTTACATATATATTCAATTTTTATACAAAATAAAATTATAACAATTAAATTTAATTATTATAATTCAAAAACGTGTAAACCAAATTAATTTATTTAACATATTTTCAAAATAACTAAAAAAATATGTTTTAAATAATTACTTAAATTGAACATTTTTATTTCAATATTATATTTATTTTAAGAAAAAACATTATTTACCATGTGAAATATTTTAATTTAAATTTATTAAAAATTATAATAAGTTAAATAATTTATTTCAAAATTTCCCATAAGAGATAGAAACATAATCATAACTAAATTATAAATTACACAATGATATGATTTAATAAACTTATAGTTATATATATATATATATTGTAAAAAATGATAAAATATTAAAAAATCAAATCATTAAAAACTTATGGTTTTTCATATTAATGAAAACAATAAATTTGATACCAAAATAAAATTTTATTTGTGTGATTAAAAAACATTCTCTTGAATCTACTTTTATTAATAACGACATATAATTTATAGAAATATAAAACAGATTATTATTTACCTATATGAAAAAACCTAAAATCGAAATAACAAATTATATATTTAAAAATATTTATTGAATATCTTACCTTATTTTGATCATTATCTCCTTAAATATATTCTAGATTATTGAAATAATAGAAAAATTATTATTTTTATTCAATTTTATTGTACTTAAACTCTTAGGATATTATATACAATAAAAATAACATTTTAATAAATATATATCTATTTTTTCGTATTTAAATCTTTCAATTAACTCTTAGAAAATTTGGAATCAATTTGAATTAGCTCAAATATTTTTGTTTAATACTATGTTTTCATCGAAATGTTTTTTATTTTTATGATTGTTGCTTTTATAATTAATTTTCTCCAATTTAAAATTTTAAAATTCAATAATATAATTTTATTAGGGAAATTAAATTTTTAATATTATAATATGTTGAATTTTTGGGTTTTTTCAAAAAAAAATATATATTTCTATGAATAGTGAAAAATAATATTAATGTTTTTAACATTAATTTATTATATTTATATCAAGTAACATAAAAGATAAATTTTATTTTGCAATTGGTATTAATGTGATTTAAGATAAACATTATTTATAATAAACTTATTAATTTTGTTACTATCAAAATCAAAAAATTTATTGATAGAAGTCAATTTTGAGTCTTACTAATGCATTTTTTGGGAAAAAATTATTTCATCGCATTTTGTGAAATATTTTTTTAATCAATATTTGAAAATTTTAGGTGTTTAGTTTGATAAAATTGATTACAAAATTTATTATCATGACTCGTCCGCCAGGTTTCGCATTATAAATACCCCAAACTTGCCTTCCATAGGCCCGGGGCTGGTGACATACACGGAAAATGTGTATCCCTTGAACGGGAAAGAATTGCCTTTTAACCTGCATAGACACACAGTCCAAGAACACAGCAAATAGAAACCAGGAACTAAACTCCTATAGTAAAATTGTGTTGAATGTAAATTGTCCGGAATACAAGACCAACTAAAAATTAAAAGAACAACTGAAAAGTACAAACACAACATGAAATTGAAATAATGCTCCTGGTTCATCTACAGAGGATCCTACCTAAAGATTAGGTACAACGAACAATTAGTACTCCCTGTATAACATCATGCCAAATTTTCCACCTCTGAGTATCGTCCAATCCTGGGTCCCTCAACATCGATCAATGTTGTATGTCGTCTTCAGAAGACACAACATGGTGCGAGCATAGCCCGTGAAGGGTTGAGTATATCGATACTCATTAGGGACCCCAAGTCCCACATTGGTCTCCAAGATTTCCACAAAGTAAATACCACAATGAAAGACTTCAATCTCAAAGAAACAAGCAATAGACATCCACACTACTTAGGTATATGCCCATACATATACCTAAGTTATCAAGACATGATCATCTCAAATATGATGTAATAATACCACAATGGTATCAAAACGGAGGTAGAAGTACCACATAGGTAACACCATGATGATAGAAGTACCACAAATCTAACACCACAAAGACATCACCACAATGGTAGAAGTACCACATAAGTAACACCACTAAGACAACACCACAAAAGTAGAAGTACCACACAGGAAACACTATGAAGATAGATGTACCTCACATGTAACACCACAAAGAAAAAAATACCACACATGTAAAAAAATGAAGAAAACACGACGATGGTAAAAAGACTCAACTCACATTCAGTTATAACATATGTACAAAAATGCAGTTAATTTTTTGTAAGCTAGATCATATTATTTGGGTAAGAAACACTACTGTTGACCCACATAGGCTCGATAGGTACTAACCACTGCTGACCCACACGGGATCTGACCCACACTGGATAGGTATAAGATGACCAACACATGATTTCTATGCTCTGACCCACCAAGGATCTAATAGAATCTATCCCACAAAGGATTGATAGATACTGACACATACAATATTGATGTTCTTTCATCATGTTATAGCCTGCCATAGGATTCCTCACACTCGGTGTGCTTGAGTTTGTAGAACATGTCCCTCGAGATATCGTTCTTACCTCAACATCCACTAAGCTCCACAATGGAGTAACCCAATGTGCCGCCATATCATAAGCGTACTGACGTGATAGATGGTGCGCCAATCAGACTCCCGGTCTGTGAGTTATATAAGTTTTAGTTCTGAAGGCCCAATTAGATTCAGGTTCGATCCATCCCGGTCATTCTCCATCTCTCACCAAACCTCAGGTGGAGTATACCAAAATGACCGCCTCTCACCAAGGGTCCCTGCACTATAGAAGGTTTTTCAAACTGACACATGGATTTCAAGTTATCACCCATTATGTCTTTCTGCTTCTGGTTGCGCCTGGGTCTGGTCTAACCTGGTAGGACCGACCCGGCCTGACCCGGTCTAGGCCGACCTGACCAAATCCGGTTATGACCCAGATGGGATGGTTCATGGATGGCTTGGCCCACAGGGCCTCGGTCTGGCACGGCCCTCTATGGGGTGTGTGGCACATCTTGCAAGGGGCCAGCCCACTGGGCTCACTCGGCATGACCCGTGGTTTCGCGGCACGATGGGCTCATGTGTCACGGCCCATGGTGGAGCGCGGCCCGAACCATGGTGTAGCATGGTCTGTAGGTGGCGTGACACTGCTGGAGTAGGACCCGCCCTTGCCGACACGGTGGGTGAGACGCTTCATATTCCCGAATGTCCTAGAGTCCATTGGGCGTGTAAAGCGACAGCGCCACGTGGACGCTGCTCAATCACCGTGGAACCCACTAGAGGCGCAGGTTCCTCATCCACTGTGGCTTCAGTTGTAGTCACTTGTTTATCAGTGGAATGCTGGTTACTCCACACACTCCTTCTACGACTGACCAATTTTTAGGCCGCCTCCTACGACCGTCGCGGCTAACGAGTTGTGGCCCCTTAATAACTGGCAGCGCGTGATGGGACGCCACACCTCCTCTACTGCTAGCTGGTTCCAACTGCTCTGATGGCCACTGTGGCTTAGTGTCGCAGCCTCCTCTTGTGGCATGCGATGGCGCACCGCCTCCATCTTAGCCTGTTAGTGTCTCCACACCATCATTCTTCCACAAAGAAGGAAAGGATAGCAAGGTAGATAAGTGTCTGGGCCGGATTTGTTAGGCACATGCCCTCTGCTTTAGCTTTTAATCATGATGAAGGATTAAAAGATTCAAAAATCACACAAAATAAATTAAAAACAAATGCCCACTTCAATAATTATGGAGAGAACCCACGATTGAGGATGTGGGTTGGTGTTCATTGTTCCTACAACAAAATTTTCAAGCATCGTCCATCAGTGATTTATTCAACGTCACCCGTCACCAACTACTGGAACCGACTCCATCCTATAAGGGTTTGGAGTTGAGGAATATTAACAACAATTTGTTTCTTTGTGAAGCTATTCCGACACCTCTTCCCAAGATTCATATAAATAAGAGAGGGGGAGCGTGTCTAATGTTTTTGGGATTTATGAGGGTTTAATAATTAGGAACCTGCCAAATTTCCAACGTCTCAATTACATAGGATTTGAAGGGAAATCCATTTATTGTCTTGATACATCGCTATTCCCACGTTTCTGCTTTTCCGTTGGAGGAAAAATAATGGAAACAAAATAACAATGTTATTTTGATTATTTTTTTTAAAAAGCCCCAAAAAAATAACTTTTTATCCAGACATACTACGGTTGAAGTGAATTCTCCCTTAAGAGAATATGGGAACTACAGATTCAACGCTTCCAACAGATTTTTAATATATGCACCAGTTCAAAATTAATAAAAATCCACTCATTTTGTTACTGAACATACCTTAACAAAGTTCATAATTTCATTCGGGGCACACCGGGCCTCATAATCATATGCCGTCAATTTTTACACACTCGTAACAATTCCATATAATTTAAAAAATTACATTGAATTTCCGAGTCATTAAATTCAACCCAAAATAAGGATTTTTATCCTAGAAATACACAACATAGACTATGAAATCAAATGGGGGTACTGATAACGAATCAGAGCCTCCCGCTCTCATGTGCTCTCTTAAAGATTCCCATGTTTCCATTGAATGTGCACCAGAGGTATCAACCACTCATAAAGAAATCACTTCTATCGATCCTCAATCACTACTAGAACATTCATAAACGTTTCCCCATCATCAAAGTCTAGCTCTCTGTGGTCGATGACACAAGATGGGTTATGCACGTATCTTCTCAGATGGGTTACGTAGAAGACATTGTGTACCCTCTCTACTGGCGGTGGAAAGGCCAAGTAGTATTCCACCTTTTCAATCCTCTTATGTATCAAAAATGCTCTAATAGAAATTGGTGATAACTTTTATCCTCATCCAAATCTCTGTAAACTTCATTGAGGTGAGGCCCATAGGAAGACATGGTCTCCCTCCTCAAACTCCAAAGATCTCCTCCTCCTGTCTGCATAATAATTCTATCTACTTTGTATATTCTTTATCTGCTCTTGGATGATCTAAACCTTCTCATTGGTAGCATGTACCAACTATAGACCCTTATGTGAAGAATCCCCTGGGTCCGTCCAGCATAGAGGCGACCTGCAAGGTCGACCGTATAGGGCCTAAAATGGTTCCATACCGATGGTGGAGTGATACCTGTTTTTGTATACGAACTCCACCAAGGGCAAGTGATCCTCCCAACTACAACCAAATTCTAGGACGCATGCATGAAGCATTTCCTCTAGCATCTGAACGGTCCTCTTTGTTTGACCATCCATCCAAGAATGATAGGAGGTTCTCAAACGTAGTTGAGTCCTGAATTTCTCCTACAGTCACATCCACAATCGAGATGTAAAAAATGTGTCACGGTCAGAGATGATCATCAATAGAACCCCATGGAGTCGAACAATCTCTTGTAGATAGAGGCATCCCAAGCCCTCTACTGATCCCAGATCTCGAATAGGTAGGTAGTGGGCCGACTTGGTGAGTCATTCAACCATCACCCAGATAGAATCATGTCCCCTAGACATATGTGGAATCTCTGTCACGATGTCCATGGATATTCCATCCCACTTCCACTCTGGCACCTCTAGTGGTTGTTTCAATCATGCTCTAACCTGATGGTCGGCCATCACTTGCTAAATAGTGAGGCTTCATGAAAAAAAATTGACCATTACCTTATTCATTCATGGCCAGCAGTGCTAACGCTGAAGGTCCTTGTACTTCTTCCCCACACAAAGATGTTCCACCAGAGAGAACGTATGGAACTCCCTCAACACCTCCTCCCGTAGCACCACTGGTACCATTGTACGTCATCTGAAGAAGATAATGTGATCCCAACCATCATAAAATCCATATGGTGCATGTTTTAAAGTTATATGTGCACGTCAAGCCTCGTAGTCAATGTCCCCAAGCTGCACCTCCATGACTCGCTGAAAGAGTGGGGGAGTTACTATCATAGACTGGAGGTATTCTTCACCATATCTATCAACAAATTATATAAAAAATGCGGCTAGATGAAATGTCTCCTCACTCAACAACTGCAGATCAGACCTCCTACTGAGTGAATCTGCTACATTATTCCCATTTCAAATAGTATATATTATCTCCACCTCATCGTATTAGAGGAACTCCATCCATCACCTTAATCTCAGATTCCTGTCCTTCTGAGAGAAGATATGCCTGAGACTATTGTGATTAGAGTATGTTGTAAAATGTTCTCCCATCAAGTAATGTCACCACATCTTCAGGGTGAAGACCAATACTGCTAACTCCATGTAACACCCCGAGATTTTATGAAAAATATTCTTTTAATTTCATTAAATTTCTTGTGTTGTATTCTACACCAAGATTACCTTGCGCTATACGGAACACCGTATTATCTTGCAGTATACGCAACACTATTCTTGGATCGTGTTACACACAATTTTGATAATAGTTATTCTACGCAACATTGAGTATATCAATATATATATTCAATGTATAAATGAAATATGGATGGATTCTGTTATACAATACAATGAAAGATTCTTTCACAACACGCAACCCTGACTTTTCTTGCATTACACGCAATCACGACCTTCCTCGATAGCGTGTGTTGTACGCAATACTAGGTTTTACTAAACAACGATATATTATTATAATATTGTTATGAACTAGCCATTATGAATAGTATTAACTAAATTTTGAATTTTATAAAATTATTATTCATCTTACACATTTTCTAGAACCTGGTATAAGAACAAAATAAATTTTTCGGGTAAAATAAGTATTTTTCAAAAAATGCAGTTTTGCCGCCTTTTGATGGCGCACCCACATTAAATATATTTTTTGACATGTTTATAAGTTAAATTTGACTAAATAAAATTCTTCTATAGAATCAAGAAATAAAAAGTCACTTTGGATACATTTTTCATTTCATTCTGATGACTTTTATATTTTAATGAATAGTAAAAACATGCTATATTTTAATTAAAAACAACTTTTTTCATCGTAATATCTTATGTGGTTAAATTATATTATTTAATGGTTTTAAAGTATGAATAGAATATATTTTTACCATTTAATATAATTTATGTCATTTTCATTGATTTTACATTGAATTCCTAAGTTAAATCAATTCAATCTTTTGCAATGTTTTAAACAAAAACTCGTTTTATTTCGACAACGAGATTAATTTTAATTTAATTTCTGCAACTTTTTTGTATTTAATTTTGAAAAATGGATTCCATATTTGGAATAAGTGGGTCCAAATTATTTTAATAAGCTACTTTTTATTTTTTGTAATTATGAATAGTAACTACGGTAAATTTTATTTACTGTAGTTAAAGGTAAATCGCGTAATTAAGGGTAAATATAAGATTATAAAATTACCATAACAGTTGGAAAAATCCTATTGGATGACTAAAAGGCGACCCATATCACCTAAGGGTCAGATTAGATTCATTTAATGGACTTTGTTCTTTGAAAATTATTTAATTATTATTAAAACCAAAGAAAGTGACAACATGTCACTCTCTTAAATACTATAAGTATAATAATTTTAAGATAGTTATAAACTTCATGAAACTTTGAAAATTAATAGTCTACAGAAAGCTAAAGAAATTATCTACATCATGAGAATTTATTTATAATTTTTTGGGATTAAATAATTATCATTAATTGTGACACAATATTGATGCGGAAATTATTTATCTAGTGAAAAATCAAGAATATAGTTTTTATTAAACTAATAGTGACTATAAAAGGGAAAAACCCTGACCAAAACTTATTGGTCATGTAAATTTAAACTATAATCATCCAATGGTCGAATATTTAACCATTTGGAGTCTTATACAAGCAATTATGACACTTATATTATTTTATTTTAAATGATGCCAATGTTGCCACTTTCATAATTTAATAAATATAACAATTTAAATATTGTGATTTTAAGATGATACATTCAAGTAAAAGTATTATTGTGAAAGGTAATATATTTATATTTATTATAGGAGTTTATTTTAAATTTATATGTAACAAATCAGTATATTAAATAATTATACAAAAATGGTGTAGTAATTATTTTATTAAGAGATAAACCAAATAAATGATTTAAAAAATAATAAAATAAATAATATATGAACAATTTAATGTGATCCACTAATTCTATAGATACTTATGAACTTTTATGAATATATTAAATATTTTAGTTCGAACATATGTTCTGTATATATTTTATTTAAAATCAAATAAATGAATAGTGTCAAAATTGACACTATTATAATTTTATAAAAATAACATATTATAAAATTGTCTAAATATCACAAGAAAATTTTAAAATTATAAATTTAAATTTATATGGTCTATAATGTTATAAAGTAAAAAATTATGGAAAATTCACAACAAATAAGTAATTATTTGTTATAATATAAAAATTAGAATTTTATTACCACAAATAAACTTAAATAGATTAAATAAGGATAAATCAAAATGATAAGGTTTATAATAAGATCCAAACATGTCTAAATTTGATTTTTTGATGAGATTACAACCCGATATCATCTAATCTTCGAATATCAGTCATTATTGGATGTTTTTAAGTGGGGTTAAATTTATTATAAATTAATATTTTTAAGAATTCCAAAGGTGCCCCTCTCCTCCCTTATAAAAGGGAACCTCCTCCCTCTCCTCCTCACAGAAATTTGAGCATTCACGCTAGGCCAAACCATGCCCAATTCTCTTATCCACTTCCCTAGATACATCCTAGAGGTCCTGGTCTTCTTCAATGTCCAATTTTATTACCTTAAGAGGAGGTCTCAAAGAGGCTCTTCAAAGAAGAGGTAATGTTCGTTACCGATTCTTTCACCTTCATTTCTTCTTCCCCATCTTCTTCTTAGGCTGTTTCGTTATGAAGTAATAACATCAGTATCAATAATATAATTATATGTTATTATAATTATGAAACAACCTGATTTCACCTTCTATCCATCCTACGGAAAACAAAATCACCGCGCGTGCGTACGTACGGCCTACCGTCTCCATGAACGGTGTTTTTCTTTCCATTTATCGATCTATTATATATATGTATATTATGAATATATATTATATATAAATCATTATTTATATTCTGGAATTATGTAATCACGATCTATGTAATCATATGAATAATTACAAGTCAAAACACGGACGACAAATGAACCGATTTTACCCAAAACACTCTTTAACATGGAATTTACAAAAGAACGGGTAATATAAAGTCATAAGTGAACCATATATGATATATAAACAATGAATATGATTCTTTAATAAGTAAATGAAATTATTTAAATCATTATACAGGAGGTCTAGATACGTACGAAGCATATCGGACCTAAGGTAAGGGATAACTATTCAAATCTAATTTTTATCCGAGATTGCTTATTCGTAAGTATTTAATGGGGTTATTTCTATCATCCATGTCCATGTTTTATAAAAGTTTTTGCATGAATGTTTTAAGTCATTTTTACCCATTTTTTAATTTTACTACATGGTATGGAAGTAATCGTTCTTTTGTTTATGTTACGAGGAACTTTTTTAACTTTTCCGGAAAAAGTACGAGAAGAATTTTTTTTTAACTTATACGGCAGGAACAAATTTTTATGGTTTTATAAAGCCATATTTTTATGAAGCTTCCTCCAAAATATTTCATAACTATTTTCAAAAAAATAATTTTCTATTAAAATTGCAAGACATTTTGTGAAAAGAAAATGAATTTGAAGTAAAAAGGATATTTTCCACAAGAATTCATTTCAAGTGTTTTATCAAAACTATTTTACATCTAAGAGGAAATTATTTCATATGTGTATGTTTCAAGTATAATGTCTCTAGGATTTACATGGTTTCAATTTTCTTTTGATGAAATATCAATTTGTTTTATATGGATTATTTGATAATGGGATGATGTTTATGAAACCCATTTTATTCTTTGGGTTATGATGAATGTTTTAAGTTTATTTTGTGGAACAAGTAAGAATGATTTAACTATGAGATGGGTGGGACCTATATCTACCTCCAATTAATTGGGTAATGATTTTATATCTCATGAGATAGACATGGCTGGAATGGTAAGTTAATCCGATTCAGTCTTACAGGGCTGAAACGAGGAGTGAACTCGATTCAGAAAGGGACTTTGTCCACTAAGATGGTCTTGGCAGCAATGCCTTGGCTACTATGGAAATCATGACATGTTCTGAATGGTTTCCACAATTTCATGTTTTATTCCCATGACATTTTATCATGATTGATGTTCTTTTATGATATATGCCTTATGTACTTCCAAGATTTATGTCTTTTATCAAGGTTTTAATGTTTAGATTTCATGTTCAAGTTTTTGCTTTCAAATGATTATGGATTGTTTTTTGTTCTCTATGTTTTCCCTTAATGAGTATTTGAGCTCACCCTTTTTATGTTTTATTTTCCCCAGGAAATAAATAAAGGTTTTAGGTAAGGAAACAAAAAGGGGAAGATCCTTATGGGAGATGTTGAATATCTTTCAACACAATTAGTTGTTTATATTCTGAGTTTCCAAAGACACTAAACTATTACGATCCTTGTGTGACTTTTTTGTTATGTATTAAGTATTTCGAAAATTTAATGTAATGTCCATGTACGTCAAGCTTTGGGTCTCTACAGTTGGTATCAGAGGAAAGGTTTAGTCAACCTTTGGAAACTAGGATGCGAAAACGTTATTGAGATCCCTAGAGATATTTCTAAGGTATGTATAGGGATGTAACTAAGGATAACAATACGTATAGGATATAGTCCTAGAACTATGGTAATGATCGTAGAATTTTACCTAAGATGTTAGATATTGAGGGTGCTCCCCCTTTACTATGTTGTATTCTCTAGCATGATTTTTACCTCTCACAGAATTCTTTTTGTGTTTTAAGTCAATGGAGGGAACCAAAAGGAATTAAGTTAACATTGAATCCAATGGAAAAATTAGTGACTATGAGAAAAAAAATTGTGTAATGCCTAGAGAGAAAGATATTGTGATTATGCCGAATCAGTCATCACGATATATGGTTAACAAGGTGAAATTTATTGGTATGCCTAATTCATCAAATAAGAGGAAGATAGACTTTTATTCATGTCCTCTTGTTGAGGAGCATAAAGAAAAGAATATTGAGATTTCTAAAGAAGGGAAGACGAACCTTGAAGAATACCTCAAATGGAGGGACAGATGTAATCTGTGTGGAGAAAAGGGTCATAGAGTGACAGACTGTTGTGGAGTTCAATGACTTATTTGTGGAGAACATGGGAATTACCCAACTCAATGCCCTGACCTAAAAAGTTACTTCTAAATCAAGGAAGGAATTATTCCAGGACAATCATTGAAGAATATGGATTGAAGTGTTTATGTATTCGTATTCAAGAATAATATTGTTGAGGTACTTTTATGGTTTATTAGAATATTTTTGTATTAGTCTATCGTGGTTTTTAATAATTTTATGGTACCGGAAACCATGGAAATTGATTGAGATATTTTTGAAAGGAAGATGATATGCGCATAATGAAGGTATAAGGAGAAAATGAAATGTTTGACAGTATTCATGAGCTCATGACTGATATAATGAAATAGTTATATCATGGTTTGAGTATATAGAATTTTTTGGGTTTTGGTATGTGGAATGAGTTATCTTTTGACAGCATTAATGTTTTCACTAAGGTTTAATGGGTATTAATTTTTCAAGAGAATACATGATTAAGGTATTCACATGATTGGAATGTGACCAACAAGATATATGAGGGAAAAATGATGGAATTCAAATGCTTGGTTGATGAAATTTCAAGTAATCATTTTATTTATACTATGAGCTTGGACTGAAGTATTTTAGACAAGCCTAAAGATTGGAATGGATTATGTTGGACATAAGTTAGTATTGTTTAAGGATAGAATTTTTTTCGATATTATTGAAGGGATGTTATAGTAATATAGCTTTAGAAAAAGGACAACCTGCAGGACGGGCGACAGCCCATCGCGTCGGACAAGGCTATGGGAATCGAACCCACAACCGAAGTGCGACTGGCCTTTATCGCCTACCACTGGCATACAGGAAATCCCTGGTTAGTAGAAACTAGTTTTTTTTAATTAAGCGGTATGATATATGAAGTATAAGTTCATTTTTGGAACTATATACGATTAATCTAACCATAATATGGACTTATAACTCTTTCTATCCTTTTGATTGAAAGAGATGGAATGACCCATCATTCTATCACATGATCTGCTAACACATCATGAATAACAAATTCGTCTTCATTTCTTAAGGGATGAAGTGGAAATTGTTCAATTCACGAACAACAGTGATATTGTACCAAAATCATGTAAGTATTTCTTTTAATTCATCTACTTTAGGGAAATGATCATGAAAACCAAAAATGTTGTCCTAGTTCCCTTATATCCAATGAATCAAATGGTACCTTAGATCATCAGAAATCAATAGCTTTGTGATTGTTGGCATTTTTATAGCCATGTTCTCTACCACTCTCCATCAGAACTTGATGGTTAGATTTTTCTTCCATATCCATATTTTCACATATGTTCTCCTACGTGGAAACCCATTGATGAGTTAATTTGGGTAACCGTTACATTTAATACTTGGGTTTTTTTAATTCCATGTTTTGGTATTCCTTTTTATGATTTGGGTTTCTATTAAACAAACTTTCGAGTAGTAAACCATTTATAACCCAGACGAATTTCGAGGGCGAAATTCATTTTAATGGGGGTAGAATGTAACACCCCGAAATTTTATGAAAAGTATTCTTTTAATTTTATTAAATTTATTGTGTTGTATGCTACACCAAGATTACCTTGTGCTATACGCCACACCGTATTAGCTTGCAGTATACGCGACACTATTCTTGGATCGTGTTACACACAATTTGGATAATAGTTATTCTACGCAACATTGAGTATATATATATATTCAATATATAAATGAAATATGGTTGTATTTTGTTATACGAAACAACGATGTATTCTTTCACAACACGCAACCCTGACTTGGCTTGCATTACACACAATCACGACCTTCCTCGATAGCGTGTGTTGTACGCAATACCGGGTTTTACTAAACAACGATATATTATTATAATATTATTATTAACTAGCCTTTATGAATAGTAGTAACTAAATTTTGAATTTTATAACATTATTATTCATCTTACACATTTTCTAGAACATGTTATAAGAACAAAATAATTTTTCCACGTAAAATAAGTATTCTTCAAAAAATGCAGTTTTGTCGCCTTTTGATTGCGCACCCACATTAAATCTAGTTTTTGACATGTTTATAAGTTAAATTTGAAAAAATAAAATTCTTCTTTGGAATCATGAAATAAAAATTCACTTTGGATAAATTTTTCATTTTATTCTGATGACTTTCATATTTTAATGAATAGTAAAAACACGCTATATTTTAATTAAAAACAACTTTTTTCATCGAATTATTTTATGTGGTTAAATTATAATATTGAATGGGTTTAAAGTATAAATAGAATATAATTTTACCATTTAATATAATTTATGCCATTAGCATTGATTTTACATTGAATTCGTAAGTTAAATCAATTCAATCTTTTGGAATGTTTTAAACAAAAACCCATTTTCTTTCGACAACGGGATTAATTTTAATTTAATTTCTGCAACTTTTTTGTATTGAATTTGGAAAAATTGATTCCATATTTGTATTCAGTGGGTCCAAATTATGTCAATAAGCTACTTTTTATTTTTTGGTAATTATGAATTGTAACTAGGGTAAATTTTATTTACTATAGTTAAAGGAAAATCGGGTAATTAAGGGTGAATATAAGATTATAAAATTACCCTAACACTTGGAAAAATCCTATTGGATGACTAAAAGGCGACCCATATCACCTAAGGGTCGGATTATATTCATTTAATGCACTTTTATTCTTTGAAAATAATTTAATTATTATTAAAACCAAAAAAGTGACAACATGTCACTCTCTTAAATACTATAAGTATAATAATTTTAAGTTAGTTATAAACTTCATGAAACGTCAAAAATTAATATTATACAAAAATATAACAAAATTATCTACATCATGAGAATTTATTTAGAATTTTTTGGGATTATATAATTATCATTAATTGTGACACAATAGTGATGCAGAAATTATTTATCTAGTGAAAAATCAAAAATATAGTTTTTATTAAACTAATAGTGACCATAAAAAGATAAAAACCCTGATCAAAACTTATTTTTCATGTAAATTAAAACTATAATCATCCAATGGTCGAATATTTAACCATTTGGAGTCTTATACAAGCAATTATGACACTTATATTATTTTATTTTAAATGATGCCAAAGTTGTCACCTTCATAATTTAATAAATATAACAATTTAAATATTGTGATTTTAAGATGATAAATTTTAGTAAAGTATTATTGTGAAAGATAATAGATTTATCTTCATCATAGGATTTTTTTTAAAATTTTTATGCAAAAAATCAGTATATTAAATAATTATACAAAAATGATGTAGTAATTATTTTATTAAGCGATAAACCAAATAAATGATTTTAAAAATTATAAAATAAATATTATATGAACAATTTAATGTGATCCACTAATTTTATATATACATATGACCTTTTATAAATCTATTAAAGATTTTATTTCGAACATATCTTCTGTATGTATTTTATTTAAATTCAAATAAATGAATAGTGTCAAAATTGACACTATTGTAATTTTATAAAAATAAAATATTATAAAATTGTTTAAAAATCACAAGAATATTTAAAAATTATAAATTTAAATATATATGGTCTATAATGTTATAAATTAAACAATTATGGAAAATTAACAACAAATGAGTAATTATTTGTTATCATTTAAAATTTAGAATTTTATTACCACACATAAACTTAAATAGATTAAATAAGGATAAATCAAAAATGATAAGGTTTAAAATAAGATCCAAACATGTCTAAATTTGATTGGTTGATCAGATTAAAACTCTATCTAATCTAATCTTCGAATATGAGTCATTTTTGGAGGTTTTTAACTGGGGTTAGATTTATTATAAATTAATATTTTTAAGAATTCCAAAGGTGCCCCTCTCCTCCCTTATAAAAGGGCACCTCCTCCCTCTCCTCCTCACACCAATTTGAGCCCTAAAGCTCGGAAAACCCCTGCACAATTCACTTCTCCACTTCCCTAGAAACATCCTAGAGGTCCTGGTCTTCTTCAAAGTCCAATTTTAGTGCCCTAAGAGGAGGTCTCAAAGAGGCGCTTCAAAGAAGAGGTAATGTTCGTTACCGATTCTTTCACCTTTATTTATTCTTCCACTTCTTCTTCTTAGGTTGTTTCATTATGAAGTAATTACATCAGTATCACTAATATACATATATGTTATTATATGTATGAAACACCCCCATTTCACCTTCTATCCATCCTACGGAAAACAAAATCACCGCGCATGCGTATGTACGAATTATCGTCTCCATGCCGTGGTGTAATCTGTTTTTCCACCACCACCTTACATGGATGGGTATAATGGTGAAAGTAATGAATACATGTTATTATTTTAAATTTATAATTATTCTGTAATATTATGCATACACTTTAATAAAATTCGACGATCATGGGAATGATATCATCGCTCGTGCGTACGCACGGAATACCGTACCCACGACGCGATGAGATTCACTCTCCATGATAACCATTCAAGAATGATGACAAAGTATATATACTAAGTAATCATAAAATTTATGACATAATAATTCTACTGGATTTATGTATATATATATTTATGTCACCTAATTAATTCCATTCAATTCAATAAGGAAACGAAAACATTGTTCATGCGTAAGTACGACCTACCGTCTCCATGAACGGTGTATTTCATTCCATTTATCGATATATTATATATATGTACATTATGAATATATATTACATATAAATCATGTTTTATATTCTGGAATTAAGAAATCATGATCTAAGTAATCATATGAATAATTACAAGTCAAAACACAGACGACAAATGAAACGATTTTACCCAAAACACTCTTTAACATGGAATTTACAATAGAACGGGTAATATAAAGTCATAAGTGAACCATATATGATATAATAACAATGAATATGATTCTTTAATAAGTCAATGACATTATTTAAATCATTATACAGGAGTTTCAGATACATATGAAGCATATCGGACCTAAGGTAAGGGATAACATTGGAAATCTCATTTTTATCCGAGATTGCTTATTCATGAGTATTTACTGGGGTTATTTCTATCATCCATGTCAATGTTTTATAAAAGTATTTTCATGAATTTTTGAAGTCATTTTTACCCATTTTTGAATTTTACTAAATGGTATGCAAGTAATCTTTCTTTTGTTTACGTTACGAGGTACTTTTTTGTCTTTTCCGGCAAAAGTACGAGAAGAATGTTTTTTTAAATTATACGGCATGAACGAATTTTTATGGTTTTATAAAGCCTTATTTTCATGAATCTTCCTCCAAAATATTTCATGTCTATTTCCAACAAAATCATTTTCTTTTAAAATTTCATGACATTTTGTGAAAAGAAAATGAATTTGAAGAAAAAAAGGATATTTTCCTCAAGAATTTATTTCAAGTGTTTTATCAAAACCATTTTCCATCTAAGTTGAAATTATTTCATATGTGTATGTTTCAAGTATAATGTCTCTATGATTTACATGGTTTCAATTTTCTTATGATGAAATATGAATTTGTTTTATATGGATTATGTGATAATGGGATGATGTTTATGAAACCCATTTTATTCTTCGGGTTATGATGAATGTTTTAAGTTTATTTTGTGGCACAAGTAAGAATGATTTCACTATGAGATGGGTGGGACATATATCTCCATCCAATGCATTAGGTAAAGATTTTATATCTCATGAGATTGACATGGCTGGAATGGTATGTTAATCCGGTTCAATGTTACAGGACTGAAATGAGGAATGAACTCGATTCAGAAAGGGACTTTGTCCACTAAGATGGTCTTGGCAGCAATGCCTTGGCTACTATGGAAATCATGACATGTGCTGAATGGTTTCCACAATTACATGTTTTATTCCCATTCTATTTTATCATGATTGATGTTTCTTTATGATATATGTCTTACGTACTTCCAAGATTTAAGTCTTTGCTCAAGGATTTAATGTTTAGATTTCATGTACAAGTATTTTCTTTCAAATGTTTATGGATTGTTTTGTGTTCTCTAAGTTTTCCCTTACTGAGAATTTGAGCTCACCCTTTTTATGTTTTATTTTCCCAAGGAAATAAATAAAGGTTTTAGGTAAAGAAACAAAAAGGGGAAGATCCTTATGGGAGATGTTGAATATCTTTCAACACGATTAGTTGTTTATATTCCGAGTTTCCAAAGACACTAAACTATTACGATCCGTGTGTGCCTCTTTTGTTATGTATTAAGTATTTCTCAAAAGTAATGCAATGTCCATGTACGTCAAGCATTGGGTCTCTACACTCCTTGTCATGGGTAGCATAGTTCTTCTCATGTTGTCTCAGCTATCATGAACAATAAGTGATCACAACTTGAACCTACATTAGGACACATCCATGTCTGGTCCCGGATGTTTCGTAGTAGACTACATACCCAATTCACTCTTCTGGTAGCCTCAAGATAGGGGCTCTACTCAGTCTACCCCACGTCCTGAAAACTCTACTAAAATCTCTCCATCCATGTGAAGGTTTGTCCCTTATTCGGCAATGCGGACAAGGGTGCCACAACAATGGAAAAGTATAGTACAAATCTCCCGTATTATCCAGCCATTCCCCATGAAACTCCGCACCTCAGTCCCACTATTGGGTGGCTCCAAAGCAAGTACAACCTCTATCTTCGCTGAATCCACTACAGCTCCAGCCTCTGAGATAACGTGCCCCACAATGTGGTCCTATCATATCAAGAATTGGAACGTTGAGAACATAACATAAAGGTTGTCCTCTCAGAGTGTATCTAGTACTATCTGTAGATCCATGGCATGCACCTCCTCTGACGCTAAATATATCAAGATGGAATTGATGAATACCACCACAAAGTGATCAAGGAATTGCTGGAAGATCTAGTTCGTGAGTACCATAAACACTATTGGGGAATTGGTTACACCGAATAGAATAAAAATGAACTAATTGTGGCCATACAGACATCTAAAGGTCGTCTTATGAACTTCTGTCACTCATACCCTGACCTGATGATTACCTAATCTGAGGTCTATCTTTAAAAACAAATGATCTCCCATTAGCTGATCGAAACGATCCCCAATCCACAGAAGTGGATATTTGTTCTTCACGGTCACCTAGATCAGGCTTCTATAGTCCACATAGAGTCTCAAACCCCCATATGCTTTCTTGGCGAGCAACATTGAGACTGCCCATGGAGAAACACTGGGCTTTATGAACCCCTTCCTCTACAAGTCCTTCAACTATCCCCATTACTCACGAAGCTCTACGAGAGCCATCAGATATGCTGGCATAGATATTGGTGTCGTCCTAGGGTACATGTCAATGTAAATGTGCAATTATCTACATGGAGGAAGACCCAGAACATCATCGAGAAATACATCAGCATACTGGTCCACCTCTATAGGATAGCTCGGACTCTCAACATCATCTGTCCCAAGGGTAAGGCTATCAAATTGATTTGTGATTAGCTACTCCCTCATCTGGGTAAGTCCATCCTATGCTAAAAAGGTTAGCTACTCGCCGATGAAGGAAAACGTGGTCTCATCTTCACGGACACACCACACTTTGCACCTAATATAGTCAATATGATCATGGACAATGGACAACCAGTCCATATCCAAGAGGATTTTGTAAGGCTTTGACGCCGCTACTAGAAGATCCCAGCCTAAGATCTCACCTACTAGATTAAACTAACACTATTGGCTCCAGTTCGTAATTGTCTAATCCTCTCCCGTAGGATTCTCTAGCTATAAGGATCGATCAAACAACTCCACCATAATCTTTAAACACTGAACGAGGGTTGTGGTGATAAAATATTGACCAAAACCTATGTTTATACGTATTCCTTCTAAGGTGGAGTAGACACAAATTGTACCTCAAATCGTCTCTGGAGCATCGTGGTCGTAGGCCTTAGCTTCTTGGAGCTAGGTTCATCCCTATTAACCAGCTCTATGTGGTCAGGGTGGACCACAAAGAGATGGTGGTGTTAGAACCTCATATCACCACCTACCACCTATTGCAAGGCCATCTCTTCTGCCACATATTCATGGTCCCTACGAACCTCCCCGATAGAATCTTTGCATCTTCCTCTGCGATTCCTCGACCTTCTTCTGGTCTTTTGTACGATGGGTTGGGTATTCACGAACCATGGGACCATACCCACCATAAGAGTAGAATTACATGCTCCTTAGTTATCCTCTTCTATCTTGTGAGCCGCGCTCCACTGACCATGTATGCTGAGGTCTTACACCAAATGTTCGTTACCACTTAGGCCCCTACATTATCCGTCTACTACATTCTACAGATTACTATGCTACCTTACATCTTATGGTGGATCTCTTGGTTGTTGCTTACTTATCTAGGAAGCTCTCCAACAATAGTTCTCACTCTAGCACACCAAACTGTGTCAGAATGCTGAGCGAGATCATCGATGCTCTGATCTCCTATCAGAGACCCTTCACAAAGGTCTGGGCCCTGAATAAGGGGTTATGAATTATGTTATTAGAGTATCAAGATAGATCAGGGATCCTCCCTGAGTACGAGGCAATAATAATTTTTCTCTACTGAAAATTCAGTAACTCTTATATATAGACCCACCGTAGAGACACAGGGATGAACACCACTATGAAAAGGATCTCGATGTCCACCTCGATGAGGGTCACCTCATCATGTATCTAGAGTGTCATACTCTACCGTCTCATAGGTGCTACCTGGATGATATTAGAAGATAAAATCTTCATCAGATCTATGGGTGTCCTAATTAAGAGAAACCCACTTGCCCCTGCCTCTAGAAAATCCTCAACTGCATGCAGGTTCATCTCACTTTTGAACCACGGAGGCCTCTATCATTGAATCTCGTTAAAGGAGCTCAGTCGGCATGCACCCTCTGCTAGTGGTGCTGGTGGAAATGTCTTCCCAATAGGTAGTGCGGCTGCTGGTACAACACCTGAAGGGGATAATGCCATAAGAGGGCCCTACAGTGAGGCATCATCACTCGTTGCACCGTCATAATGTACACTCTCATGAATAATGGTTGGTTGTCTATGTGGTGGAATCCTAAAAGAATATATGTGTGACACATTCAATATGTTATACCTGGTGAGCTGACTCGAAGAGATCATAAGAAAAACTTTTCAAAAACACATGCAATCTATGTTTCCGTGCATTAAGTTGTAAATCTGAATTTGGGGTCCTGGTGTATGGATACATCAGCCTCCACATCAACACTAGATTCCCCAAACCAAAAACCACACTCATAACACTTAACAGTAATTCCACATAGAAAATATTACAGTCTTAGTTCTTCTATAGAACTGACTCCTCGATTACCACGTTGTCATGACCCGTCCCCTGGGGACCACATTGTGACTACCCGAAGCCCGCCTTCTATAGGCCAGGGGCTAGTGACTACCAGCAGGAAGGCATATCCATAAAACAAGAAGGAATTTCCTTTTAAACTATATAGAATCATAGTACATGAACACAACAAGTAGCGACCGCAATGTAAACTGTTGTAGTAATGGTGTGTTGAATGTATAATGGCCAGAATACAAGCCCAACTGAAAAGTACAAGTACAACTGAAAAGTAAAAAAACAACTGAAAAGTGAAAAGAGGCTACTATATCATCCACTGATAATCCTATATGAAGGGTATGTACAACTCATGAACATTAGTAACTTCTTCATGCCATGCCAAATAGTCCACCATTGAGTACCATCCCGTCTGGGCTCCCTCATCCCTGATCAATGTTATCTTTCATCTGCACAAGACACAATACGGTGCGGGCATAGCCCATGTAGTGGTGAGTATAACGATACTCAGTAGAGACCCTGAGACCCTCGTACGTCTCCCAAATTTCCAAAAATGAAATACTACAGTGTAAGACCTCAATCTCAAAGAAAGAAGTAATTGAAATCAACACTACTTAGGTATATGCCCATTAATATACCAATGTTATCAAGACATTATCACCTCATAAATGAGGGAATAATACCACAATGGTAACACCCCAAAGGTAAAAGAACCACATAGGTAACACCATGATGTTTGAAGTACCACACAGGTAACACCGCGAAGACATCCCCACAAATTTCGAAGTACCACATAGGTTGCACCACTAAGACGACACCAGGAAGGTAGATGTACTACATAGGTAATACCACAAAGATAGAATTACCACACAGGTAACACCACGAAGATAACCCCATGAAGGTGATAAGACTCATCTCAAATTCATATATAAATCATGTACAGAATTATAGATGATTAATCGTAACCTAGATTAACATATTCTATAAAGAATCATTATTTTTGACCCACACAGGTTCCATAGGTACTAACCCCCGCTTACCCACAAATGATCTGACCCACACATGTTCAGTGTGCACTGACCCACATAAGATCATTTAGCGCAGACCCACATAGGATTTGATAGAATCTGACCCACACAGGATTGATAGATACAGACCCACAACGGATCAATGTTCTTTCTTCATGTTACAACCTACCACAGGATTCCTCACAAGCTGTGCACTCGAGTTTCATAGAATACTCACCTTGAGATATAGTTCATACCAACACTACCACTATTCTTTAAAAATTAGTAACCCAAATGACTTCCATGTTGTAAGGCATCCAACGTGATAGACGGTGGGTCAATTAGACACCTAGTCAGTGAGTTATAAGTGTTTTCATTCTGAGGGCCTGACTGGATTTGGGTTTGATCCAACTCGGTCATACTCATCTGTCCCCAAAACTCATGTGGCGTATACCAAATGGAACTTCTAGTTCCATGGGTCCCAACACCATATACGGTTCATAAAACGGACACCTTGATTTCATGTTATGGCCTTTTATGTGTTTTTGGGTCCGGTTGGGCCCGGGTCCGATCTAAACTAGTCTCAGCAGACGCCACCCAGTTCTTTTTGACCCAACCTGATCCAGGTCCCACCTGGACATTCTAGACCATAGTGGGCTCAGCCTCCAGGCCTCGGTCCTGCCCCGCCCGCTTAGGGGGAACAACTAGGCCCTCAAGGGTGGCGGCCCACTGGGATCGCGCATCCTGGACCATAGAGGCATGGCCCACTTGGC
Organism: Viscum album; assembly: GCA_963277665.1. Classification (NCBI taxonomy): domain Eukaryota; kingdom Viridiplantae; phylum Streptophyta; class Magnoliopsida; order Santalales; family Viscaceae; genus Viscum; species Viscum album. The sequence goes on from OY728157.1 coordinate 1,216,503,612, forward strand.
TTGTGCGGCATGACCCTCGGTGGAGCATGGCCTGTCCTGGGGTAGAGTGCAGTGCACAGGTGGAGCAACCTGGCTAGAGCGGGGCCCACCCTAGCCAACATAGCGGCTGAGACCCCCGGTCTTCCCAAACAACCAGAAGGTCATTCGGATTGTGAAGCGGGGGTGCCACGTGGACGTCGCCTAGTGTCTATGAAACCCACTGGATGTGTGGGTTATACATCCATTGTGGCTTCGGATACTGCCCCTTTCTCATCAGTGGTGTGGTGGTCATGCCACCCTCTCTTTCTGTGGCCTGCCAATATGTCGTCCGCCTCCTCCAACTGCAGTGACAGATGAGCTATGGCCCATTGCTCACCGACGGTGCAAAACAGCATGCGGCACCTCCTACGCGGCCAGCCTATGTCATCTTCTCCACTGAACACCGCAACATAGTCTCGCGGCCTCTTCTTCTAGCGCGCGACGGCGCACCCCCTCCATTGTAGCTGGTTGGTGTCGATGTGCCAGTGGACTTCCACAAAGAACATATGGTTATCAAGTTACAGGAGGGTCTAGGCCGAGTTCTATAGGCGTGCTTCGTCCACGTTAGCTTATAATAATGTGGAAGGATTAATGGATTTTAAAATCTATTGAATTAAATAAAATAAAAATCCCTATCTAGCTCCATCCTCAAAGGGTTTTTCATCAAGGCAGTTTACCACCACTTTGTTGCATGGTGAAGTAGTGCTGACACCTATCATCAAGCTCTATATAAATAGGATATGGGGAGGGTGTCTAACGTTCATGTGATTTATGAGAGTTCATTAATTAGGAAACAACCTATTTTTATACATTAAGGTTACATAGGATTTGAAGGGTGATTCCATTTATTGGCCTGACACATCGTTGGTTCCATGTTTCTATATGTCCGTTGGAGGAAAAAAGGAAATAAATAAAAAAATTATTTGTTTTATTTTACAAAATGTCCCAAAAATATAAATTTTTCTCCAGACCCACTACGGTTGATGTGAAGCTTCTCTTAAGAGAATTCATGTTCTTGGGATTCAATAGTGCCCTCGTAATTTTAATCTCTGAACGGGTTCAAAATTTATAAAATTCCTCTCACATGTTTATGGAAGGTACCTTAAAAAAAATTTAGTATTTCATTCCGGGCACACCAGGCCTTGGAATCACGCACATTCAATTTTCACAAACTCGTAATCATTTTATATAATCAAAGAAATTACTTGGATAATCTGGGTATTTACATTTATACTATAATGTTCTTTTTTTTAATATTTTCTTTTACATTTTAGGTATTATGAATAGTATTTGTGGTGAAATATTCACCTATATAAGTGTAAATATAGTAATTATGATTAAAAATATCGTGATAAGGATTTATAAATTTATCATATACCTATCGTATTCCTATTATATTTTCCATTTTATAATATCATCATCCAATAAAATAACATATTTAAATGTTGTGTAATTTTTTTTGATAATGATAATTATATTATTTTAAGAAAAGGAAAATAAAGACATCACTATTTTGAATTTATTTTCACATTAATGTCCTCATAGGTATTAAATGATGTTATAAATTAATATTAATTTTTTCTTGGTGTATTATTTCATTATTTTAATGATGATAATTTGATTTAAATTTTAAATTATGTTCTAATTATTAATAAGGAAAAATTGTTTGGAATTATAATAATTTTTCATATAGATGAAAAGGAAACCTTGGATCTCAGATCTACATGATTTACTTGTCTCACACTCAAAAATATTTATATATATACATTCTTATGATCGGTATCCATTGATATGTTATTATTTCACCCATGTAATGGTGTCGTTTTATCTCGATTGGGAGTGTTCTACCATGTTTGTGGTGCATGATTCCCTCAAAAGAATGAACCATGATTTGGAAACCCTTGAGATTATAAGTAATATGAAAAATAAATATTCATAAAAATAAAATATAATCCCATTTATACAGGCACTACATGACCTCGATACATAAAAATCCTAAATTATCAAGACTTATTATTTTAAGAAGGTCAATAATAGAAGTTTTTTGTGACTTTTTACCCAGTTTATCTAAATAAGATACTCAATATTTTAAATTTCAACATTAATTATCTCATAAAATACTCTATAGTTGATAATCCTTTTTCCAATGTAGATTAAAAATCTTGAATCGTGATTTTTTTTACAAATTGAGGTAAGATGATAATCCTAATTCAGAAAGGATTCATTAATTTTTTTCCTAATTAGAAAAGAATATTTAAAATCATTGTGGAACATAGTAAAATTCTCTATGGTGATTGGAGTGCAAATAATATCATAATGGGATTTAAATTTCAATCACATGAATAAAAAAATTATCTGAAGGCGGATGGGTTAGGTAACATAGTTTTAATTGGGTATTCTAGAATACTAAAACTTTCAATGATCATGAATCCTGAATAGGTATCACATTAATGATATAACATTAAGGGAGATCGTGGATTTTATGTCAATATCTATGATAATTCCAACAAGCACTCAAATCTCTTTAATGATACCAATTTCATTACAAATGAATATAGATCTAAAAATAAGTTGAATAATGAGTATTCCCCTCCATTGTTTGATGTTTATAAAAAATAGGGACACTCTATTGTGGATTTTAGGGTGATTAAAAATTTGGAAAAGTATTCTTTAGATAATAATAACTAAAATTTTCTTAATATGAACAAAAAAGAAATTCCATTACATTGGTTAATGGATTCCCTTGAAAGGTAATATTGATTCATTGAAATGGGTAAAATAAAAAAAAGACAATATACCTTATTCAAATAGTGCTTTCAAAAAATAATGGGCAACACTTATTGAGGAAGAGGATGAAGAGAACACACTATCAACACTTCCTCATGGAATGATGACATACACTTCCCCTACAATAAATGTTGTGGGATCTCTTTATCAAAGATCACATAGGGAATGAACATGGATTTTTTAATTATTCATGAAATAAGAAATATGGTCTTCTCTTTCCATAATGGGGATAAACCATAAATCCATAACAAAAGTTTTATTTCATTACCACATATCAAAACTAAAATTCATTTATTTTCTAATGAATATGATTTTGCAAATGAAATTTTATTTTTTAAAAATTCAGGATTCAATAAATCCTAATATAATTCCCCCCACTTAGTTTTCAGTATACTCTCTAAAGGACTTCTATATTGTTTCTAACCTAGATAATTTATTCTCAAATGGGATTGGGTATCATGTTGAAAATTTGAAGAACATATAATGTTCAATATAGGATCCATTCACTAGTGTCAATCTTTCGAAAACAATAGAATCTTAAACATTTTATATTATAGAAGATAGTAATACCATAATGGTAGATCCTACAATGAAAGGGTACTCATATTTATATAATGAATAATTTCATATAAATTCATAATGAAATAAATATGAATGGTAGTTCAATGGGTTACAGATCCACATAATAAATCATAATGTAGTGAATATTATGTCTTCAAAAAAATAAAAACTATCATAACAGGAAATATGTTTTACAAAATAAATTTTTTTATATTTTCAACATTGAGGTGATAAGGATTCTTCAACAAGTATGTCAGGGAGAAAAAATAATTCACGACAAAAAGTGGGTTTCCACCACAAACAAATTTTTTATTGAAGATTTTATTTTTCAACTATCGGGGCATGGCCAACCCTAAATATTTTAGATCTCCTCATATTTTTCGTGACATGTATAGGCTTGTACATATGTGCCTATCTGATCTAATGATAATATTCTCTTCAAGGATTTCCAATCTTGAAAATACTGGCTGCCAAATCATAGACACAATCCAATTAAACAATTCTATTAAAATACATTGGATCATAGCTCAATCAAATAAGGATGGTATCTCATCAATAAAATATATATTACATATGGTTACCCTTAGATATATATATAAAAAAAGGGTTTTATAACTTTTGATCCATAATTTATGCATCTAATGGATATCATGAATATGGGGAATTATAGTTGTGAAATAATGTTTTTATTTTATCAATAAACAGATCATGGAAATTACATGGATACATTAGTTCCGTATTCAGAAAATAAGAGAAGTCTTGTATAGTTAGTATCCCTAAAGAAAAAAAATCAGGGAATTAATTAATATAATAAGAATTTTTAGAGTGAACACATTCAGTGAAACATATATGTGGTACCAAAATGATCATAATTAAAGGGAGGCAATCATATTTTATACGGTATTATTCACTGATGAAAACCATGATATTTGGGAATCTATTTCAGGAATAGCACATAAAAGAGTCAGTTTAGTACACCATCCAATATTGACATATCTTGGCACTTGAGAGGTTAAGAGGAACTTTCCATTCTGATTCAATAATTCAAGGGCACTGATTTGTGATTGTAAAAAACAATATTAAGATTTCTAGAGAACATCAAATTAAAAAGATGATTCATTAAATTTTTTCAAATGTCATATTTATTAAGAAATATTAAAAAAATCATCATATACTTATTCTGTTATATTTATTAAAAGATTGATCATAGATGTTCATAACATTACTTCATTCAAGAGAATACCACTAGGATTTCATTTTTCCTTGTGTATTTATTGGGAAATGTAACCAGTCATGATCTCAATAAACTCATAAATATAGAAGAATATATTTTAATAGAGGATTTAAAAAGTAAATTGATTAATTATAGAGATATGAATTCATTTTTTATTGCCATTAAAGAGATAGAAAAAATTATATCCCCTTGGTTATTATCAATAATGGTGGGTTTTTTTCTGAAAATATAATGGTTCCTGATGACAGTGTGGTATCTTACTAAATGGACATATTTAATGGTCTCACAAACAACATTTACTTGATGGAAAAAATCATTCCATGACTTGTCAATCATGATGATAATACAAATCCCACTACAAACTCTATTAAATTGGAGATCAATGATATAGACTTGAACCAAAAATATGGAATCTCCTATAGTCTTAATAGGATCCCAAAATATTTCATTTATAATTTTGTAATATTATTTATTGTAATGTCTTCATAATTTATGATCATTTTTACAATGGTTTTTCGATGACATAGAGAATCAATGCTCAATTACACACCCTTATTCATAATGTCAATAATGAGAAAGATATTTGTATTTTTAGTCTTATGGATCTTGTCAAATGATCTAAAAATTTATTGGAAAATTTATTAAAAAAAATATTTACAACATTTCCAAAAAGATTATTTTCAAAAATTAGTTAGGATTCATTAATGGAATCACTATCTAGGATATCCATATCACTACTTTTGAATGTTTTAAACATCTTATGAAAATCACCAGGGGTAACATTGATCTAAATACTGATGTCAAAAAACTATTCATAGGTTTTGTTTTGAATTCTTTTGAAATGTTCTATTTTTTGGTATTTTAGAGACCTTTATAAAAGGGGGTGAAATATTTCTTAGCTCAACCGATATATTAGTAAATATGAATGGCTCACCCACATTCTAATTCAGAAGCTCTTGAGCTATTAAGATATGTGATCTTATATCAATAAGAATTTTCACTATTTCTGGTGATAATTTAATATGTGTTCTTATCAAAATGGTTGAAAATGAAACAAAACATAGTAATTTGAGTTTCCAAAGTTCTATCTCCACCCACACATTTATTTTTTCTAATTATATCATAAATTCCACTCAAATAGGAAAAAAGAAACATTAAAAAATTAATTTTATCTTCAATTATAAAAAAATTTCATATCATGATATCACATGGAAAATATAATTCTTAAACATTGTAAAGAATGTTATTGTATTTATAAAAATTGATATTATTAATGTTTTGGGAATCAGAGAATGTTTGATCCATTTCACGTATATTTGTATCCATAGATTTTGTGTAAAACATCATGTCCATCTGTTCTATCATATTGTGATACATATTTGAAACCAGTTGGACTCTTATAATGGAAAATGGGTTTGATTATAGGTAGTTTTTGAATAATAAAATATGTTATATTGTATAAATATTTTCTAATTTTATGGACTATAAATGCCCGGGTAATATTATTATAAATATTATCCCATTTATAAAAAAGATTTTAGATCAAAATAATCCTCAAAAGTTGGCTCATCAGTATCCCATTGAATATATTTTGTAAAACACATGATCCTGGATGTATTGGTATTAAATATATATGAAATATTAATCAATCATTAAGGGATCACCCTATTTGGAGGCTCATCAATGAGAAGTCAAATATTCTTTTCCTTTTGAGATCCAAATTCTTATGTAGTCTCAAGGGTAGGGATTAAAACTATTTTGATTCCACTACAAAGGACACCCTAAACTCTCCTTTTGAAAAAGTTTTAATGATATTCTCCAAGATAGTAAATACTAATTCTTTTCTAAATTTATATTTACAAAATTTTATAGTTCCACAACTACTTAATCCCTTAAACCCTTCTAACCCATCACTTATAAATGTATTGATTATGGAAAAAATGGATAAATCCTTGGATGTACATAGTATAGATATAAATGATGTTTTTTTGAATTTAAATATTATCATTTTATATGACATCATAATTTGGAAACCTACCTCTAATGAGAGGCTCACATGGAAACTATTATATCATGAGGTTGTACAAGGGAATGTGAGAAGTTGAGCTAATGGTATGAACAAATGATGTATTCTTCCATATTTATCCTCCCTTACAGAAAGGGTGATGTATTCCAAGATTCCAAAAGATAAATAAAATCAATATATTCATATCATGTTTTTAATGACATGTGTCCTATGATATCAAAATAGGGATCAAATCAACCAAAAATACCATATCTGTGTATTGGATGATGCATTTTCGACAATGACTGTTGATTTTTTTGAGTTTTAGATTCCTTATAAAACCAAAATAGAGGATCATTTATCTTCATATCTAAGGCTGAAACTCTCATAGAAGTTTCTCAACCGATTAATTATGGCCATCATTGTTGTAATTCATGTAGTGTGGACCATTAAAAGCAAAAAATTTCATGAAAATGATTCTTTCCATCATCAATCATCTAATGTTCGAATTATAGTTTTTGGGGAAAGATAAAATACCATTGAAAGTTTATATTGTAAAAAATATATTAATTCTATGATTTGGGATAAGAATTTTGGAATTATAAGTAACTATTATCCCTCTTTTTGATCCTTTTAATTCATTTGGTTTCCTAAATTTCTGGAATGGATCAAATATGACACTGATAATGCATCAAGAAGAAACCTGAGACCTTATGGATATGAAGTGATCTTCAGAAAAGACAATTGGAATTCCATGGGATTCATCTATTTACCATATAAAGTCACTAAACCTTTTGATACTGAAATTATTGGAAGAATAATTCTGGTTTTTATTTTGAATACACAAGGTAGTTGAAACCTGTATCTTATATGGGACTCCTCCACTATTGTTAAAGATATCAAAAATTGAACCATCTTCCTTTCTTCGAAGCTTACTAATAAAAGGACAAATTTCAAATAATCTCATGTAATCCTGAATTATTTCATCAGACATGTATAAAAGAACCCAATTTAATAGGACAATGGTATTGAAAATAAAGGATTTACCATTATTGAATTGACATGGCTCATTGGCGTACGTAGTTGGATTTTTAATTTTTTAAAATGGTATTTTTTCTATAAATACAATCATTATAATTTTAATATTTTTATTTTATGAAAAATTCTCTTTTTTGGGGGTTATAATCTTATTTAAAAAACTACTTTTAATTATTACTTAATGCTGACAGAATACTTGTGGAATCCATTAATAAAATCAAAATAAAGGCATTTAAAAAAATTAAAAATTGTTTTTGTGCTGAACAATGGATAAAAAATAATTTAATAGTCATTAATAACTTGTTCTTGATAGTTAAAATAGTTATATCCAAATTTCAATTTAATTTTGATGTTTTTAAGATCAAATTAAATTAATTTTGAAAAAAAATGATAGTAAGGATATATTTTGTTAAAAATAATTTATTATATTATTATAAAATAGGGAAATTATTTATTTAGGACAATTAAGATGATAATTGGTGTATATTATAAACATAAAAAAATTTATTACAATTTGATTCACCTTATAAATAATAGTATTACCCTTTTTGTTTGTAGAAGTCATTGATTATTTTATAGATAAAATTGTTTAATGAAGCTATGAAGACAAAACAATATGCATTATAATATAATATAGACATGTAAAACCATTACTAGTTAATTAAATTTCAAAAATATCCTATCCTATATTGAATTTTTTTCCACATTGTTCTCCTTTCACGTGAAAATAAATTTATTTTATTTAAATCCTTTTACTAAATACATATGTGCCCATTCATTCACAATAAAATGAATCAAACCTCCAATATTATATACACTTTCTATAGAAACATAACTATGTCAACCAATACTAAAAAAATGTAAACATACTTATCCATTCTTTATAAGTTTTTATCATCCTAAAATTCATGAAATGGGTAATATAAGTGGAGATCTAGTGGATATATTTTAAATAAAGAGTCATCATCGTCATCATGCACATTTAGTTTTCTTCTAATTTTATAAAATAAATAATAAAATATAGTGAAACCTAAATATATTATATTACTATAGTTCATTATATAGATAAGATGGTATTTATTCATCTCAATCTCTATCAAATTATAAAAAAACCACCACTCATGTTTGTTGTGGACTACTGCCTTGCGAACAGATGTAATTTGATTCTCATTACAACCCAAAATGTATTTTAAGAATTATAAACTTATTAATTTAAATGATATCAATGATAAAATTATATTTATATAAGAATAACATATAATCTACATCAATATCCTTCCACCCATTAGAAAAACGAAAACAAAGCTCATGAATTTGTAATGACTTCTATAACTAACAATAGATGTGATCATTTTTTATGTCTGTTTATCTTTGATGATTTTAAAAATGTATATAATGAATATGTATGATGTTTATATCATCAATAAAATTCTATGAATGGAATAACTATGTTATAAATATATGGAATATTTTTTCCCAATCAATGAAGTCATGATAAAAAAATATTAACACTTGGTCGATAAAAATAATAAAATATTGTTTATATATTGGTAATAAAATGTTATAAATGGATCATAGATAATTACGAATGACAAGTATGAGTTAAGAGATTTAATCTCATCATTCATAATTATGTATAATTATGAATGTATTTTATTTTATGATGTGTATATACTACAGATTTTATGTTTTATAGATTAATATCTATTTATTAATGATGATTAATGTTTGAATTCATGTTTATCATTAAAATTTTACAGATTTAATGTTAAAAAAATATCATAGAATATATATTACAATTTCATTTTTGGGACTACAGTTATATGCAATGAAATATTCTAACACACACAAAATATGGGATCTTGGTGAAGAAAATCCTAAATGATATATTAATAAAAATTAAAAAAATAAAATTCATCCATTATAAGGGAGTTTATATATCAAACAGTTTACCGTACCTCATATGTTATCATCCACCAGTGAGATGTAATACTCAAGTGATTTGAATGACCACATATTACATGCCTCAATGACCGATCTCTATCCCAATGAATCTACCACATAGTTAGTTTCCCTATACGCATGTGAAATCATCAGATTGGGTTGACTAACACGATGTATACACTCAATCCAATGATGAAGAAATGTCCAAGAGAAATTCTTAATTCATTCCCTTAGATGACTGAAAATATTTTTAGAATATTTTGAAATAAAAATTTAATTACAATCATGATGGAAATCATGATTGATGGAATAAATCATTTTCCATAATTTAGAATCATATGCACTTCTTATAAATATATATTAATGAAAAACCCATTAATAATGCCACATTTGTTTTGAAAAATACCTCCACAACTAGAGGGTCTTCCTACACCAAGGGCCATATTTTCATGGATCTATATGCCAATTAATGGAATCAGCCTCACATACTAGAGAATAAAGGGATTATTCATCCTTCCTTCAACTCCCAATGATCTTAGAAATATTCAGAACATCAATCCTTCTTTACATTGCTCCTACCTATTCTTTTGTAGTAACATATACCTCTATATGAGAAGACAATATTACAACCTGAATGGATAGCTTCATATTATCAAATATCATATCATTTCAATCCCTCCATATCAATGTTATGATGAAAGATGCAACTTCCAATAATAGGTTATACACATGGTTACTATGAGTAGCTCATTTTAGAAGATCCAAATACTCTTCAATCTACATACCTGTATGAAGCTGAAGGAGAAATATGTTCCTTGCAAACATCCATAGCGATTTTGCATATACATGGAAAACACACAGGTGTTGTATCTTTTAAAATGAACATTAAAAAGAGTGAAATATGAAACAATACATTTTTCATATTTATCATTTGTTCAGAAGATGGTAATTTGTTATTCCATAATCTCGATAATAGGATAAAACTTGAAGGTTTTATAATATTAACCTAGAAAAAAGACATAAAAATGGAATTATAGTGGAGTAGTCCCTTTTAATAATGTAATAATCATTGTTAGTGAACTGCCCATTTTTATCAGGCCTCCTCAAAAGTATATTAGGTTCCATGAAGACATCTCTTCATCCTTCCAGTACAACCATTATGGGAATGATGTCCAGGTAACTGTATTATGTCATGAAATTTGGGATAGACATCTGCATTCTGTCAAGAGTGATAATATGTCTATCCTTTAGTGGATTCTCAAGACAACATTTATTCCAACAGATGAGGATAGATTTCGTACAAGGAATACATTTTGTGCTGTTCATAATATCATTGAAGGAGTTCTTGAAAGAAGGCCATACCAATGACACAAGATAGTCAGTGTAACCATCCATCAGTTATACCTTTATCCATATATTGAAAAAATCATAAGAGGGGTAATTAGTTGTTAACATGTTCAATGTGATTTTTTAAATCAAAACATCATTTCTTATTTTTAGATCCATCATTCCAATTCCCCCCATATTAATGGTTTTGATTCACTACTTCTTGATGATAGTGATCAATTTTTGATCAGGCACTGACCTCGTCTATATGATATTTCTGATCATACCAGGGTGCTCCTTAATAAGGCCTCATGGCCATTTGAAAAGATCATTTTCAATATTTTTTTATAAAAAATATTATTGATTTATTTATTTATAAATTATATAATGTTAATGGATATTCCTACATAAATATTCATTTTATGACATTTATATTATTTTACAATATATCAATGATGTTAAAAACACTATTAAAAATTACATCTATAGTCACAGTTTATAATTTTTCCTATATGTTACGAAATATTGGATATAGTTTATAGCCATAGTTTAGTGGATCATGGCTGCATTTGGTGTGGAAATAGGTTCCACAGTTATATCCATGGTTCAAATTGTGGAAAAAACATATATCCATGATTCCCAACCATTACTATAGCTTATTCCTCATCAGCATATATCCATAGTTTTAAACTATGGCCCTAGGTCCACTTCTAGAGTTGAAACCATGGCTATAAGGAAATATCTGTAGTTTAATCCTTTTTTAAATCTTGTAGATACAATAGAAAAACAAATATATAAACTGAATCATAGAGATTCATCATGATTATTGAATATAAAACAATATAAAGGAATTAGTAAAAAAATCTAGTATGCAAGATGAAACAAAACATAAACCATATTTTCCATAAAAAAATCCTGCATTGATGTCGAATAGAATTATAATAGATACATTAAGAAAGAAATCTATATTTTCATTCAATAATAAAAAACAATCCATAAATATAAAAAACATGGAATAATATAAATAAAATAAAAATATAATCTATATATAACAAAAATTTTCATCCAAATTTTCCATATAGGATAATAAAATAAATAATAACCAATATGTTGTGCTTGATGAAACCATTTTGGAAGATGATGGTCATTGAAAGGTACTAAAATCATCACTATCAAGTCTGTTAGGTCTAATCCCCCAAGATCGACACTATTTCCCATATTCATTGTCATTATCTTGGAATTCATACCACAAACCATCTCCATCGAACTACAGCTCAGATGTACCTTTGTAGAATCCTTGAGACCATGAAAAATTAAAACATGATAAATCATATTGAACTGAATGACTATATAATACTACCACCATAGAAACAAAAAAATTCATTTATAAATAAAATCAATTAGAATAAATAAAATGCATCAAGAAGAAACATTCCTTATAAAAATAATTTTGTAGCCTTAATTCATATGTTTGTAAATATAGGCCACATTCGTGGAATATATAATACAAGTAATTCCAATAAAAACAATAGATCATCTTCAACACTTTATCTAAATCACACAAACGATTACCCAAGCTCTACTATACCAATAAAAAATAGAACTATTGAACCACTTTTGGTTATGTGTCTACATGGGAAAAGATATGAAGAAAAATCACCAAACAAAATTCCTTTCAAAAAGATTCCTGATACCTAAGGTTATAATTTGAGGTGAATTAAATAATAAAAACACATACTAATCATCACTCAAGAACCCAATCCCATTAAAATAAGAACTCACACAATGTTTACACATTATGATTCACTTATATGCTTGTTTTACTACAACCATGAGTGGAATGTTCAAGGTTTATGAGACCAGAAATTTGAGTTCATTGTTTTAATTATCATAAAAAAATTCACCGAAGATAATGGATAACCTATCAACTTGATAAATTCATTATTAGTGATCTCCCAAATATATTGAATAACCCATTGATTCAAAATTCCAAATACTACTATTCAAAACATGAATTTAAAACAACTATGAGATAATATGGATATCTATGAAACCAAATATTCATACATCATCATTTTATAAAAAAAGAAAATAGAAAAATTTTCTCATTATTCCAATAAAATTACATATCTTCTTCATTATAAATGAAATGAAAAAAATTATTAATTCACCTAACTACTGACCACCTTATATTTTGCTAAAATCATTGGCATATCAAATACACTACTTCCTACCCCGCTTTCCATGTTGCTTCCTACCACACCCGCTACCACAACCTCCCCCACCCACTGCCCCTACCTACCCAACTGACTATCCCACATCCTTCCATACTGCCTACCTCACCTACTGCCTTAATGCTTTCCCCCTTTCCCACAATTCTCCACGCCCCTCTACTTTCTGTACTACATTACACATTCAAGATTAAATAGCTCTCCCACCTATAAAAGACTCCTCGAATGATAAAAATATCAAAATTCTTTAAGGTATGTATAAAAAGTTACAACATGAAATAAAGAAAAGAAAAGTGATTGACAGTAATTCAATGACTATGTCATATATGATATAATTTTTTTTAAAATGTAGGTTTATTTTAAAAAATGAGTATATATTCATAAGATGTTAGATATGTGATATGTTAAAATTTATAAGATGAAAATAATATTTCCACTGTATATGAATATTCATTTTTTTTAAATTGGACAATATTGAAAACTATATTGACAGATGAGAGGTGATGTGGAGGAGGTCCACATCTCTTTAATAAAGGGGAAAAATATTAATGAGGGGAACATGGAAGAATGAAATACTGGAATTATAATTCAACACTATATTGAGTTTAAATGTTTCTAATTAAAACACACATGCATATTCCCCTTTATTTTTAGAAAAAATGTAATATATTGAAATATCTACATAATTACGGATATGAATATGGATATTTTTTTAAATTAAATGTATTTTAAATACATGATTACATCATTGGATTTTAATATATTATTTTCCATCACCTGGAAATATAATTCTTCATATTGATTGCCTATTTCTTCTTTAAAATTTTGGAACATATTTTTCTTCACACATAATAATGTTAAAAAAGAAGAATAAATATTAAAGAATATTGAAACAAAATTGTGTTAAAAAAATCTCATGATAACCTAAAAATGATAGATTGAAACAATAAATTCTTAACAAAATGATTGTTATCATAAGGCTTTGTTGGACAAAATACTATTCTTGGTGCAATATTTTTTAACAAATCTCTATCTTGGTTAACTGAAGTCTCTATTTGTTAATAGAAGTATGTGTTTTATATCTCCCCTTGAAAACCTCCCCCTACACACCCCTTGACTTATACCCATCCATTCTCATCCCCCATACACCCTATTCCCTTTCCCCCTCTTCCCTAGACCTCCCCTATACACACCCCATTCCCCTTCCTCATACCCCATGCCCCCTCCCGACACACCCCCTCCCCCTACCCCAAGAACACCTCGTTCCCCCTATCCACCCATTTCACCCCTCCCCCACACACACCCCCTTCTCCATGCACACCACATCCTCCTATAAACCCATGCACATCATTCACCATAAACTCCCTATTTACACCCCTTACACCCCCTACACCCCATACACCCTCCACCCAATTCAATTCACCCACTACCCATCCCCCTATCCCTTGTACCCACTGCATCTTGAACACCCATTGAACCCACATTTCTCCCCTATAAACCCCTTGGACCCCCTAGACACAAACCCCCAAAAATTTATTTTCTACCGAAAAAATGGTAAAACTCTAAAAATAATTCTAATGTATATAACTACACACCAATTAGTAACTACGAGAATCCAAAAGAAGAAAAATCAATAGGTAAATTCACATATTTATAGTGACTGCTAAAAAATATTAATATTAAGCTTTCACTACTAGAAAACCAAAACATGCCATTGAATTATGAAAAAAACAAAAGTATGATTAATCATTAAGATGATCCTAGCAGCAATTATTAAAGAATGTGTTTAGGTATGTTTCAAGGGGTGAAAACACAATATATCCATGCTTCAAATAGTATTAACATCAATTTGGGGGTAAATGTGTATTCACATCCTAAGAACACGAATCCCGACATTCATTGAGATCACTAAAACTGGTGGATAATAATTAATCAATGCCAAAAATAATCATTGGGAGAATTTAAGAATATTGGAAAATTATTTATTTTAAATGTTTTATTTACACTTGGTACCAAGACAGCATGGAAAAAATATTTTTTTATTATAAAAATTTACATAATAATAGTAACACGTACTACTATTAACCCTCATGTATAAAATATTTTCATTTTCTACAACATCAAAGGTGTTGACCGGATTCTCATGCTTTGTCTAACCCTAGTTTTATATGATGTACTAGCTCCTAAGAACACATCAACAAGAATTCTTTTCATGACTAAAGAGATTAATCTTGAAAAATGGCATAGGACACACCTGCAATGATTTTCCTCTGAGGAATATCTTTTCATATACATTGTGGTGCACTAGATTTTAGGAATCTTATTTAATGTGAAGTAAATTAAATGTTATTACTAAAAATGCAACATAAATATCTAAAACTAAACATATGTGGGACCAAAAAAATTATATCAAACACCCTTCCTTATTTGAGGATGGATGTAGTCTGTTATAGAGGAAACCATATCTACAGAATACGAATGAATTATGGCATGATTTTTCAAAAACTAATTTTTTTGGACATTATTTATTTTATCAATGAAGGACAATGTCATTTGATATATCAAATAAAATGGTAAATTCTTCAAAATTATTATTCCTGGTTTTATAATATTTCAACACCATTTTGTACGCATAAAGAAGTGCGTATAAATACTGTGATTATAAGATAAAATTATCATGTAAAGAATGTTATTAAAAAACCTATATCCATTGTATCTATATAAAATAGATATTGTTATTCAAAATAAAATAACAGAAGGGGGACTATTTTCATCACTATTCTATGGAATGTATCATATATATTCCTATTCTTATATAATTTAATAAAATGAGAATGTATAATAAGATTCTAAATCTGAAGCAAGTAGAAAAGTCCCTAACTGTAGAAGTTTCCATGAAAGCATGTAAGTGATAAAGGCCATGGATTAATTATATCAGTTGTTACATATATAATATAGGTGATAAAAAATACCAAAAAATATGGAAGAAAATGATATTATTGTAGTAAAATTTTGTAATTCTATGTCACTAAATATTAGATCAATTATAAATGATGATATAGATACTTAAATCCTAAAATATAATGATGTTATATTTTTTAAAGAACTAAAGTATTTTAATTTTAGTGTAAAAAATCATGTTCACGTTATAAAGATGATATTTTTATAGAAAAATCATGGATATGTAAATTCTAATATATATAATTCTAATTGGAAATGGCTATAGGACTAGTGGAAATCTAGTCCAAATTATTGATCTAACCAATACATGCTACCTGGGTTCCAAAGAAGAGAATTAATTAAGTAATTAATTGTTTGGAAACAATTTATAAAGAAAAAAGAGTATAATCTCAAAACATAAGTATGTATGACACCATTAACAACTAACTAGGTAAATATAAGACAAATGAAACTTTCAAAATCTAAAAAATATATGTTGTTTTGGAGTTAGGTGTTTACATAAAAATGATATTAGAGGTTCTATGTGAACATATAATAATTCATTTTTAAAATTATATTGAAAATAATAGATTCAATCATAAATAAAGAAAACCATGTGCACCCTAATAGATTGTGATAGATTACTAAATGAATATATGTCTATTAGAGGTGGGTAGAACAATGTTATCATACAATAATCATTAAAATTATTTTAGAGATACAAAATATATAATGTTTTCCACCAAAAAAATAGAGTTTTTTGAGACATGAAAAATATTTTACATATGATGAAATGTTTTATAAAAAATATAATAATTAAATTCTAAAATGTGTTCAACTATAAGTGTTTCATAATGATAAAAAAAGAACTCCTAACAAATATAATGAAAAATATGAAAATTGAATATTCAAAGTCATTATTTCAATTTATATAGATAATAAATGTTTGAAAAACATGCAACATAAATTTTCTTGAATATTTTTATAAGAAGATTACGAAGAATAAAAATAATCCAAGGGTGGAAAATATAGGAATTCTTTATGTTTCAAAATAAATTAAATGAATAATTGGAAAAGAGGTTAATGAAAAAATATTTAAATCAATATAATTTTATTAATGTTAATTCAAAATTATCTACTGATGGGAATGAAAATATTGAAACATGTAATTTGAAACCTATTTACATGTCAAAAAATATATTAAAAATGATTGAAATTAATATGATCATGTTTAAATAAGAAAAAGATTAAAAATTGAAAACCAATAATGACATATCTCATAGGTGTAGCCTAAATATTAAACTGATGTCATTGAAAATATGTTATATATCTCATATATAAAAATAATATACTTATATTAAGAATAAATATACTTAAGATCATGTGAAAATACATGAAACTGAGAATCCAATTGGAGCTAAGTATGTTGTTTTAAAAAAAATGAATGCAATTTGTGAGGTCACTAGAAATTATTCATGATTGTTTTGAAATGGATACTAACCATTGTATTCAATTGAATTTAATGAGTTATTTGTTTAGTGGAAATGTTTCAAATTTTTATAATATTCCATGAATTGGTTTCTCATATAAATTACAATTTATATCATATTAATATGAATTTGGAATTGATGAATAGATATCACGAGGAAAATATATTTTCAGAATATATTAATCCATTCATTCATGAAAAAGAGAGAAGAAAATCTATTTATAATGCTTTTAGATGGGTATACCGCCTCATGTAATCTTTAACGGTGAGGTTCATATCTATTTCACTGCATTTCATCTTTCCTATGGCGAGCATCATTCATCACTTTTTCAAAGCTATCTACACCTTCATTAAAACATGATGATGGGATATTGGTTCTTCCTTACGTGTATTCCTCCTTGAAAATCATCACATATTCCACATCTCACTCATATATTAAGACGTAGTTCATGAACATCATTCCTGGTTCTAAATCTTTATGGACTGTGATTAATAATGATGTTTCTGTCAAGACATTCTAAAGGGTCTAGTTTGGGAATAATCCTTTGATTGGGGAAGTAGTCTCATTGGGAAGCACTATCATGTATGGAGGCCAGAACATTTGTACACTTGAATTCTTCATTATAAAAGGGATTCATGAGGAAGTGGAATCCTAGGGAATCCCTTGAAAAATATGGGGAATATTATGATATCTTAATCTCTCTAATTATTTCCTCACATTCTCATGTTCAAAATGGGTTATTCCATGAGTTTAACATATTTTGGAGATATATTGGACATATGATAACACATATTAAAGTGGATCATATTGGTACATCCCTGAAAGGGATCACCTGATAAGTTTATCAGATTAATGGATCAGTAATACGGAATGATGATAGATCTAGGATGGTGTGTCCCAATTAGGGAAGGCATTACAACATACAGGATGATCAAAAAATAAAAAAGGAAGATTAGATATGATGGGTCTCGATAAAGGGGACACGAATGCTTACATTTGGTAGGGATCAAACCATAGAGATTCTTCTAATATAACATGTGTAAATGTCTACGATCAAAACCCAAATTGTTCTAAGGGAAAATGAGACACCTAAGGAGGGGGTTCGTGAGAAATGGATGCATGGATGGGCACCCAATAGAAGTATAACCTTCGGGTTATGGCATGACCTTCCTATAACATAGAGTCTCAAGGGAGAGACCAGGATGGGAAAATGATGATGGGATTGATCCCTAGAGAGGCTTCTTATGTATCCTCATGGTATGGAATCAATGTCAATGTAGTTCATGAATGCAGCATAAAATCAGAGTGTACACAAAGGATATCAACCCAGACACTTGTTGGGGCTTACACATGGTAAGTATCCCATAATAAGAGGGACAATCTTGGTTGGAGGAGTATGGAAAATTGTATGGAATATGCATGGTTAGTTTCTTATGGGAATGAGAACACCCCAAAGAGGTGGATCCTAGAAATTCTTCCCAAAATGGTTAAGTATTACGTCAATATGGTGCATCTATTAGGATGGTTTACCTGAGTTTAACATAGGTTGGGATTGAACCTCAAAGGGGCATCCTACACACCCAAAAGGGATCCAAACTCGTGTAGTTTTAAGGGGTTCATTCTAATGTCATACATGACAAGGGCGAAAAGTACTAAAATGCACATAACAAAGGATTATGGGGAGTGATGGAATTTAACCTTAGAGAGGCCTCACATGTACCACGTATAGGAGACATGGATAAAATTACACCTAGTTTATTATGGAATAAATTTTAACATCATGAGGGATTAGGGGCATGGTGATTACACATGGTTAGAAATCCAAATAGGCTATCCTGATCACTACTTACTCAATGACCATGTGGGTCAAGCTTGGCGTGAGAAACAAGAGCCAATAGTATACCAGATGATCATTTCATGAAAGGTGATTCGACGAAGGATGGTGTAGGGCTTACACATGGTTTGTGGCCCTGGTAAAATAAGATTTGGACTTACTCAATGAGGGATGCTTGAGGAGGGTGATCTGATGTGTTAGAAGGATATGCCCATCATACAGGGAACACCCTATCAATGTGTGTTGGGGATTACTTGAAGACTACTCAAGGAACACATGGTTACAAAGCCTAAATTGAGAGTGGAGTTGGATATATATGATGTGTATTCTCCTTCAATCCCCCTATAATTCCATGAATAAAACAACTGAGAGTTTAACTAGATATGTTAGGGATGGGGGTGATATGTAGTTTAATGTCTTGCAGCATGGATGAGGAGGACTCAATCCTCACCCATGGGAATTACATAACTTGTACCAATGATTAATTAGGGGATGTAAGTCTTAAGATATGATGAAGAACAATGGGGTGTTGGAATGGTCAATCGATGGGGTCATGTTATTCTGGCTATTCAATGAACAAATACCTATAAGCACACCTATGCGAAGAAGCATAAGGTTGAACAATATTATATGAACACCACTCTAGGAAAAATAAAATCAGTTCTCTCATGCATGGATGGTCATATAAGAAAATTCATCACAATCAAGAAGGTCTTGTAGAGATTGGCTTCATGAAAAGTATATTCTTTTCAACAGAATGATCTATAAAAATAATTGTGAAAATGGTCTTCATGAAGGGAGGATCTATGCAATGAAAGATGACCCAACCATGGAATGTAGTCCACATGTTCTTGGATGGTTCTTCATGAAGGATGAATGCTCCACTAAGACGATATATTCCAATATAGACTCTTACCATCGTGATTATCATGGGGCTTCATGAAGGGAATCCCCACATGAAGTGGAGAAAAATTGGAGAAAAGGTATCATTGGTTCGCAATTCTCAGGTACATTGCATGATTCATCTTCTCTCTGGTCTGCATAACGAAAGTTACATCACAAATTGAGATCTCAGAAGGCAATAGGATAGGATATTGATCCATTGAGGTGGGGTGGGATGTGGCGTGGGCCAGATATTGATAGGAACTCGGTGTTATGATTCTCTAAGGGTGCATCAGAAAGGAATTGATACTTCATTATCGAAGGTAGCACTATTAGACTCCTAGAGGCTATATTCATTTTATTTTTTAATTTGAAAAAATATCTATTAGGATTGTAGATGCTTTATTCATTTCTCTTTGGCGGTCATATAATAGTTTTTTCTACCATATTCGCGATATTCGTAGTGCTGAGGGGATTCTTTATAGAACATCCTGCAAAATTCTGGTGATTTTTAGCGTTTTCTATTGAATAATGGGTTTCAATACCAAACCCCCACCCCCCCCCCCCTTAATAATTAATGATGAGGAGAAATTTATGGTCCAATTCTAGGGGTAGATCTCTTAAAAACGTAAATTGTGAAATTGAATCATGATGAGGGTGCATAGAGTGTGGGAAGGATGTTTGTGAATCTTAGAGAATTTGAGGGCCCCACGAAGCTCATGAGTCTATCACCTAAAAATTCATCCTGAAGTCCCCCTTTTCTACATCCTATATTTCCCTATATTTTCTTCAACTCCCAAATTGTGAATCTCCAGCACACCCTGAAAATGCTCTTTTCAAAACTGGTTCCACTAATTGGTGCTCTGTGGATGCTTCTTAGAGAATTGCCGCATCATTGTCCATTTTTACTCTAAAAGACATGATGAGTCCTTTGAGGATATAAAACTATGTGCTCTACAAGTCATGATTTGATAATTTCCACTATGATTGAGCTTCATAAATAGAGAAGAAAAATGAAACAATCTTTGGAATTAATGAACCATCTAGAAGTTTCTCGGGTGGTTCGTGCGGATGATTCTCAAAAGTAATACATATTGACCAATACTGAAATTGTAGAATGTGTGTGAAGTAAGTACGATCATGAGTATCAAGTGGAGGTTATATTGGATGGGAAAAATACTTACCCTCTCTGAAAGATATTTTTATTGTTCAATTTTGGTATGATGGATGTTGTCTTTTTACCCGAAGAGAGAAGGGAATAGCCATATTATTGATTTACGAGCACTCGTTGGCAATATTAGTGAGTTAGGGATGCTTATGGACATTATTTGAAGGATCATATTCTCTTTGTCGATGATTGATTCTACAACCCTGTCAATATGTTGTTGGGAATGTGCTACAACAAGATGTGTCTCCAACGCAACACCACAACATTATGAAGGTGGGATCAGGAATCCCAAAGAAATACTGGACCTATAGTTGCAACTTGTGATTGGGTAAAAATTTCACATAGGAATAGGCATGGGCCTACTGGTACTACATATCATTTGATGAATTTGGGGTAGATGTGAGGCGAGCGGGCCTGTATGAGGTTGTGTGTGCATATCTATTCCACATCCACCAACCAAAACACATGATGCCATAGCTACTGAGTAGATGGTCCTCTAAGACCAACACCTTCCATTCTCATACTACGTTGGTAGAAATAAACCTCTAGGACAACCACCATATTTTATGGATTCCAATCATATGGGAGGATGTACGATGAGTTTCTTCTTGTGTAGAGAACACGCAAGGATACAGAGTAGATGTCGTAGTTTTTAAAGGCGCTGATGGATCTCGTTTTAGGAAATGAAAATAATTCAGTGACGTATGTACAATTCAAATATTGGTTATGATTTTTCCTGAATTTCCTACTCAAAAATCCTTATAATGGAGGGGAGTCAATGAGGAAACTACCAATGATTCCCCCCATCTGTCCATGGGGAAACAATGTAGAAAGGAATGTTCTTACTTGCAAACCATGAAAGACATGCATTGGATGTTATGGGGGTATATTGTCAACATTTATTAGCAAACATTGGTTAGGTTTGATATATTCTTATCTACACTCATTTGTGGATTAATACTTCTTCTGAGAGATGAAAACATGGGTGCACGACTGAACACATTTATCATGGCATCCATGTTGGCTCTATGGAAGTCTATTAACCACATGATCCCCATGTTGGAAAATCTATACAATGTGTTGTGGAACATTAGAAAGTTGAAGAATCCACAACATGTATGAAAAAAATTTCAATTTCTATATTGATATATATCAGTGTATTTGAGGGTTTATAATTATTTGAATCCCATTTCCCCAATAGGGTCAGACTTTTAGACCTGCAATTCTGAATGTAGTGAGAAGTTTACCTATCCATATGGCTTCACCGATGGCACTAAAATGTGTCTAAAAATATAAAAATTCAACATCCATAACTTTCTAATAGGAAAGGTATATTCACTGATGACAGTTATGGAACTGAGGAACATCATTCTTACCTACATGCCATTCGAGGTGGGGATCTGGTGGTTCGGGTGGATCATTAGCCTATATGCAAGCCATATGCATGAATTGATATGAGAGGTAGTTTTGGTGCATGTATAGGTTCACCCAAAAATATTCTACTTGGGGTTTCTCTGTGAGGATCATCTATGTGTCATGATGTTGATGTGGCACATGTTGACATAGGAAGATGGGAAGATGCAGAATGACCAACATCTACCCACTACATCTTATAGTCTAGTTGAGTTGTATGAAAAATGGTAGAAGAAAGCCTACATATGGGAGATATTGAAGAAATGGACTATATGTGTTGGTGATGGGTTACTCTCTCATCCTTGGGTTCAGGGTTGAAAATTTCAGGAACATATCATGGTGATGGAGCTGGTTCTTGTTGTGGTGGAGAGGATGCATTTTATGATGATGTTAAATATTTTGAGTCCTGAATTGAGTTGAATTGGATGGGAATTGGTGGTATTAAATCTAGTAGATCCAACTGCGTAGAGCTGGTAGGAAGGAATGCCACAAAGGGTGTTCTGTTGAATAACAACCCAAGCTCCCAGAAGGTTATTGCACTGTATGGACAAACCTAAGGAAGTCATTTACACAATGTTTTGGGAAACCTGGGAAAATAACAACCAGTTCCTTTGTCTTTCTAAGATGTGGGATCTGATCAACCAATTTTAGATGGGTGTTTCATAGATTTTTTAGGCTACGGAAGTCATTATGGATTCTTTGGTAGAGGGGGATCAATATGTTATTGAGCATGAAGATTATGTGCATTATTAGGGAACCACATTTCCAATGAAATATATGTATAAGGTAATACTTAGCTAAACATCCCAACCAAAAAATATCAATTCAAAAGGTAAGATATAACTTCCCTTTTTTTTGAAGAATCAGAGGGGTCTCTGGGTGAATATTCTGAAAGGGGGATCTCATTGGAGGAAGTTGAGGTTGCATCATTGGAGTTGGGATAATTTACCAAAAATCTTGAGGTAATATCTAAACCATTCTGTTGGTAATACATACTCATGTTATCCATATTTTTCAACTAAAATTTTTTCTGTGTAGGAGATCCTCATAGAGAGGACCCATTATAGTTTGGAAATGAACATTGAAGGAGAAGCTATGGTACCTACATCGGGTGCGAAGGCGAGCACCTGGTCCAACAACTCCGTGGAAAATATGATGGCCTTTCCAAAATCTGTAGAGTTCCCAACCATATAAGGGGGAGCATGTATTGGGATTCCAAAGACAACAAAATTCAGACAAGATCAAATATTCAACATTTCTATGTCTTTTTCATTACTGAGTTATAAGGGTCATCCATCTTATCTGGACGACTGACATTATCATTTTCTGAATAGTTCTTCAAGACGCCATCGTAATGCTAATGAGTATTGATTTAGTTCTTGGATCTCTCATCCAGAGGGGAACTCTGATCTTTGTGGAACTAGATGCTTGAGTGAGTAGACCAAAAAAACCACATTTGCAGCTAGAACTACTGGGAAGATAAAAACCAAACCTAATGAAGTGTAATACAATGAGGAATAATAACCACACGTTATAGAACTCACCTCATCATTTGAAATTCCAGAGGGGTCATACTTTCAAACATCGGACTGCGTTCCTAGAATATGAACCTGCTGACCTAGAGGAGCTAGAATTGGATGAATCTAATGTGGAGGATTACCAAGTTGTCCATCATTGGCTATGGAAGCCGATCAAGGGTTTAACCAATGACTCCCCACTACAACAGTTGATAATATGTATGAGGGTAATTCATTTTTAGCTACATGATCTACATGATTGAGGGGTGGATGTTGGAATCCAACATATTCTCTTCTAGGATTTCCCTTCGACGAATGTACAATATAACAACCATGATTTCAATGTCACCTAGTATTAGGAAAAGTATGCCAGCATTCCAATGATTTGGGATATGGAATTGGAGATAAATACCCTATAAACAGAGATGAACAAGCACTGCAATTTTATAACCACTGAATAATGACTCATATAAGGACTATAGGTTTAGTTAGTGGAAGTCAAAAAGCAGTTGAGGGGGGGAATCACATGAGGTGGCTGATATCTAGGCTGAGTGGGATTAAGCATGGAGTAAGAATGATGAGTTATCCCCATAGACAAAAAATAATGAAATAAGCCAGTAAAATGATATAAAATCCTAGATTCCACATGTCGGTGAGCATAAAAGTTGAGACCCTTCATAGAAGGGGATAAAATAAAGGGATATTTCTTTTTCAAATTCATAAACATGGTTTAGGCTTTCATACTTATTTATAATACAAGATTTCCAATCTTTTTTTTTCTTTGATTATTGTTCCTCGATCGTACCTGTGAATAAACCAACGATCAATCACTAAGCTGACATGGGTGATGATTGGTGTGAGAGACAACATATAACCATTTAATTTCAAAAATTTTATAGGAGAGAATAATAAAACCATATAACACTAAATGACTGACTAACCACCTATAGAAGTTGAACTAGGAGAGGGATTGTGACTAGAGATTAGGGTTCTTGGAAAATCCAAATTTCTTTTCCATCATACTGAAGTGCTAGAGCAGGATAAAGCTATGGGTGTTAGAATGGATATGGACAAAGGGGAATGAGATGTTTGAATCATCATACCTAAATTATGTTCATAACAATGGTGTCATGATGATGGAGTATCACTACAAACCATTTTTATGACACAATATCCAAATCATGTTAGCCTAATGATGGAATAAACAAATGAGGTCTGACCACTAAATTAATTCAAAAACATAGTGAGTAACTGGAAATTTCATCTAATGTCTTTCGGATCATATTCCAAAATAGCAAGAAATCCTAATGTCAAAGAATCCATTCCATTATGGGTTTTCTTTTGATGTGAAAGGATACGGAAATCAATATAAGGGGCATCCAATGTGTGGAGATGCAGTGATGAAATTATTGAATGGATTCCAACTGTATAGAAACTATAAAATCATAACTAAAAAATTGGGTGAGAAAATAAATTTGAAAAGAAATCAAACCTATCTCCGAGGGGGCATCATCTCATATGTTGAGTGATAGCTGGAGGGGACCACTGCGGATGAGGGCCTAATATTCACTGCATTTTAAAGACATTAAAAAGAGGACGATGTTTATGTAGTTTAATGTCATACTGTGAGGATGATCCTTGTTACAATTTAACGTTATGTGATCAGGATGCATCCTACTTTTTAACATAGAGTGATTAGGACGTTGTACATAGTTCAATGTCATACTACATGGACCCTAGCCAACTGTTTAAATTTTTGTTTCACAGATTATGATTTTTATTCACATGATGTTTCTATGGTGCGAAGGAGATAAACCCAGCATTACTGATCTAGAGGAGTCTTGAAAACCATCCAAATACTAATTAATTGACATGAATGGTGGATTTTGTGATATGTTAGTTTTATACCCGATGTGAATGGATTACATGGATTCATATACTCAACATATCCTTCTGAGGACCCTAGTATATGGTCATAGTGTTAGGACCATAATTGGGGCAAAAGGGTTAAGAGAATTAATGAACATGGGGCTAGATTTGAAGATATGATGTTGTGGAATTCATACATATCCTACGAGGGAAGGAGTCAGGAAACACATAGTTCTATGAATATCATGTATTTTAACATCGTGTTGTAGGGATAGAGGTTGTCACACAGTTTATTATCATGCAATGAGGTCATGGGTGTTCCAAATGATAATGGTGTGGTGTGGAACATAACATGATGTGAATACGAACTATGGAAGTACACACCACACTACAAACATCCAGGAGAGACCCATATTAAGAAGGGGAAAAAATTTCATGACCCTGCAGCTGGACCCTGGGAAAAATGTATGGGTGTCACTACATATCCTTCTAGGATGAGAATCAAGGCACACGTAATTCCTGAAGATTGAATGATAGATGGTAAATACCAAAGGGGAAATTATTTTTCAAATGAAGTCATCATAGTTCTAGGTCGTTTATCATTATACAGCTTGGATGAAAATGGAATAGTTTAGTGTCGTAAAATAGTGACATTGGGGGTCATAGTTTATAGTCATAGAGCTCATACCATAATGTGACACTTTCAGATAAGAAATGTGTAGTGTGGTGATATAATGTATCCTGACATGAATGAAATAAAAATAGGTATCACACAACACACATTATTGAGGGAATGTGCAAATGGGTTTGGTTTGTGACACTTGTACCCTGAGATTTGAACTCATAGTTTAAGGTCATAGGGTATGACCCACAAGGTGGTAATATTATTCTATGTGGGTAAAAATAATACCAAAACCCCTAAGCGTTGGTGATCCTAGATCTATGTGAGAAACATGGAATGGAAAAGATCACATGACCCATTTAAGTATATTATCAAGAGAATAGAGATGTAGAGTTAATAATAGACCCACGACACTGATCCTCCCACTCAATGCGCAATGGCACACAGAGGAGTAAAATATAGTGTCAAAATTTCATCTCAACATTAGGATGTGAAGAGGTATTTGAATCATGATATCCGATATTTGGGAGGAAATGAAGGTGGAATAATGATGGAGGATAATTGATGACCATTTTGGTGACACAATATCCATATCATGTAGCCTGGGATGTGAAAATACAACTGAGGGTCGGTTGTTCACCATATTCAAAATGCACATCTTGTGCCAAAATTCCATTCATGGTCCTTTAGGACATTGGCCCAAAATGGTAGGTGATCGAAAATGACAAAAATATATACCATTCGTGGGTCCTTTTAGTTCGTAAATATGTTAAAGACCCAAATAATGGGACACATAAATCATTGAAATGGAATGAAATCATTTCCATGATGAATCTAACACTCTAATCCGTACACCACAGTCCATATGAGAACATCGATGTCGTATAAAGTATGTTAAGGGACTCAATTACGAAAAAATTATTCAAAAATATGAGTGGAGTAAAGTGGAATAGTGGGTTGACGAAATCAGGGCTGGAACTAAAGACAAAATGTATGGTCATTACTAGGTATCCCATAAGGAGAGTAATCAATCCATACAAAGTTCTAGAATTTATTTCAATTTAACATCACGCGGTAAAGATGAATGAGGGATATGTGTCCCATATAAGGAAATTTGTATGATTTGGTAATGTAATCTGATGTGAATAAAGAACAAGGATGTCTCAGACAAAAACAAGCATAGTAGCATAAGAGAATTTGGCCCAAATATCTATAAGAGAATTTGAAGAACAAGGGGTTGGACATGGAGACATAATGTTTGGGTGTTCCTATGAATCCCAATATAAATTGAATCTAGAAAAACAATGTTTTGGAATCCCATTTATTTTTACATCATTTGGAAAGGAAGCATGTGCAGTTTGATCTCAGGGGTGGTACATCATGCAGCTATTGTAAACCCAATGTGATTGAAGACCAAGGAGGGCTCATACAACACATCAATATCTAATGGGAAATATAGGGATAGAGGATGAAAATATGAATGAAATTATTTATTTTTTAGCTGGACATGAGAATAAAATGTGTGTATGTCAACATGTATCATACGAGAGTGGAATCAAGCCACACATTGTTCTGAAATACTGTTCAATTTATCATCATGCAGTATGGATGAATGTGATATTTTAACGTCATGCATGATGATTAGTGTATTTTATCATCATGTGGGATTATGATGTTCGGTGGTTTTATATCCTCCATCATAGGCGGGGAATAGGTGGAGGTCCTTTGAAGAAGGAGTATGTGGTTATACTTTGGTAAAACCTGACAACAATGAGGACCAAGGAGATCTCACACCAAAGCATACAATCATGGGACCCTCAAGTCATAAGACTGAAGGAATTAAAAGATTGTGGATATATGGGGTGAACCTGATGATAAATTTTCAAGGCGTTCCAACATATCATGTGATGTCAGGAATCAAACCATACGTAATTCTAGAAGATGATGTGCATTTTAATGTCACATGGTAAAGATGTTATCCTAATTGGTGTTTTGTATGGAATGGTAGGGTAACCGGTTTGAATGTGGACCAAATAGGTATCATACTACATCATTAATAATCTTAGGATAATGGATGGAACATACTATTTAAGTCCATACCGAAAGGGCCATAAATTTGATATATTTTAATTCCCCACAAGAAGAATTGAGAAGATTAACATCATGCAGGGTGATATAGTTTCTATTATAAGGTAATAGATCTTGGACCACAAGGTATGAGACAAACAGACTATAAATGATGAAGAACCTTAGCCAAGACCCAAAAAAAATTTCGGGTGTTCTTACGTATCCCGTGTGGGAAGGAATCTCAACACACACAGTTTAGAAATATTGTGTAACTTCATCAGTAAGGTTGCAGGTCAAGGGGAAGATCCCAGAAGGGGATACGTTATGTTTTAGTTATAAATTAAATTTGAATGGGGATCAAGGAGGTGTCACACCACAAAATGTTATCCCCAAATACTCAATCCAAGAGGGAAAAAAATATTATAGGATTTATTGTACCTGGGGATGGACTGGAATAAAAATGAGCATTACTATGTATCCCGTAAGGATGGAAATCAAGCCAAATGTAGTTATTTAGTTATATGCAGTTTAACATCATGGATTAAGGATGAATGTGGATAATGAAGTATTCTCTATCGTGGTGCATAGTGTTATTTTTACCAACCCTACGTGAATGAGGACCAAATAGGCCTCATAAATACCATACCCTCATGAATAAACCACTGGTAGTGAGGAAAAAATGGATAAACTTTGGAATGGACCTAAAGATGAATTCTCAGGGTTCTCTTACATATCCCATTAGGGAAATAATCATTCCATATATTGTTCTGTAGTGTCATGTATTTTAACATCATGTGGTAAGGACAGGGGTAAATAGTTTGATTTTATTTAGTATGAACTAATAGAAAATGGGGCTTGTAGTTTTACCTCATGAAGGATATTCGAAGCATTTTACAGACATGTGTGATGATGATTCAAGGTTGTTGCACACCATACTGCATGGACGGAGCGGTTTAATGTCACAAAGGATGGTGATGATTCTCATGTCAAATACTTCTTGGGGAATTTGGAATTGGTTGGAGGAGTGATACTCCCTCTATCCATGGTGATCAAATACTACACACCACTAGGGTTATCCTTGTGAAATATGTAAGGTCCCTACCACATGGGCTCCAACTTTGGGTGTTTTCTTTTAAGGTATCATTGGCGTTCATAGGGACAATACCTTGTCACTCCGAAGAAAGGAGCAGAGATTTTATATCTTGTTGGAAACCCTATCTATCTTGTTTTAGTGCCTCTCCAGATTGTACATGGCTTAGATTTGATTCTCATCAAGGGCTTCCAGCTCAGTGAGATGAACTTCCACTATCTTTTACATTTCCTACAAATTATAGATAGTTATGTGTAACGAAGATAACTGATTCCCGATGGGTAAGACTACCTCTTCTCCGTAAAACAATGAATATTTAGTCACCTTGGTTGAATTAGAAGTTGTGGTCTAATAATACCAGATACCATTGGGAAACATATCTTACTAACTCTTTTTATTTTGATAAAATAATCTATTGTGAAATGTTACAGACAGTCTTGAGTAATTCCTTAATCATCCAATTCTTTTTTGACTGATATTGAGAAGTATGTTTTGACCAAATGTTGCACATTGTGTAAAATTTCTATAGATCACCTTCTTAAAAGATGGATCCATTATTGGTGATGATGAAATGATGGACTTCAAGTCAATGGATGATGTTGGTGCTCATGAAATAAAAGATATAACGTGCCTCAAATTCCTTTAGAGGAATATCTTCTACTAACATAGAGTTGAAATATATGGACATCAGAATAAACTTGCACTAGTGAGATATTGTTGGTGGATATGTCCCATTAATTCAATCCTGAAAAATGAAAAGGGCTAAGAGTAAAAATAATTTTAGAGGAGTTATGTCAGTCGATGCAGAAAATTTGGCATGTTTTGTACACATGAGAAAACTCTTGGAGATCTAGATAAAATCATGGACTGTGGTGGGCTAGAAGTATCCCTTACCCATGATCTAGTGGGAATGTTTAGACACAGTCCAATGAGATCTTCATGTACTGTCATGAAAATCTTGCATATCTTGAGAGATATAACCCCCTTAAATATATTGGAGGACCACTCCATCAAAATCATGTTTTAGAGGATATTATCAAGGATGGGACCACATTGATGGGTTAATTGCACAACATGCTGAATGATTCTCTCATGTTTGGCTCCTTTAGTTATGGATATTTCCTTATTGGAGGTATTCAAAAAAGTGATTCATCAAACATGTGTATTCTTCTACTATGGAATAGATATCTGGAGGTCTCTATGTGGAGGTATCGATGGAATGCATGCCTACATACTGAATATTGTCATCACCCGGGGTGGTGGGAACAATGATTCTTCGATGCGCCATGTGGATTAATAGGTCATTATGGTCAATATCTACAAGTGACACGACAAGGATGGATAAGGAATTATCTTGACCATTTTTTTACCTCGGATGGTAACTAACCTCAGGACAATAAGGGAGTCTTTCCATCAGCTAGTGAGGGTGCTCTAACAAGGGCATGAGCTCTAGCATTCTAATGACATAGTGACCATTGATTTTCTTGATGCATATCTTGGAGTCCCCCTTAAAATGGAATTATTGAAAAACAATATTGAGGTACAACTAGATACCTATCATAAAATAATGATATTCTACATTATTGTTGGTGCAGCCTTCTAGAAATAAGAAGAATAGGGGAATACAGCCTATGTGGGAGTAATGAAGACGATAATCAGGCCTACTCTGTTGATTCTGGATTCATTGATCCTTCTTGTAGTAAGGATTAATGATGCACCATAAAATTGAATATACCAACAATAAACATCTTTATCCACTAAGAGGATGCCATCATTAAGGAATTCATGATCCATAGCCCGCTCTTTAGCGGCTAGATTGACAGCCAAAATATTTTCTAACACTGGTCCCTTGATAGGTTTTTTAGGAACAAATTTTATATTGAACTACTTAAGGTTAACTACCCAACATGATTTAAATATATCAATATAGGGAAGCTTATATTATACTTTAGTGGGCCCATAGTGAATACCGACTATTTCATGGGATACTATCGATAATATTGCATCATCTGTATTGTAAATAATTCTATTAGGTAGCTCTTCTTAATAAAGTAATATTTGGTCTTAGTGTCGAGCAGTGTAGAATTTAGTTAAGACAAACAATTCTATGTCCCTTTTTTATTCATCTGAGCAAGAAGGGTGACGAGGGACCGATCCATTATTATCACATAAAGCACCAGTGGCTTACTAGATATGGGTGGAATTGAAACCAGAAGATAGAGAATGAACTTCTTGATTTCTTAAAAAGAGGTCTAACATTCATCATCCCATTTGTAGATAAAACCTTTATTCATGATCTAGGAAAATGGATTATATTTTCCATCATAATTCCCAATAAATTGGAATTTTTATGGAAGTTGGCTCTGAATTCCTTGGAGTTCCTTAATTATTTTCAGACGATGCATCTGACTAGTGGACTTGATCTCATTTGGATTGATCTTGATGCCTCTGTTTATGAAAAAAATGTTGAGGAACTTTCACGAGGTAACCCTAGAGGTATACTTCAAGTGATTCATGTTCAGATGGCTGTAACGGAGAAAGATGAACACTTCTTAGGATCACTAGGATGTTAGGGATGCTGGAAGTATTTTACCCCCATATCATCCATGTAGCATTCCACTAATGTCCTAGGAATTGGACTGAATATGCAGTGCATGGTAGACTAATAGGTGGCTCCATCATTCGTTACACCAAACGAAATTACCTAATAAAAGAAGGTACACTGACGATCTATGAAGGTGGTGAAATATTCTATGTTTAGAGCCTTTTGGATGGGATTATACCAAGAATTCCCATCCCTGAAAGAGAGAGAATTAACTGTAGCATTGGAATATATAAATAACTCTGTCACATGGAGGGGAAAATCATCTTTCATACAACGATGGTTGAGATCTCAAAAAAGGATACAGTACATGATCGGTCCATACTTCTTCCTAATAAGAATGATGTGGTCCAACCATCTACGATAATGGACTTCGTAAATGAAGTTTGATTTAATGAGAATATCATCTTAGGCCTTAACAATAACCTAGCGAGAAGGTTGCATCTTTGTGGGAGGTTGTTTAAACAAGACGTGACTTGCTCGTAGACCTAGACGGTGGATGAAAACTTGAGGATCGAGTCCTATAATCTCTTCAAATATCTATCTGAATACATCCTGATATTGATTCATGAAATCAACAATTTATTGTTACTTTTTTTGCAGGAATAGATATGTGGATTAGTGTTGGCCTTGGGTCTACCTCGGTATCGAGATTCAGCTAGATCAACTCATCAAAGGTTGTGGATACACCTTCTTAAAATGAGGGAGGGGAGTACTCTAAATCCTTTTCATCACCTATAGAAGGAGGATCATCATCTAGGGAAAATTATTTTTTGATGAGTAACCCTAATCGAATGATGGTGCCGTCACGAGTGGAGATGGAATCTTCATAAATAGACCCTAGCACTACTAAAATTGTAGTGCAAACACTATCGACCAGATTCCATCAGGCCTTCGACAGAGGGCGCCATACATGATGATATGAGAACATTTTTTTGTGCATAGGCTTGAGTAAGTTCATCTCATCCCATCGAGACATGCATGTATAGCATATAGATGGTTCAATGTGGTAGACATTCTAATACAATATAGGGGTATGGGGCGCTGGATTCCCCCAAGCCTAATTTGAATAAGAATACAATGTGACCCACCTACTCTCCTTGTATATATGAATTTTAATTCATATTATCTCAGAATAGACAATGTAGTGTCCCATGTATGGGGTTATGGCTTCAAATGATTATAATGGTAGGATTAATGGATCATCCATGTCATTCCACATGTCATATGAAGGATTATTTTTCTCAACATCATTGTTTTGAACCCACATGTTCTTTATCTTGTAATAGTTAGCATATAAATAGTGGGATTAACAAGAGGTAAAGGGATACACATCCCCCTAATGTATACCCACTCTAACATTAATGGTGTAATTGTGGTATTAGTTATATGTGGAGAAAACTTATTGGTGCTAATGGATAAAAGGCCACCCAACAATGCATTATAGTTGGTAACCAATGAGATGATCATGAATTCAATACTGGAAATCAGGGCACTGAATAGATCTTCAGATGAATCATACCACACAGTCTCAGTTTGGTCAAGTCAAAACCATCAATTTTTTGGTAAGAGGGATCAATGTCTTCTTTATATAGCCCTAGATTATAGAACATCCATTTCTAGGTGAGATTGATCCTAGAAAATATGTAGATAAGGAAGCAATTGACTTCCATACCATTAACATGGATTGTGACATACAATTGTTTGATGTCCCCCTATACCTAAGAGACTTCAATGTATCTGAAGGATGTTATGATAGGTTGATATTCTGCATGCTCGACTTCCTCATCATGGAAGACATATACAGCTACTACCTATTTTTTAATCTGGATGCAGCTTCTCGAAGCCTATGGGAGGGCATCACACATGTCTTCTGATAGCAAAAGGGAATTGAGAATCAATATTTTATCATGAATTATAGCAAGGATCATAATTGCATCATAATTCTGTGTTAGGTGTGCACTTTAAACGGGGGGAATTTTTTCCGTGGTAAGAGTTTTGATGTGTGTTTTTGGTCGAACCAGAAGATTCTTGCAGGTGTTCGGAATATTCCATTGCTCACTAAATGAACCAGGCAAGATGAATATTGGTTGATCAGATAACCAAGATCCAACTAGAGAAGAACATGGTTGATCATGATGTCTTTCAGAAGGAATTTCTACATCAAGGATAACAAATGATCGTAGTCTCAAAGCTGATGAGATAGGATAAGAGGACTTCACGTGATGAGCTCTACGTTTAACCTGCATTCTAGTCTATGTAACGTGCATAGATTTGGTAGTGGAACTAACATGTTCATTATAACGATTTTTGTATCCACGATTACACATATGATCGCATCAAAATGGAACATTAGGTGGATCTTATTAGTGATCCTCCTCACCATGAACTATATATGGGTCCACTATCTTGATGGTATTTCCCAAGGTATACCTCTAGTCATCACATGAGGAATACTCCATTGTTGGTAGAATCTTATATAAGTCCCCATTTTGATGGCATGACGTCACCAATCATGTGATATGGATTCATGATCAGTAGAGGTATTTTCTTTTTTTCTTTTAGCGTCTACTCTTCTGAGGGGAAAAAGGATGAAATGTGAAAAATGCAATATTAACCAGAGGAAGTGTGGAAATATCAGGAGACACGAGACTATTTAGACGGTCATGGATGATTCCATGCATGAAAGTGAATACATTATAAGTTATCTGGTCATCATATTTATATGTCCCCTGGCTGGAGACCTACATAAATTCACATTCGCTTTTCTTACCTGGATTTGAGATTGTAGATTATACCTGTGCTGGGGCTTGACCCAACCTACCCTCATTCGTTGTCGAACTAGTCTTGAATGCAGTACTTGAACACATAACATTACTTTAGGGTTTTTCTTAGGAATCAGTGATAGGTTTTTTAGTTGGAGTGATCGTTGAGATCAGCCTCTTATGGTCTTCTGGATTTTGGAAACTATTGGATTACCTGATCCAAATCAGTTAAAAAATTTCCAAGGACATGAGATTCTTCAAATGAGTATGTCTAGATTATGCTATCCTGAATGGGGACTCTAGGAGCCTATCCCTGATGGGGGGATAGATAATAAAGATGAGGATGAACCTGATTCTCTTTCTTATGTGTCATTAGAGCATTACATAGTGTTGTCTATTGATTTGAGGTTTTAAATGATGAACCATAGGTTGATACTGAGGTTGGGGCTCTTGGTAAGGCTATGGAGGGGGATCTGTAGGCAGAAAATCTAGTGGTCGTGGGGTCTCTACCTATGAAATGGTAGTGGTATTAGTCATGGATTATCTTCTTCTAGGGGTTATGGGATGCAATGTGTGTGCCAGTTTGGATTTCTACAAGGCTTCCTCTAGGTTTTGAGCCTTATAAAAAAGATCCAAAAATCATCCTAGGATGTTCTGAGTGATAAGAGAGGGAACCATTTACATGATGACTTTTCCCATACACATTTTCAACAGATGATTCCATTCCATTGGAATATCAAGTGACTATTTGATGCCCTTCCACTTGAAAACAACGGATGATACATGATAATCTGGCCCTTTCTTTGACTTGAAGAGGCCTGAAATACTAGTCTTGCAAGTGGTAAAGATGAACATATATAGAAACCGAAGGAGAATATTCTCCCGAATAGCTATGGACCT
This sequence comes from Viscum album, assembly GCA_963277665.1. Taxonomy (NCBI): domain Eukaryota; kingdom Viridiplantae; phylum Streptophyta; class Magnoliopsida; order Santalales; family Viscaceae; genus Viscum; species Viscum album. The sequence continues at coordinate 1,216,539,915 of OY728157.1, forward strand.
AATGGGTACATAGTTTTACCATACAATCATGATCCCTTACATTGTATCAATGAATAACTGTAGCCTGACGACCACTTTCTTTGTGGGAGTTCCTAGCATGATTCCACACAATGAGATGATGTGGTTCATATGCTACAGTAGGTATCTCTTCCTATTAATGATGTAAAATATGGGATTCCAAATGCATGGGGTTGCTGACATATCATCCATCAAAGCTATATTGGGCCTTCCATCATGTGGTATTTCCACCTATCAATTTTCAAGGGCCATAAGTTGAGTGATGAGACAGTCCATTAGATCATCCTGGCAATGGTTTCTATCATTGAGAGGATCCCTGACCACCAGGGTGTTTGCTGGTTCATGAACATGATTATCTAGTCCAATGGCTCATGTAATGTCTAATGGTATCAATAAGGATATTATAGAGGGATTACATGTGGAAAATATATTTTAGGGTTCCCACAGAGCACGAGTGGAATCGACGATGCATTCCATGGGCACATTCCCTAGCTTCCACCACTATCCTATCAGGATTTGTAGGGTTGTCATGATCAACTGGAGGTAACTCACCAGGGGGGATCCTATACCTAACCATGATACCCTGGTAGATTGTGATTGGGATTATACAGTGGATACCCATAGTCTGTACATCTCTTTGCAATGCAATCAAAAACAATCTCATCATTAACTTTCTACTGTATTGCGAGATAGAAGATCAACATAGATGTCATGAGATCCTCATCAATTTTATGAAATAACTACATGGGTTAGAGGTATTAGTAGTTACATTTTGTCCTTTTCCCTTGTTGGGATCCAGGCCGACGGGTAGTGACTTGGCATGTTCTTCAATGCCAAGTAAGTGACTTTTATGTTGATTGAAAATTCCTAGAGGATCAAACACCTATAGTACCATTTTTAGAGGGGTTTTTCATTTATTATTACTACCTTAGTTTCATTATCAATTATATTGACCATGTTCACTATGATGACTCTTGGTGGCATATCCATGATATCACCTAGAAGGTATGTTTGCCGCAGGATCGAGCTGAAATGGAATGATGCATATTGTCCCTAACCACAATTCTATTTGTGTAGAGTCGCCTCCTCAATAACTCAGAGGAGAACCATGAAGATATAAATATATCATTGCTAACTATCCTCGTGATGGTAGGGCGATGTATGGTGTTGAACCATATGAATCATGGCTAACTCACCAAGGTAGCTTCACAAGCCAATGTCATCATAATTTTCATGGATTTTGGGAAAAGCCAATTGATAACTAAGAAAAAAAAAGTGCATAGTCCCCAGGGTTCAGTGTAAAAAAAATAACCTCAACCTAGGCAAGCATCCACGAAATCACGATGACTTAAGTAGCGGTTGGCCAAAACATATAGAGAAAATGGTCAACAATGAGAATGTCCCTCAAACTCCTTCATTAAGAATTAGTATCCAGCCCCCAGTTTTCCCATTCTTCAATAAGTGGTGGATAAATAACAGGTAATGGTACTGATATAGACCACTGTGGTGGTGGACTTTCTAGTTAAGTAAATTTTTCATGGGCCGATAAGCTACTGCAAACTGGGCATTCTCTCAAAGAAGGAATCAGCTACATCACCAAATCACTTTAAGACAGGGAATTAAGCGTAGGTTCATATGTGAGGGTGGAAATCTCCAATGGATAATCTGGGTGGTTCTCATTGTTCACTCATCCCTAAAATAACCCTCATTGAACTAAAGTTGTGTATATAATGATCCTATTAATTAAAGAGTTGAATACACATACATACAAAAATGCATCCAAATCATCATCTAATTGCATATATCTATGAAGGGACTCTGGGATCTGGTGAATTTAATTTTATTAAAGAATTAAGCTTACATGAATGGTACCTTTCCCATATTCTGATACAAATGGTTGGAGTGAAGGATACAACATTTAATCACACTCATATTTATTGTTCGAAAAGTGAATTTGATAGATAGTTATCTGAAAATGTGTAGGATTCAGCCTTTGGTGATGACAACACAATCTTCTACCTTGGGATGTATTCTCATGGAAGGGTAATTCTTTGACATGGTTAGGACCTTTGTGTGGGATGGTGCTATAGTGGGGGAGGGCCTCTACTAGTGCTCGTAGGAACATGGATGAAATCATTATTCCTAAGTTCATCAAAGTGTGGAAGACCTCTACTATGGTTTCTTATAAGGAAATGTGTAGGGCCTCCACTATTGATGATAGAATAGGTATAACCACCACTTGGGTGTCGTGGGGTGGTTTGGAAACCTGGAAAATGTCAAACTGAAACTTGGGAGGACCCCCTGTGCTGAATTTGGAATGTTTGTGGAGGACCTCTACGGTTAGTCGTGCTGGAGTTGGGAGGGCTTCTACTGGAGCTAGTGAGAACAAAGAGGAAACCACTATACTATTTGGAAGTGGTTGAAGGAGGAGTTCCTTTTTACAGATCAGGATAGACACATAGAGGACCTCAATGTTGATGGATCATGTGGTGAGGTGGGCCTTCGTGTTGGTAACCTGAAATAAGGGGAACACCTCCACACTAAGATCATAGGCATGAGGAGGGATTATGTACTAGATAGGGACGTCAAGGGTAAGCCTGTGATGATAGTTGTTTATACCAGCAACTGGTAGAGTAAACCCATCTTTCCCACGAGGTAGATAGGGTCTCAAAACCAATTAAAGAAATGTGATGCCCATGATTTGTAATAATAGGGAACTAATAGAGTGAATTTCTAGTTTTATGGTCCACTAATGTTTTGTAAGACGAATCCCCATGACTAGAATCTTACGGAACCAACACCTCATATTGGCATCGGTTCAATCGAGTTGAGGATGGAGAGGTAGTGGTAGAGGCAACACGTTCCACGACCTAAAATATTGGTTGGCAGTGTCGACAAATCTTGGTGGGTTCCCTACATAGTAGAAGTCAAGAGATGGTCAAATCATGGATGACTTGGGTGTCCCTTAACTTTTTGGCATAGTGGAAAGAGTTATAGGAATATTCTTGGGAGAGGCTCCCAAAATGGTGGGAAGTTGGAGTGAGGAGTTTTTGTTCCATATGTTGCACATTGGGGAGGTGGTGGTGGCGGGGTACATAAGCCTCCAAATCATGGTGGTCCTTGTACCTAGTTGGGGTGACCCCCTCCCATTCATACCATCAAATAAGATTATTAACCACCCTCCTCTGGATGATGTTAGAGGGTGAGACAGGGCATGGGTACCCAGTTGCAATTGTTTAGGGTGGCGTATTGGAGCACGTGGAGTCATGCATGACTACCATATTGGCATTTCCCACACATGTGTTAGTGGGAGGTGAATGGTTTCCTATGGATACATCATGGTTCATGAAATGTAATAAGATTTATCTATTAGAATATATAGAATGAAAATAGTTCGACGTTCCCCAGCACCATTCAGCCTTCCAGGGATCAATAGAAAGATCCATGCTGACGATTTCGCAGACCAAAATGCTGAATGATTAACCACCCTGAATTCGGGAGAGTTCCATTCTAGTCCCAGTTTTTTTTTCAAGACCTAAAACTGGGTGACTGGATTTGATTAAACTCTTACATGTCAATGTCTCTAATGCTACTAATTCAGATGATTGGATGAGAATAGATCCACACTAGGTTCACCATTTTTTATTATTCTCTCACTGGGGTGAGCCGCCTCATGTTTCCATTGACGATGATGGTAGCATCTATTTCCTAGAATTCTCACTTTCTAAAGGTGTGAGGAATTAATAACTTCTTTATAAATGTCTACTTCATGATCAAAATGGGATTATGGGATGTCGATTCATTATTCCATGGATTTCTCCTGGAAACACATCATCCAGTTTTTGACTCCCTTTTATATTAATACATTTTTCATGAATCTCATTACTAGTTCCATCTCTTTTTGGATGCTAGTTAATTACGTTGTTTCTAATAGGACATTCCAAAGGGTCTAGTCATGACAGAAACATTTCAGTAATGGATTTCATCACATTGGTAATCACTACAATGAATGGAAACTAGAAACTTAGTTCAGCTGAATGTTGACCTGTTAGAGGGCTTCTAGAGGGTGTAGAAGCTCATCTCATCCCACATCAATTGAGGGGAATATTCGGCTAGACTCATGTATTTGAGGTTTCCCTCAACATCCCATTTTTAACACACAGTATGACGCGTGTTTAACGACATGTGGGGATATATCAGACTAATCATAAAAATCATGAAAATAGATTAGATGGGTACATACCTAGAAGGAAGCATGAGGAATGTTTAAAAGATGGATGGATAAAAAAACACCCAATGAGGATGATTCCAGGATGGTGTGTTCCAAAAAGGGAATGATTCACACTGTATGGGATAATTGGGACACCGCAATGGGATGACCATAGAAGACCAGTCCTGGAAAAAGTGACACGAAGGTTAACCATTGGTTAGGATATAACTAGGGGAGGCTTCAAATATACCCTGTGTAAAAGGTAGCGATCAAAACCCACATATTTCTATGGGGTGATGATACATCAAAGGATGTGGCTTGTGGGAAATTACCATTGCATGAGGGACACTCTTGGTTGGAAGAGTATAGATAAATGTGGGGATTTATCATGGTTAGCTACACATATGGATCAGAACACCCCAAAGTGGCAGATCTGGGAGATGTTTCCAAAAAAGGGAAAGTATCACATCAGGAGGGTACATACATTAGGATGTAGTATCAGAGTTTACCATAGGATGGGATTGAAACTCAATGAGTCATAATACTGACCCAAATGGGATGAAAAACTATATATATTTAAGGGGTATAGATTAATTTCTAGCATGACAATGGTGAACCGGTGTGAAATGGAAGGAATATATAGATTTTGGGGAGTGATGTGAATGAAACTTAGAGAGGTGTTATATGTAGCCGGTCAAGGGAAAAGGATCAATGTCTAGGTAGTTTGGTGGGGCAGACAGTTTAATGTTAGGCCAGATGAAGGGTAGGATGATTATGCATGGTTAGCGGCCCAAAAAGGATTTTGTGGTTACTGTTTAATATAAGCCCATGTGAGTTATGATCGATGAGATAAACAAGAGTCAACATCAAACCTATTTATTACATCATGTATGTGTGTCCACAAAGGGTTTTGTGGGGATTATGCATGATAATAAGCCTATGGATATTAGATTGTTATTTACTCCAGGCGGGTAATCCGATTTACAAGGAGGAGATTACCATTCTATAGGGGAAACCCTATCCAAGTGTGTCATGGATATAATGATTCCTATATTAGGTGCACATGGGGAAATCCCAAGGTGAGGGAGTACCATAAGATTATTGATTATCATTCTCCTTTGAGACCCCTCCCATAAGAATTCCGCGCACATGGTAACTCAATGTTTAATGTCATGTGCTGTAGAGAAGGGTGCTTGTCAGTTTAGTGCCTTACACCTTAGACAAGGACGACTCAATCCGCATCCCTAGGACTAACATAACTTGTACCTACCCATAATTGAGGGAAGGAAGGAATATGAAATTCCAAAAAAATGGGGTCAAAGAATGGTCATTCAGGTGTCTCAGGTTAGCGTGGCTATGTGAAGAATCAAGATCCATTAGAGTGCTAGTGTGAAAAAGAAAAAGGTAGGACATCACTAAATGAAACACCACATGTGGAACCAATATAAAACTACACACAATCTTGAAGAGCCACATAAGAGAGGGATTCATGAAGTAGAATGCCTCATAGTGAAGAGGATTGCAATGTACTAGTGCTTTGCGAAGAGAAGCGGCTTTGCAAAGGAAAGTGCTTTATAAAGAATGGAGAAATGGGACTTCATGAAGGGATTATATTCATGAATATTGTTGTCCCATCCATGACATGGAGTTAACTTGTTCCTATAGGTGCTTTGTGAAGGTTTAATGATCTAAAAGGACCCGAGTTCCGGAATGGGACTCATACCTTTGTGATAGCCATGGGTATCCCTGAAGGGAATACCCACATGACACGAAGGAAAATTGGAGAAAAGGGAAAGCTGGATCCTAGTGCTCAGCTACCTTGGATTATGGATTTTCTCATTGGTTCATTGATAAAATGATGCTTTATGAATCAATATCATAGGAGGTGAATGTTTAGGGTATTGATAGCTTGAGGGGGTATATTTATAGGCACCAAGCATCATGATCCTCCAAGGTAATTTCACCATGCTCTGAGGGCACACCACTGTGGAAAATGTACATCGTAATCATGGGAAACTTCATCGGACTCCCAGAATCTACCACCATTTCCCTATAGCATTCAATAGTATATCCACGAGTATCATATAGGCTTCCTTTATTTCATTTTTGTGGTCAGAGTGTAGTTCATTTTTTCATATTCTGACTGTTTTTAGTACTGAAGGGCTTCGTGATGGAGCTTCCAAATGTAGGCCATCTATTTTTTTTCCTTTTACATTGAAGATTGTAGTTTGGGTCCAATAATATATTATTGAGTAATAATTTATTTTTGATAACAAATGCATTCATATTTCACACCTCAACAAGTAGAATCAAATAAACATTCAATTTCTAACAAAAATTTTAAAAAAACACTAAAATTTTAGATTGAACCCTAATTACCTTCAGTGTGGAAGAATGTGGTTTTAAATGTATGAGAATGATTATATTCCACAATAGGTGGGGTTATCGCAATAGTGGTGTGATAGAGGATGAGGTGGGGTGGCTGTTAGGGAACAACATTGGCTGGGTGGCTACATTTGGTGATATCTTTGGGGGAGGAAAATCATGAAGAGGAGTACTCACAAGGGTAATGGATACCCATGTTAGTGGTGTTACAATGGAGGAGATAGGGAGGTCATTATAAAACAGTATCATTCGGGAAGTGGGGTGATGGAATTGAATATGGGCAACAAGCAGGAGGGTTTTTAGAGAAAGAGATGGATCGTGAGGGTTAAGAGGAGGATCATGGATAAAGAGAGAAATGTTGGGGGAGGGGAATGATCCTAAAGGTTTACCATAAAATATATTTTGCCTTGGGTTACCATAAAAAGTGGCTATAAATCATGATATAGCCAGAATTTAAATTGAACTGTGGCTATAAATCAGGATATAGCCATAGTCACATATAACTGGGGTTAAAGGTCTCAGGTTTTAAATCAATTTTCTAGTTGAGAAATAAAAATATTTAATTATTTCTTATTTTAATCTTTCCATCATAAATTCTTAATTTCTCCAAAAAATTTTAAATTATTACAAAAAATTTATTTTTGATAAATTTAAGGAAATATTTTATCTTTTATTGATTTTTCCCATTAACATTCTCTTGAAACATTCAATTTCATGATATAATTTTACATTGTCAATTATATTTATCTTATGTGTCAATATTCATTATATCATGGATATGATTATTTCATAAAACATATACATTTTCTACATATTCTATTTTCCAATAAATGTTGTTTGATTGACTATGGAAATCATAATATTCAGTATTATTTACTCCATAATGATATATATTAATAAGGAATATTTATTATGAATTAAATTTTCATTCAAAATGCGAGGAATGAATTTGAAATACATTTACAGGTAGGGAATGGTTATAGATAAATCTTCCATGAATCTATAGTTATTGTGAGACAAATATGTTGTCCAAGCTTATTTACTAGATTTTGGTGTATACCTACACATTAATTAAATTATATTTCCACTTGGCCTTGATGATAATGACATAATGATGTAAAAAACATAAAATCCAATAACAATAAGATCCATAATTGAGAATTAATTTATTCATATCCATGTGAGTATTGAATTAATATTATCAAAGGATTCATTTCATGGTGAATCTATAGATTAAATGGAATATGATTTTAGTTATTCACCTTTTCATATACACTATTCCTTAATAATTCTTTATAGTTTTAGTTGTACATAACCCTTACCGAGCATTTTTTCTCACCATTTATTTATCTTTTTTCTCTAATATATGAATAAGGATATTAATATTCATATCATGGATTCTTGAATGTTTTAATGATATATATGATTTCATTTAATGTTTAATATGGGAATCATGTATCTATCTGGTTATTGAAGAATATAAAAAGGATAAATCATTGGTGATGTGTTCTATTTTATCTTATCAGAATCTAATGGATTACACACTAACTACAGCTTACTAGAGCCGAGTATATATTTTTTTATTAGTGTTATGTTTCATAAAATACTTATGTATTATATTTTGAAGGGACATTGAAAACATTTGAAATATCGTAATCCTGAATACTATTTTAGATCGTTTTCCATTTTAATGATTTGTATTTTATGGATTAATATTCATGATGACTATGAGAAATTTAGTGTGTGATATTATTTATTGATGAAACCTAATGGATTAATGTGAATTTGAACATATATTGAATGTATGAATTTCACATTTATGAAATCCAATATTTATAATTTTCAAACTAAGAAGATCATGTATATATTTTGGTTAGCTTACTCAAGTTATTAAATATAACCCTTCCTCTACGGACCGAACTATTGTTCCATACTATGATTCACCGTTGTTGGATCACATCATGAGATAGAATCATCTATATTCGTACAGAACTACTAAATTTTTTTATCTAAATGTTTTTATGTTCCTAGAAAACATATTGTTTTTCATTGGGATGTAATCAAAATGAAACAATTATTCTTCAAATGAATTATTTGATAGGTGATTCTAATTAGTGGTGTTCATTGATCCATAAATATAACGAGGTATATAAAGTAGATTTCAGTTAAAAATAACTTATAATGTGATTTTCATTGATAATTACTTCCCCTTCTAGTAGAGTGATTACACCGAGAGGATGTTTCTCACAATAGAGAATTAACAATATGAATGTGTGGAAAAGTACGGGGATAACTGTTGAAGATCATCCAGGTATCCTATATAAAAAATATGTAGTGTGGAAATCATCACTGACTATTTAATTAATTGTATTTTATTGATCCTCTATAAAGAACTAGTTTCTCAAAAAAATCCTCATATACTATAACAATTTAAAGTATGATTAAGAAAAAATTAATTTTTGATTCCTTAATATGGTGGGAAATAAATATAAGAATATGATTTCTTGTGTACTCCGAAAAAGGGATCAAATGAAAGAATAATGATAGAATAATGAAATTTTCAGAATGTAATATCTGTGTTAAAAACCTATAAAATTTTTAAATGGTATGGAAATATGACACAATTTCATATATAAGTTTAATCTATAAAATTAATGTAATGCAAATAAAAAAATGAGTAAAATCCAGTACATTATCTATGATGATATGGGGAATTACGAAAATTTGTTACCCAAGAGTCAAGGAAACATGAAATAGAAAAACCCAAGAGGGGAAGATGATGTATATGGAATTTTAATAGTAAATTATGAGGTTATAAATGATGTGGTGGGAGGTAAACAAATTACCCTCAAATATATTTAACATTTTTTATTTATATTAAATTTTACTGAATCATTTATATTTGTTTAATATAATAATGGTATCAGATAACCACCTGAATATTTAGATGTTCAGTAGACAATCAATACCAGTGTTGGTATGATGATCACATATCATGTCTATAGATCCCTACATCGAGAATTTTGTGGGATTTTTCTTCCTAAAAATCCGTTATTTCTTACTCTTGTTAAATTAGAATAATTTTTTGGCATGGATTGGATCTTGTAGTTTAGATCCCATATCAATTTTCATGGTAGTGATATTATATTATATATTATGACTAAACCTCAATTTTTTTTCTATAAGGATAAAGTTGGACTTAAAATTGAAATTCCAACAATCAAATGTGTTTTAATACCTATTCCTGATAGATATTTATCTTATATATGTATAGATAAAAACATCATTGATGATATTATATTTTTATGATAGTTTGTTGATGTATTTAAAAAAGAGTTTCCTATTATTCCCACAAATCATTGTTTTGAATTTTTAGTAGAACATGTACATAATGCTATAATTATTTTGATGACTTCATAAAGAATATCCATGATTGATTTAGAAGAATTATATAATAAACTACAATAAGACCAACACAATGGATTGATTTTTCCTAGTTATTCACTATGGGGTGAACATTCTCTTTTTATAATCTTGTAATATGGGGAAAATTTAACTTTTAATTGATTATTGAGGAAATAAAATGGTCAATTCTTAAAAATATATCCACTACCTCATATCAATGATATTTTTGATAAATTATAAGGTGATAAATATTATTCCAGTATTTATTTTGAATTTTTATATGATTGGGTAATAGTTATGGAGGAGAATATAACTAATATTTCCTTCCATACTAGGTATAGACATTATGAATTTATATTCATTCCATTTATAATTACCATTACTCTTACTAGCTTTTGTATTTAATAAATAATATCTTTATATATAAGCTTGATTTTTTTGGTAGTCCTTTTAGATAATTTTAGTATATATTTCATGAGAGAAGAAGAAAATGAGGAAAATTATTGAATTTTATTGAATACCCTATTGCAATATATGATATAATAAAAATTTACCACATGTGAATTTCTACTAAAATGGGTCATCAAAATTTAATAAAATTATAACTAATGGTATATCAATGGATCCTTCAAATATTAAAGCTATTATGCTATGACCTAGACCAACCATAGAAATTTAGATCTATAGTATTATTCTCTGTATGGATACCACTAGTTTATTGTGATTTTTTGCAATGATGATATAATACACCCACCAAACTACTCTGTAAGGGATTAAATTTCTTTTGGATAATTACATGTTGTGATAATTTCATATTACTAATGAAAAGGCAGGTATGTGTGTCTGTTCTTACTCTACTCTACAGACGATAAGGGTTTTTGATTTATTGTAATACAAAAAAAAAAATTCTGTCATGTATCCTCTTGTACAATTAAATGATGCAAGATTTTCCTCTCACCAATTGAATATTTATGAGTATAATTAAGATATTAATGAGTATGGTTTCATACATATAATTTATACATTGAAAATATGAATTAAATATTTTTATGGATAATTTTATGAAATATATACAATTCATAAATCATGAATTATATATTTACTTTAAAATAGTTGATTATACTATAGAAAATATTGGTGTATTTTATTAATGATTATGATTTGACATTACGCAACCACCCAAGGAAGGTGAACAAAGTTGTTGGTGATCTAAGTTAAAAACCCATTCATTAATACACATGATAATTATTGAAAGAGATTTAATAATGATATTTCTTTAGAATATAGATCATGAAATGTTGATGAAATGGTACATATATTATCTTTCTAATATAAATAATAAACCATAAATCAATGAGAGTATTTAGAAATCATAGAAGGAGGATACAAAATTATATAAGAATGAGTGGATTTTTGAGAGTTTAACATGATCATATAGAAATCATAAGGTTTAGAAGATAATTATTTTTCATTCAATACATAAAATAATAAAAAAATCCCTTGTATGATGCTTATAATTCATCATTCTATACTAATATCAAAATAATAATGATAAATATATATCTGAAATAGTATTTATAGGGAGACATTATGTAAAGGGGTATTTCAGAGTATATATCGAAATTCTTAGTGTTTCAACAAGTTATGTTTGAATGAAAAAATTATATGTGTATGTTTAAACCATTTCAACTATAGGAATTAAAATGGGAAAACATTAAAATGGATCTCATTATTAGACTCCACAAAATATATAAAGGGAATAATCATATTTGGGTCATAGTAAATTTCCATATAACACTATATCATTTTATCAATAAAAAATAATATTTATATATTTATAATATTTATAGATTATAAATTACATTAGTTGTGATATTTCATTGAGTACGATATTCAATCGTTTTAGATCAGGGCCTGAGGATTACCTCAATGTTACATCTAATCATTTAGTAGACTCTAGAAATAATGTTGATTTCCTGAACAAATTATCATACATGTGATGTTGGTTAGTCTGAAAGACAATTCAAACTCTATAAGAAATGTTATTATATGTCAATATGAATTTTAAAGGTATTTACGATCAATAGCTTTATTTGATGTAAATTTTCTACATCAATAGAATTCATTCGGTCATTCTAATGGCTACTTATGAATCCCTTTATGGATAGAATTTGTAAAAACCATTATGTTGGGTAAATTTAAGGCAATGAAGGATATTGTAACCTGATCTGGCTAATGAAATTGAAGGGAAATTCATATCCATTGAAAAAAACATAATAGAATATCATAGTTGAAAAAAAATTATGAAATTCATCATAGAGATATATTGCTAAATGTTTATATCTTGATATTAAAATGAATATATCCTTGGAAGAATTTTATGATATTTAAAATTAACTAAAATTTGTTCTCTAAAAATAATACTACCTTTTAAATTTTTTATCTTATCAAGATGATATCTTATCTCTTCAATATTCCTCCAAATTTCAACCACATTGATGATTTGATCAATGAATAAGTTCTAATGAAGTACAGAACATATTATTTTAAATATATTTAACTCCATTGTCATATTATTTTAGAAAAAATATTTTACGAGGAATTAATTGAGGATATTTCTGATAATAAAGAGCATATTTTATAAATATATACCACTTACTTATTCAATTTTTTTAGTGAAGTCATAAAATTGCAGACTCTATGTAAAACGTGAGGATGTGAAGAGGAAGAATTATATTCTTTTTTATGTATTAAAGTTATATAACTTCTAGATATAAATTATTTAAATAATGGGGGCGTGTAACACCCTGATATTTTTTGGATTATTTTTTTAATTAATTTAATCATTTTGAGATATTGCATTTTGGAAACACTGAAAATTGTTTATATTATATAATACTATGTTTGGATTACTCCATATGAAACAAAATGTTATTTAGAACTAAAAATAGTTTTTTTAACATTCTCTACATGGAACACTGAGAATAGAGTACATTACCAACAAGATAGACTTCATCGATTACATGCGTAACACACATTACCGATGTTTAAAGAACAATATTATATTATAAAAAAATTAAATTTAATATAATATGATATACCATACCCATTAAATTATAAATAATGAATATTATTAAATAATTTATGAAAATATATTTTTTACAAAAATATATTCTGAATTAACACGTTACAAATTAATTATAAATGAATATAAATACGGATTGAATATAAACAGTAATATTATAAATTTAATGGTCACAATGAAATTTTATCCAAATTAATTAATTTAATTTGGGAGTGTTATTAAATTAAAATTTATGTTATATATCTGATTATATACTTTAATGAATTTTATGATAGAATTTATAGACATAAGAAAAAATTAAACAAATTTTATGCTTAAAACCCTGTATTTTTATTAAGGCATTTTCAGAGCCTTTTAATGGAGAACCCATTTTAAATCCAATTTTTCTATCTATTATAGATTTAATATGTAAAAATAAACATAAAATTTGATGTCGTAATATAATATTTTGGTCTGGGTAAATTTTTTTATTTCATGCTAAGTTTTAATTTTTAATTAATAGTGAAAAAATACTGAATTTTAGTTTAAAACTTCTTTTTAATAAAATATATTCGTAGATGTAAATTAAATTTTAAATGGGTTATAATGAATAATTAGATTATGTTTTTATTTAAAATCCCAATTTAGGTCATGGTAATCAATTTAAATTTGATATTAAATATAAAATCATTCCAAATTTTTAAAATTCTAATTTTAAAAAAATGCATTGTCGACCCGACCTGAATTTTGAAAAATGTTTTACACATATTTAATAAAAATATTTTACAATTTCTTATATGTTAAACATAGTTTTTCCCAAAAAAAAATTAGTGAATGTTATTAAAATTAATTACACAAAATAATGTAAAGTTAATCATAACTAATGACTAAACCTTATTCATATGGGCCTAAATTACCTCAAAACGTTTCAAAAAATAAATTTTATATACACAATGAGACCGTAAAATCTATTTATAGGTTGTTTACTATTACTGGATCTAATATCTGTTGGGGAGATGTTGCTGGACATTCCATTACTAAAATTTACTGGACTGCCAATCCCCCACTATAAAAAGGCCTCCTCTCTTCCAACTTCAAAAAACCTCTCAAGACACATTTCTAGACAAATATCAGCTTAAATGGATAAAAAAATTCCTTAACTCAACCTTTAAGCCTCGTCATGGGATGAATTAATTCTAAGTAAGCACTTTGTTTGAATCCTGAAGGAGTTACCCTAATAAAAGGTAACATTCTTCCTCATGTTATTTTATTTTATTTATATTCCACATCACCTAAAATCTAGATATTCTAGTTTTTATAAAAACAATTATCCTAAATATTAAATTTTATCTTTATTTAATGGTTTTTCATACACTTACACACACATATTTCTAATGGGTATCACAACTATTGTTTATGTGTATGGTGAACTATCGCCTCACGAAATGATTATTATTAATGTTTCCTTTACTGAAAATCACTATGAACATTAGGATGGAGAATATGTTAAGATATAAGATATATTATATTTATAAAGTTTTTTTTATTTTTTAATATTTATTCAAAACATATCTTTATGTTTTCCATCTAGTATAAATATGGTAATTCCGTTTGAGCAAGTGTGGTCTACCGCACACTCTAAGCGATGTGATTCGTTCACAAACAATATGTAATGTATAAAGGATTTGTTTAGTTAAAATATATTATATATATGAAATATTTATTATTTATTAATTATATTATATATAAAAACATATATACCATTTCCTTTTCTTTCATTCAATAAAATAATAAAATAGAAACATCATCCATGTGTATATATAACCTATCATCTCAATGAATGGTGTATTCCATTTCATACATGTATATTATATGAATTATTATTATAAAAATAAAATGAATATACATGATATTGATATCGTGGATTAAATTCATTAAATCATGATATATGTATAAAGACCAAAGTTATAACAAGTTGTGACACAATCGAAAAACAAAGGGAATATTACCCAAGTGTAAACAAAAATAGTAAATAGGCAAGTAATATATATACATAATAAATTCATATATTGCATTATATATAAGAATATGGTTCTTAAAATTTTATAATAATCATTAACATATTATACATGAGGTTTGAATGAGTAAAAAGAGATTCGAGATACAAGGTAAGGGAATTTTATCTCAGTCATTATTTATGTGAGACACATACATTATTCACCACCGATTCCGTTTGTGTGGTGTATATAATTACAAGGGATGTATTATATTATTATAAGACATAAATATATGGGTTTTTACATATATATTTCATGCTATTTATTTATTGGCATTTCTATTTCAAAAGATACCAAACCAGTAAAGTAATTTTGTCTTAATTTAACTTCTTTAAGACACATGCTATATTTTTTCCAAATATTTTTTATGATGTGTACAAATAAATTTTAGATTTTATATCCTAAATAAAATTATTTTAGTTATATTTATATTTCCCACTAATTTTATTTTCTAACCCGGTACGGATTTTTCAAAGATACCAAGTAATATGAGTTCAATAATACAATCTCATCGATTCTGGAGATATTTTATTATTATTCATTATTTGATGAAATATTATGATGCACGTTTTAATAAATCTAATTAATTTTCATATACTATGGTTTTATTATATACATTCATTTATTGGTACTATTTTTTCCTTGTTTATTACATAACAATGTTAAGAAAGTGTTTTTAAGAATATCCAACTTTACCATCTATTCAGTCATAAATTTGTGTTCCTCCAAAACAATATTTTCTAAAAGATTTATAGAAATTCTATATTATTCACCTATGATATTTAAATGAAAATTCTAACAATGTTTTAAATTTTTTGTAATTTTTTTTAATATGTAAGATTATATTAATCTATTAGTTGAAGAACCTTTCTAAACTCTTTACGGTGAAAAAAATAATGCTCATCATGTCCACATTTATCCACCGTCATGAACTAAATTAACCTAAAGATTCCTTTAAAAAATTAAGTAGTTTTTTATGAAACATATTTCCGAATATTCTAGAAATTAACTTGTTAAATGTATTTTTAGTGAAATGGATTTAAAAATGTTATCAATATTTCATTATAAAAAATTTAATAATGTTCAAGGAATATATATTCCAAAAAATAATATTAGTTTATATGATTTAATGTAAAATAATTTTCAAATTGTATTCATGATTTATTTTTGTGCCTTAATGATTGTTTTTCAATAAAATGGAATTGAATTTTTTTTTTGTTTTATATTTCCTCTCTCAATGAAGAAATGATTCTTTCCTTGAAAAATGTTTATAAAATATATATCAAACGTAATTTCCATCTAAGATGACATATTTTTATGATACACACAATCTAATAGATCCATTAATATTATTTCTGTATTGGGTTATTTTTTATGGAATGATTATTATGACACCTTTTTCTCTTCTATGGGTTATATTCCCTTGATTTCGGCTTCCATTCATGTGTTATGCATTAATGAACTTATTAGGAACCCAATCGAATTTACATAGGGTATGATGTTATAAAATGTTAATTATACCTAATTCATTTCATGGGATATGATTAATGTTTATTTAGATAGTGTTTTTTATTTTTTATGGTATGATTCAATTTGTATTGTCCATTGTCACATGTATGTATGATTTTTAATGTATCATGGGTAATGATAAATGGTATATCAGATGAAAGTGTACACATGTTGTAGACATATCCCAAAAATATGAGCATACATGGGTTGTTTTTGAATCCCAAAAATAGAAAGGTGCACAAGTTTTATCCCAAGCCAAAGAAAAAGAGGGTACATAGGGGGTTGGAAAATCCCAAAAACAAGAGTGTACACATGTTATATCCAAAGCCTATAAACTAGAAGATATATGGGTTTTATAACAATACAAAAAGTATGATGGTGCATGGTTTATATCAAATTCCTAAAAATAAGTTGATACACAAGTTGTTATCCAAAACATGAATCATGTATATGGGTTTTAGGAAAATGTTATCATTGTATGAAGGTCTTGGTAGTTATCTTTGACATATGGTTTTATATTTTTTCCACAACTATGTGAATTATTACAATGTTATTCATTCATGACCAATGTTCTTTATTCCCTTATAATCCATATGTTATTGACTAATAATTTTTTTCCATGTGCTATCATTATTATTTTTGAAATGTATTGTTTGATATTATTATTTTATGATCATATTATCATACCCTTATGATCAGGTTCATGCTTACATATCTCCTTAGTTTATCATTAACTATAAACTGAACTCAAAAATTTTTATGTTTCCTTCAGCCTGGATATAAATATATCCTATATTTATGATATTTTTAAGAGGGGTGAGAGCCTTAGTGAACCTACTGGTGGATAATTTTTCCATACCATGTACCAATTATTTTGTTTCCATGTTTCTAAACACACTAAACAAATACATCCATTGGGTTTATGTTTGTATAATGTTTTAATAATTCTGCAAAATTTATGGAATATGTATGTATGTAAATAGTGGGTCACTATAGTTGGTGTCATAGTGAAGGATTGGGTATCATTTATAAAAATGGATGAAAAAAAATTATTCATATCTCTAGGTATATTTATCAGGATATTTCTAGTGATGTCTCTATCGATAAGTATAAGGATGAGAATGATTTGAATAAAATGTCCTGGAATTTTTTTAATGGAGAGATTAAGTGGTGTCCTTGAAATACATCGATGTCCATATACTACATGTAGATGTGGCTCTATCAGACATGTACCTAGAGGTAATATCTCTGAAAAAAATTCGCATTCCTTACTCGTGGAAATCTGGTACATGACAAAATACCTTGCTTCACATTTATTTTAATCCTTCTTGGGGATATGCATTTATAATTCACAAACTCTTTAAGAACCATCCTGGAATATTTTAAAATATGTAGTTTTTCAATAACCTGGGGTAAACCATGGGTTTCATAGATTATGGAATGTTTTATAATTTAGATATCCTGTGTGTGGTTTTTCATGATTATATGATTCCTCAGTATGAAAAATTATTCTTAATATATGTTTTTTAGTTAATTGATGGAGTCCTAAAGAACCATATTAATAGTGAAATCAATGGAAAATTAAAAATATTTCTTATGAGAATATGAATTCCATGAGAGATATAATAAAAATAATGTTTCTATTCTCACACAACAATCTCAAGAAATGAATCATGATGATATTATAAATGTTAAAAGGAGGTAACATAGTCTAATTGAGTCATTCCTAAGGAAACATCCACATTATTTTACTAAGTATTCTGATCATATTTTTTATAGATAGTGCAATAGTACAACTAAAAAAATATTCTTCAATTATGAGTGTTTGGATCATGGAAAAGGAATTCAATTTGTGTATAATCTGAAAGGTGATGCAAACTAGAGGTGGACTCTAATCAAGAATATTAGAAAGAATGTTGAAATAGAATCCATATATTGGAAGGAGTTGAAGAACATAATCCTCAATAATTACTTCACTCTTGTCCTTCATAAGAAGATGGAAAATGAGTTCCTTGATTTGAAGCCAAAGGATAATGAATCTTTCAATACATAAGAGTCTAATTTCCCAAGACATGTGAGGTAGGCTTCAAAAATTATCATATAATGAGAAAGTAAGTTTGATGGGTTATTTAATGGAATAATTAAAATTCTCATAATGGTATTGTCCATAATATACTTTAGTAGAAAAAAAGATATTGTGTGTTTTGCAATAATTGTTGAAATGGTGGTTGGAGTTATGTATCAATCTCATGGTTTTAAAATGAAATGCAAGATAGATTTTTATGGACAATCTAAAAACACTAGATGAAAGAAGATGAGTCTTAATTTATGATCTATGTGTAGAAGAAGCATTGATGAAATTTTATTAATGGGACTAGTAAATTGTTTATCTATGGAAGGGAAGGAAATATAGTTATTGAAAGCTTAATTAATTGTAAATATATATTTAATGAATGAAAAATGGGAAAAATCAATATAATGAACTTATCACAATTCAGTGTTTCAATTGTAGGTAGTTTGGGAATTTTACAAAACATTTCCCAAATAGAAGGGTTAATATTGGTTATTAGCTCAAATAACCCCTGAATACAAATGATAATGGGAAATAATATCAAATCACCATGGATGAAGTGAACCATGATACATGGTGAAGTTTATTTAGGGGAATTTTCTGTTGAATTTTTTAAAAATAATCCATATGATAATCTTATATTTCATATTTCATATAAGTTTAATGTTATTACATATCTATAAATGGATTCAAGAATAAGAAATTCACATTTATTGATCTATCAATTCATTTATAAATACAACGACCCATAATTTTCATACATTTTTAATACTTAAAAATTGAATTACACTCATTACAACATAATACAAAACCATGAAAGGACCGTATAGGTATAGAGTCTTTAGAAACTGGGAAACATAAACAACTTGTTCATAAAGAATCTACATTGTCTCCCATTTATTTCATCATATCTAGAGTCCCTCTTGGAATATCCTACTTAATAACCTTATTCCTATCCTGGGAAAAGAAAACATACAAAGGGGTGAGCTCAAATGCTCCGTAAGGGTAAACAAAAGAAATATCAATCACATCATATTCATAAGAACATAACATTTTTGAAATCTTACCCTAAAAAAGAGATCAAAATTTCATAATAAGGGATAAATCATGGTAGTGAAATGTAATCACAATAATCATAACATAAAAGATGATGCTTTGTGTCATACACATATAATCATAGAAAATCATTTCTTATTAGTCAAGACTCATTGCCAAGACTATCTTAGTTGACAAAGTTCATTTCTGAACCGAGTTCATTCCTCATTGCAGTCCTCTTTCACTGAACCGGTTTAACCTATCGTTCCAGCCATGTCTATCTAATGAGATATAAAATCTTTACCCACTGCATTTTAGGGAGATATTGTTCCAACCCATCTCATAATGATACCTTTCTTATGTGTGCCACAAAATCATAAACCATACATCATAGCATAACCCATGTAATAAAAATGGTATTCTTAAACATCGTGACATCATAAAACAATTTATATAAGATAAAGGAACTCATAAAAATAATTCCATCATAACATAATCAAATCAATGTAATAATAGGGATAGAAATAGAACCCTTTATTATCTTAGATGGAAAATAATTTTGATAAAACACTTGAACTCCATTCTTGAGGAAAATATACTTTCCACTTCAAAAACACTTTTCCTTTCTTAACATGTCATACAATTATAAAATAAAAGAATTTGATTAATAATAAACCTGAAAACATGTAAAGGAAGATTCTTAGAAAAAATGTTTTAAAAATCCATTAATTTCGTATATGTTAAAAAAACATTCTTCTCTTACTTTTGTCAAAAAAGTGAAAAAGTACCTCGTACACAAAATGGCAAAAGATTCCTTTAATATATTTTATATAAACTCACCGAATGGTAAAATTGGATTTAAATAATTTAAGGTGTTTGGAAATAATATTACATATTCAGAAAACATGGATTTAGATGATAAATATTCACTAGTATATTCTAAAGTATAAACAATCTCGGATAAAAATTGAGATTGCGAGATTTTCCATTACCTTAGGTCCAATTTTCTTCGTAAGTGTCCGAAACTCGTGTATAATGATGTAAATAATGTCATTGACTTATTACAGAGTCATACTCATTGTTATGATATCATATATGGTCATATTCTTAGCTTATTATTAGTAATATTTCATTGCTACTTGTTATTTGGGTGTTTATTACTTTTTGTTCTTATGCGTGTTTTGTCGAATAAATTCTTATTCTTCATTTTAGGTTATAGATACCTCATTTCCATAATGGTATTAGTGTAATATATATCATATTTATTCATTGAATTCATTTATGTAATCATTATGCAATGAAAATCATGTAGAACGAGTCGCATCACATCGTGGAGACGGTATTCCGTACGTACGCACAAGCGATGATATCATTCCCATGATCGTGGAATTGTATTGGAGTGTATTTATACTATTTCAGAATAAATATAACTTTAAAATAATCATATATATTCATTCTATACACCATTATACCCATCCAAGTAAGGTGGTGGTGGAAAATAGATTACACCACGGCATTGAGACTGTATTCCGTACGTACGCACGCGCGGTGATTTCCTTTACTGTAGGGTGGATAGATGGTGAAATTGGGTTGTTTCATACTTATAATAACATATCAGTATATTATTGATAGTGATGTTATTAATTCATAATGAAACAACTAAAGAAGAAGAAGTGTAAGAATAAATAAAATTGAAATAATCGGTAACAGATATTACCTCTTCTTTGAAGCGCTTCTTTGAGACCTCCTTTTAGGACACTAGAATTGGTCATTGAAGAAGAAAAGGACCTCTAGGATGTTTCTAGGGAAGTGGAGACAATAAATTTTCAGTTTTTGGCCGAGCTTTATGGCTCAAGGTGGTGCGAGGAAGAGAGGGATGAGGAGCCTTTTTATAAGGGAGGAGAGGGTGACCGTTGGAAAAATGAAAAATATTATTTTATTATAAATCCATATTCAGTTTTAAATATCTCCAATGTGATTTATTTCTAAGATAAGGTGGGTATGGGTCAAAAGAACCTCATCAAATAGAATTTGTACAAGTATAGTTTACTATTTTAACCTTAGCATTTAGATTTAACTTTAAGTTAAATAATTTTACTTTTACTGTGTCTTTTTGTGTTCTTACACTATAAGGATAATAAACATACTATAACAATCCAAAAGAACCCCAAGTTGATTATTATTAATATATATAACATTATCTAAGTCATTTGGATGATCCTTATATTTTTAGAAGTTAAATTACAATTAATAATATAATATTGTTTAAAAAATAATTTTATGTCAATTTTGACACTATTTAGTAATTTTTTTTAAAAAAAATCATAACATAAATATTAGGTCGAACAAAGTTACGTAAATCAATAAAACTTGTCATATTAACCAAAAAAAATAGTTTAATTCATAAAATGTCTAAAATTACATTTATTTGGGTAATTATAACATCAATTATGTAAATATTTCATTAATAAGATAACTACTGCATTATCTTTGTGTCATAAATAACTTAAATTATTTAATTTCTAAAAATTACAGATAAAATAACATTATGTAGGAAATAATTTTATCTTTCCATGAAATATTTATAGTCGAATTTATCTTATTTATAACCCTATATTAAAATTTATTTACTTATTAAACTCTGATTTTAACTATTTTAACCCTTCTTAAAATAAATTAATAATAAATGTCCTAATAAAATCCACGTGGGCCTAAATGGTCATATTTTATTCCTATGGTTTTATTTGGTCTAATTAAACATATCCAATAGAATTAGGACATGTGTTAGGGTAATAATAATAACATATTTACCCTTAACTACCTTATTTACTTTTAATCGTGGTAAAAAAAGTAAAAGGTTACTATTCAAAAAAAAATATTTTCATCCCATTGAACCACATTTTAGTCCTTGATATTAACCGTATCTCTTGGATTTTCGAAATTACACTCAAAGAAGCAGTAATATTATGTTTTATGTGAATTTGGAAATTCTCATAGGAGGTGGGTAAAAGAAGGTGAAAAGTTCAATAAAATTTTTATATATTTAAAATTATTATAAAATGACTCCAATGAATTTAATTGATCTTATATAGGTATTATGTATCAATTTTGACCTAAAATAAATTTAAATAAAATAAATAATTATTTAAATAAAATGTCGGTTTTTAAATAGTAACCCAGTGTTTTCACTATTCATCTAAAATTGAATGTTTCCAGAAAAATACCAAAATCACACCCTATTGTAATTTTGATATTCAAAATCCAAAAAATGAAGTCCATTTTGAAAAATTAAAATTAAAAAATTTAAAAAATTGGTTATTAATATTCATAACGGCTAGTTTTAATAATATTTTAATAGCATATCATTGTTTTGTGAAACTCAGAATTGCGTACGACAAAAGCTATCAAGGATGGCCGCGACTGCGTGTAAAGAAAACCAAGCTAGTGTTGCATGTAGTGAAATATTCCTGTGATTATTTATATAAAATAAATACAAAATATTTCGTATAAATGTCTTGGGTGTTACAATAAACCCCCCTTAAAATGAATTTCGCCCTCGAAATTCATCACTTCTAACAAACATATGAGGATACCTCTCCCTCATCATATCCTCGAGCCCCATGTAGCTTCTTCTAATTGGTTGTTCCTCCATAGGACTTTCACCAAGCGAGTGGTCTTGTTCTGTAGAACTTTTTCACTACGATCGAGAATCTCTCTTGGTTGTTCTTCATAAGAAAGATCATGCTCCTGCGGTACAACTTCTGACCTGAGTACATGTGAAGGATCAGGTATGTACTTTCTCAGGAGAGATACATGGAACACATCGTGAATTGAGAGAGATTCGGTGGAAGCGCCAATCGGTAAGCAACCCTCCCAACATGATCTAGTATTTCGAAAGGACCGATATACCTAGGGATCAGCTTTCCCTTCCTTCCAAATCTAATTACTCTCTTCCAAGGAGATATTCGTAAGAACACTTTATCACCCACTTCAAACTCAATGTCTTTTCATTGGTTATCGGCATAACTTTTTTGTCAACTCTGAGATGCTATTATGTGTTGTTGAATAGATCTGGCCTTTTCTACCATCTCATCAACAAGATCAGGTCCTAATAGCTTTCTTTCCCCAAATTCATCCGAGCAAGTTAGAGTCCTGTATTTCATTCCATAGAGAGCTTCATAAGGATCCATCTGAATACTGCAGTGAAAGCTATTATTATAAGAAAATCCCACCAAAGGTAGGTGTTGATCCCATCCACCTTTGAAATCCATAGAGCAAGCTCTCAATATATCTTCTAGAGTTTGAATTGTTCTCTCAGACTGACTATCTGTCTGAGGATGATATGCAGTGTTGAAACTCAACTCTGTATCTAGAGTATGCTGAAGACTTCGCCAGAGTTTTGAGGTAAACCTCGGATCCCAATCAGATATAATGGAAAGTGGTACTCCATGCAATCTTACCACTTCCTTCACATATATCTTGGAAAGATGATCTAGAGAGAAATCCTCTCAAATAGAGATGAAGTGTGCCGACTTTGTAAGACGATCAACTATGACCCATATCGCATTATTGCCTTTGGATGTTTTAGGAAGTCCTGTGACAAAGTCCATAGTGATGTTTTCCCATTTCCATTTGGGAATGGTTAATGGTTGTAACGTCCCCTTAGACTTTTGTCTCTCAGCATTAACTTGCTGACAAACCAATCATCGAGAGACATATTCAACAACATCTCTTTTCATGTCATCCCACCAGATGTTCTCTATCAGGTCCCTATACATCTTCGTGCTTCCAGGATGAATAGAGAATGAAGAACTATGAGCCTCATCCAGCTGCTCCTTCTTTAATTCGGGGATGGGAGGAACACAAATCCGATTCCTGAACTTTCTTATCCCATCACAATCAAGGTTTAATTCAGGAACATTTCTCACCTTCTTTTGTATCTATACATCTTCTTTCTGTGCCTCTTTAATCATAACATATATTGATGGTTGAACATTCATTTGATAAAGATACGATTTTTTCCCTTTCATTATAATTCCAATATCTATCCTTTGTAAATCCATAAATATTGGATCTTTTGTGATTCTCATCATGGATAAACTGGCATGGTCTTGTCAACTTGATGCATCTGCCACATTGATTGCTTTCCGAGGGTGGTAATGAATTGAGCATTTGTAATCCTTAATCATCTCCAAACATCTTCTTTGGCACATATTCAGCTCTTTTTGTGTGAAAATTTACTTTAAACTTTTATGATCAGTATAAATGTCACACCATTCTCCATAAAGATAATGCCTCCAAATCATTAATGCAATGATTACCACAGGTAACTCCAAATAATGAGTTGGGTAATTTTTCTCATGGATTTTCAACTGTCGTGAGGCATAAGATATCACCATATCATTTTGCATAAGAACACACCCCAATCCCTTCTTGGATGCATCACTATAGATCAAAAACCTTTCCCCACTACAAGGCAGTGTGAGCATAGGTTCACTGGATAACCTTATTTTCAACTCCTTAAAATTCTCTTCACATTCCTCTGTCCGAACAAACGTAACTCCTTTCCGAGTCAACATGGTGAGGGGATTAGACAATCGTGAAAAATCATTCACAAAACGTCAATAATATCCATCCAAAACAAGAAAACATCGGATCTCAGTTACTGTTGTTGGTCTCGACGATCTTTCGACAACCTCTGTTTTTGTTGGATCCACAAATATCCCCTCTTTTGAGATTATGTGATGCAAAAATGAAACTTTTTGAAGCCAAAATTCACACTTGGTAAATTTGGCATAAAGCTTCAACTTTCACAGGGTCTTCAATATAATTCTCAAGTGATCTTCATGTTATTACTTGTTCTTTGAATACACAAGAATATCATCTATTAAGACTACCACAAACTGATCATGATAGTCTCTAAAGACTCTATTCATCGGATCCATGAAGTTAGCACGGGCATTAGTAAGACCAAATGGAATCACTCTAAATTCATAGTGTCCATCCCTTGTACGGAATGCTATCTTTGGTGTATCCTCCCTTTTGACCCTTAATAGATGATACCCTGAACGAAGATCAATCTTGGAATTGTATTGAGATCTGCGTATTTGGTCAAATTAGTCATAAATGCGCGGGAGACGATATTTTTTCTTGATAGTGATCTTGTTAAGTTCTCGATAATCAATGTAGAGTCTCATTGATCCATCTTTCTTCTTAACAAACAGAAAAGGTGCTCCCCAAGGTGATGCACTAGGGCGTACGAACCCCTTATCAAGATTCTCTTGGATTTGCTTCTTCAATTCCTGCAACTCAATTTGGGCCATTCTATAAGGTGTCTTTGAAATAGGTAAAGCACCCAGTACGAGTTCTATTGAAAACTCGACTTCACGTTTTGGTGGAAGACCCGACATTTCTTCCAGAAAGACATCATAAAACTCACGTACAATGTGTATATTCTTAATCGTGAGATTCTCACCAACCATTTGAGATAAATAACCTTCATTTAGTGGAATCAAGATAAATAAGATGGATGAAATTTTCACTGGAAGGTTATGTTCATCAATTCATCGATAGATGATCAAAGATTGATCTGGAATATGAAATGTGACTTCCCGTCTTTGGAAATTGATATAAGCTTCATATAGAGAAAGCCAATCCTTGCCAAGAATCACATCAAATTCCACTATAGGGAGGATCACATGATTTGCAGGAATCACTTTCCCACAAACATAAATAGGAGAAGAATTATAAACTTTTTATGTGACTGTTGTGCCATTAGGGGTTGTCACAGCTATCTCAACATCTAATTGATGAGGTAATACGGTGTTACCCTTAGAAAATTCTACAGAAATAAAAGAGTGGCTGGATCCAAAATCAAATAAAACATTTTCTACTTTCCAGTGGATGATAAGTGTACCTTTTACCACTTCATTATCGTACTCCACATCGCTGATAGAAATTGCATGTGACAATCATTTATCATTATCCTTAAGAGTTTGTTGACGTCAATCATCATAAAAAAACCTTGGATTAGGGCATTGATTGGAATAATTCCCCATTTCCTTACACTAGTAACATTAAAGTGTAGGAGGTGCATTCTGTGTATCCTTTTCATTGTTCGCATCAATAGACATCTTCTTCCCATCATTGCGGAATTCAAATGCCCGATGACTTTCCTTTCTACATTTTAAACACTTACTTGTCCCTTTATGAAAACTCCCTCCATGTTTCTTTCCAAACTTTGAGCATAAGGGAAAACTCATATTCTTTTCAGTGTGCTCATTAGATTTTACGTTGAATTCCATTTTCCTCTTCTTATCAAACCCATATGACTGATGGGTTACTCCAATATCGATCTCAACTATGATAGCACAACGAACGATTTCCTCTTAGCTATTGAAGTCCCGTATGGCTAACGCCCTTTGGAGACCTGGTTTTATGCAACTAAAGAATTGATCGATCTTACTCTCAGGTTCGATAATAATACCAGAAGAATACCTTGAAAGTCTTGTAAAATTTGCTTCATAGGTACCAACAGATTCATCTTCCTTTTTCTTTAGTTCAAGAAACTCCTTCTCCATCTTTGTTCGGAGAATATGAGGGATGTACTTATTGAAAAATAAGTTCCTGAACTCATCCCATTCCATGGACTCAATTTCATCTCTTGTCCTTGTATTATTGACAAGATTCCACCATTGATCAGCATTTCCTTCCAAATGATACACGGCTAAGATGACTTTATCATACTCATAACATTGAAGAACTGAAAATATATTTTCAGTAGTACTGATCCATTGTTCAGCAACTAATGGATCAGTAGACCCGCTTAATGAAGGTGGATGCTGTCTCATTAAGGAATCAACAGAATGTTGCTCCTTCCTTTGCTCATTTGGATGTTCTGCATGATTCATAGCTTCAGAAACTTGTGTGAGCACGGATACAAGATTTTTCATTCCATCTCCCATAATGTTTGGTTGCGCAGGGGGACAATCATTGCATTGTCCGTCTCATTCCGTATTAACACAGTTCCTTCGGATTCTATCCATTGACTAAAACCAAGAGGAATAGTGTGAGAAACACTAATTATAATAGGAAAACCACATAATCAAGAATAAAATTTCACAATTAAGGTCTTATCCTAGGTTATTCATGGCCATTTCTAAAACACTATGATTGTGTTATATGCCTAGACTTATCCTTAGGATTATTACTAAGGCTTTCCCATCCTAGTTTCCAAAGGTTGACTATACATTTCCTCTGATACCAACTATAATGAACCATTCTTTTCATACATTGTTAATACTTCATAATTGAAGTACACCTATTAAAACATATAACAAAACCATGAAATTACCGTATATGTATACTGTCTTTAGAAATAGGGAATCATAAACAACTGGTTCATAAAGAATCTACACTGTCTCCAATTTATTTAATCATATCTAGAGTCCCTTTTGGCATATCCTACTTAATAACCTTCTTCCTAACCTGGGTAAAGAAAACATACAAAGGGGTGAGCTCAAATTCTCAGTAATGGTAAACAAAAGAAATATCAATCACATCATATTCATAAGAACATAACAATTTGGAAATCATACCCTGAAAAAGAGATCAAAATTTCATAACATGGGATAAATCATGATTGCGAAATGAAATCCCAATAATAATAACATAAAACATGAAGTTTTGTGGCATACACACATAATCATAGAGAATCATTTCTTATTAGTCAAGACTCATTGCCAGGATTATCTTAGTGGACAAAGTCCATTTCTGAACCATGTTCATTCCTCGTTTCAGTCCTGTTTCACTGAACCGGTTTAACCTACCGTTCCAGCCATGTCTATCTCATCAAATATAAAATCTTTACCCAATTCATTGGAGGGAGATATAGTTCCCACCCATCTCATAATTATACCATTCTTATGTGTGCCAAAAAATCATAAACCATACATCATAGCATAACCCATGTAATGAATAGGATATTCTTAAACATCGTGACATCATAAAAGAATTCATATAAGTTAAAGGAACACATAGAAATAATTCCATCACAACATAATAAAATCAATGTAATAATAGGGATAGAAACATAACCCTTTATTATCTTAGATGAAAAATAATTTTGATAAAACACTTGAACTCCATTCTTGAGGAAAATATCATTTCCACTTAAAAAACACATTTCCTTTCTTAACATGTCATACAATTCTGAACATAAAGAATTTGATTAAAAATAAATGTGAAAAATTTTAAAGGATGGTTCTTGGAAATAATGTATTAAAAATCCATTCATGCCGTATAAGTTAAAAAAACATTCTTCTCGTACTTTTGTTAGAAAAGTTAAAAAGTACATCGTTCGATAAACGACAAAAGATTCCTTTCATATATTTTACAAAAAACTCACCGAAGGGTAAAACTGGATTTAAACAATTGTAGGTGGATGTAAAAAATATTATATATTGAGGAAACATGGATGTGTATGATAAATCTTCCCCAGTAAATTTTGATGTATAAACAATCTTGTATAAAAATTGATATCACGAGATTTTTCCTTACCTTAGGTCCGATTTGCTTCGTAAGTGTCCGAAAATTCTTTATAATGATTTAAATAATGTCATTGACTTATACCAGAATCATACTCATTGTTATGATATCATATATGGTCATATTCTTAGTTTATTATTAGTAATATTTCATTGCTACTTGTTATTCTGGTGTTTATTACTTTAGGATCTTATGCATGTTTTGTCGAATAAATTCTTATTCTTAGTTTTAGGTTATAGATACCTCATTTCCAGAATGGTATTATTGTAATATATATCATATTTATTCACTCAATTCATTTATGTAATCATTATGAAATGAAAATCATGTAGAATGAGTCGCATCACATTGTGGAGACAGTATTCCGTACGTACGCACGAGCGATAATATCGTTCCCATGATCGTGGAATTGTATTGGATTGTATGTATACTATTTCAGAATCAATATCACTTTACAATAATCATATATATTCATTTTTACACAATTATACCCATCCAATTAAGGTGGTGGTGGAAAATAGATTACACCACGGCGTGGAGACGGTATTCCGTACGTACGCGCGTGCGGTGATTTCATTTTCCGTAGGATGGATAGATGGTGAAATTGGGTTGTTTCATACTTATAATAACATATCAGTATATGAGTCATACAGATGTTATTAATTCATAATGATAAAACTAAAGAAGAATAAGTGGAAGAAGAAATAAAGTTGAACGAATCGGTAACAGACATTACCTCGTCTTTGAAGTGATTCTTTGAGACCTCCTTTTATGGCACTAAAATCGGTCTTTGAAGAAGACCAGGACCTCTAGGTTGTTTCTAGGGAAGTGGACAGGATAAATTGGCAGGGTTTGGCCGAGCATGAAAGCCTAATGTGGTGTGAGGAAGAGAGGGAGGAGGTGCCCTTTTATAAGGGAGGAGAGGGGCACCTTTGGAAAAACTAAAAATATTATTTTATTATAAAGACATATTCGGATTAAAATAGCTCCAAATTGATTTATTTCGAAGCTAAGGTGGGTATGGGTCGAAATTATATCATAAAATAGAATTTGGACAAGTTTAGTTTACTATTTTAACCTTATCATTTAGATTAAACTTTATGTTAAATAATTTTACTTTTACCGTGTCTTTTTGTGTTCTTACACTATAAGGATAATAAACATACTATAACAAGTCAAACAAACCCCAAGTTGTTTATTATTAATATATACAATTTTATCTATGTCATTTGGCCGAACCATAGATTTTTATGAATAGAATAACAATTAATAATATAATATTAGTTTTAAAAATGTTTTTATGTCAATTTTGACTCTATTTAGTAATTGATTTTTGGGAAAATCATAACATAAATATTAGTTCGAAAAAGTTAGATAAATCAATATTAACATTTAATATTAACCTTGAAAATTATTGTAATTCATAAAAAGTCTCAAATTACATTTATTTGGGAATTTATAACATCAATTATGTCAATATTTCATTAATAAGATAATTACTACATCATCTTTGTGTCATAAATAAATTAAATTATATAGTGTCTAAAAATTACAGCTAAAATACCATTATGTAGGAAATATTTTTAGCTTTATAATGAATATTTATAGTCGA
Source organism: Viscum album (assembly GCA_963277665.1). Lineage (NCBI taxonomy): Eukaryota > Viridiplantae > Streptophyta > Magnoliopsida > Santalales > Viscaceae > Viscum > Viscum album. The sequence continues at coordinate 1,216,570,827 of OY728157.1, forward strand.
ATTTATATTTTTTATATCCCTATATTAATATTTATTTACTTATTGAACATTGATTTTAACTATTTTAACCCTTCTTTAAATAAATTAATAATAACTGTCATAATCTAATCCAAGTGGGCCTAAATGGTCATATTTTATTCCTAAGGTTGTTTTTTGTCGAATTAGACTTATCTAATAGAATTAGGACATGTGTTAGGGTAATAATAATAACATTTTTACCCTTAATTACCCAAATTACTTTTAACCGTGGTAAAAAAAAGTAAATAGTTACTATTCACCAAAAATTATTTTCATCCCATTGAACCACATTTTAGTCCTTAATATTAACCGTGTCTCTTGTATTTGCAAAATTCCACTCATAGAAACGGTAAAATTATGTTTTATGTGCATTTGGAAATTCTCCTAGGAGGTGGGTAAAAGACGGTAAAAACGTTCAATAAAATTTTTATATATCTAAAATTATTATAAAATGACTCCAATGAATTGCATTGAACATATATTTTTATTATGTATCAATTTTGAAATAAAATAAATTTAAATAAAATAAATAATTATTTAAACAAAAATTTGGTTTTTAAATAGTAACCCAGTGTTTTCACTATTCAACAAAAATGGAATGTTTCCAGATAAATAAAAAAATTTCACTCTAGGCTTATTTCGATATTCCGAATCCAAAAATGAATTCCATTTTGAAAAATAAAATTTACAAAATTTTAAAAAGTGGTTATTACTATTCATAACGGCTAGTTTTAATAATATTTTAATAGCATATCATTGTTTAGTGAAACTCAGTATTGCGTACGATGCAAGCTATCAAGGAAGCTCACCATTGCGTGTAAAGAAATCCAAGCTAGTGTTGTGTGTAGTGAAAGATTCCATTGATGATTTATATGAAATAAAAAGAAAATATTTCTTATAAAACTCTCGGGTGTTACAATAAATGAGTGCTTCAAATAATTTATTTTTTATGTAAGATAAGAGCAAATTTAAGGAAGAAATGGTGAATTATATTTTTGAACAGTTATAAGGTTACAATTTATTAAATATTTAAGTTAAACATTGAATAATGTTTTTAGATTAATGTATTGTCTCACCATATGAGGATTTATTCCTAATGGATGTCCCCTTTTAACCCCTTTGGGTTATTATTATCTGTAGAATGATGGTATGAATTATGATGGACCACATGATCTGTTTATTCTTTTGGAATGACAAATTATAAATCATTTTATAGGGTAATTTATGAAGTGGAAATCTATCTAGGTATAACCAAAGGGAGAGATTTTACTTAAGAAAGTGAGTGAAATCAAGTATGTATAACTTCCAAAGGTAATTATCCAACCCTTGGGAAAAGATCATGATACCAAAAAGGTTGTCCTACTACCTTCCTTTATAGTGAATAAAATGTTCCCTTTGATAATCATGGATTTATATCTTTGTGATTGTTATTTTTGTCCTTATTAATTTCTATATCACTCTCTTCACGAACATGATAGTCAAATATCACAAATATGTCCATGTTTTCACTTACCACCTATGATCTCCTAAATGGAAACCCGACTATATTATAACCTGGTTAACCATTATGGATCCAACATTTATTTTTAAAGGATTTTTTAGTTCTCTATTTTATTATGTGGGTATCTATTAGATGAATTTTAAAATTACTATACATTTTATAAGATTGAAAAATTTTTTATGGAGAAATCCATTTTATGGGGGGTTGATTGTAACACCTTGAGATTTTGTGCAGTACATATTTTTGAATTAATTAATTTTTATATATATATTTTTTTTCATGCAACACTACAAATATTTTATTTTATATTAAAGAACTATTTCTAACTTATATAATATGCAACACCATGTTATCATTTAATACATGCAACATAATTTTTAACATTATCAACATGGAACATTGTGGATAGCATGAATTAAACAAAATATTTACTTTCCACAATGGCCCATGTAACACACAACAAAAATATTTTACCGAAAAATCATATATTATAAAATTTTATCATTTTATATAATAATATATAAACTAGCCATTAAGTTAATGTTTATGAATAGTCGTAATTTTTTTTTGGAAATGTATTTTTTACACAAATATATTATGAATTCATTGGTCTATAAATAATTATAATTGAATATGAAAATCGATAAAATATAAATATAAATATTTTTAATCTTGTGCTCACAAATATGTTTAACCCTAAAAAAATATATTATTTAGAGAATGTAATTAATATAATATATATTTAATATATCCTATAATATAATTTGGTATCCATACAATATATTTGATATTCATAACATAAAAAAATCCCAATTTTATACTTAAATATATATATGTATTTATTAATGAATTTTAACCACATATTACTAGAAAATCCATATTAAATACATTTTTTGTAAATTATATAGATTTAATATTTAAAAATATATTCATTCTTTTAAATTTTATCATAATTGTTATGTTTTGACAATTTTTTTTTTGTTTTTTCTATACAGTTTTATTTTTAATGAATAGTGAAAAAATATAGATTTTAACTATAGAAGACCTTTTTCATAAAATGTTTTAAAAAAGTAAATTAATTTATAAATTTATTTAAAATTATAATTAGATTATAATTTTATAAAAAAGCTAATGTATTTTAGTAGAATTAATTTCAATTTTATGTTGAATATAAAAAAAAGAAAATTTTGGATTATTTTTAATTTAAAAACATTCATTTTTTGACCAGACTACGAGATTAAATTTAAAGTAATTTTTGTCACTTATATGATTGGAATTTAAAAAAATGAATTCTATATTTTTAATCCTAATAAATTCTAATTTCTAATAAGGTTAGGTTATTTTTTGACAGAAAATATTAGTGGAATTATTTTTAATTAATTACGTTGTTTAATATAAAATTATTCTTAACAAAGGACTAAACCTTAATTTTAAGGGGATAAATTACTTGGAAACCTATAAAAAATCCATTTTATGACAATTTTTAGGCCTTATAATCACATTTCTCAATATAGGAAATTTATTTTATCCACATCCCATGGGGAAAACAACGATGGAATTCCCATTCTAGAAATTTACAACAGATGAACTCTTCTTGTAGTATAAAATTCCATCCCCTTCTCACACATCAATATAACTCTAAAGTAACTCCCCAAAATTTTATAGTACGTTATCTCATTAATGTAATACAATTGCTTGCACTACACGCAACACCAAGTTCGAGCACACCACAACTTACCAAACTAGCCATTGAAAAAGCTGTTATGATTAGTATTAACTAAATTTTGCATCTTATATACTCTATATAATTTTACCATACATATTATGTGTTTCTTATAATTAATATAATAACAAATTACTTTTATTTAGATAAAAGAAGTATTTTATAAAAATTAAATTTTACCACCTTTTAATATTGACCACTTTTTAAAACAATAATTTGACAATATTATTTATTCTATTTAATGAAATTAAATTCTTATTTAGAAGAGGGACATAAAAATTAGTTTAATATATTTTTGGTACTTTTCTAATAACTTTCATATCTTGACGAATAGTGAAAAATACTATGTTTTAATTGAAAATAACTTTTTTAATCAAAATAATTTATTGTATTAAATTATGAATTTGAATGGTTTTTATGTATAATTAGATTATATTTTTATCATTTCATACAATGTAGGTAATTATAAATAATTTAACATTTCAATTTGACATAAACACATGTCAATATATTGATAGTTTTTAATTTTTGAAACCCCGCTTTTTGGTTTTGACAACAGAAATTAATTTTAAAAAAATAAATACAACTTATATGTTTTGAATTTGGTAAATTAGACTTTGTTTTTGAATTCAAAATATTAAAATTAGATATCAGTTAATTTTTTGGTATTTTTCTGAAAACATTCATTTTTTGATGAATAATGAAAAACACTACGTAATTATTTAAAACTGACTTTTTATATAAATAATTATTTATTTTATATAAATTTATTTTAAGACAAAAAAGATATATACTACCAATATAAGCTCAATTTAATTAATTGGAGTCATTTTATAATAAAATTAGATATATAAAAAATTAATGAACTTTTTAACCACATTTACCCACATTCTAGGAGTATTTGAAAATTTGCATAAAACATAATTTTACAGCTTCTGTGTGTTGAATTACAAAAAACATGAGAGACATGGTTGATATAAATAAGTAAAATGTGGTTCAATAAGATGAAAATAATTTTTTGGTGAATAGTAACTTTTGACTTTTTGTTACCACAATTAAAAGTAAATATGGGAATTATAAGTAAAAATGATATTATAATTACCCTAAAAGTTTTCCTAATTCTATGGGATAAGTTTATTTTGGCAAAAACCAACCATGGGAATAAAATATGGGTTTTAGGTCTATTTAGATTAGATTAGGAAATTTATTATTATTTTATTTAAAGAAAAGTTAAAAGAGTTAAATTCAAAATTTAATAACCAAACTATTGTTAATATATGAATACACACAATATAAATTAAATATAAATATTCATTACAAAAATAAAAATATTTCCAAAATAATGGTATTTTATTTATAAATTTTCAACATTAAATAATTTGATTTATTTATGACACAATGATGATGTAATAATTAAATTATTAATGAAAAAATACAATAAATGGTATTATAATTATTAAAATAAATATAATTTCCAAGTTTTTATGATATCCACAAATTTTCTAGGTGACTATGACATGTTATAGTTGATTAAATGTATCTTTTTCTAAGTAATCAAGTTGTGATTAATTTTATAAAATTCGAATACCAAATAATGTCGAAAGTGACATAAATTAATTCTTAAAACTAATACAATTTTATTGGTTGATATAATATTCCTAAAAAAGAAGGTTCAAAAAAAGACATTGATAAGGTTATATATACGAATAAAGAACCACTTGAGGTTCTCTTGGTAGTTTATAGTATGTTTATTAACCATATAATATAATAATACAAAGAGACATGGTAAATGTCAAACTATTTAACTATGAGTTAAATCTAAAAGTTATTGTTAATATGGTGAACTAATCCTTTATAAAACCTATTGGTTTAGAGTTTTCAAACCCATCCCCAACTTAGATTATAAATAATTAATTTTTGAGCCATTAGAAACTGAAAATGATTTTATTATAAAATAATATCTCAAACCATTCCTAAAGTGACCCTCACCTCTCTTATAAAATGGAACTTCCCCTTATCTCAAAATCACACCTCCAAACCCATTTGGTTCTACCAAACCCTACAAAAATATCCTCTCAACATTCCTCGCATCAACCTAGTGTCCTTACATTGATCTGAAATCCATCCTTGGATCACTTTTGGTCAACGCAAAAGGAATCACCCAATGAAGAGTTAATAATTTCACCACACTCTTTCATGTTCTTTTCATTTTCCACTTACTCTTTCATTGTTGTTTCCATACCAGAATAATAACTCCAGTACCTACTACATACCTTTATATTATTATAAATATGGTATCACTATATTCATTATTCTATCCATCCTATAAATGATAATGTCACTATACGTGTGTACGTAAGGCTTACCGTCTCCACGTCATGGTGTAGTTTGTTATTCAAACACTTAATTATATGGATTGATATAATAATGAGTATAACTGATGTAAATAATAAATATAACATGTTAATGATTCTGTATATATGATATAAAATCCACTTACATACTATTTCTTAATCAATATAATGATATTGTCGCTCGTGCGTACGTACGGATTACCGTCTCTGCGACACAATGAGATTCATTCCCACATTTACCATTAAACGATGATTATAAAATTATATATTATTAATAACTATGTAATATATGAAATAATTATTTTAATGGAGATATATATATATATATATATATATTTGTATGTACTTACATATATCTTATTCCCATACTTCCATTCAATACGATATGAAAACGGAAATATGGTTAATGCGTACGTACGGCCAACCGTCTCCATAAACAGTGCCTTCTATTTCATATATCAATATATTATAAATATTTATATCATAAATATATTTGATATATAAATAATTTTTTATATTATTGAATTATTTAAATCATGATCTAAATTATATGATCAAGAATAACATGTTAAAACACGTATGATAAAGAAAGCGATTATTACCAAATATATTAATTTAACAACGAAATCGTTATTAAATAGGTAGTATAAATCCATAAATGAATCATGTATGATATAATAAAAATTAATATGGTTCTAATATAATTTAATAACATAATATTTTCATTATACAATAGGTTAAACATACCATCGGGCAATGGAAAGTGAAAGGTAAGGGATAATTCCTCAATCTCATTATTATTCGAGATTGATTATGGCTAAGTTTTTACTGGGACATATTTATTATCCTTGTCCATGTTTCATAAGAGTTTTCAAAGGGATTATTTTTATGGAACTCTTTTATTAAAACATTAATTTAAATGTTTTGAATATTCATTCTTCTAAATCATTATCATTAATTTCAATGTTTTCAAAATAGTTTTTAAAGTATATTATATATGGACATGAATGTTTTTAAAATGTTAATTCCATTCAAAAGTATCAATGTGGTGTGGTTACCCTTGATTAGAAAATCTATTTAAATGTATTCCTTTCTAAATTGTGTCACTTTTAATTGTTTTCTTGAAAATGGATATTTCTCTCACAATGTGTTTTAAAAATAATTTTCATCTATGTCAACATCCTTTGATGGATTTTAAAGTTGTTTAATGTTGATTTATTATGATACAAATCTTCCATATTGTATTGAAGGTTTTTTGATAAGATTTAATATGGATGTGTTATTTTTCTACCATTTATAGTTTATGGTTAACGTATTTATATTTCGTATGCTCGTTCTAATACGAATGTTTATCTTATGTTACAACCTTTTCATATGATGAATGTATTGGACATAGTAAATGATGTGTGGAGCCCACTATAGCTCCTCAATTCATAGGTTGGTCTCATGAGACAATTATACGTGGAATTGGATGAGGGCTTTCCCAATTTGATATATGGTTTTGGCCGAGGTGTTAATCATTTTTTACATCTTGGCTGAGGCCCTGAAAAAATGATTTAGAATGTATGGCATTATAAATTCCCTCTTTATAAAAAATAACATTGACGGTTCATGTGGTTATTCGACTAGTAGAATACCCATGACTATGTTTTATTATGGAATTATTTACTCAGCTCATATTTCTACCATAAAGTGTTCATGTTTATTGTTTGTAAAGGAATTTGTTTTCAATTATTCCCCATGCCTATTTTTATGTTATCTTATACTAAATACTTTACCCTTACTAAGCATCTAAGCTGACCCCAATCTTATGTTTTATTTTCGTAGGATTTCCATGAAGTGTATTATGATTGATATGTAGGGTTAAGATAATTGGGAATAATTGTGTTCCCAAAGAACTATATATGTTTTATTTTATGTTTTAAATTATAATGTGAAGTTGATGTATTTAATCAATAACCATGACTGCTAAACTGATCAGTCTCTCGAGACTTGATTCCTTGTAATCATGCCAATGTTATGTAATAATGCATCGACTCTGGGTAGCTGGGGTCGGGGAGTAACATATATAGAGGCATTGGATCGAAAAATATCATACTAAATAGCTCTTAAACATTATATCCCTCATCAATGAATCATATAATTTGGAAGAATTCATTCCAAAGAAGCCCTTTGGTTCTAACAAAAAATAGTTACCCGAATAAAAGGTAACATTCTTCCTCAAGTTCATTAATTTTATTTCCATTATACACACCCTAAACTCTTCTTATTACATACATGAATAACAACACCAGTATGATTAATATATTAATTTTTTTATTCTAACTGTTTGACCAACACATACACACACATCCAGATAATAGGTAATGAACATATTGTTTACATGTATGATGAAAGACCACCTTAAAAAATGATTGATCATTTTACCATTATCACCTCTCATGGAAGAAATTATGGTGGAAAAAATATTTATTTATGATATATATTATTTTTATAATTTCATTATAGTTATGATATTTTTATTGATAACATTCCTTTATAATTTTTATCCTGTGTAAATACGGTAATTTTGTTTTAGGAAATGTGGACTACAACCCTCTCAAAGCACTATAATTTGTTCACACACTTCAAAGAATGTATTAAATATTTTTTCAGTGAAATTATATGATATATGTGACATTTTAATTCTAATGTAATGATTTTATATATATATAAACTTATATGTCATTTTATATCTTTCATTCAGTATGCCAATAAATCGAAAACAACATCAATGCCTATGTATGGCCAATCGTCTCCATGAATAGTTTTTTCTATTTAATAATTATATATAAAATATAATATTATAATTTAAATAATATTAATATTAAATATATTTATACATTTTTTTTCATTATTTATGTCATGATATATTTATAAGGTCCACAGATATAACAAATTATGACACAAATGAAAATCAAATAGAATGTTAACTAGAGCATAACCTTAAATTGTTAATAAATAGGTAATATAAATTTATAATAAATCCATACATGGAGATATATATATATATAATAGTTATATAAAATATATATAATAAACATTCATTTATTATTCATGATGAATGAATGAGTAAAATGAGAGCAACACACAAGGTAAGGGAATTTCATCTCACTTTTTATTTAAATAGATACATGCTTAATTCACCACCAATTCCATTTGATTGGTCAATATACATACCACATATGTATAATATAATTATGATACCTAAATTTAGTGGTATTTAAATTTCCATTTTATGAACTTCATTTTATAGGGTTTTTGTTTCAAAAGATACTAAATCTGTAATGTAATTTTTTCTCAATTTCACTTCTTTGAGACACATTCCATGTTATTCTCCTATATTGTTCCATGAGATGTATAAACATACATTAACATGTTATATCATTAATATATTTATTTTAATTATATATTACTATCCATTTATTTTCAATTTATTATATGGGGAGTATATTTGAAATTTACCATGTAGTAAGAGTTTATTGAAACAATCTCATCGTTTCTCCTAATTGCTTATTATTATGGTTCCTTTGATGAAATATTCTGATCCATATCATAATAAATTTCATGAATTATCTTCTCCTATGGTTATTAAATATATAATAATGTATTGTTACCATTTTTTCACTATTTTTTATATAATACTGTTACAATAATGTGTTAAATGAAACCCTACATTAACCACACTTCAATCGAAAATTTGTATTCCTTCAAAACCATGTATTATAAAAATTTTCCAATAATATTATCTTATTATCTTATTATTTTAATAAATTTTTTCCCATGATTTAAATTTTTAAAAAATCATGTTTTCCATATAGATTATTCTTTTTAATTTCCAGCTGAGGAAACTTTCTATCCATTTTACGTCGCAAAGAATAATCTTCGGAGTTTATAGATTTGACCACCATCATGAACAAAATTCCATTAAATCATCCATTAAAAGACTAAAAAAATATTTTAAAAAATATTTTAAAAAATATTTTAAGACATTTATTTTCAAATTTTTTTAAAATAAATGGCTTTATAAATGTTTTCAGCCATTATTTTTATTTTATCAAATTATTTTCAAGGAAAATGTATTTTCAATTTTTTCAATATTTTTTTATAAGTTTTCAAGGAAAATGATTTCCAAATTTTTTTTTCAATGACTCATTATAAAATATCAAATTTATGTTTTTAAATGTTTTTTAAAGGGATTTATGTTTTGATGTTCCCTTTTCAATGAAAGAAGAATATTTTCATTAAGAAATTTATTTAAAATATATTTGAAAAATTATGTTCCATATTTGATTATATCCATTGATGATAGTCATGATAAAACGTATCCATTAATATTATTTCTTGAATGATTTTCTTTTATATATGGATTCATATAAAACTTTTTTCTCTTCAAAGGGTTATATGATTTTCATTTCAGCTTTCGTTCGTAGGATATGATTTAGTGAAATGATTTAGAAACATATATATTCCCATAGCTTATGATGTGATGAAATATTAATGATAAAAATATCATTTCTTGGGTTATGATTGTTTTTTATTAAAAAAATCTCTTTTATGGGTTTTGATATGATGCATGTGTTATTATCATGTATCACATGTAACTTTTTTTTTGCGATGGGTGAAATACACATCTCTCTCAAATGCATTGTGTAATTATAACAGTATATAACCTCAAAGGATACATAGGTTGTATCCCAATAATAAAAATAGGAGGTACACATGTTGTATCCCATGCCAAAAAATAAGAGGGTTCATTGTAATTATCCCATGTATGAATATAGGAGGGTACGTTGGTTGTAGCCAAATCCCGAAAACAAGACGATACAAGGGTTGAATCCCAATCATAAAAAAGTAATGTACAAGGGTTTTATTGCATTCCTGAAATTAATAGGGTGAAAACATTATATAAAAATCCTGAAAATAACATGTTAAATTAATTTTTATCCCAAGCATGAAGTAGGTATATAGGTCGTAGCCAAAGACTATCATGTTTTGAAGGTATTGGTAGGTAGTCTTGACCTATAATTTTATATGTTTATGTGTATGAAACAATTACTTGTATTCATCAGATGTTATTATTTGATGGACTTTGATCTTTATTCCCTTATGATTTATGTCTTTTGAACTATAAATAATTATGAGATGACTAATTTTTTTGTTCTTTGAAATACATGGAATATTTTTCTATTGTTATGACCACATTCTCATTCCCCTATGAAAATGTTTATACTTATATATCTCCATTATTTTTACCGTTTCTGAGTATCTATGGTCACCCCTTTTATGTTTCCATCCATTGGTTATGAAGATATATTTTATGTATGATATTTATTTGAGTGTTCTGGTCTTAGATAACCTAGTGGGATATAATATAGCTCACCCATGTACCGGAGTTTAGGTTTCCATGTTTCCAAAGAGACAAAAATAATATTGTAATTGGGAGTCTATTTGTTTAATGTTTTACGCATTCCAGTAAATATTTGTAATTTCTATTTAACTTTAGATTTTTTCTCTACTGGGATCTAATTTATCACTCCGATATTTTATGATATATTTCTCTTTGAATAAATGAAATTTATTTTTAGGCTTGCTTCACATGCAATAACGAATTTAAAGGAACCGTGAATAACTTTTAAAATATTATTATATGATTATAATCTCATAACCATGGAATATATGTTTGTAATAAGATTAATAAAAATATGAAAATTAGATATAATGAATTAATTTACACTTACATTATTAGTTAACTCATATCCATTAATACTCAATTTTGAGTAAAGCCATGTTACGCTTTAATAATATGTTATCTTCAAAAAAATATTTTTGTTTAATTTTGATAATATATACTATACATCATTTAATCACATTTTAGAATCCAAATTTTATAAAAAAATATATTTTTTTAAAATAATAATGTTAACATTTGCTTATGTTGAATGTTTGGTATTTTTATATAATGATTAATTTCAATAGAATAGTATAAAATACATTTTTTTCTGAAAATTGTTTCATATCATAAAATAATATTTTTAAAAATACTTTTTATATTTTAGATTTGGAATTAATAATATAAAAGATCCATTTTATTTAAAACAATCTAATTTATTCAAATCAGGTTATTATATTTCATACTATTGATACCAATAAATTATCATTCATGCAAATTTATATTTTTGTAAAAAAAATTGTCGAATCATACCGGGTTATTTTTATGTTATATTGATAAAAATATATAAAATTTTGATAAAATTGATTCCATATTTTTAATTACATTATTAAATTTTGGTACATATTTTCAATTTATTTTTAGGCATTAAGAATTATATTCATGTTAAAATTTATCACCCTCAAAGGGTAAACTAGGTAATTATGGATTCTAATAGAGTGATATGGCTTATAAAAATAATCTAACAGAACAATCATTATGATTTTGTGAGATATGATTGATCATATTAATTGAATATTAAAATATATGTTAATTTGGTTCCATTTTTCCTTGATTATGACATTTATATTATCTCCGAAGTGAATAAACTCACAATATAACACTCTTGAAATTAACTTCACTAATATATTCACATAGAGATAAGGATAAGTTACAAAAGAATAGAACAGTTTAATTTGAATATATTAATTTAATTTTATTATTTTTTGTTTATTTTAATTTTTTAATGATGTTAAAAATATCATCAATTTATTCGAAACAATGAGACAATGCGTATAAATATAGAAAAAAATAAAAATAAATAATTTCAAAAATAATAAATCTCATTATTTTAGGATGATTTGTTGTTAAAAAAGAGGAAAATAGTTATTTATTATTTATTATTTATGTTATAAATTATTATATATTAATTCCATGTTTGTCTTCATGCTTTAAAAATTAAAATAAAATTTAATGTTTCGAAATTGGCATTAATGAGAATTAATGAAAAATAATATATTATTATATTTTTAAAAAATAATGATAGTCATTAAAGATGAAATATAGGGTTATAATTGGTATATAATATTATTCATTACAGATTTATGAGAAAACTATTACCATATATATAAAAGTGTAACATTTTATAATTGGAAATGTCACTCCCCACAACATTGTAAATTTTTTAATATATATATATATAGTCCTTTTAATATATTTCATTATAAGAAATGTTGAATTTATCTTACACTACATGCACAAATGAGTTTCAACATTCAATGAATAAAATTTAATAATGTTATTTAAACAAACATCGTCAATACATAGCTGTTAAATTTAAATCATTAATATGAATTAATGTGTTTTAAATTTTTTTATAATTATTTTATATAATGTGATCATATTGATAAAACATTTATGGGTCCTGGAAATACTAATTTCAGAAAAATTGATATATTTATTTAATTTTTGGAACAATAATAAAATTATTTATTTTAAAACATAAAAAATTAGTTAGATAAAATATAATTCAATTTTTTATAATCATATTAAAAATATCAAGAGTAAATTTTTAGTAATTTCCGGAAAATGTTATTTTTTTGATATATAATGAAAAATGTATAATGTTAATTAAAAAAAATCATGGTTTAAAATAATTATAAAGATAAATTAAATTTTAAATTTGTTCTAATGAAAAATTATTTCAATTATTTATCAATTAGTATAATTTAGTTCATTTGAATCATTTAAATATTTATTTTTTATATTAATACATTGTACCCTTAGGAACATTTCATCTTTGAAATTTTGATTTTACATTGCAATTTCCGGATTTATTTTAAAATTAATATTCCCACTTCTAAGAATTGAATTTAGAAAAATGGATTCAATATTTCTTGTAAGAATAATTTATATTATCATATAATGTCAACATAAACATTTGACATTATTATTACAGAAAATGTTTAAAAATAATTACCCTGATTAAGATTAAAAGAGGTATTTGTTCATTGCATGCTCTAGTATTAATATTAATATTCAAAAAAAATTATTTAAAAAATATGATTTAAAATTTAAAATAATTAGGTATAAATTATATATTAATGATCTATTTTTTGGGTTAAAATTTCAATTACATAGGTAAAAAAACATGTTATTGTGGTGAAAATTAAACTGGTTAAAGCAAGTAAAACATAAAGGATGAGGAATATCATTAATAAAAAATGTGAGTTTTTTATGTTTGAGATATTGATAGATAATATCCTCTCTACCCTAAAATATTTATCAAATTATCAGCACCTTTATTTTAGTCTGACATCATATTATTGAATACATTTGGGTATTTATAAAAAAGTCACACCTCATTAATTACAAATGTTCACCCACTCTCCAAAGAAATTGTGACATCAATAAACATTTTGTTAGAATCTTCATACCATAATAATTAACAAACAAATATTTTCTAATTGAAAAACCCATATTATTTACATAAATCCAACCATGGAAGTTTATTGGTGAAAAACTAATGAAGATACTGGAAGAAGAGTTAACCTTAATCAAATTGTGTTTTTTATTTCATAATCCACCAATATAAATTGTTATTGTAACATGATGAAATAAAACAATTTTTATATTAAATAAAATCAAATGTTTTTTATTTTAATGGAATTACATATAACAATATCCACTTCAATCTAATGGGTTACGAAATCATTATTTGGGTGTACGGTGAAATACCACCTAGCAAAAAAATGTCATTTCATTCTATTATAACCTCTCCTAAAGGGTTATGATGATGAATATAAAGTATATATAAGTTTTTTTTAACACAATTATCCCGATAGAGTAATTATATAATATATAAATTATTAATTTCTATACCTCAGGGGATATGATAATGTCACTCATTTGTAAGGTGGACAACCACTTTAATAAACCATGTGATTCATTTTTTACCAATTCATTAGATGATGGATGATAAGGTTAAAATATGTTACATAATATATATAGTTATTATATTGATGAAATATATATCATTTTGAAAAAGATAATTCATCATTTTCATTATTACATTTTCACCCAATGAAAGATGATAATGTCGTTCTGGTATTAGTGGACAACTATCTTCCTTATTTGACATGACTATCTATTTCCATCACCAAACCACATGGATGATATATATGAAAATAAATAAATAATATGGTATTAATGGTATTATTATCATTATTTAATTATAATATATTTCATACCTTATACAAATTATAATCATTGAAAAACTAAAACGTTATTCATATGTATGTATGACCGACCGCCTCCATGATCGTAACATAATTAATTTCGTATAATAACATAGGATTGTTATTTTGAAAAGTATATCACAAGTATGAATTTAAAAATTATTTCATTATATTTGTTATATTAATAATTAAACAGTGATCAAATTATGAATAAAAAAACCGAAAATCAAAACATATTAAAAAAACAAGCAATTATTACCAAAACATTACATTAAGTTGGAATTGTTAATAAATGGGTAATAAAATTACATAAGAAAATAATATATGATATTATGTATAAAATTATAATTGCTAAATATATTTATTATAAAATTATATATAATATATATGGGTTTAGAATAATTATGAAATAATTTGAGACATACAGTATGTGATTTTGATCTCACTTTTACTTTTCATTAAGATACATTTAATATTCACCATATATTTCTTTTAATTTTTTTATAGACTTCACATTGATGTTTTTCAATTCCTCCACTAAAAATGAAGGATATATATATATATATAAGGATCTAACTTGCATGGGGTTCATATTTTAAAAATTGACAAAGCAGTCAGAGGTGTTTGTCTCATTTTTTTATTTGATATATATGTTATTTGATATACCTACATTCTTTTATGAGGTTATATACATAATTTTTGAGATTTAATATCCTTAAATTATTTATCATCATGTTAATTTAAATTTTATTAATTATATTTCTTAATGGGTATTTCTTTTAATGCTACAAAAGTAGTAAAGTGTTTATGTTACAATTTCATCATTTATCTTGATTGTTTATGAATAAGTATCTAATTTTGGAATCATTTTTTCTTTATTAAAAACATGATTTTAATTTTGCATTAGTTATTTATGATATTTGTAATTAACTTTACCATTTTGTCTCTCCTTATTACATAAAATAATTGAGAAATTGTTTTTAATAAAATCCATCACTATTTTACCCTTTGGTTGGGAATCTATTTTTTCCAAAAACAATTTTTAAAATGATTTAAAATTATAACTATTATAAAATTATTTTTGAATATAAATAATTTCCCATGATTTAATTTTTTAAAATATTTTAATGGAATCTTAATATTTTTTCCAAAATAATTCTCATTGGTATTTTAATGAAATGTCAAAGGAATCATTATTTCATTGTAAAGGACTTGAATAAAAATTTCAATTTCCATGACCATTATTTTATTTGAATAATAATATATTATTTTTGATTTTTATTTTTAAATAAAATTATTTTAAGTGTTTTTACTTTTTTAATAGATATTTTTCAATGTGGGAAGAACATTTTCTGTATGTAATGTTTTAAAAGATAGATCGTAGTAATGGTCCTTCTAATATGACATATTTTGATCTAAATAATTCTTTTTTGGGGATAAAAACTATGTATACCATTAATATTATTTTTCTAAATGGTTTATCATGATATGATGTTGTTGAAACCCACATATCTTACATGGGTTATAACATGATAAAGTAATTTTGAAACCATTCTCATTTATATAGTTTATTATATGATGATTTTTTTATAAAAACCTTTTCAATTCATTGTACATGATATTTTTAATGTTTTTTGGTATTGTGGAGACCATATGTATGATTTTATCCTTCTTAGGGTTTAAAAATATATCTTCCTCCAATAAATTGGGTAATTATTTATATCTAATGATATAATTATGTGAAACAAGTCAATGGACAGGGTCCACTATAGTAAATTTGGTAATCCTAATCCTCTATGAAAAATTGTGCATCAAGATCCACTTTGGGAAATAGGTGTGTCCTGATCCAATAACAAAAACAGGTGCATCCTTATCGACAATGGGAAATAGGTGCATCTAGATCTACCCTAGAAAAATGGTGATGAGTATTTATACACACTTTTTATTGGTGTGGTATTTTATCTTGATAGATTAAGTGGTTATATATATTTATGATAGTGAATCTTTTTTTACATGAGATAGTGGTTCATGATATATTTATGATGCTTCTCACTATATTATACATGTTTTTTGTAGTGCTATTGTAAAATTACATGACTCATTTCTATTACCAATTTTTTTAAATGATGATATTTTATGACATGACTCATGTTTATAATCCATGCTAGTTTGGGTTGGAACATTGTAAGTTATGTTCTTGATCCCAAACCCTTATGATTTTTGGGGGGTTTTTAGGTGATAATAGTTTAATATATATGTTAATTTCAATTACCAACCATCTAATCTCTCCCTTTATTATGTATTATTTACCTAGATTATAATGATATTGTTTATGTAGGGTATGATTATAAATAGTAAAAAAGGTAAATATCATTAGTGGAGATATTTAAGATCTTACATGAACATTGATGTTTGGGTTTGAAGACTCCAAATCAAATAAACATTTATAATCATCAAGAATCTTATTGCATAATGTATGTAATATTAATATAAAATAAAATAAAATAATAAAATGTAAAAATACTATGAATCTATTTTTGATAGCATAGGAATGTATTCATTAACATTTGGAAACTAGGATGTAAAAACATTAGTGAGATCCCAATGAATATTTATATTGAAATTTATTGGGTTATATCTAAGGATAAAACTATGTGTGAGTCAAGTTATTGGAAAATGACATGGAATTTAATAATGGATTGAGTGAGTAGTTTCCATGAAAATAAATCCCTATCTAGATATAACAAGTATTTGTTTCTCTAGAATATAGGTACTTAGGGGTAATAAATCATTAATGGGCATATTGAGTTTTACTTGATTGTCACCCATTATATGAAAGTAAGCCTTACTGCACACCTATTATTCAACTCCCTAGGAATATGATTTTGAATTTCATCTCCTCATTAAGAACCATAAGAGGGATTTAAATAAATGGTGAATTTGAATATCCTAGGAAAACACATAATGTGTTGTTGAATAAAATTAAGGTGTCATTAATTAGTGACCATATAAGTGATTTTCAGTGATTATGTGTATTTTTAATATGATTAATGTTTATCATACTATATATTCATATTTTAATCAATGGATGTACCCTAAAGGTACCAAGATAATACTAAATGTAATGGATAATTAAATGAATTAACTCCTAAGAAACCAAAATTTATGGGATTTGGAATGAAAAATATTTTCTATATGATCAAAAAACAATCTCAAGATATGAATCACGTTGAGCTTCAAAACGGTAAAATGAGGCAAATACATTTTTTTATTCATTTATGAGGAAACACCCAATTTTTTAATTATTCTAATTATACATTATTTTCCACAATATGGATCAACACCATTGAAAAAGATATTTCCCATTCTTTTGTGTTGAGATAAAGAAAAACTAATTTTTAATTTTTATCAATTAGAAGATGTTGTAGATCAGTGGTATAATCTTATTGTGAATATGAGGGAACAATATGAAATTGAATCTATAGATTGATAAATGATTAATTGGTCAATGATAACTATGTACGCCCTGATATTCTACAATAAAGATTGTAAACCTAATTCCATGAAAATAAAAGATAGGATGATAATTCTATTAGTACTTATAAAAATAATTTTACATGGATCATAAGGCACACATTTGGTTTAATCATTTTCACAAACTAATAAATTAATTTATTATATAGTGTCCAAACAACAAGTCATAAAATGGATTTAAATATAAGATAATACAACACATATAAAAAAGTTATTCGATGTAAACGTAATGTAGAAATAGAAATTGTAAATTCTTGACAATTCCTTTGGGTTTTATAAGAAAAGGAACATCGAGTCTCCGTTAAACTAAAATATTAGAAAGAAAGTATAGATATAATCATGATAGAAATGTGGGAAGTGGCATCAATGAAACCTACTGATTAGAACTAGAAGGTTCTGTAAATGTTTAAAGGTAAATCATAAATCCTGAAATATAGTCAAAATTTAATTAATGGGATGGTTTTGTAAATGGATCAAAAGATTATTCCAACTATTTTTTAACTTATAATTTGATGTTTTAGAGAAATTTTTTTGGAAATTATGTGAATCAGTTTCTCAATACAAGGTTTAATAAGGAAGATGAGCCACAACATCCTATAATGAAAATTACAAAGGGAAATATTTTTAAATCACAACAGATGACATGAATAATTATAATTTTTTCACACTTATGTTCAAATCATTATTTGAGAATTTCATTATTTATTTTGTATGAATGGGAACTATGATGATCTTATTGGTAATACTTTTGTGAAACTTCTTGTGATTATCTCTTTCTACATGTATTTGAGAATAATAAAATCACACTTGATATTATATAGATATAAGGATGAATCCAAAGTTCCAATGATTTTTCTCATACATAAGATCTTATATAACGTATAAATAGTTAATTACAATTTTAATGTATTTATTTATCCATGTTATATTATCTTAAGAGTTATGGATACCATCTTAGGTTTATGATTATATGTTTTAACATAATATCAAAGTCATTGAAACCAATTTTGAGATTATATTTGTTGTGATTTTATCATGATTATAGATATTTAATGTTACATTTATTTATATAAATGATTTGGTTCAGTATATGTTTTAATAACCATGTTATTCTAGGAGGAATTTCTTTACAAGTTTTGTACCTATGTATTAATATAGGGTAATCAATAGAGATTACTTTATCTTTATTATTGTATAAATTATGGGTTTTAATTCATCACATTATGAGGTAAAGACACATAATTTTTTCATATAATATCTCTCCTTCATTTTACTTTCTAGAATATACATTAAAGAAGTCTTATTGCTGCACGAATACCATATTCAGTTGAATATCATAGAGATTATATGATTACATTGAATTTTTTGAGATGTATTTTGAAAGATAATTATATGGATTTTAGTTTCATCACATAGAATCGTCCTCATAAATATATTCATTTTGAGGTAATAATTATAAACATAGAGGATATGATAAGATATTATTCTATGGATTTAAAATGAGGTTGGGATCA
This sequence comes from Viscum album, assembly GCA_963277665.1. Lineage (NCBI taxonomy): Eukaryota > Viridiplantae > Streptophyta > Magnoliopsida > Santalales > Viscaceae > Viscum > Viscum album. The sequence goes on from OY728157.1 coordinate 1,216,590,678, forward strand.
ACACATTTCTATGTTTATGTTTAATGAAATAATTTCTTTCACTCAATCATTGAGATAGATCCTTATAAATACCTTTACCAAAAAAAATTATAGAGCCCCAACATACTGGAAATATTATTGACAATTAAAGCTGTTAGAGACCATATGAAATAGAAGAGTAGGATAACTATATTCAGAAATACATCAATGTAGATTTGACTTGGATGAAAAGTTATATTGATAATAACTAGTGTGATTAAGAATTTAATGTTCTTGATAATTTCTTTCTAGGAATTTCATTATATAGGATGGGTATGAGATTCGGGAATATATGGAATCAAGCCCTAGGTATATCGATCCCATTAAAATACTTGACTATACTGGGACAATAGTTTATCGTTTGGATCATTCAATGAACCTATGTTAGGTTCAGGATGTGTTTCATGTATCACTCATAAGGAAATATATAACACAAGTATCACAAGAAATAAAATTAAATTTTATACCACTTGGTCATGATTATTCATAAGAGGACCAATAGGTATGGATTATGGATCGAGAAAAGAATGTTTTACAATGCATGAAAACTAACATGGTTACTGGTTTATAGTGAATCCACCAATTTAAAAAAGCTATTTGAGGACTTGAGGATATAATAAGGTATAAGTTTCCTCTATTTTCATTACCAATATTAAAAATATTAAGGGATAAGTTAATTTTATGGGTTGTAAAATGTAAAAAACAATGATAATTTAAAATATTATTTTTCAAGAAAAATATCTTGAACTAGTTTTTTATTATGTTATTTATTGAGTTTATATTGCAATACACACTAACCTGATTTTTAATGAACAACAAAAAAAACTAATATTATTATTTAAAAATAAATCATTATCAAATAGCTGTTAAAATAATTTAATATAATGGATAAAGTAAATATTAATTATAATGTATACTGTTTTTCATATATAGAAAACATATCAATAAAAAATTACACAATTTTTTAAATAAATTATTTATCTATTTTGAGCATTTTATATATCAATAGTGATCGTTTTATTTATTTTTTTGAAAAATAATAAAAATAAAACTTTTTAAATATTAATTTGATGAAATGAAATTAATTTTATAAATCATCATATCAAAATTGTCATAGCGTGAATTTTTTTAATTTTATGAAAAGACTGAATTTTTGATATAGAGTGAAAATTACAATATATTAATTGAAAAATGAAATATCATCTAAACTATTTATAAAAATAAATTATATTTTAAATTGGATTAAAATTAAAATTAGTGATATAATTAATCTATAAATCCTATTTTTTCAATGTAATAGTTTTCATATTGAATTTTTATATTAACAAATTATAATCCTTCAATAATTTTCTCTTTTAAAATATGCTTTCCCATCACACCTATGTGATTAATTTTATATTAAATTTTTTAACTTCTATGAATTGATTTTGTAAAAATGAATTACTTATTTAAAATATTAATAATTTATATTATCTTATATGTTAAACGTTATTTATAACAGTAATTGAATAAAATTAAATTTTTATTACCATGATTGTGGTTAAAATTAATTTTTATGCACTACATGAACATGTGATAAAATTAGGTTTACCCACAGTTATTATTTTTTAATGTTATTTGGATATTATATTTAAATTTAGTATGTATAAAATATCTAATAATTCTACTTTTTTGGGTTTATAGGATAAATTACCATGGTTAAAGAACTAGTTACCATTTTGAAATTTAATAATATAAAACAGATAAAAGGATAATATAATCTCTCCCCTTCATTATGTATCAATTTTGGATCCACATTAGGTGAGATTTTCCTCTCAATATTTACAAAATTTGGGTATTTACCCAAATTCCCCTCCCTAACAATAAATGGCCACCCCAATCCCCTATTATTTACCTATCAAAATCCTTTTGATTTAACCATTAACTACCAAAATAACATCCAAAATTCCCTCCTATCATCCTAGAATCCTAAATTTGGTTAAACATACAACTCATGTTGTATTATTGTGAAAACATATGGAGGATACCCAAATAAGAGTTAATGTTCCTCAACATGTATTTTTCTTTTATTTCTTCATCCATATAATTAAATTATTTTTAGAAAATGATTACATAGAAACCATAGTGTCTTTAATATAATAATATGTTTTTATGATAAGTTCATGACTTATTAAAATATCCAATTCCATCAAATGGGTTATGAAATCATCATTCATGTTTAGAGTGGACTAGAGCCTTTAATTACGATGTAATACATTTATCAATTACCATATCTCGGAGTTGAGAATGGTGATGTTTCATGACCCCTCCCCCGGGGCCCGGGTCGTGACTACACCAAGCCTGTCTTCCATAGGCCAGGGGCTGGAGACTAGCACCAAAGGTGTAAATCCCTTAACTCGGAAGGCATTGCCTTTAAAGCATCAAAACGCACACAATAGAGTATGAGTTGGAAGAAAAATAGTAAATAATATTGTATACAAAGAGTGATGAATGTTGAGGGGATGGAATACAAGCCCAATAAGAAAATACAAGTACAACAGAAAACAAGTATAACTAAAAAGGACAAAACAACTGAAAGGTGAAGAGAAGCTCATGGATCATCCACCGTGGATCCTACCTCAAGGGTAGGTACAGATAGCTTGCTCAGCGCTCCACGTCTGTCGATCTCCTCCACGTACCAACACATTGTATGGTCCACCTGCGGGTACCATCTAGTCCTAGTACTCTCAGCCTTAGTTGGCGCTGTCTATCGTCTACAACCAACACAATGAGGTGAGAGCATAACCCCTGAAGGGGTGAATTTAAAGATACTCAATATGGACCCCGTGACCCTCAAGGTCTCACTTAAATCCAAAAAGAATAAACCACAAAGTATGAATTCAACAGATAACTCCTCTTAGGTATATGCACATACATATACCAAAGTAATTATTTAATCCATCTCCATCATGAGGTAAACACAAAAGTTACTGACTCAGTTCAACCAATATTTTTATTCTAGAGGTAGTATCAACTAAAATCTTCAGTCACACTGTTGAGACCTCTGCTGCTGGAAAACTCCTTCTCTATCAAGTATAGTGGGCCTGCCGCACTCACACAGAGGCCTTTTCCACTAACTTAGGACTGCTGAGTTACTCATGCTGTCAAATACCATGGGTCTGCCACACTCACATAGAGATGCTCCCCACCATGGGTATGTCGCGTCACATAGAGGCGCTGCCCCTCGTAGCTTTCTGAGGTACTCCTCCTCTCGAGTACCATGAGTCTTCCGCGATAACAGAGATGAATTCCCCAATTTGGGTCTACTGCAACACCGTGGTGCTCCACACTGGACTAGTCGAGTAACTCCGAGTCGAATCGGTCAGCTGTCATCAGGTTTCAGCCAACTACTATGTTTTTTCACTATGCACGCTCCTCTATGGAAAGATCCACTCCACAAGCTACTGGTCGATGATCCAACTTTCCTAAAGTCCCACGTAGAACTATCTCAAAGTTTTGTCACATCATAGGGGTCTCAATGAAACAGACGCCGCATCAATCAGTCACCCGGTCTGTGTGTTATAATCCTTTTAGTCCTGGGGGACCAGTTGGATTCCTGCACGATCCAACTTGACTATATCTCAACATTACCCCTAACTCTAGTGGGGTATACTCAATGGGATCGACATGCTCGAAGAAAACCAGAAATGATGATGGTTCATCAAATAGACATGTAGTGCCAATGATATGGCCAAAATAGAGTAATGGATATGTAGAGGGCACGGGTCCCATTCTACCCGGTCGGACCGACCTGACCCAACCCAACCCAGTCTTGGACGACCTGGTCTGGGTCAACCCAGTCAGACCTATTGGATCTGGCCCAGTCTATTGGGTGGGCCAGCCTGTTAGGTTCGACTCGGCCGGCTGGGTCCAGCCCAGCTGGCCGCTTGGGCGGTGCAGCCCAGACTCAGGGTCGATTTGGTCTGATGTGTCGCAGGGGTGTGGACCGGCACGGATCGGCCTAGAGGTGATACTGGTCCGGTTCGTCAAGGGCGCTACGAGGGAGAGAACACACCAGCTCAACTTGGAGACCGTGGGTAGGTTGGGACACCGGCTAGGCCGGGTGGCCATGAGGGGGGTCGGCTCGAGGAGGCGTGTGGGATGCTCATATGCCGAAAGGTGGGCTATTTTTGGGAGGATCATGGGGCGCACATGGAGGACGGAATGCCGGCCGGTTCAGGGAGGCACGCGGGGTGCACATGGAGACAGGCAGGCGGCCCGATGGCGTATGGTCGGGCAGGGCGCGGCCAGGGGGGCCGACAACGTATGGTCGGGCAGGGCGCGGCCAGGCGGGCCAGTGGCTAGGAGGTGGCGGGGCTGGATGGTTCGGTGCGGGCCTTTCGGGGAGGTGCATGGGGAATGCGCGGAGGCCAGTAGGTGGGATGGTGGCGTTCGGTCAGGCAGGATGCATCCAGGTGGGTCGGCGGCCGGGAGGGGGCCGGCCAGGCCGATTTGAAGTGGATCAGGCCGGCAGTGCATGGCTGGGAGCACCGGTGCACCGCGGGGGAGGCACGGTTCATGGAGTCCGCGATTAGAATAGCCTTTGTTATCGTTGCCTTCATCGTTCTATCACCTCATTTCCATTCCAATGTTCATCATAAACAAGATCAGCTGAGGGGTCGGGCCATGTTGGTTTGACCCGCACCCTCCACGTTTAGGGTGGTATCAAATGGTTCATCAAAGAAGTACGATGAACAAAAATTATTTTACAATCTCTAAATCGATTCATTTCCAACTTAAGATGAGAAAAGAAAAGGGATAATACAAAAATAAAACCCTTTACCTTTGATTATCAGTCATCAACGTTGATATCATGAGAAGAAGATGAAGGAGTTCTTCATTCGTTGGGTATGCCACACATTTCCAAACCCTAGTTGCGTTGGCTATAGAAGATGCTCCACATCGGTAGGTGTCCTAGGAAGATGATGGGGAATGATCATCATCGATTTTCATCATTGGAAGAACACATTCTTCATTCTTCATTCTTCATTGGGAGCATTCCAAACCTCTCAAACTATGCCCTTTCCAAACTCCCACCCAAATGCCAAATTTGTGCAAAATAATAGATTAGAGTATCTATTAATTCGTTGGAAAGAATTAAAAAAATGAATTAATTACTTGGATCCACCTAATTAATGTGAAGGAATGGAACAAATTAATTAGGGGAGTTGGCACAATTTAAATAAAGGGAAGTTCAAGAGGCATTGCATCATTAATGAGGGGTAGTTGAGAGGTTTTACTGTCTTCCATCGATAGGGGGGTAATCCCCGTGTGGTCTTCACGTCCTAACCTGTTACAGGAGGTTATGTTCGGGTGGGCCCCACAACTATAACCTCGCATTGGAGGTTAAGGTGTCGTGTTACCACCACCAAATTCCATGAGGAGGTTTTAACCACCAATAACCCACATGTTGACTCAAATAAAATAAAGTGAAGCTCACTTTATTTTGTTAATTTCCATGAAAACCCAAAAATTATCTTTTATTCTCGACTCACTGTCGTTGAAGTGAAAGTCTTCTTAAGTAAATATTGGGGTTGTGAGTTCAATGGTGCCCTCTAATTTTAGTTCCAAGCATCGGTTCAAATGTTACAAAATCTTGCATGAATGTTTTCTGAACGTACCTGAACAAAAATTCATAAATATATTCCATGCACACCAGACCTCGGAATCATGTTTTGATAGTTTTCACCGACTCGTAAAATTCTCCAGTATTTATGAGAAAAAATTCCACAGAAATTCTGGGTCTTACATTCTGCCCATCTCAAGGATTTACGTCCCCATAATCTAAAAATCGAACTAGGGGAACAAGTGGGGTTACTAAGCATGCATCTGAGCCTCCCGTTCCCATGTGCTCACCTGGAGCTTCTCGTGCTGCCAGCGAACGCGCACCAGAGGAATTGATTGTCCATGTAGGACCCACTTCTGTTGATCCTCAATCTATACTCCAACCTCCATAAAACTCACCCCATCATCGACATCCATCACTCCATGGTCAATGATGTGAGAAGGATCATGAACGTATCTCCTCGGCTGAGAAACATGGAAAACATCGTGCACCCAGCACAACTGAGGTGGAAGAGCTAAGCGGTAAGCCACCTCGCCAACTCTTCTAAGGACCTGAAAAAGTATGATGAATATCGAAGATAACATGTCACCTCGGACAAATCTCTATAGAACTCATCGAGGTGAGCATCAAAAAAAGATGTGGTCGCCATCCTTTAACTATAATGGTCTCTGTCGCCTGTCATTATACAACTCTTTCCTACTCTATGTAGTCTTCATCCACTCCTAGACGATCTGCACTTTCTTTGTGGTAGCTCATACCGTCTCTGGTCCCACTACTGATGACTCCCCAGGGTCTGTCCAGCACAAGGTTGATCTGCATGGTCTCCCGTATAATGCCTCACAAGGTTCCATTCCTATGGTAGAGTGATAGTTGTTGTTGTATGAACAATTCACCAAAAGAAATTGATCCTCCCAATTGTGACTAAAGTCAAGGACACATGCACGCAGCATGTCCTCGAGGGTCTAACTGGTCCGCTTAGTCTGACTATCCATATGAGGATGGAAGGTGGTTCTCAGATGAAGCTACATCATGAAAGCCTCCTCCAACCCCTATCATAGCCAGGAAGTAAATTTTTCATCACGATCAGAGACAATCCTCGAAGGTACACCATGTAGCTGCACAATCCAATGCACGTAGAGGCATCACATGCTCTCTAATGAACTCTACTCTCTAATCAGTAGGAAGTGGGCTGACTAGGTGAGTCGGTCAACGATCAACCAAATCAAGTTGTGATCCCTAGATGTATGTCGAATTCCTATCACGAAGTCCATGGATATCCCATCCCAATTCCACTTTGGGACCTCTAAAGCTTGAACCAAGCCTGCTAGTACCTGGTTCTCCACCTTTACTTGCTAACAATTGAGGCATCGAGAGACAAACTATGCTACTACCTTCTTCATACGTGGCCACTAGTGTTGTCATCAATGGTCTTGGTACATCGTCGCCACTCCTAGATGGACCGCTAGTGGGGATTTCTGGAACTACCTCAACACTTCCTCTTGAAGTGACATTGGTACCATAGCACCTCTTGTGAAGAGGAGGACGTTCTCCCCACCTTCAGAAAATCCATCAGCTGTCAGTCCTGTGGATATCTGAGCACGTTGGGTCTCGCAGTCAGCATCCCCATGTTTAGCCTCCCTAAACCACTGAATATGTGCGTGATTAACTGTAAGAGACTATAGAAAGTCTGCTCCATCTATATCGACAAAGGATATCTATAAGGCAGCCAGTTGCTCTATCGCCTCTCCTAGTAACTGTATACCAGATCTCTTGCTGAGTGCATCTTCTACAATATTACCCTTCCAAAGATTATATACTATCTCAAATCCATAGTCTTGAAGGAACTCAATCCACCGCTACTATCTCAGGTTCACGTCCTTCTGAGAGAAGATATACCTTAGACTCTTGTGATCTGAGTACACAGTAAAATGATCTCCCCTCAGATTGTGTCACCACATCTTCGAGGAGATGACCACTAATTATAACTCTGGGATATGGGTAGTGTAGTTCTGCTTGTGCTATCTCATCTTCTGAGGAATTTATGTGATACTTGCTCCCTACTACATCAGGATACACCCGAGTCTACTCCATAAGGCATCGTAGTAGACTACGTACCCTACGCCTTCCTATAAATCCTAAAGATGGGGTCACTATTCAGCCTCTGCCTCAGCTCCTGAAATCTTTGAGGGAATATCTCTGACTACACAAAGAGTTGACCCTTCTTCGTCAATGATGATAGTGGTGCGGTAACTCTGAAAAAGTCTGGAACAAATCTCTAGTAGTATCCATCCAATCCCAAAATACATCGTACCTACATCACACTCTTGGGTAGATCCCAAGAAAGTACCTCCGCAATATTCACAGGAACCACTACAACTCCATCCTCTGAGATGACATGTCCCAGAAAGTGAACCTCTCAGACCTAGAACTGGCATTTCGAGAGATTACCATAAATCTGGAGCTCTTAGAGAATGTGTCCAGTTCATCCAACAAATGGTAGGCATGATCCACCTTATTAGTCGAGTAAATAAGATTGTCCCTGATGAAGACTATGACAAATCGATCAAGGTATGGCTAGAAAATAATATTCATGAGTCCCATGAACACTGCTGGAGCCTTGGTTATGCTGAATGGCATAATTAGGAACTCATTGTGGTTGTACCAACATCATAAAGTTGTCTTCTACACATCCTCATCTCTAACTCGAAGCTGGTGATAGCCTGATCTGAGGGTTATCTTCGATAACCATGGTGCACCCTTCAACTGATCAAAGTTTTCATAAATCCTCAAGAGTGGGTACTTGTTATTCATGGTCTCCTAGTTTAAGGGATGGTAGTCGACACAAAGCCTCAAGCTCTCATCCGCCTTCGTTGTTAATAGCATCAAGGCTACCCAGGGAGAGACACTGGGCCAGATGGATCCATTCCCCTGCAAGTCTTCTAGTTGTTCCCCAAGCACACGATGCCTAGTGGGAGCCATCTGATATGCTGGTGTAAATATCAGTGTTGTCCCATGGTATAGGTCAATCTAAAATTCCACCTCTCAATGAGGAGTTAGACCTGGGGAGTCATTAGGGAAAACATCCTCATACTGGTCCACCGCTATAGGATAAGTCGGACTCTCAACATCAACTGCTCTGAGGGTAAGGCAGGCCAACTGATGAGTGATTGACTACACCCTCCAAGTAATTTTGTCATGTGCTGAAAAGGCTCCCTTCTCACCGATGAAGGTGAACCTGGTCCCATCCGTGTGGACACACCACCCTTTTAACCAAATACAGTCGATCTGAGCATAGACTATAGATAACCAATCCATACCCAAGATGAAATTATATGGCCTCGATGCCAATACAAGGAGATCCCAGCTAAATCTATCGCCTTCTAGAGTAATATCACACTGCCAACACCAGTGCGTAGTCGTTGAGTCTGCTCCTGTAGGATTCTCTAGCCATAAGGATCGAGCCGATGACTACGTCGGAATCTCCGAGTTCCGAACAAGGGCAGTTTCAATGAAATAGTGACTGGATCCTGTGTCTATAAGAACTGAATATAAGTTAGAGTTGACAATGTTTTTATCTCAAATAATCTCTGGAGAGCCATGGTCATATGCCTAAACTACTTTAAGTTGAGCTCTCACCTTTCCACCTACTCCCTGCAGACGGGGTGGACCTCCTGGTGGTGCTGGGGGTAACACCTCAAAATGTCGACCACTACCAATTGCTCGACCAACTCCTCTACCATGTCTGCATGCTCCCTGAGGACCGCCTCAATCGAATGTATGTCTCTGCCTCGACGTTCCTTTGAATTTCTGCTGATCATCTGAATGGATGGTCGGGCAGTCACGAGCCATTTGACCATGCCCGCCACATGAGTAACACTTACCACTCATGGCATGTGTGTCTGTAACTCAGGTGCCCCATACAACAGATCATGAGTCATGCAGTCATCCACCCGTGGGTCTGGTCCTCTTGGACCTCTGTGAAATCTATCTACTGCAAGTTGTAGAAGGCTCTGATGCATGTCAACTATTGGTGGACCTCGCTGCTAGAGACTGCTCAACATGGAAACTCTCACCTAAGAGGGCTCACTCTAACACCCCTACCTACGTCGAGATGCTGTGGGAGATTATCAAAGCATTGATCTCATACCTAATCCCCTGCTCAATGCTCCAGTATCCGAACAATGGGTCCCACACCATATTTTTGGAGTAACACGAGAGGTAGGTGAACCTCGCTGAGTACTGTGCCACTGTCAAGTTACCCAGATGCAGATGAAGTAGCTCGTGTATCTGTACTGCACGTAGGATGGTTGGGACTAACTCTGCATGGAATAGGATCTCGAAGTATTCCCAGAGTAGCGTCATCTCATCATGAACCTAGAGAATCAAGCTCCACCATCTGCCCGCTACTACCTGCAGAAGGCTGGACGCAAGAATCACCATTAAATCAGCCGGTGTACCTACAAGTTTGAAGACTCTCACCACAGCCTTCAGCGGATCCTTACCTGCATACAGGTCCGTCTCTCCCCAGAACCTAGGAAGACTCTGGCACTAGAACTCGTGAAGCGCGCTCAAGCGGTGTACATCATCTTCTGCTGGGGCTGGTGGCATCGGTGGCCCAAATTGGGTGGTACTACTGGTGCCTCAACTGTAAAAGGGCCCTGTACCGAGGCCTCGTCTCTTGTTGGGATATCTGTGTGTACAACTCTTGGAACTCTCACTGGTCGTCTGTGGGGAGGCATCCTGAAAGAAATATATGTCGCATGGTCAAAAGATTATACCTGGTGAGCTGAACTGGTTCAGATGAATTAATGAAATCTTTTGAAAACACACAGGCAATTTTTTCTTTCATTCATTGAGTTGGAAATCCGTAGTCAAGGTCCTGGTGTATGGATACGTCGGCCGCCGCACAAATACTGGACTCCCTGAACTGAAAACCTCACTTGATACCCTTAACACTATTGCTTCAAAGAAAAGAAAGATCAGTTTCCTATGTTCTTCTTTATAATTGTCTCCTTTTATACCAATTTTTCACAACTCGTCCCCCGGGGCCCATCCCATGACTACCCCATGCCCTCCATTAATAGGCCGGGGGCTGGTGACTAGCACCAAAGGTGTAAATCCCTAAACAGGGAAGGAATTTTCTTTAAAACATTAAAAAACACACAACATAGTACGAGCTGGAAACAAAACACTAAGTAAAACTATATACAATGTGTGCTAAATGTACAGGGGTCAGAATACAAGCCCAACATGAAAATACAAGTACCACTAAAAAAGTACAACTAAAAAGGAAATAATAACTGAAAGGTTAAGAGCAGCTCCTGGATCATCCAACGTAGATCCTACCTGAAGGGTAGGTACAGATAGCATCCTCAGTAATCCTTGTCTGTCGGCCTCCTCCACGTACCGATATTCCTTATGATTATCCTCTGGGTACCGTCCAGTCCTGGTACTCTCAGCCTCAGTCAGCATTGTCTGTCGTCTTCAACCAACACAACGAGTTGCAGGCATAGCCCATGTCGGGGTGTGTATAATGATACTCAGTATGGACCCCTAGAATAAAAATCCAGGTTGAGTAGAGTCAGTAACATTTTTTTACCTCATGATTGTGTTAGATTACTTGATAACTTAGGTATATGTATGGGAATATACCTTAGTAGAGTTATCTGTTGAATTCATACTATTTGGTTTATCCTTGTTGGATTCTTGTGAGACCTTGAGGGTCTTGGTGTCCATACTGAGTATCGTTATACTCACCCCATCATGGGCTATAACCACACTTCATTGTTTTGGTTGCAGACGACGGACAACGCTGACTGAGGCATAAAATACCGGGACTGGAAGGTACCCAGAGGTGGACCACACGATGTGTTGGTACACGAAGGAGACCGATAGACGTGGAGTGTTGAGGATGTTATTTTTAACTACCCTTCAGGTTGGATCCGCGGTGGATGATCTATGAGCTGATCTTCACCTTTTAGTTGTTTTGTTTATTTCAGGTGTACTTGTTTTCAGTTGTACGTGTATTTTCATGTTGGGCTTGTATTATGCCCCCTCTACGTTCACCACTCATTGTATATAGTTTTACATAGTGTTTTTATTCCACCTCATACTCTGTTGTGTGTGTTTTCAATATTTAAAGTCAATGCCAACCCAGTTTAGGGATTTACGCCATTGGTGCTAGTCGCCATCCCCTAGCGTATGGAAGGCGGGCTTGGGGTAGTCACAACATAGGCCCCGAGGGATGGGTCGTGACATGATCGTTCATAAAAATATGATATTTATAATATAAATATAGTTTTTAATTAATTATATTATATTTAATGTTGTTTTATAATCCATTTTAGAGGGTATATGATCACATATCGTATGTGTTCGGTGGACTACCACCTTGTGAAATGATGTGATTGGTTTTTCACGAATTATATAAATGGATGATTATAAGGATAAATGTATGTGATATTAATTAAATAGTTATGATATATGTGAATTAATATTCATTCAAAAAATATATTAAAAAAATTTCTATCTTACATTTCCACTCACAAATTGATGATAACGTTGTTCGTGGATGTGTGGACTATCACCATTATAAACTCATGTGACTCTCTATTTTCACCCCCACACCAATATGATCATATTTGTAACTATATTTAAAGGAATGATATTATATTTATTATATTATTATCATTCATTAAATATATTATATTAGTTAACTGCAATCCATAATGACCATTGAAAAATGAAAACGTTACTCATTTGTTCGTACAACCTACCATCTACATGATTACAACATTCTTGATTTCGTAAAACAATATTAGATATTGTTATTATAAGTATAATTGATGTATAAAATATAAAATTATGTCATCAATATAATTATTGAAATTATGAATCCAGAATCAAATTGTGATGAATAAAAATAATAAACAAATACACATATGAAAAAAAAAATTACCTGAAACAAGAATTTAAATGGGAATTCTTAATAAGTGGGAAATAAAAGGACATTAATAATTAATTTATGGTATGATTCATATATTTGTGGTTATGTAATATATTTATAATAAATTATATTTTTTATACCTTATTTTTGAATATATACAAAGGAAGTAGAGACATACAGTAAGGGATTTTCATCTACATGTACATTTCACTGAGACACAATTCATATTCACTATATGTTTCTTTTATATGATGTATATAATTTGAATGAATCAATTTTTTAATATTCTTCTAATAATTATGTGGATTTACATTTCTATTTTTGATCTCTTGTTACTGGTGTTTGTAGTTCAAATGTAACCAATTCATGAATAGATTTTTGTCTTAATTTTTCTTCTTTGATACATAGGTTATGTTATTCACAAACCCATTTTTACAAGGTCTGTATACAACCCATTTAATATGTAATGTAATGAATTTATTTAACGATGTGATTTTTTATTTTTTTATTTGATGATATTATTTTATGGTTATTATGTAAAAATCTTACATAAGTTGTAAATACTTGTTGTTAAAATCTCCTCATTTATCAAGATTATTTATGATTTTGTCTAAAATATTTAAATATTTTAATCTATCTCTCAATAAAATCCATACTTTTCTTATCTAATGGTTTTTGATTATATTTTAAAGAAAGTTTAAATTTTCACCTCTTTGATATTTTATATAATTTAGATATATTTTCTACGAAAAAAATGACTCTATATCTCTTTTATGATTGAAATATGTTTTCTTCAACAACCTTTATTTGTAAACATTATTTAAAAAATTAAAATTAATAAAATAAGATTTTAAAAAATAAATTTTTACCTTTTTATCAGTTTATAAAATAATCATAGAAATCATCATGTTGTTTTTAAAAAAATAATTATTTGGATTTTTCTAAAAATGTGAATAGAATCGTTGTCTAAACATGCACAACATGAATGATATTCCATTCATCATGAAAATTAATTTCCTTGATGTTATTATGTACATTATTTTATTTAAAACATCTTTAATATCTTCTCAATGAAATTTTCAATGATAAAAATTTAAAATATTCATTATTCTCTAAAATGTTTTTCTCATAGAGAAAACTATTTTTCTCAATAGAAGTTCTAAATGTTCGATCAAAATATTTGTCCATCTAAGATGATATCCTTTAATGTAAAATATAATTTTCTTTAGATATGAACCATAGATAATATTCATATTACTTTTATAAATGTTTTCCCATGAAACTATGATTATGCAACTCGTATATTTTTTATGAGTTATACCATGGTGAAATTATTAAGAAATTTTCCCCTTTCCCATATTTTTTATATGAATAAATTTTTATAAATACAATATCTGTTCTTGTGTTATTATATGGACAATTTTATATAATCATGAGTCAAACATATGTATTATTCTCATTATTTGATTGGTGGTGCCAATATATCTCTCAATTACATTGGGTAATGCTCCATTTCTTATGGTATAATGATGGATAAAAAGTATATGTACGTGACCCAATTTTGGGAATAGGTTTAGCCTGATCCACTATGAAAAATAGGTACACCCTGATCCACTATAGGAAATATGTTCAAAATTATCCACTATTGGAAATAGGTGCATCCTAATCCACTCTAGTGAATATGTGATGAGTCATGACCCACATGATTGGTGGTCGTGGTACTTAAATTTGGAATATGAAATTGTTTTCTATATCTATGATGGTTCCATACATTATTGTCTTGATATTATGTTTATTTATTTATTTAGGATGGTTCTCAATTGATTATACCATGTTTTATGAAGAGATAATTGTTATTCTATAACTCATTATTATGATCTATTGCAGGTTTGGAAGGAATGTGGTATGTTATGTTCATGGACACAAGGCCTTATTCTTATCTTATTATTTCTTATTATCATATATTAATATTTATTTTTTTACCCTTACTAAGAATATTATTTCAAAATATATTATGTTTTTTCCCATGATTTGGAATAATTATTTATAGAGTGAATGTTTATAAAGAGTACAAAAGTGGAAGACTATTATGGGTGATATTGAAGATCTTACAAGAAATAATATGTAATTGTTCCATTTTTAAAAAGCCATAAAACTATTATGGATCAAAATATTTTTTTTAATTTTTAGAATTTTTATCTAAAATGATTTAATATCCATGTATGAAATGTCTAGGTATAAAAAAAAATTTGTTAATATTATTATGGTTAATTTTTTTAACAGAGGTATTAAACCAAAAGGTATCTTATAAAATAGAAGATAAACTTTTATTAATTTTAATGGTTGAAGGTATTTCAATAAATGAAAATATTATAGGTAAATGGTGCATCTTAAACATGAAAATAATCTTATTATTATAAATTTTTTTTATAAAATTCATGTGTGCATATTATTTCAATATAAATAATAACCACATATCATTTGTTATATACACAACCTACAGTCACATATCTCAAGAAATAATATCTAAAAACACTATTAAACATCGTTATACTTTTTTGGAAGGTATGGGTTTTTTGAAATGACCAAACCTGGGTCCTCTATGTGGAGATATAAATGACTCTTTTCAATGAAGAGGTAATCATATTCATGCTGAACTATATTTTTTATTCTTCTTTTACAACCATATATTATGTCAAAAAATTTTAAATATAATAACAATAATATCTCATATATAATTAAATGTTACTATATGGATGTCAAAAAACAATTATCCTTATCATTATCCATTAAAGGTAAAAAAACATCATTCTTGTTGATGGTGGAGTACTGCCTCCTGAAATGATGTAATTTTATTCCATTACCACATAAAATGGATTGACATATAATTTTAACTAATGATTTTATATTATAACTATGACAATGTATTATTTCTATGATTATTATTTCTAATCTACACCATTACTCTTCCAAATATTAAAATATTTTCAATGTTACTCATGTGTATGTACGACCAACTGTATCCATGAATTGATATATTTTATTTTTTATTTAAAATTATCATAGATTATTTCTAATATGAATATAATTAAAATTTATAATGTTTACAAGATGATTGAAAATATAAATGTTATATAACAATATAAAAATATAAGGACCATAACCAATGAATCAAAACATGCACGAAAAATGAAGAAACTATCATTAGAAAAAATTTCAATAATAAAATATTGTTAACAATTAGGTGATAGTATTTTATAAATGTATCATATATTACTATTTAGATTTTTATATAGTCCTGGATTATAATGATAATTTCTCAATATTTAGAATAAGTAATTTTATAAATAAAAATGCTAAAATTCATAGATTTGGAAATGGATTTTTTCTTAATTTTTCCACATTAGGACATGTTTGGTATTTCAATCTTATTTAGTTTTACATGGTTTATATACAACCTCATTTATGTATATCACATTATTATATATTAGAAAATTTATATTAAAGTTAAAATTAATTTTAACACTTTCAATGGGTAATATATTAAAAATTCTACTGATGTAAGAGTTTAATTAACAATCTTAATTTTCCAGATTTCTATTATTTTCATTGGAGGAATATTATAATCCATCCTTATTAAGAATATTTTATTTTATTATCTCATATATATATATAAAAATATTTAAAATGTATATATATTTTCTTCTATAATTTACTATTTTTGTAACTTGAATCATGATTTTTTAAATGTAATGATGATCTATTTTATCTTTCTTATTTGGTATATTTTTCATCCAGGTCGTTATTTTGAAATATTGATTTACAATAAAAATATTATTTGTTGAAAATATTTATTGATGAGATTTTTTTTTATAATTGACATTTTAGATTGATTGAAAGGGAAATTTTAATGATTACCAAAAAAGAAATTTTTTGAAATTCATTATCAATATATAGTAATAAAATTTACGTTTTTAACATACACAAAATTAGTCGACATTTTTAAAAATATAATGATTTTATATTATTTGTATTCTTATACATGTTTTCAATGGTTTTAAATATAATTTATTAATGAAATCCAATTTTAAGGTCTTTCATTTTTATGTCCAAATGAAATTGTTTTATTAAAAAATAAATATAACCACTGAATGGATGCGTATCTATTATATCTTATTAATTTTCTGGTAATTAAATTTATCTTGAAACACTCAATTTCATGTTATCATTTTTCATTGTACATTAAAATACAAGTAAAGGGAAATTTTCTTTGTATCATAGATTCGAATATTTCTTAAACTTTATACCACTTAAATATATGGAGTTTTACTATAAATGTTATTTTTTGACTATTAAATGTTAATATGTCTTATTATTTACTCAATTTATATTATTTTTTTTATGGAATATTATTTATGAATTAAATTCATCAGTAAATATACGATGGGATCATTATAAGTTAGGTCATGTTTTGGTACTAATTTCAGAAATCTCTTCGATGCCTCGATATGTCACATGGGAAAAATAATCATTCTTAAAAAAACTAATTTGTGTTTTTGGATAAATCTACCCATCTATTAAAAAATCATGGCATAAGGAATTATTGGTAAACATATAATGATGTTTATTATCATGATTTAAAACATTAAAAAATTCAATCAATTTTTACATTGTTATTATTATACATCACAATTCAAACTTAATATTATCCTTGAATACATTTTATAATCATGTTATGGATTAAATAGAACGTGTCTTCAGTTGTTTTACCTTTCCATACTAATTATTCCTTATTTACTCACAATGGATTCATGTAGACATAACCCCAACTTATTATCTGATATATCCCTTTATTTGGTTTATTTTACTAAGGATATGAAGATATATATTATGAATATAATCAATAATGTGAGAAATATTCTTATGATATTTATTTTTATATATGCAATTTAATATGGGAGTAATGTATATATCTAGTTTTCAAGACTCCAAAACTGATCAATCTTTCTTGATGTGATCTCCTGTATCATATTTCGAGGTAATATAATAGACCCAAATAGTAGATTAAAGTATATGGACAAATAAATCTATAATTATAGGCCCACCTATCGAATTATAATATGATCATAATAATGAATTCCCTCAATATAGGGAACATATGCCCTTCATAAAACTAAACAAAACCTATAATGAAAATTATGGTTTCCAAAATGATTTCATAAGGAACAATAGAACTAAACAAAAATTATATTTCAAAAAAGACGAATTCAAAACATCATTGTAGTTAATAAAATGATTTTTTATATATAAAAAGAATATTTAATGAATAGATGATATTTAATCAAAATAATAATCATTTTGATATTATGAAATTAATTATAGTATGAAGAATAATGAATATAAGTAATAATAAATCACAATAAAATAGAAACATTAATATACTCAGAATATAAAAAGGTAATGAAATTCAAATTCATTTACAAGAGATTTTATATATGTGATGGTGAAACATTGGATGAAGAGAAAAAATAAATCCAATTGAAAGAGATGGTTTCAGGAGTCCCTATACCATAAGTCTCAAATGTCCTTATTTCATTTAATGTATCATTTAAAACATTTCCTAAATAAATAATACTTATTAATAGATAAAAATTATTACATATCACCATGATAAACAACATAACGACAAAGGTTTAGTGCCTCTTGAATATTCTATAAAAAATTAACCGGTACGTAATTGATCGATAACATTTCCAATTAAATTCAACACAATGATCACTCTTTATAGAAATATCATTCAAAAAAACATTATTCATTTCCTAGGTAAATGAATAAATAATAAAAGGTATTATTAGAGTTCAAAAAAGATAAAAAATGGGTGTATTGATCAATTAACCTATGGGAATATTATATAAGAATAATTTTATGACAATATGACCAAAACATAAATTATTCATACCCAATAAGTAAAGAATCGTAACTCCAAAATCATGGATTATGATTTTTTTCAATAAAATTTAATAATACATAAGAGTGTAGAATCATCTATAATCAATCATTATCATTGAGAACATAAATTATAATACATATTCAATTTATGAAATTACCATTAAAATATAAAGACACATCCTTAGTTAATGTTCACCCCTAATACTATCATTATGGATAGTATACCATAATTAAAAAGACTAAATGGTTATTTATAACATTCAATTATGCCTAACATCCATCCATTTTACTCCATCTGTTATTATGTTTTTAACTCTATATTTTCTTATAAGTTTGTTAAATCCATTGACTCTAAGTTAATTCTAAACACTATCATTACCCAATGCATTGGTGGTCTATAATAGACCCACCCATCTAGGATAATAATCTATCCAACAGTACTTGTTTTTAAATAGATCCACATATAAATTAATCATAATCCATTCGCAATTAAGACAAAATATTATGAAAATTTATTAATCATATCTAATCATAAAATATTGAAAATAAATTTGGTTTCTTCAATACATAAAGTATATATTTATAAACTATATAGATAATGAATAATGTTGTTAACATTTTATTACATCTCCAGTAAAAAATAATAATCATAGAATGATGTTGTTATATATTGAAAATCATTTAAAATTATTATTGAAAAATTTTTAGATAAAATTTCCCTTTTTATATTGAATTCACTTAATTAAAATATAAAGATTTCCAAAATATAATTAAAAAAATTTATTCTTAATGACCCATGGAAACTTATAATGTAATCATCAATGAAAATAAAATTCTTTTTTTGGAATAATTTATATATAGTATATGATAAAAAAAATTCATTTCATTATATTTTCTAAAATGAAAAATATACCTTATTTGGAAAACAATAAGAAGAATAATTTTGATCTTTTTAAGGAAAATAAAAATTTAATAAATTTCTTTAAATAAAATTTTTATAATATATAAAAAAATTATAAAAATTTAAAATATTATCTGAAGATGCAGAAATGTACTCTCAAGTCAATAGAAAATAGATTTTGGGTTTTTTATGGAACATTATCTCAGTCTATTGAATACATAAAGAGTGGAAAATGAGTATAAAACAAATAATCTCCGTTGATAAATTAATATAATAAAATATATATCAAATGGGAGGGAAATTAAATAATACTATACATTATAAAATTTATTATTAAAAAATCTTAGAATGGATGTGATTTCAAAAGAAAATCATAACTATGTTTGTATATATTGATTCATGACACCCATTGAAGAAGTGACATCAAAATTAAACATTGAAAATCTGGAACATGAGGTTATTGATTATCAAACATATCAAAGGTGTAGTAGATAAACCTCATATAATAATATAGGTGTATAATATAACACATGTCCCAATGAAGATAATTCTAGATGAAAACCCCTTACCACTTTCATAAAAAACGAATAAAACCCCATGAATGTAATATTATGAATCATAAATTTAAATACCATAATTTAATTTCGATTCATAATATAACTACTCAAAAGATCATTATATACCCCTAATATATTTAAATAGGCTCATAACATCAAATATGTATCAACGAAAAAAAAGATATGAAGAACCATTACAGATTTAATTATTTATAATTGAATGTCCTTTGATGCATTGATGTGTTGACTCAACACCAAAAATCTCAGATCTAGTGCAAGTGACAATTAAAATGAAATTATTTAAAAGGAAATCTAATTATTTAAGACTAAATATATGATTATTCTCATTTAACTAGATTAATTCATGAGTATTTTGTTACAAATGAATATAAAAATTACTAAATAAATTTTCATCGAAAATAACATTGTTCCATTTTGAATATCCTTCATTTCATTCTTAGTACACTTCATGAAATTTTGTATAATGGAAGAAAAATAAGCGTGATCTAAAACTTTTAGTAATGGTTTTGTATAATAGATGCTATCATGAATCCATAATAATATTTAACATGTAAAATTAGATAATTAAATACACAATCCATGTAAATATCTAGATAATGCAAATTCAATATGGAATTGTTAATAACTGAAACACATTTTAGAAGATTAGTAAACTGAGAAATAAATTAATCTATAGATAATTTTAAGGAAATAATATCATGTTTAATAATAATAATATAATCCTAAATAAATTAAATTCGTAATTAGTGGATGCCATATTTCCTAAGTACATTAAACCTTTATCATCATGATTGTTCACATGACAGTTCAACATACCAAGTAGAAACCCATATGACATGGAAATTATAATCATATCATTTGAGTACATATGCATTTAGGGGATTAATTTAAATGATCCCCAACATGAGTCCTACTAGTAAAAATCATTCCATATATATTGAACAATAAATTTAATTCATAAATAATGTTTCTTATATTCAGATGTCAACATTTTATAGAGATGTTTTGGGCCTGTTTATAGGTACTTTTTTCCTTGTTTTTAGTACCATTTGTTTCGGTTAATACTAGGGGTTCACATGGATAAAAAGGAATAATTTTGGTATGAAGAGATAAAGTGCATGGTTTGTGAATTATTTTCCTAAACAATGCTACCAATCCCATCAAACTGTTCGAACCCAAACAGTAGGGATTCCCATGGCTAGCACATTTTTTTAAAACTATTCACCCTAATAAGATAAACCATGCACCACCCCCATAAAACACCACATGGTTAATGTGCATAGTTTGGAAAATAGTTTCCCTTTTCCATAAAAATTATTCAATGGTTTTTAATTAACTCAATAATTATATTTAAAAATACATGAACCCCCAAAATTACCATAAATCTATCTCAACTTTGATAAATTTATTTTATATCAAATTTTTAGGTTCCAAGATAGATTCACAGTCCTCAAGGCCTCTATTTTACGTGAATCAAATGGAGTATTAAAGATCATCACCTTCTATGTTTTCATATTTGGATTTTGTTCTTTCTCATGATTTCGGTTGTTCTGATTCAAATTCGGTGTATCTATTGGCGACCATTCATCATCAAACATGATATAAGAAGTCTATTATTCAAATCCCATTATCTTGAATAAGAATTTTTGTATGTAATTGTAGAATTTATATTTTATGATTTTACATTTAATTTATTACATTGAATTAATTAATTTATTAAATTAACTAATTGAAATATTATCAAATTTTGGATATTGGTATTTTAGTATTCGAATAATTAATTATAGAATTAATTATAGGGATATTGGGATTGTGGAATTAGAACAATTAATTATTGAATTAATGAAACACCCCGAGATTTAATGAGAAATATTATTTTTATTTTCTTTAATGTCTTGTCATGTACACTACACCAATATTATCTTACACTATACACAACACCTTATTATCTTGTAGTATAAACAACACTATTCTTGGATTGCGTTGCATGCGAGAGCAACCTTCCTCAATAGTGTGTGTTGTACTCAATACCAAGTTTCATTGAACAACAATATTGTGATATAAAATTATTATGAACTAGACATTATTAATAGTATTAAACCCATATGGAATTTTATAACATTATCATTCCTCTTACCAATATTCTAGAACACGGTATGAGAACAAAATAAAATCTTCGGGTAAAATATTTATTTTTCAAAAAATGTAGTTTTGTCGCCTTTTGATGGAGCACACACTTTAAATCTAGTTTTTGACATGTTTATAATTTTAATATGACAAATTAAAAAACTTCTTTGGAATTATTATATAAAAATTTACTATGGATAAATTTTTGATATTTTTCTGATAAATTTCTATTTTTGATGAACAGAAAAAATACGCTAAATTTTAATTAAAAACAACATGTTTCATAAAAATTATTTATATGGTTAAAATATATTAATGAATGGTTTTAAAGTATAAATAGAATATATTTTTACAATTTAATATAATTTATGTCATCTGCTTTAATTTTGCATTGAATTCATAGGTAAAACATTTCAATCTTATGCAATGTTTACAATTTTAAAACACGTTTTTCAATAGCATGATTAATTTTAAATTAAATACTGCAACTTCAATAATTTAAATTTGGAAAAATGGATTCCATATTTGGAATCATTAGTTCCAAATTATGTTAATAGGTTACTTTTAATTTTAAGGCATTATGAATAGTAACTACGGTAAATTTTATTTACAGGAGTTAAAGGTAAATCAAGTAATTATGTGTAAAAACAAAATTATAAAATTACCCTAAAACTTGTATTAATATAATTGAATGATTATATTTCTTCATAAAATATACTTGGGTCAAAATTGTATCTTTTATAACCCACTAGGATGAGAATACATCCTTTAATTTATTTTATTTAATGAAGGTGAAATATGTCTCACTCAAACATTAATAAAAAATATATTTTTAATATAAGTTTATACATAATAAAAATTATATTATAAATACTAATTTTAAAGATAAAATGTTTTTATTCATTATGGTAATTTATTTGGGATTTTTCAAAAATATATAATTACCTTAATACCTTATAAATTAATGATGTAGAAATTATTTATTTAGTAAAAAATAAATAATATAGTTCTTATTAAAATAATAATACACATAAAAATGACCATAAACTTGACCAAACCTTATATTTAAAGTATATATATATCTTAATCATCCATGGAGAGACTTTTGAACCATTTGAAGCCTTATAAAACCGATTAATCCATTTATATTATTTTATTTTTAATGATGTCAAAGTAGTCACCTTCCAAATTTAATAAAGATAACATTTTAAAAGGTTGTTGTTTTAGAAGATAAATTCGACTAAAATTATTATTATAAAATATATTAGATTTATTTTAATCATCGTATTTTATTATTAATTTTTATGCAACAAATAAGTATAATAAATAAATATACAAAAATGTGGTAGTAATTATTTTATTATGTGAAATATCAAATAAATGGTTTTAAAAATATTAAAATAAATATTATATGAACTAATTACTGTGATCCATGAATTTTATAGATGAATAAGACATGTTAGGAATCTATTAAATATTTTTGGTTTGAATATATCTTCTGTGTGGATTTTATTTAAATTCAAATAAATAAATAGTGTCAAAATTGACACTGTTGATGTTTTATAGAAATAACATATTATTAAATTGTTTAAATATCAAAAAAATATTGAAAAAGTACAAATATAAATCTTATGGCCTAAAATGTATGAATTTATATAATTATTAAAAATTTAAAACACATATGTAATTATTTATAACAAATTAAAAAATTATAATATTATTACCACAAATAAAATTAAATAGATTAAAAAAAGAATGAATCAAAATGATAAGGTTTAAAATAAAATAAAAACATTTATAAATCATATTGGTTGATGAGATTACAAACCTATCTCATCTCATCTTCTATGTTGAGTAATTTTGGATGTTTTTATGCAGGGTTTGAGTTTATTGTATATTAATATTTTGGAGGTTTCTAAAAGTGCCCATCTACTCTCTTATAAAAGGGAACCTCCTCCCTCTTCTCTTCAATCCATTTTGAGCCTTTAATCTCTGCCAAACCATGAACATACCTCTTCTCAACATATATAGTTACATTATAGAGGTCCAGATTTTCTTCAAAGACCAACTCTAGTGCCATAAGAGGATGTTTAAAGAAGGCACTTCGAGGAAGAGGTAAAATCTTCAACAGGTTCCTTCAAATTTATTTCTTCTTCTACATCCTCTTCTTTAGTTGTATCATAATAAAGTAATAACATATATATCACTCATATACTTATATGATATTATAAATATTAATCATCCCAATTTCACCTTCTATCCATCCTATGAAAAATGAAATCAATGCACGTGTGTACGTACGGAATACTCTCTCCATGTCGTGGTGTAATATTTTTCATCACCAACATACTTTAATAGGAATAATGATGGAAGAGATTACTATATGTGATAATTTTATAGTTATATTGATTATGAAGTATTATACACCATACAATTCAAGATAATTCTACAATCATGGGAATGATATCGTTGCTCATCCGTACGTACGACATACCGTCTCTACAATGAGATATGATTCATTCTACATGATCTTCATTGAAAAATGATTATATAAATAAATTGAAAGAATTAATATGATATATACTAACACAATTTAGTAAATTATATAATTATAACCTAAAAAGAGTAATAATAATTTATTCTACAAAACATGCATAATAACATAAAATTGTTAACACCTGAATAAAGAGTAACAATGAAATGTTACTAATAAACCGATAAGAATATGACCATATATGATATCAAAAAAATAAATATGATTCTATAATAATTCAATGACATTATTAAAATCATTATATAGGAGTTTCGTATATATACAAAACAATTAGACCTAAGGTATTGGAAAATCTCTCAATCTCATTTTTATTCGAGATTGTTTGTACTTCAGTATTTACTGGGGCATATTTATCATCCACATCCATGTTTCGTCAATATGTAATAATATGTCTATCCTCCTACAATTTTTTAAATCTAATTTTACCAATTGGTGAATTTTTATTATAAGATATGAAAGGAATATTTTGTCGTTTTAAGAACGAGATACTTTTTGACTTTTCCGTCCATAGTACGAGAAGAATGTTTTTTTACCTTATATGGCATGAGCAGATTTTTTATGATTTCAGATAACATCATTTACATGATTATTCCTTCAAAATTTTCAGGTTTATTTTCAATTAAATTCTTTAATTTTAAAATTTCAATACATTTTGAGAATAGAAAATGTTTTTGAAGAAGAATGGATATTTTCCTCAAGAAATAAGTTCAAGTGTTTTATCGATATTATTTTCTATCTAAGATGATATAAGGTTATGTTTATATAACTATTATTACATTGATTTGATTATGTTATGATGGAATTATATTTATGATGTCCTTTTATATTATATGGATTTTGTTATGATGGCATGGTGTTTAAGAATCCCATTTTATTACATGGGTTATACTATGATGTATGATTTATGATTTTGTGGCACACATAAAAATGGTTTCATTATGAGATGTGTGGGACATATATCAATATCCAATGAATTGGATAAAGATTTGTATCTCATGAGATAAACATGGCTATAAGGGAATGTAATCCCAGTTCAGCAATGGAATTAGTCCACTATGATGGCCTTGGAAGCAATGCACTGGCTACTATGGAAATAATATCATGTTCTTAATGATTTTCCACAATTACATGTTTTATTTCTATTCTATTTTATCATGATTGGTTTTCCTTTATGATCTATGCCTTACATACTACCATGATTTATTTCACAACTCAATATTTTTATGTTTAAACTTTATGTTCATGTTTTTAAGTTCAAATTTATAAGGTTTGTTTTATTTTCTCCATGTTTACCCTTACTGAACTTTTGAGCTAACCCTTTTATGTTTTATTTTCCCCTATATATAAGGAATGGTTTTAGGTATGAAAACAAAAAGATAAGATCTTTTAGGGAGATTTTGAAGATCATTCACCATGATTAGAAAATTATGTTCCATGTTTCCAAAGACACTACACTACTATAGTCCTTGGGTGTCTGTTTTTGTTATGTACTATGTGTTTCACAAAAGTAATGTAATGTCCCTGTACGTCAAGATTGGGTCTCTACATTTTGTATCAGAGGAAATGTTGAGTCAACCTTTGGAAACTAGGATGTGAAAACATTAGTGAGATCCCTAAATATATTTTTATGGTATTTCTAGGGATGTCCTTTATGTTTTGTATAATTATAGGTTATAGTCCTATAATTACAGTAATGATCTTAGAATTAAACCAAAGATGTTAGATATTGAAGGTATTATCCCTTTATTATGTTTCTTTCCTAGTATAATTCTTTCCTCTCACACTATTCTTTTTGGGCCTTAGATGATGGCTGGAACCCAAAGGAACCATGTTGATCAATGTAATGTACAATGTAATGGTTTTACTCCAAAACGAACCAATGTTATGGGAGATGGAGTGAAAAAACTT
This sequence comes from Viscum album, assembly GCA_963277665.1. Lineage (NCBI taxonomy): Eukaryota > Viridiplantae > Streptophyta > Magnoliopsida > Santalales > Viscaceae > Viscum > Viscum album. The sequence continues at coordinate 1,216,617,264 of OY728157.1, forward strand.
ATTGTTATACTTACACAATCTATGAATCATTCTGGACTTCCAAATGAGCAGAGAAGGGAATAATATTCTATTGATTCCTTCATGAGGGAATTTCCACCTTCTTTCAGTGGGTCTTCTGATCCCCTTGTTACTAAACAATGGATCAGTAGCATTGAAAAGATCTTTTCCAAACTTTGATGTTTGGAACATGAAAAATTCATTCTTTCTGTTTACCATTTAGAAGGTGAATCTGACTCGTGGTGGACTCTAATTATGAATACAAGTCCCCAAGATGAAATTGAATCTATGGAATGGGATGAGTTCATGAACTTGTTTTTCAATAATTATATCTCTTGTATTCTTAGAAAAAATATGGAGAAGGAGTTCCTTAAGATTATGAAAAAAGATGATGAATTTTTTGGTATATACGAGGTGAGTTTTACAAGGATTAAAAGGTATGCATATGGATTTATAATCCTATTGTAAATTAAAGTTCATTTATTCTTCAGTGGCTTAAAACCAAGTCTTTGAAGGGAATTATCTATAAGAGACTTCAGTAGCTATGAATAAATTCTGCGTTGTGCTATCATGGTAGAAATGGAAGTTTGTGTTACATATCCATCTCATAGTTTTGATAAGAAAATAAAGATGGATTTCATGGAAAAATATCAATACAATGGTGAAAATATGTCGAATGTCTATTTATTCTCAAAGTGTAGAAATAAGCATGGTGGATATTGTCTTAATGGGACTAGAAAATGATTTAAGTGTGGAAAAGAAGTTCATCGGGTAGCTGAGTTCCAATTAAATGGGAAAAGGGTAGCTAATGATGTTAATAGAGAAAATAAAATAGAGAACGCACCACCAACACTTCAATGCTACAAGTGTATGTAAATGGGGAATTATTCTATTCAATGCCCTAATCCACAGTTTATTGATGATCGACATCAACAACTTAAGGAAAAAGGACAACGGAAAGTTACATGTGATCACTATTGGTGATATTGAATATGAGAATGAAGTGTTGGAATGATTATGTGTTAACATAATGGGATTCCAAAATCGTGTTGTGGAGTCTCATTTATAGTATCATGTAATATTGGAATATCTATGTATTGGTTTGTTGTGGTTTTAATTAATTATATGGTACTGGTAACCATGAAAAGCGATTGAAATATTTTTTGAAATAAGATGATATTTGCATAATGAAGGGATAAAGAGAAAATAATATGATTGATAGTATTCATCTGATCATGACTGATATAAGGACAAAGTGACATCATGGTTTGTGTATATAGAAATTTTGGGATTTTGTTATGTGGAAATAATTTACTTTTGACTACATTAATGTTTTCACTAAGGTTCTATGGTAATTTATATTTCAATAATACATGAATAAGGTATTCACATATTAGTATTGTGACCAACAAGATATATCTTATGATATATGGGGGAAAATCATGGTATTCACATGCTTGGTAGATGACCTCTCTAGTAATCTTTTTCATTATACTATGAGATTGGATGAAAGTATTTTGGATAAGCCTAAATATTGGAATGGATTAAGTTAGAAATAAATATTATTGTTTATGGATAGAACTTTTTGATATTATTTTTGAATTGTTATAATATTATAGTTTTTGAAAAAGGATAACTCATAGGACGGGCGATAACCCATCGTGTCAGACAAGGCTGCAGAATCGAACCCACAACCGAAGTGCGACACGCCTTTATCGACTACCACTGGCCTACGAGAATTATCTGGTTTGTGGGAATTAGTTTAATTTTATTAAGTGGTATGATATATGGTGTATAAGGCCATTTTTGAATCCATATATGATTAATATCACCATATGTGGACTTATGTATATTTAATAACATTTTCTATCCTTTTGTTTGAGATATATGGAATGACCCACCATTCTATCACATGATCTGCAAAAACATCACGAATGACAAATTAAACTACATTTCATTAAGATATGAAGTGGACATTGTTCAAGGAATGACCAACGGTGATATTGTACCAAAATCATGTAAGTATTCCTTCCAATTCAAATTCATAACCCTCAGGGAAATGATCTTGAAAACAAAAAATATTTGTCCTAGTACGCTCATTTCCGATGAATCAGATGGTACCATGGATCGTCACAAATTTATGGATTTTTGATTATTGGATTTTTCATATCCATGTTTTCTACCACTCTCCATCAGATCATGATGGTTATATTTCTCTTCCATAACCATGTTTTCACCTATGTTCTCCTATGTAGAAATCCAATGATGAGTTAATTTGGGTAACCGTTATATTTCTTATGTTACATTTTAAAATTAAGTTTTATTGATCCATTTTATGATGAGGGTTTCTATGAATGAAAAATTAATGTAGTAAACGATTTTTAACCCTGACGAATTTTGAGGGAGAAATTTTTTTTAAGGGGGGTTGAATGTAACACCCTGAGATTTTATGAGAAATATTATTTTTAATTTCATTTATGTCTAGTATTGTATGCTACAGCATGATTATCTTGCTATATATGCAACACTGTTTTAGATTTTTGTATGCACAACACTATTCTTGGCTTATGTGTAATGCAAGAGTGACCTTCCACAATAGTGTGTGGCGTACGCCAAAAAAAGTTTCACTAAACAACGATATATTGTTATAAAATTATTATGAACTAGCCGTTATGAATAGTATTAACTGAATTTTGAATTTTATAACATATCATTCATCTTACACATATTCTAGAACAAGTTGTGTGAACAAAATAAATTTTCGGGGTAAAATAACTATTTTTAAAAAAATGTAGTATTGTCGCCTTTTGATTGCACACCCATAATAAATATAGTTATTTGACATGTTTATAATTTTAATTTGACAAATTAAACTGATTCCTTGCAATCCGAATATATATATTTACATTGGATAATTTTTTGATATTTTTCTGATAAGTTTCTTATTTTTATGAATAGTAAAAATATGCTAGATTTTAAATTAATACAACTTTTTTCATCAAAATAATTTGTATTGTTGAAAATTATTATTTAATGGTTTTAAAGTATAAATAAAATATATTTTTACTATTTAAAATAATTTTTGACATCATCGTTAATTTACATTGAATTCATATGTAAAAAAATTTCAATCTTTTGCAATGTTTTAACTTTTAGAACCTATTTTTTCGACAACAAGATTAATTTAAAATTCAATACTGAAACTTATAAGTATAGAATTTTGAAAAATGTATTCCATATTTGAAATTAGTATGTCCAAATTATGTTAATTGGCTACTTTTTATTTTAAGGAATTATAAATAGTAACTACGGTAAATTTAATTTACAATAGTTAAAGGTAAATAATGTAATTAAGGGTTAAAAAATATTATACAATTACCCTAACAATTGTATTAATAAAATTGGATAATTATATTTCATCCTAAAATATACTTTGGTATAAATGGTATATTTTGGAACCCACTTAGATGTGAATAAGACCTTTAATTTATTTTATTTAATGAAAGTTAAATATGTATTACTAAATCTTTAATAATTATAGTAGTTTTAATATAAAGTTATACAAATTATAAATTCAACTATAAATACTCATTTTAAAGAAAAAATGTTTTTATTCAACATGGTAATTTATTTGTGATTTTGACGAAAAATATATGTACCTTAATAGCTTATACATTAATGATGCCGATATTATTTATTTAATGTAAAATCAATAATATAGTTTTATTAAAATAACAATACCCATCAAAAAGAACTATAAACTTGACCAAACCATATTGGTCGAGTATATATATTTCGTAAAGATAACATTTTAAAAGTTGGATGTTTTAGAAGATAAATTCTACTACAAGTGTTATTATGAATAATTTTATAATTTTCTTAGTCATATTATATTATTTTTAATTTTTATGCAAAAATAAGTATAATAAATAAATATACAAAAATGTTGTAGTAATTGTTTTATCAATAGAAAAATAAAATAAATGGTATTAAAAATATTAAAATAAATATTATATGCACTAATTAATTTTCTCCATTAATTTTCTAGATTTACGAGTCATGTTAGGAATCTATTAAATATTTTGGTTTGAATATATATTCTGTGTGGATTTTATATAAATTTACATAAATGAATAGTGTCAAAATTGACACTATTGATGTTTTATAAAAATGACATATTATGAAATTGTTTAAAAATCACAAAAATATTTAAAATTTACAAATTAAAAATTTTATGGTCGAAAATGTAAAAATGTATCTAATTAAGGAAAATTAACAATTCATAAGTTTGTATTTATAAAAATTTAAAATTTAGAATATTTTTACCCCAAATAAAATTAAATAGACTATAAAAGAATAAATCAAAATAATAAGGTTTAAAATAAAATAAAAACATGTATAAATATTATTGGTTGATGAGAATACAACCATATCTCATATCATCTTTTATGTAGAGTCATTTTTGATGTTTTCAAGTGGGGTTTGAGTTTATTATAAATTAATATTTAGGAAGTTTCCAAAAGTGCCCCTCTACTCTCTTATAAAAGGGCACCTCCTCCCTCTTCACTTCACTCAATTTTGAGCCTTCATGCTCGGCCAAAAACTGTCAATTCCTCTTCTCAAACTTATTAGTTACATTATAGTGGACCTTATATTATTCATATTCCAACTCTAGTGCCCTAAGAGGAATATTAAAGAAGTCACTTCGAGGAAGAGGTAATATCTTTTATTGGTTCCATCAAATTTATTTCTTCTTCTACATCCTCTTCTTTAGTTGTTCCATTTTAAAGTAATAACATCAATATAACTCATATACTGATATTTTAATATAAATACGAAGCAACCCTATTTCACCTTCTACGCATCCTATGAAAAATGAAATCACCGCACGAGCGTACGTACAAAATACCGTTTCCACGCCGTGGTGTAATATTTTTCCTCACTGACATACTTAAATGGGTATAATGGTGGAAGAAATTACTATATGTGATTATTTTAATGTTATATTTATTATGAAATATTATACACCATACAATTCAATACAATTCCACAATCATGTAAATGATATCATTGCTCGTGCGTACGTACGACCTACAGTCTCCATAATGTAATGTGATCCATTCTGCATGATCATCATTGAAAAATGATTATATAAATTAATTGAAAGAATTAATATGATATATAATAATACAATTTAGTAAATGGTATAACTAGAACCTAAAATGAGTAATAATTATTTATTCTTTAAAACATACATAATAACATAAAATGGTTAACACCCAAATAAAGAGTAACAATGAAATGTTACTAATAAACCGATAAGATTATGACCATATATGATATCATAAAAATAAATATGATTATGAAATAAGTAAATGAAATTATTTAAATCATTATACAAGAGGTTCTTATACGTACAAAGAAATCATACCTATGTTTTGGGAAAATCTCACAATCTCATTTTTACTTGAGACTGTTTATACATCAGTATTTTCTAGGACATATTTATCAACCACATCTGTGTTTCCACAATAAGTAATATTATTTCGATCCTCCTAAAATTTTTTAAATATAATTTTAAAAATTGGAGAATTTTTAGTATAAGATATGAAAGGAATATTTTTTCATTTTCAGAATGAGATACTTTTTGACTTTTCTGGCCATAGTACAAAAAGAATGGTTTTTACCTTATACGGCATGAACAGATTTTTTATTCTTTTAGAGAACATTATTTCCATGAATCTTCCATTACATGTTTTGAATATTATCTTTAATTAGCTTCTTTTATTTTAAATTTTCAGGACATATTAAGAATAGAAAATGGTTTCAAAGAATAAATGATAGTTTCCTCAAAAACTAAGTTCAAGTGTTTTATCAAAATTATTTTGCATCTAAGATGATATAGGGTTATGTTTCTATCCGTATTATTACATTTATTTGATTATGTTACGAAGGAATTATTTTTATGATGTCTTTTTTATCTTATATGGATTATTTTATGATGACATGATGTTAAAAATCACATTCTATTACATGGGTTAAGTTATGATGTATGATTTGGGATTTTATGGCACACATAAGAATGGTCTCATTATGAGATTGGTGGGACCTATATCTTCCTCGAATTAATTGGGTAGAGATTTGTATCTCATGAGAAAAACATGGCATGAAATGGCAAGTAAACCCAGTTTAGTAATGAAATATGTCCACTATGATGGTCTTGGCTGTAATGCCTTGGCTACTATGAAAATAACTTCATGTTCACAATGGTTTTCTACAATTACATGTTTTATTGACATGCTATTTTATCATAATTGATGTTCATTTATGATCTATTCTTTACGTAAATCCATGATTTATTTCACAACACATTATTTTGATGTTTAAACTTTACGTTCATGTTTGTATGTTCAAATGTATATGTTTTGTTTTATTTTCTCCATGTTAACCCTTACTGAGCAATTGAGGTCACCCATTTTATGTTTTCTTTTCCCCAAGATATAGGGAAAGGTATTATGTAAGAAAACAAAAGGGGATGATATTTATGGGATATGTTGAATATCATTCACTATGATTAGAAAATTATGTTCCGAGTTTCAAGAATACACTAAACTACTACAGTCCTTGGGTGTTTGTTTTTGGTATGTATTAAGTATTCTTCAAAAGTTATGTAATTTCCATGTATGTCATGCTTGGGTATCTGGAGTTAATTATGTGTATATTGGGATTTTTTAATTGGATAAATTAATTTTTGATATTAAATAACGGAATTGTTGTGATTAATTTAATATTGAATTAAATAATTACTTTCATTTGATTAATTATTTAATTGATAAAATAATTAAATTTTTTATATTATTTTATTTTATAACTAATTAAATTGAATGATGTTATTAATTAATGGATGAGTTAATCAATAAATCATTTGTTATTACTTAATTATTGAATTAATTAATGAATTGAGGTGATGATTGTTAACAATGGCATTCAGATATGAATTGATATGATTGGTGGTAACATGGAATTTATATTTGAATTTAAATAATTAATAGTAACAATTGCATTCAGATATGAATTGAGATTTTTAATGGTAAAAATGGAATTTATATATGAACTGAGGTCATGAATTGTGACAATATCACGTAGATATGGTTTGAGATGATGAATTGTAACATAAGAATTTATATATGAATTGAGGTAATGAATGATTAAAATTGAATTCTTTTATATGATATCTATTGGGGAAAGATTATACTTTGACATGGGAAGAAAAATCTATTGAGTTACTATTTTCCACTAGAACCTGGGAGTTATGTGTTAAGATAATTAGTAATTGAATAAATGTAAATTATTTAAAAGATTTCTTATACCTTATTATTTTAATTCTTCATAAAATGTTATTCACTAGTTATTGTTTTTTATTTCATTGGGGCTATCATACTGAGTCATTATCATACCATATATGAGCATATGATTGGTACCCAAATATATTTCATGGTTGTAAAATATGTAATGTGAAAACGACCATGTGTTGGAAGACTGAGTCAGGATGGAGCATAGATGACAGAACCAAACATGTATTTGAGAACTTCTTGGGAGTTTTCTGTGAAATTATTTATTTAGTTTTCATATTGACACATGATATGTATTATCATAACATATCTACTATTTTGTTTTGAATATTGTATTTGTAGTTTCGTTAATCATGGAATACTGGTATTTTTTATGATATGGTTATATATTTTGGTCATTATATTTTATTTACAATATAGTATAACTCTTATAAAGATGCTATAGTATCCAAATGATATATATTATACCATCGATGCTAGTCTGTAGCATCTACCATTCTAAGTTGTGTGCATGACGTCATGTAATTAGATGACACGGGGTTTTAATGTGTGCATCTGGGTCGAGACATTAAAAAGTAGTATCAGGGCCCAGTCTTCTTCTCTATTCAATTGTATTTCTATTTTGGAATGGTAGAAAAGATACTAAGGTGAGTCAGGCCTTTATTATGATCGCTTTCATGGGATTAGATACCATGTGTCTAGGAGAAAACCCAAGTACCCAAGGTGGTATTTCTATAATTGATCAATGTTTCTATAGTCAAAACTTCTTACACAATGGTTGAAGCACTTATTATGTGATTAAATTATTATTATGATATTTTACTTGTTGTCCAAGTTGAAATAATAATTCTATATACATTGAAACTTATTGTCAATAAAATCTATTTTTGTGACATGCATCATTTCATGAACATATAAGAAATGAATATTCTGGTGTAACTTGGTCGAAATTGGTTTTTTCCCCTTGATTTTTTTATTAAATTGAAAAAGGTTCCTAATAAGAACATGAAAATGATAGAGAGATGGAAATGAATAAAATGGGTGTCTGAATAAAAACATGAATAATGAAAATTATTTACCTGTGTTAACCATTAACTACATTTATAGTGGATAAGGGAAAATATAGGGCCTCAATTTTAGCCACATGGTAGAGTTTGGAAAAAATATATGTTGTTTCTTATTGTGATTTCCCGTTATGTAAATGTGTTGAAGTGGTGTTATGTTTTCTAGGGTCTTTGTTTGGATTATAGAGATATTCCTACTTAATGATTCTTGTTGAGAGGATCCTCATAGTCAATTGACGGAGATACTCCACCAGTAGTGGATCATGAGGCACCAATAGGCCGGGCGAGAAAGAAAAAGTGTTGTTCCGTGAGAAATTTTATCACTTCTTGAAATTTTGGGAAAATGAACCAATGTGGTTAGTGGAGTGTATGTATGACCTTACATGAGAGTTTTAGTTACAACACCCTCAAAAATTTATTAGAGTGGGTGGATATGAGGATATAAAGATTTTAATTCAATACATGACCTCTATACTTGACAATTTATAGACTCCTTCCGAGTTGATGTTCAACCAAGTTACTTATACGCTCTGAGTATTAGAGAAGCACTGGTGGGATTTTTAGGCCTAGACTATAAATGTTGATGGTATGGTATGGAATGGATTTTTGGAGATGTTCCTGGAAAAAAATCAACCTAAATTTCTAATGTAAGAGAGTGAAATTGAGTACATGTGGATGACATAGTGTAGCATGTCCATGATTGAATATGATGGTTGATTTACATTCAATTATTTTCCCTATCATTGGTAGGGGATAGAACATATATGAAAAAAATCAGGATGGGAATAAATTTTTTATTATGTCCCATGTTATCCTATTTCTGTTAAAGATATTTTTATGGTTTTGGATCAGGATCTCATTGTCTACGAGAATCTAAGGGAGGATTCCACTATATGACATTTTTTTCTACTAGAATATCTGGAGGTACATCTTTTGATTGTATGTTTTGTCACTCAGGAAATGTGAACCATTGGATAAAGGGAATAGTGGCTAGGAGTAAGGATCCGTTACATAGGAACCTACATACATTCTTTACCACTACTGTGGTGGACTGGGAAACAGTCATAGAAATTTTCCCCGACCATCAGTGGAGTGTAGATCTTGTTGCAGGATATTTTTTCTAAAGGGGTTTTGTATTATCCCATAATAGATGTGTAGTAATTAAGGATCTAGATAGAACTAGTTTCCTGGAAGTGGATATTCTATCTGGAATCTACTGCCCTACTTGTAATTGAAGAATAGGTAGTGGATGAAATATATAACGGAATGATATCCCATATCATTAAGTAGGGATATAATATGGAGAAAAGACTATATCAGAAGTAAAAGGGGAAGGATGATTGAATTAAGTTCATCATACACATATGGATAGTAAGGATGGACCATCAACACTTAGAGGTACTATTATTATAGACTTTACAGATTATATTTCATTATTTGATACTAGAGACTCTCATTATTTTATTTATTCACAAAATTTTAACGGTTTTATGTTGTAATTGTAGTTAGTGAGTAGGTTGTTGAAAATAGATACACCAATGGGAGTGTGGTCAAGCGACATATGTTTTTTCATGGGGAGTCTCATCGAGGATGGGGAATATCATTTTCTAGGTGATATTTACATTGTGGAAATGTCAGGTTTTGACAATATTTTGGGTATGGACTAGATTTTTCCATACTATTCCCACTAATATTTTTTACCAAAGTAGAGGGAATTTTATAAATCCTAAGGGCGATATTTATATTCACTATGAAGAATGGGATATCTATGAGGTCCATACAGGGCATGTTCATCAGCAACTAGCGTAAATTATTATTTGGGATTCCATTATATTATTGCATAATGGGATTGTGAAATATGATTTCTTTCTACCAATATTGGATATTTTTCATGATGTGATTTCTTAGGTCCTCTAGTCTAGATACCCAGAGAGGGGGGTGAATTAGTGTATGATAGATTATAACAATTTCCCCTTTTGATATAGTTTCATTTTTAAAAAGAACTGTTTTCTCTATCCTTCCTTTTGTAGAGTATGAAAAAATCATAAAGAATGAACATGACAAATCAATTTTACTCTGTTCATCCTCACTGGGATATGTCCATGGAGAATACACCAGCAGTGTGCCGATGTATAAAATAAATTAAAAGCGCACTATTGTTTACAATGTTAGAAGTGAACTCAGTATCCCTCATGGTTTACAACCAATCACAATTGAAGACTCACTTCTATCTCAATTAAAGTGTGCTCACTGCTTCTTCAGAAAATCCACTCAGAGTTTATTTACTTTTAGGTCCTTCCAATATTACAAATTAATTCATGCTTCATTGTATGTAGATGATCTAGTAATTTCCCACTTTTATCCACTGGTGAATACCCCTTTTCCATTGAACACTGGGAAATAACTTTTGAAATACATTTTCAATACTCACTCCATTGTAAAGATCCCAATTTTAAAAATTTCAAATAATCCTTCACAATGATTCTACCTCTTCACAAGGTAAACACCTTCATAGAGTACACAAATTCATAGAATAAACTAATTCGTAGAGATAATTTCTTTGTATTGAAAACTACTTCATAGATCTCAAGCCCTCGTAGAGTACAGTGCTTTCACAATGCTCAGAAAATCATTTGCAAAGAACTCCTCATTCGTGGATCTTGATTAGCCACCATGATGTTCATTCCATTCGTTAAGCACACTACCTACGTGAACCTCCACTGTGATTCGAGATCTATATGTTTTTTGTGAAAATTCTCTAGTCTTTTCCTGGTGTTGGAAACCTATTTATAGGAATTTCCCACCAACTCAATAATCTTCTACCCCACATCAGCACCAGAGAATCCCATTTAAATGTGATTTGAAATTTCAGTCAATATTTAATCTATTTCATGTAGCACCACATAAATTTTCAGATCACAGAGCTCATTTTAATGTGGCAGCATTCCAGCAATTCCATTGAACCATCGCTATAGTGCTCCCTCGTAATGATCTTCATCTCTACCATTCGCGAAGCTCCCCATAATCATATATCTCACCATCATAATTCTTCATATCTTTTCAAAATACACTTCATAATTTCCATCATGGTGAAACTCATGCCTTTTCAATATTTTAATGATATCTTCAAGGAAATCTACTTGTCACAAATCTCACCAAACTCCTAATTTTGGATCCACGAAATTTGGAAAATAGCAGAAAATTATGCCAACTTTTATCTGTTATTTCTATATTACCCATACATCTTCCATTATTTTTTCATGGTTAATTGTCAACATGGTTTGTCAACAATATCTCCGGAACTCAACAATTCTCCATGAAAACCCACTTTTTCAACAAACACAACAATGCCATAAATGTTGCAATGTTACCTTAAGGGATTTCTCCCAACATGTTTCCTAAAGAAATCACACGTCTAGCACAAGAGAGGGATATAGAGTTTAAAATTGAGCACTTTCGTAGGGATAATCCAGTTTCTATTCCACCATATAGATTGGAACCAATAATTCTTTAAGAGATTTGGACTCTACTATAGGACATCGAGGATAAGTGATTTATCCCTCTAAATACAACACATTAACATTTTATAGTCTTGTATTCAAATAGGGTTGATGGAAATATATGCTTCTATGTTAAAAACTAAAAGTTTAACTATGTGACAATAATGAACCAATATTATCTTCCACTAATGGATGATCTATTTGATCAATTGATATGAGCTTATATCTTTTGCATGAATTACTTTAGATAAGGGTATCATCGGTTGAGAGTTACACCATATAATATACTTAGTATTATTTTTTAAAGAAGGTATGTCCTTTATGAGTTCATCGTAATTTAATTGTGGTTAAATGTATTCACCATTAGTGTTTATTTCCTTAATGAACCAAATTTTCAATCTTTACTAGGATCAAATTGTTGTCATTTTTGTGGATGACATCTTGGTGTACTCCAAGACACAAGAAGATAAATACTAATATATTATCATCATCATTTGTATACTAATGGGGGATCTCCAACCTTCTATGTTATGCAAGATTAAATATTGATTTGATTAGGTACACTTCATAGGTCATGTTATCTCAGAGGAAGGTGTTTCAATATACATAGATATGGTCCAACTGGTTGTATGTCGGTAGCATCCCAATACTATTTTCGATATTTGAATCTTTCCAGATGTATCTAGATATTACCATTATTTTGGATAAGAATTTTATAGCATGGAATCACCCCTTTGGGGACTGACCATATATTGGATAATTTTAGAATAGACTTGGGAATGTTATAATTCATTCCAAGAGTTCAATAAGTTCTTTTCCTTAGAAATCATCTTGATTGTACTAGAGCCAGGTGATGAGTATATGATGTTTCATTTATTCTTATAGGATTTGTAATGGAGTAGTGTGGATGCATAGATATCATGTAATGCTGTATGGGTTTTGGTAGTTTATTCCATATGAATGGAATTTCCAAATTCATGACCTCATGTTAACCTCAATGGTTTATTCTCGAATAGTTAGTTGCATTATTGTTTGAAATAAAACATTACTATGTTTAAGAATTACAAGAACTTGAATTATATTATTTCATAATTATATTTGAATCTCAGATAGCCAATGGTCAATTGAGTATATGAAGTTGTTCTACTTTGATCTATAATATATTCTAGGGAAATGAAATAGTCTTTCTGAGTCTTCAAGTATGAAATCTCAGACTCCATATGATTTTTATTCAACTATAGAGTTGAATGTAATATCTATACCAGTTGAGATTCATGTTTTGGTTCACGAGATTCTAGAGAAGATGAATCTCATGTCATTTTCTATAGTATATACACTTTTGAGTCATATTAGAGAAATCCAATATGAGAATTTGAATTGTTTTTCCATGAGGGATATCATTGAGGTTGGTTTGATGCCTTTATACTAGAAGATTCATGTATTTGATATCATTTATTTAAGTAACCAGGTTGTTGTTCCTATGAGAACACGGTAAGAGATAATGCACAAATTTCATGCCTTTAATTTTTTGGTGCATCTAGGTTTGAACAGAAATTACAACGAACTTATACAATATTGTTTGTGTCAGAGAATGAATAATGAGATATTAGTTTTCATGAAACTATGCTACACCTATAAATAGGTAAAATATGAGCATTAATAACTTGGAGTTTTAAATTAGAGATTTCTCATTTTGAAATGGAAGTAGGAGGACATTAATTATGCTTTTTTGAGTGGCCTCTTGAGAATACCTTAAATGAATGAATCCATTTGGGCAGTGGTAGACCATTTGAAAATTTTAGCTCTTTTATTATAGGTATGGGGTACTTTATTAGTGGATCATTTGTGAGATGTGTATGTTTGGGAAATTTTCATCTCCACAAGGTACCACAGACTATTTTTTGAAATGAAGTGTTTTGTTTTACATTGTTCTTAAATCAAGTCTTATAGAAGGAACTTGTCACACATGATTTATTGAATATATATTTCACTAAACAGAAATATGGGATGTATTATCATTATATATAGGTGTATGGGGATATTATTTGAGCAAGCGTACAAGACTATAGTGGTTCATGTTAAAATAACATTTCTTTGGTTGAGCTTTCATAAAACTAAAAATTATCAGAAAACTATATTGATGGAAATATATGAGGAACTTCATGGTTGTCTATGAGGATCAACTATATGTTGGGTAGATGTAGGTGAGTCATATTTGTTGGGAGTGAGTCTCATGTAGGATACATTACAGCATGTTCAGCTTTTTCAGAAGCATATGACTATATCTTAGAGTAGACAGAAGTAGTATGAATATTGACATTGAAGTAATTTATGTGTAATGAAGGAGATCATGTATAACTTCAAGTTTCAACTATATTTGATCATGTAATGATACAATTACATTGAACACTAGAATCTATGTTCATTGGATAAATTGATATCATGGAGAGTATCGTGCTAGTGGCGTACCGATTGACGCATTCACATAGATATAGTGTTATGAATGTTGTTTTCCCTGCATCAAAACTTTGGTGGAATAACCTCGACCCTTATCATGTAATCTTTGTGGATTATTTTTATCTTGTGATAGATGTTCAATTTTAAAAAATCCCATATTTTTTTTCAATCACTTTGATAAAGGGTTATAGGGAAAGACCATGATGATAGTTCATTTATTTTGGAAATATGGAAAGGTTAAAGGGGAAACATGGGAAATAGAATAATATTTGTGGGTTCAATATCCTGATATTTCTATCATTTAATTTAGATATTCTTGTTAGTGAATATTCAGGATGTGCTATTATAATGTGGGAGATAGTATGATCTTATCCTTTTCTAGAGATTTCTTGAGCTTGTTTACCTGTACTCCTTTTTCATGCTTTGAGTACTTACTATTTTGGATAATCATTTTGGTGAAAATAAAATATTTTTTAAAAAATAATGAAAGTGAATAGTTGGAACATGGTTTTCATAAACTGTGTACCCTTTCCCATCAAGTCTTTTAAACCTATAAAAAGGATATTTTCACAGACGGAACATAGTTTTTCAAATTGTTCCCCCTATTGGGTAAAACTGTGCACCCCCCATAAGATATTCATGGTTAACATGCATAGTATACCAAACTATTTACCTCTACAAAAAAAATAATGTGTGCTTTTATAATTTACTAGAAAATAATATTACAAATTACTCATAACCCTGAAATGCATCCAAAATAGACCCTAAAATAGACAAAGTTGTTTTCTATAATTTTTGTGTTTCTTAAACATATTCTAATTCATCATCACCTTAATTATTAGATAATTTAAGGGGGATTTATTATTTGAGACTACCTGGGATTTAGATCTAGATCTTGTTCTTCATTGTTATTTAAGTTATTTCAATTCAAATTCGATATTTATGTTGGTGATCATTCATCAAAAAAATTGAGCTAGGTGGTCTATTATTCAATTCTTAAAGTATAGAATTCAATTTCTTTGTTATTATTTATAGGATTTCTATTTCATGATTAGAAATTTATTTTCATTCAATGAATAAATTAATTTTGTAAATTCAATAATTAAGGGATGGTG
This sequence comes from Viscum album, assembly GCA_963277665.1. Classification (NCBI taxonomy): domain Eukaryota; kingdom Viridiplantae; phylum Streptophyta; class Magnoliopsida; order Santalales; family Viscaceae; genus Viscum; species Viscum album. Next base: position 1,216,632,749 of record OY728157.1, read on the forward strand.
AAATTTTGGATATTTTCATTATTGGATCGGAATAATTAACTATTGAATTAGTTTTGAGGATGTTGGTATTGTTGAATTGGATTAATTCATTATTGGAATCAATCAATGGAATTATTGTTATTAATTAATTGTTAAATTAATTACTGATTATGATGTGACTAATTAATTTTTTAATTAATTAATCTAGTCATTGTGATTGATTAATTTTTGAATTAATTAATAATATTGATGTTATTAGTTTACTATTGAGTTAATTTATTAAACTATTATAATTAATTAATTAAATAATTTACTATAGCTTTGGTATGGTGAATGGAAATAATGGAATTCTGATATGAATTGAGGTTATGAATTTTTAGAATGAAATTAATAAATCAATTTAGATGATGAATGGTACCATTAAAATTCAGATATTAATTGAGATGATGAATTCTAACAATGGAATTTAGGTTTGAATTGAGATTATTAATTGTTATAATGGAATTCAGATATGAATTTAGATGATTAATGGTATCAATGATATTCAGATATAAATTGAGATAATGAATGGTAATAGTAGAATTATACTATGTGATATCCCACGGGGATAGTTCAAGCTCTGTTACAGGATGAATTAGGTATTTATGTTCTTGTGTCTATATGATTCAGAGATTTATAGGGTTAAATGGAGATAAATTGAATACGTGTAAACTATGTATAGTATTTCTTAATCATTTTTCATTATACAACTACATACACTATTATTGACTGGATATTTTAGGAGACACTTTTAGAGGTGGCCTACTGAGTTTTACTCACACTATACCAGGGAATCATAATGGTTACCTTAATAGATTTCATCGTACCATGACATGTTAAGGGAAAAGTCCATGTGTTATATCGATGATTCGGGATGGTTCCAGGATGAGTGAACCCAATATGGATTTGAGACCCGATTGAGTGTTTTCAGTGTCTTGGATTATTTTGTTTTTCATATTGAGATATGACATGTATTTTCAAGACATCTCAACTCTTTAGTTTTGTATATTTTAATTCATGTTTTTTATCATTTCATATTGGTATATTTCTCTGTATGGTTATATATTTTGTTTATTCAATTTTATTTCATCTCTGGAATTACAATGATGTATAGGATAGTGTGTCCCCATGATCAATATTTGACCCTTTGTAATAGTTATAATATTTAGAATATGGTCAGTCATTGTTGAGTTCGTGTATCACACTACAAAAGGGAAATATTGTGTGGCACTCATGTTGGGATGTTGTACTTATCAAAAATTCATAATGATTAATAGAAATACATTAATAAATATATCCCAACTTAATCAAATTACTCTTAAAGTGCACATTGTATGTCCAAATAGATCATAGGTTAGGAAAAAATAATATCTTTAAAAATGTATATGGGGTTTTTATATGAATTTATTTTTCAATTAAAATTTTTAAAATAAATTTATTGTTTCTAGATAGAGTTAACTGTCACAATATAAAGTGATATTGTATGGATAAACATTACCACTTGGTAATATTCATGTAAAATACACTTCAGTGAGATAATTCCAACTGAATGATTAAATACCATGAGGAATAAATTATTCATGGTATTTAATTTTAAATGTTTTGTATATAAACTACATAGAAGTGAGTTGGTGTATAATAACAAATTAGTATCAATTGAATATAATTGTAGATGAAATCCCTTAACCTGATTCTGACATGTTATGTGTTCCTCTATAATCCTGAATAATTAAATTATGTAAATTATATACATGTTTTATATCATTGTAATGTATTTTAATTTTATGTCACATATTTAATGTTATATAAAATTACATAATCAATTATGTATAATTGTGCAGTTTTCACCATATTCTGTGTATGTGAGAAAAACAACTTTGGTAGGTATAATAGAGTCAAAGGTTTCATTATTTAAACATATAGATAATAATAATCATACTATAATTATCATATTTATAAATAAGTTACTATTTTAAAACCAGTTATGAAATATGGTTATTTAAAATTAACTAACATTACGATCATGGAGACTTTATACCCTAAATACACATCAATAACATTTACATTTTTCCATTATCATTAATGAAGGAAAGAATGTAACATTTATATTTACATAATGATCATAATATATTACATACTATATCATTTAATCATATATACATTTATATATATTATTTATGATGAAAAATGAATCGCATCGCTTCAAGAAGGTGGTAGTCCACACATCCATGAATGATGTTATCACTTTTTAAATGTGTGAACAGGTAATAAGGAAAATGATATATTATATTATTAGAAATATAATTATGTCATTAATATCATAATTATGTTGTTTCAATCATATATATAAAAACATATTTATTTATGGTTGTCCCTAATATTTAGTGATCTGAAATTAAGTACAACATTCTTGGAGACGGTAGGTTGCACGTACTCAATAGCATTGCTTCTATTTTATTGTCATATTAAAATAATGAAAATGAAATGTTATATTTTTATATTATTATTAGTGTTTCATATTTATGACATATATAAAAAAAAATTTTATTAAATCCTTTCTTAATATATTTCATGTAATGTATGAATGAATCACATCTCCTTATGGAGGCGGTTGTCCAAACATCCATAAACGATGTTATTAGGTTCCCAAATAATGTAAAGAAAGAAGGTATATGTTATCAACTAATAAATTATGAAAAAATAAATTAAAAATACCATTTATTGATAGTAATATCACTTTATTCTAAATTGTAAATGGTTGTACTATATGAATGAATTATATCAGTTTGTGAGGTGGTAGTCTACTGTACACACGAAGGATGATTGCATATCCCATTTAATGTAAGTGTGTGTAGGTGTAGGTCATATATATAATGTGAATTAATATAATAATTTTTTGAATACTTAAGTTATTATATTAAAAATATAATAATAATTTACGGTGTATAAAAAGAAATGAAATAAAATTTATCGTCGAAGAATGTTACCTCTTCTTTGGGTAACTCCTTTTGGTTTATACAAGAACCCTTCATTTGTTTTCTATATAACCAAAGTGTGGACTCCTGGATAATGGGAGGGATTTGGGAGTTTATTTGGGTGGATTATTTGGATCTATAAGGCTTGATATGTGTAAATTAGAGAGGGGGTGATTTTCCTTTTATAGTGGAGGAGTTGTATTTTTGTATGTATAAAAAGTTAAACACTATTGGGAGGTCACCCTAAAATCATGTTCCATAAATAATAAGAAAAATTAGAACGAATACGCTTTATGGTCAAAATTTCCATAGAAAGTGGGTTTATGACAGGTCTCTAGGTAATTGTTTCACTAATGTATAATGTTTATTCACTAAGTGACCTCAATTTAACTTTAATCATTATAACTAATTTTAATTTCCTTTACTAATAGTTTTGATAAAAATTTCTTTTTAACTTACTATAAACTATAAATTATTCAAAATCTAAATATGATATTCATTGTCCAAAATTCGAAAATTAAAATTGGATGAAATTAGTTTAAAAATTATCTAACAAATGTGGTTGCAATGAAGGTTTTGAAAGTAAAACTTTTCAAAAGTATAAAATGTTTTCATATCATAAAAAAATTATTACAATTCTATAAATAGTAATAAATGATATAAAATTTATGTAATTATACTTTGTTCTAATTAATAAAATAATTTATCTTTTTAAATTATTTATATGAAAATTCATTTTTCTATAAAAATTCATTATTATTTCAATATCCATAAAAAATAAGTATTATCACCGAAGTACCACAAATTCAACATAAGATAATTTTAATGTTATTATTTAAGAAACTACTAGTTTTTCACACAAAATGTATAAAATTTTCAAAATTTATTTTTGATATTTTTGTTCCATTAAAATCAAGAAAAATAACCAGTGAAATAATACTTCTTTTTATACAAAAAATTGGGTTTGTTCTTATCTAATGCCTATAAGATCTATTGGTGGCCCACACAAAATATTCGATTGAAAATAATATATATATATAATTAATATATGTAACTAATACTAATTAATTTATTTTATTTTGATAAAATTACTTTTAGAGTATAAAAATAGTTTTCCATAAAAATATTTATTTTATATTCTTCTAGATTTTATATTCATTTATAATTTATTTATAACTAATGAATTTTGAAAGATATAATCCTATGTTAGTTAATATTATTAATAACATCCAATTTATCATCAATGATATATCTTATTATGTTAAATAATAATAATTTAATAATATATTGTTGTTCAGTAAAACATGGTCTCACATGTAACACAAGCTACTGAAGGAATATGACATTGTTCGTAACACAAGATATATATAAGTATTCTTGTACCACCAATTATTATTTGGGTTTCCTATAAAACAATACTAAAATGGTGTATCATGTATTTAATTCTTACAATACGTTTAGTATTAAATATATTTTATTGTATCGGGATTTTTTGATCCCTTCTACTCTTGTCATTATGTATCATGCACGATATTGAATAAAATGTTATTCCTTTTGTAATTTTTATAGTGTTTCTTTATACCCACTTTAAATAAATTAGATCCTCTCAATTTTATCTTCATCTCCATAATTAATTGATGGATTCATATATTGAAAAAGCCACATCATAAAATGGTTAATCATATATCCTCTTAATAAGTGTGAATGGGAAGTATGTAGGTAACATAACTAGCTTCCCATATACTAAAAAATAAATGGAAATTAACTAAATGTTCATAAATGAAATTCAAAAGTATTTATAGAGGTATATTGAGTACATTGGTCATAAACAATATAGTGATCAATGGAAACTCGAGGGCCTCGATGCCATAAATTAGGGATTCTTTAAAAGTCCATTATATCAAAAAAATTAGGGTGCTATAATTAATAAATTTATAATTATTTTCCAAATGATGGGTAATTATTTTAATACCTAATCATATTTTTAAACATATAAAATAAATTTATATTTCCAAAGAAAAATTTCATATTTTGTTTGTGCATCCAACTCTTACTCCAAGAAACGAGTATCAAAAAATGAATATCCAAAAAATGAATATATTATTTATGGATAAATGAATAAAATATTATTTTAATGAATCATAAGAACCATTTAAATGATTTATATCATTCTATAACTATTTTCCAATTTCAATGTGGATTACAAATTAATATCTAAACATACAATTAAAACTACTAGATTATAAATAAAATTTATGTTTCAAATTGATTACCAAAAAAACACAGAAATATTTACCAAGAAATCATATTGACATGTGGTAGGTATGAAATCCTTATTATCATTCATTTATGAGATCAAGCTCTACCATATTTTCAGATGCAATGAGTTTTCAACATACGAGATGTTTTTCATTTTTTTAAATAAATTTATCTAATTTATATAATGTTTCAAAAATCTATGATGGACATCCTTGAAATGAAATTAATCATTAAATAAACTTTTTAATAGGGGTTTTCATGTATCCAAAAAGTTATAATGTCTAATAATCTTATTTATATATCACACCTAAATTTTATAAATATATTTAAACTATTTTCTACAAATTTAAAATGCATTAATCATAAAACAACTTATAAACTAAAACATGTATTAATTTAATGGGTTGTATCACCATAAATGTCCTCTAAAATATCCTTAATATTTCTATACTCTCAATATATAAAATATAAATGAGCTAGTAATGTCAGTGACTTATCTTCAATCGTAAACTCATAAACCCATGGTATTATCCAGATAAGGATGTATTATAAGGAATTATCACATAATCTCTATCTTAGAAAAAAACTATGTTGGTCATCTATAGTAATCTGAAAATTTTGTCACAGGGTTCTGTTTTATAATATTTTATTTCACAAATCATGATTTATAAGGACCCATCCTTTAAACATTACATAATCTTGAATTAAATGAATAATTCACATTGAGGATATTTTCTAGTTTATATAATTATAGAGTTATACGATAACTATTACATTACAAAATATTACATCTCAAAAATAAAAAGTAGAAACTTCTACTCAGTTTCCATTTTTTTAACAAAACATGAAGTATTGAAAAAAAAGAGCCATGTCAAATTCCATGTTTAAGAGAGCATGACATTTCCTTGATCCCATACATGGCCCTATTCCACTTTATGTCCAATGAAAAACATTTCAAAAACATGGGATGAACATAAAAAGCTCAGTAAGGGATACACAAAGAAGGAAAACTGTTAGATTTTCAAAACAAAAGGTAAACCAAGAAAACTTTATCATAAGTAATAATTTTCAGCTTTATGACGTAGTAAATAATCTTCACTGAATAAAACATCATTACTTACCCTTTTGTAACCAAAATATTAACATAAAACCCATATAAGTAACACATAACATTTAAAGGTAACTTGGGACATAAACATACATAAATGGAATTACCATTCGGTCGAATTCCACACATATCACTAAAGGGGATATCCATACAGCCGAATTCCATACCCAATGCATTGGACTATATAATGCAACCACCCATCCTAGTATTCACAACACCACCCGTCATTTGGTTTATCACGTAACCACCCATCAAATGTCAATGTACCAATATAAAATCATTAAACATACAACCAATATGAAGGAAACAAAACATTTCCACATATCAATCACAATATATCACTTAAATATATTGACATAACGAATCCATTTTCATTACCATTTTCAATACCAAAAAAAAACACAAAATATTATAAGGTATTTATTTTGTTTTAAAAACATTAAGGCTTGTTGAGGAAGCCAATGATCAAATAATACTCGTGACGGCAGAAATAGGTCGTTGTCACTCCTTACGTTAAAAGAAACATTCCTTTTTGTAATTTTTTAAAACGCTTCGTAGAAAAATATTCCCTATGAAAAGTCATGGGATTTTATAAAGCGTATAAAATAATGTCGTGTATTAAAACAAAATATGCCTCAATGAAAGGAGATTGAGACGATGTCCCTTACTACGTGTCCAAGTTGACCCATTCGTTCATTAATATCATGAATAATAAACTAAAGTTAATTTATACTTTATTAAGAAAAATTTTCAAGTTTATTATTCCTTTTATATCCCTTAATAACTTTTCATAAACATTATGTAATCATTTAAGGTAATAATGTTCATTTTGTCGATATTTGGTGCTTGAGTGAAAAATGGACTTCTTATAATTACATGTTGCTCATGTGGTCAATAGTCCATTATATCCAGAATTATATTCATGATGTAGATATCATATATATCATATATATCAAGAATATACATGTATTTAAAATAATACATAACATTTATAGGTATGAAATGAAATGCACTATTCATGGAGACGGTAAGTTGTATGTACGCATTTACGCTATTTCTATTTCTATTTCATATTTAATGGAATTAAAACATAATGATAAATAGTAGTATTATAATTCCATTATTGTATCATATATAATATCATTAAATAATTCCTTTATACGTACCACATATGGTATGAACTAGTCATAACATTAAGGGGGTGGTAGTCGGCACTTCCTCTAATGAGATTATCGCGTTTACCCATAATGGAAAACATAATGGCATGATATAAATAGAAAATACAAAAGAATAAAAAAATCATAAACATAATATATGTCATATATAAATATAGTTCCATCATAATGGCCACCATGAGAGGCAGTTGAAGATATTTGAACAATCATCGTTTCGTGAGGCGTTATTTTTTCATCCACAGAAACATTATGTTCTTAATCCATTAGATGGAGGTGTGTGTATGTGTAGTTTAAATAATTATAATAAAAGAATCAAGGTATATTGAGGATATAGGTGTTGTTACAAAATAAATTAATAAAAATATATTAGAGGTTGGAGAAGTAATATAAAAGAAAACAATTTAAGAGAAACTGTTTCCTTTAATTTCGGTAAATCCCTTTGGTTAGAACCAAAGGACTTCTTGAAGTGCCATCTGACTAAGGTAAGGCTTCTAGAAGGAGGATTGGGATGTAGGGAGCTTAATTGGTCAGAGTTTTTATGAGCCAAAAGGCTTGAGAGGTTTGACGAATTGGTTAGCAATTCTCTTCTATTATAAGGGGGAGGGGCTCTTTAAGAAAGTGTGAAAACATTATTTTATTATATAATGATATTCTATTTATAATGGTCCAAAAATCAGTATAGTAGATGATAAGATGACTCAGGGTCTAAATAAAATCATCGAATAAGAATTGGAAAGGTTTTGGATAATATTTTAATCATTATAATCTTATTTATTTAAATGATTTATTAATGTGGTAAATAATGCATCATTATTGTGTCATAAATAATTTAAATTATTTGATGTCTAAAAATTATAACAAAAATACCATGATATATTAAAATTTTTTATCTTTAAAATTAATACATATAGTTGAAAAGATAATTTATATAACCCCATCTAAAAATTAATTTACTATAAGATATTTTCTTTTGTCATCTTTGCCATTACTTTAAGTTAATTAATCTAAATTGACATTATCACTCCCAAGAGGCTCAATGGGGTCCCAAAATCGACCCAAACATGCCCATGGTCGTAAAGGACTCAACCAATGAGTTTTGGACAAGTGTTAAGGTAATTTTGAATTATTATAATATTCTTTTTACCTTGAATTACCCTATTTACCTTTAACTGCAAAACATATAAGTCAAAATTTACTATTCACCAAAAATTATTTTAGTCTTAATGAACCACATTTTACTTACTAATAATAACCATGTATGTAGTATTTTTGGAATTAAATTCACAGAAGTGGTAATATATTATTTTAATGAAAAATTCAGTTTTTAACTACTACTAAGTGATTTGACTATTCATCAAAAATTGATGTTTTTTAGAAAAATACCAAATAAATCAGCCTATGCTATATTTGATATTCCGAATTCAAAAATGATTTTTATTTTGAGAAATTCAAAACAGAGAAGTGTCATTAATTAATTTTAAAGTTATTTCTTGTTATCAAAACAAATAGCGTGTTTTTAAGAAACAATAACTATCAAAAGATTGATACTTGTTTATGTCCAATTTCAAAGTGAAATTAATTCCAATGACAAAAATTGGATTAAATGGTAAAAATATATATTTTAATTTCACATTAAAACCAAATAAAACGATAATCTAACCATATAAATAAATTATATTCAAAGGAACTTTTGAATTAAAATTCAATATTATTCACTATTCATTAAAAATGAACTTTGTCGGAAAATTCCAAAAATTTACACAAAGTAAATTTTGATGTCCCTATTTTAAAGAAGGATTTTATTTAGTAAATTAGAATGTATTAAAGTGACCAAATATATATTTAATGAGGGTCTCAATTAAAAGGCGGTAAATTGGCCTTTTAATGTGAATTATGCATAAAATTAGATTCATTCTTATTTTAAGCATATAACATTTTATTGGATAAATGTATATACATTTGAAAATCATTTATAATCTTATTTTAGTTAGTTTTCTTCATTTCCACCAATACAATGGCTAGGATTTAACTACCATTTAGAATAATAATATAATATTATGAGTGTGAAACATAATATTTCCATGAAACCCATTGTTGCATATCGGGTACGCTATCGAACATAGAAGACCTTTTAATGTAAATTTAATATTTAAATCACAAATATTAATAAATATTAAAAATCTCTTATTCTTCATTTTCCTGGGATGTTACTTCCTTCCCGAATTTTAGAAATTTCCTCACAATTTTTATTTACTTATCAAAATAAGTTTGGGAATTTATCCATCATAGCATTTTCAGATTCCCACGTGGACTCTTCAGCCATATAGTTTTCCAAAAAACCTTTACTTTGTGAATATCATTATTTCACAACACTTTCTCTCTATGGTAATGAATCTGGACCGGTTGTACTTCATAAGAAAGATTCTCTTTCAACTGAAATACCTATGGGCTCAAAACATGATATGGATAGGGAATATACTTTCTCAACATCGAAACATGAATAAACATTTGTAATTGGGATAAAAATGGAGGTAATGTCACTCTGTATGCAACTGATCCAACTTTCTCCAGGATTTCATAAGTCCAAATGAACCTTAGACTCATCATTCCATTCTTACCAAAATGCATCACACTTTTCCATGGAGAAACTTTGAGAAAGACATGATCACCTACCTCAAAAAAAGATCCTTCCTTCAGTTATCTACATAACTTTTCTGTCTGCTAAGAACTATTCTCAAGTGCTTCTGAATCAACTGAACTTTCTCTACCATCTATTCTACAAATTATGGTCCCACCAACATTCTTTCACATATGTCATCCCAAAAATCTAGAGTTCGAAAACACTTTATATATAATGCCCCAAATGGAGACATTTGTGTACTACAATGAAAACTGTTAATATATGAAAATTCAACCAATGAAAGATGTTGGTCCGAGCTTCCCTAGTAATCCATCAAACAAGCATGTTGCATATCTTCCAATGTCTGAATTTTTCATTCTGGCTGCCCATCTGATTGAGGATGAAAAGTTGTATTAAAATTTAATTCAGTACCCAATGACATTTGAAGGCCTTTCCAAAAGATAGAAGTAAACCTGGGATAACTATTAGATTCAAAGGAGAGGGGAACTCCATGCAACCTGACTATCTCATTAACATACAATAAAGAAGGTTTATCTAGAGACAATGTATCCAGAATAGGATGTAAATGATCAGATTTAGTCAATCGATCAACAATAACCCATATTTCATTATTATCTCGAGATGACTTCAGTAATCCCACAACAAAGTCCACTGATATATTTTTCCATTTCCACTCTGGCACTTATAGAGGCTGTAGCATTCCTTTTGGTTACTGCCACTCTGCTTTAACCTACTGACAAGTCAAACACTTTATAGTAAAATCATCAATATCCCTTTTCATTCCATCCCACCAGTAGTACTCCCGAAGATCGATGCACATATTAGTACTACTAGGATGAACTGAAAACAAGTAACTATGAGCATCACTTAACAAATCATTCTTCATCTGTGAATCACAAGGCACACATAAGCTCTTCCCAAATTTCAAAACACAATCATTATCAATGTTAAAATTAGATAACTTACACTTATGAACCAACTCTACCTTTTTCTGCAACTCAATGTCTTCCTTCTGCACTTTCTTAATTCTCTCTGATAGAGATGATTTCACTGACACCTGAAACAAAATAAAAGAATTTCTAGCACCAACAACATCTATACCAAAGTTCATCAAATCAAAAACCAAAGGATCTCGTTCCAATCATAACATGGTTAATGAAGTATTACTTTTTCAACTCAAAGCGTCATCCACTTTATTTGTTTTTCCCGGATAGTAATGTATCTTTCAATAATAATCCTTGATTAATTCCAACTATCTCCTCTTTCACTTATTCAATTAATTTTGAGTGAATATATAATTCAAAAATTTGTGATCATTATATATTTCACACTTCACTCCATACAAATTATGCCTCTAAATTTTTAAAGCAATAATAACAGCATCTAATTCCAAATCATGTGTATGGTAATTAAACTCATGTGGTTTCAACTGACGTGAAGCATAAGCAATTACCTGGTCATTCTACATTAGAAAAAAAACAAGTTCTTTCAACTAAGAATCAATGTAGACAACAAAATCACAATTTCTAGATGGCTAGGCCAAAACTAGAGCATTCACCAATCTTCTTTTCAATTCTTGAAAACAATCATCACACTCTTTTGTCCAAATAAACATAAGACCTTTTATAGTTAAATTAGTCATTGGACTAGATAACAAGACACAATTTTCAACAAAACTCTTGTAATAACATGCCAAACCAATAAAACTCCAATCCTCGGTTATATTTGTGGGTCTTGTCCATTCTTCAACAACTTTTGTTTTAGCAAGATCAATAGTAATTCAATTTTTTGAAATAATGTGACCATGGAAAGAAATTTTTGTAACCAAAACACACACTTTCTATATTTCCCAAATAGTTTCTTTTCTTTTAATGTTTGCAAGAAAACTCTTAAAAGGCAATAATGTTCCTCATTACTTTTGGAATAAACCAAAATATCATCAATAAACACAACGACAATCTTATTCAAGAACTCACAGAAAATTATATTCATGAGATCCATGAATACAGAAGGTGCATTGTTTAACCCAAAAGGCATAACTACAAATTCATAATGGCCATATCTAGTACGAAATGCGGTTTCCGAAATGTCAGATTCCTTTACATTCAACTTCTGGTACCCCGAACTCAAGTCAATCTTCGAAAAATATTGATTTCCCTAGAGATGATCAATCAAATCATCAATATGAGGAAATGGATACATGTTATTAATAGTAATGTTATTCAATGCTCTATAATCAATGAAAAGTCTTGTTGAACCATCTTTCTTTTTAACAAACAAGATAGGAGCACCCCATGGTGATGTGCTAGGTCGAATGAAGACTTTATCTAATAACTCTTGCAATTGATTCTTTAACTCTGAAAGTTCAATTTGTGCCATTCGATAAGGGAGTTTTGAAATTGTATTAGCATCAGAAACTAAGTCAACAAAAAATCCAACTTCTTGATCATATATAATACCATGAAACTCATTAGGAAAGAAATCAAGATACTCATTTACCACTGTACATCATTAATATGAACAATTCCTTTATTTTCTACAATATGTGCAAGGTAACATTTATTTTCATCTTTTACCAGTTTTCAACTTCATGGTATGTTATCAAAAGAAAGTGTTCATTCTTGTACAAAAACTGAAATTCTTTCCGAAAAGAGACCTTATTATCTCTGTAGTCAATCTTAGCATGATAAACAGAAAGCCAATCCATGCCCAAATAAACATCAAACTCTACTGGAGGCAAAAAAATAAGGCTTTCAGGTAAATTTTTCCGCAAACAAGGAAAATAATGTTTTTATGTTTTCTTTTTGTCTCAACATTTATTCCAGGTGTTTTTACCGTAAGTTCTAGATTCATATCATGAGATGGAATTCCAAATTTTCTAGAAAACTTCTCAGAAATGAAAGAGTGTGTAGACCCTGAATCAAAAAACACATTGGCATAATATGAACAATCAAACAGTGTACCTGATACTACTTCATTCGATAGCCCAACATCTGCGGAAGTAGTTGCAAAGGATTCCACCACCTCTTTCTTATTGTGGTATGATGGCTTTCCCCCAGTTGAGTTCTTCACTGGGCACTCATTTTCATAATGACCCATTTCATTACACATAAAACATCTTACCGATGGATTTTCATTCCCTTCTTGATCATCTTACTTATAGTTACGAGCAATATGACCAGACATACCACACTATAAGCACTTTCAAGGCATTGATAATAATTCTCCGGGATTATTTTTACCACAATTCTCATAAGATGGATATTTAGTTTTCTTACCTCCAGGCTTCCTTGATGAATTCTTCCCCTTTTCCTGCCAACTGGACCTCTTATTTTATTGTTTTTTAAAGAACACTTGAACATCGGTGAACTCCATTCGCACTTTCCCTGCTCATCAAACATGTTTTTCATCACTTTTGAACTCACGGGAGGCTATCACCCTTCGATATCATGGCTTCAGTCTTGAGTAAAATCGATTATATTACTATCAAGATATCAGATGAAATTTGGTGCATACCGTTCCAGTCGAGTGAACTTTGATTCATAAGAAGCCACATAGTCATCCTCCTACCTCAATTCTAGGAATTATGTTTCCATATTAAGATGAACAATATTAGGAAAATATTTCTCAAAAAACATACATATGTATTCATCCTAATCAAGAGCATCATTCTCTTCAATATCCCTGATATTTTTCACCATCGACCACTACTGATCAGATTTACCTTCAAAACGGTAAACATAGAGACTAATCTTTTGATGTTTTGAACAACCCATAACATCTAAATTCTTTTCCAGTGCTTTAATCCACCCTTCTGCTAGCACATGGTGAGATGATCCTCTGAATTATGGGGGATGTTTCCTCATGAAATTCTCCGCTGCTGACATGTTCCTCTATAGTTGATCTGGATGATCTCGTGCATGGATTCCACCCACATTTATAGGCAGAGTCAATTGTTCCATCATTGCATCAAACCGATCAAATATGATTCCGACCATCTCAGGTTGGTGATTTGGAAGGTGTTTTTCTCCTAATGTCATCCCAACATAGATTCCATGTTTCCTCTTCTGAAAACCATTCTGAACACAGAAATATCTTAGGTGAAGCATCATGGTAATATGTAAATCCTATATGATTTCAATATTAACATAAATTAATCTATGTATATTAATCTAATAATACCCTAACTCCTAATGTTGTCTAAACTGACCTCTGATACCAACGACAAGGAACAAGCCTTAAAAAATTACATAATCTTGAATTAAATGAATAACTCACATTGATGGTCTTTTTAGGTTTAGAGTTTTATAGAGTTAGACCATAACTATTACATTGAAAAATAATACATCTCAAAAATAAAAATTAGACACTCCTACTCAGTTTCCATTTTTTCAAAAAACATGAACTCTTGAAAAAAAGGGTCATGTCTAATTCCATGTTTAAGAGATCATGACTTTTCCTTGATCCCATACATGACCCTATTTCACATTATTTCTATGAAAAAACATTTCAAAAACCTTTAATGAGAATAAAATTATCAGTAAGGGATACCTAAAGAAGGAAAACTGTTAGTTTTTCAAGACAATAAGTAATCCATGAATACATTATCATAAGTAATAATTTTCACCATTATGAAGTAGTAAATACTCTTCACGGAAATAAAATATCATTACATAACCTTTTGAAACCAAAAGATTATCATAAAACCCATATAAAGAAAACATAATATATAAAGGTAACTTGAGACATAAACATACATAAATGGAATAACAATACAGACGATTTCCACACATATCACCAAATGGAATAGCCATATGGCTGACTTCTATACCCAATGTGTTGGAGGATATAACGTAACCACATGTCCTGGTATTCATGGAACCACCCATCATTTGGTTTATCACGTAACCACATGTCAAATGTCACAGTACCAATATAAAATCATATCACATACAACAATTTTAATGGAAAGAAACCATTTCCACATTTCAGTCACAAAATATCACTTAAATATATTGAGATAACATATCCATTTTCAAAACCATTTTCAATAACAAAAATTTGTAAAAGAGTATAAGGTATTTATTTTCTTTTAAAAACATTACGGTTTATTGAGGAAGCCAAAGATCAAATAATACTCACGGCGGCGAAAAAGGACGTTGCCACTACTTACGTTAAAAGAAACATTCCATTTTTTATTAAAATGCTTCGTATAAAAATATTCCCTTTTAAAATTAAAGGTTATTTATACAGTGTATAAAATAATGTCGTGTATTAAAGAAAAATATGCCTCAATGAAAAGAGATTGAGACGAAGTCCCTTACCTCGTGTCCAACTTGACCCGTTCATTCTTTAGTATCCTAAATAATAATCTAAAGTTAATATATACTTTCTTAATAACCTTTTTTCGTGTTTATTATTCCTTTTATATCACATACTACAATGTCATAAACATTATGTAATCATTTAAGGTAATAATGTTTGTTTTGTCGATATATGGTTCTTGAGTAAAAAATGGACTTCTTATAATTACATGTTGTTCATGTGGTCAATAGTACATTATATCCAGAATGATATTCACAATGTATATATCATATATATCATATATATCTAGTATATACATGTATTTATAATCGTACATAATATTTAGAGGTAAGAAATGAAATGGCACTGTTCATGGAGACTGTAAGCCGTACGTACGCATGAACGCTACTTCCATTTCTATTTCATATTTAGTGGAATTAAAACATAATTATACATAGTAGTATTATAATTCAAGTATTGTATCATATATAATATCATTAAAACTATCCTTTATACGTACCATGTATGGTATAAACGAGTCATATCACTTTGAGGGGGTGGTAGTCCGCACTTCCTCTAATGAGATTATCATGTTTACACATAATGGAAACCATAAAGGCATGATATAAATGGAAAATACACAAGAATAAATAAAACATAAACATAATTTATATCATATATAAATATAGTTCCATTATAATGGCCACCATGAGAGGCGGTTGGAGATATTTGAACAATCATCGTTTCATGAGGTGTTAGTTTTCCATCCAAAGAACCGTTATGTTTTTCATCCACTACATGGAGGAGTGTGTAAGTGTAGTTTGAATACTTCTCATAACAACAACCTAATATATTTAGGATACTGGTGTTATTACAATTTAATGTAATAAAAAGAAATTATAGGATGGAGATATAAAATAACAGAAAAAAATTTAAGAGAAACTGTTACCTTTAATTTGGTTAACTCCCTTTGGTTTGAACCGAAGGACTTCTTGAAGTTCCTTCTGCATAAGGTAAGGCTTTTAGAAGGATTAGTGGGATGTATGGAGCTTAATTGGTCATATTTTGGGATGATCCCAATTGCTTGAGAGGTGTGAGGAATTGGTTAGTAATGGCCTCCTTTTATAAGGGGGGAGGAGGGGCTCTTTAGGAATGTCTGAATAACTTATTTTATTATATAATGATATTCGATTTCTAAGGGTCCAAAAATCATTATAGTCGAATATAAGATGACTCGTGGTCGAAATAAAATCATCCAATAGGAAGTGGACAGGTTTTGGATAATATTTTAATCATTATAATCTTATTTATTTAAATGATTTATTAATGAGGTAAACTCTACATCATTATTGTGTCATAAATAATTTAACTTATTTGATGTCTAAAAATTATAAAAAAAATACCATGATATATAAAATCTTTTTATATTTACAATGATTTTTTATAGTAAAAAAAGTTACTTATATATCCCCTTATAAAAATTAATTTACTAAAATATATTTTTTTTTCATTTTTTCCTTTACTATAAGTTAATTATTCTAAATTGTCATTTTCAATCACAAGTTGATAAATGGGGTCCCAAAATAGACCCAAGGATTCCCATGGTCGTAAGTGACTCAACCAATAATTTTTGGACAATTGTTAAGGTAATTTTGAATTATTATAATATTATTTTTACCTTGAATTACCCTTTTTACCTTTAACCACGGTAAATAAAAGTCAAAGGTTACTATTCACTAAATAATATTTTCATCTTAATGAACCACGTTTTACTTAATAATAACAACAATTTTTGTCGGATTTTCGAAATTAAATTCAAAGAAGTGGTAAATTTTCATTTTAATGAAAAAGTCAGTTTTTTTAAGTACTACTATGTGATTTCACCAATGATCAGAAATTGATGTTTTTCAGAAAAATACCTAATATTCAGCCTAATATATATTTGATATTCTGAATTAAAAAATGATGTCTACTTTTGAAAATTCAAAATATAAGAGTGGAATTAATTAATTTTAAAATTATTCCCCGTTATCAAAACAAATAGCATGTTTTTAAGAAACAATAACTTTCAAAAGATTGATACTTGTTTGTGTCCAATTTCATAGTGAAATTAATTCCAATGACCAACATTGGAGTAAATGGTAAAAATATATTTTTATTTCACATTAATACCATATAAAATGATAATCTACCCATATAAATAAATTAGATTAAAAGGTACTTTGGAACTAAAATACAATATTTTTCACTATTCATTAAAAATGAACTTTATCGTAAAAATTCCAAAAAATTACACAAAGTAAATTTTGGTGTCCCAATTCTAATGAAGTATTTTATTTGGTCAATTATAATTTATTAAAGTGACCAAATCTATATTTAAATAAGGTTCACCATTAAAAGGTCGTAAATCACCCTTTTAATGTAAATTACGCTAAAATTTAGATTCATTCATATTTTAAGCCTCTAACTTTTTATTGGATAAATGTAAATACATTTAACAATCATTTTTAATCATATTTTAGTTAGTATTTTTCATTCCCACGAATAAAATGACTATGAGTTAACTACCATATAAAATAATAATATTATATTATTGGTGTGTAACGTAAGATTTCAAAAAACTCGTTGTTGCGTATCAGGTATGCTATCAAACATAGCTACCCTTTTAAATTAAAATTATTATTTAATTCACAATTATTAATAAATATTAAAAATATCTTATTATTCATTTTCATGGGATGTTACATGATTAAAAGGTGTATATTAACATTCATTTGGTACAAATGTATCATGTAGACCCCAGTAAGCATGGATTCAGTGCCTAAATTTATTATATTTGAATGATTACATGTTCTCAAATCCTGAATGGTCGATAAATTTATAATTTTTATAAAACAATATTAAATATAGGATCCCATTTTATAATGGGAATATAAAATAATTTATAATACATAAAAATTTTAATAATCTAAATCCTTGAAAATCGTTCAAATATCTCTTCTTCATAACCTCGTGAAAGGGAAAAACAACTGTGAGCTTAAATTTACAACATAGGTTAAGTACAAAATAGGATATCATGAATCCATAATTATAATTAGCATGTAATCATTGAAAAATAATAAAACATGCCAAACAAATATCTTGATAAATCATGCTTAATAGGGAGTGGTAAATTAATGAAACACATTTCATTAAATCAATGAAATGAAAATGAAATGGATCCATAGATAATTTCAAAGAAAAAATATCATGGATAAAAAATATAAATGCATTCTTATTAATTGAAATTATAAATTATGGTATTTCATATTTCCTAGGAATGTTGTACCTTTACCATCAAGACCATCTACATGACGATTTAGCATACCAGGTAGAAACCTATTTGATTTGGAAAACTGATTTGTCTTATAAGACTATTAATGAATTTAGTGGTTTACATTAAATGGTCCCCAAACCATTTTGTACAAGTACAAATACCTAATTATAAAACTAATAATCAATTTAACACATAAAAAAATTTCCTTATCAAATATATGTATTGAGTAAATGATATATATTTATTAATAATATCCCATTTACTCTAATAACTCTCAATGTATACAATATAAGTAAAAAATGGAATACAGTTAAAAATAATAATAATATCTATCATACAAGTATATTGGAATTTAATTTTAACTATAAATTTAAAATGATTATAATAATGTGATTTCTTATATAAAAAGATAATAATCTGAAAGAAAAGTGTTATTGCAATGATAACTTTTATAACAAGGTTATGTTCATGTAAATATCACTTGGGTATGGTAATTTATACAAAAACATAGTATACCATGAAGAATAAGTATAATAATATTACATTCCAATGGGGAAGTACATACACCACATATATGTGAGTTGGTTTATAATGACAAATAAGCCTAATTACAAATAAAAATGAGATGAAATCCCTTCTATTGAGTCCAACTTTTCACACATGCCTCTATCTTTATGAAAAAAAATATTAATTATTTACTGTATTTAGAAAAAAATCATTCTTTTCATTAAATTTTATTTCACCAATAAAAAGTTACATGAAGTAACATAATTAGTTATGTTTAATAGAGATGTATTGACCATATTTGATTTATGTGTCAAAAAGGACATTGTTAAGTAGTCTATGATCAAAGGGGTCATTTTTTACACATATCCTGAATAATAATAATGAAATAATTATAATATTTATAGATAAGTTATACATTTAAACCAATCAGGGAATATGTTTTTGAAAAAGGAACAAATGTTACGATCGTGGAGATGTTAGGCCATACGTAGACTTGAGTGAGGTTTCCATTTTTCAATGATCGTTATGGGAAGAAGGAATGTAAAATTTAACATTAGTAAATGATATAAATATCTTAAATAAATTTTTATTTATTCATATATACTTTTATATAGATTTATCATGATTAAATAGGACCACATCGCTTCAACGAGGTGGTAACCATAAAGACTGTGAACGACATTGTCACTTTTTTATTGTATGAAAGGCTAATACAGAAAATGATATATTATATTATCTAAAAATTATTTAAGTAATAATTATCCTAATTATTTCCTTTCAATACTCAATATTTATTTTATATTTATTTATATTAATACACAATATTAAGTGGGAGAGAATACAATATATCATTCATGGAGATGGTATATCATATTTATGCATGAACATTTGTTCTGTTATATCATATTAAAATAAGAATATGTAAATAATATAATTATATATTATAGTTAATTTGACATAATTTTATCATATATATCACATATTTTTATTAAATCCATCATTAATACATTCTATGTAAACTCTAAATTAATCACACTACTTTTAGGAGATGGTAAACCACACTCCTAGAAACGATGTTATCGTATTCCAACAAAATGGAAAACCTGATGGAATGTGTAATGAAATAAATGCATAAGTAGAAAATAAAAAATATATATCAGATATGTAATATAAAAAATAATAAATACATCATTATTTTCATCCTTCAATGGGGTTAATGGAAAAATTAATGTCATCGGTTTTCAAGGAAGTAGTCTTCCATACACATGAACATTTTTTGTATATAACATATGATTGAAGTGTGTGTAGGTTTAGGTTGTAACATTAAGATTAAAATAACAATTTATAATTAGGATAATTAATTTATTATTTAAATAATATAAAATAATAATTTTAGAAGTATATAAATAAATAAATAATTTTCTCATTGAAGAATGTTACCTCTTATTTAGGTGACTCGTTTTTGTTTATAACAAAAAGCTTACATGATTTTATTTCAAAAAAAAAGAGGCACGTATAAGATGAGGGTTTGGATTTTACGAGTTTATTGGGAAAAACTTTTATGATATAATTTTTTTTAGAATGGTGACGAAGTGGGGGACTGAGTTCCCATTTAAAGTGGATGTGGAGTGGTATTCTAGTAAATATAAATTAGTAAAGACTATTGGGAAGAATCTCTAACAACAAGATCCATCAATATTGAAAAAAAATTAAAAAAAAGAGTATAAATGATAAAAATATGGATAAAAAATAATTTTTGGACATGTTTATGGTCATTTGGCCACTTAAGTGTAAATATCAACCACTGAGTGAACTAATTTTAACCTTGTTTTTTGTAATTAATTTTAATTACCTACAACTTTATTTTTAGTAAAAAATCAATTTTAACATACTAAAAATCATCAATTATTCAGATTCCTAAGATGGAAGAAAATTTTCCAAATTTAAATTTATTATTTTTTGTAAAATAATTTAAAATTAATCTCATTGACTTGACGGGAAATTGGATTTTGTAAATGAAAATTTCCAAATGATTAAGATGTTTTTATATCTAAAATGGACACGTAAATGATTATAATTACTAATTTGTAATAAATTATATAAAATATATAAAATTATAATTTAAAAAAATTGAAATATAATATAAAACTATAAATTATTTAGACTAAAAGTAAATTTTCATCTAAAATTGATAATTTTTTCAATATTTACCAAAAAACGAATCTCTTATGAAAATACCAACAATTAATGCTATAATATTGTTGAGGTTATATTATAAAAAATTGAATTTTGTCTTGTAATATATAATTCAAAATTATATCAAAAAAATTTAATATATGTGAACCATTAACAGGAAAAAAAATAATATTGAAATAATATATATTTTTATTAGTAAAATTTGGATTTATCTTATATTGTTCCTATGAAATTTAAATGATGAATATAAAAAAATATTTTATTGAAAATATAATGTTTTTTTTAATTTTAATAAATTAATGTAAATAAATTATTTATTTATGAAAAAATTCCTTCATTAGAATGAACATTATTTTTCATAAAATCATTCCCATTATATTCAACTTTTTATATTCATCTATAGTTTATTTCTAACAAATTAATTCATCCATATATATTTATAAGCTGCTCTATGATATTCATAACCACTAATTTAATGTATAGTTTATATCTTATAATATTAAGTCATATTATTTTATGAATATATTTTTGTATGGTAAAAATCAATATACTGTGTAATTCCAACTATTGAAGGAACCTGACATTGTGTGTAATGAAAAGAAAAAATAGAGTTTTTAATCAAAAACAAATCTAAGTGTTAGGTAGAAAGAAGTATTAACATGGTTTTTTTTACTAATTTCAAGAAATGGACTAGATTTAATCATAGTTATATTGTAATATCTCAGTATGTTATAATCCCTTTTTATATTTGTTTTTGTGTATCTTACAGGATGTTGAGTAAAATGTTATTATTTGTAAAAATTTTGGGGTATTAAAATTTAAAATCATACGGTTATATATATCACATTAATTATGACATGTAGTATGGAAAATAATTCATGGGATGTATACACACAATAAAAATAATAAATTATTTCATAATAATAAAACATGTGTCTATAAAGTGAATGTGAGACCAAACACATACCGTATATCCAACCAGATTCGTAATAGGCCAAAAATCATTTATAAAATATTTAACATTATTATAAATAATTGAATTAATCATATTAATAGATATAATATCATTTATTAAGGACATATATCATTTCAACACCCATTTTTTTAATTCTACTTTAATGGCATCATTTTCGGGGTATATTTCGTCATTCTCTATGATTGTTTAACTCTAAACCTTATATTCCTTAAAATTTTATTATTAATCCTACATATTTATAATATTTATTTGTGATAAAAATGTCTTATATATTTAATAAAGGTACTTTATATAAGATTTATCATGACCCTTTTTTATATTTCTTTGATTGGTTATTTTGTTTGGGATAATTCTAGAGTTTTATAAAAAATTTGAAATCCCATGTGGCTATGCATGGTCAGATTCTTGTTAGGGAAACCACATTTTTTGGACTATAAATTCATGTATCAAGTGATGGAGTGATGAAAGGGGGAACATATTTTGCCCATATGTTTTGTCCATCCATCCAAACAATACCCAATTGGATAGTCATGTTCTCCCTTATTGGTGTATTGTAAATTTACTATACTGATATACTTTAAACCCCACATCGAAGTCCGAGAGGGGTGAACGATGAAGGCACTTGGTTACTACTAACTATGTGGCCTCTACAGAAATTTACACCGAAAAATGTTAGGGTATTATTATTTTTATATATATATTCTCTTATATATATTTTTATACTCCATTTTTGATATTTTAAAAAACAATATTGCATATACAACATGTAACACTAGGTTTAAATGAATAGTGAACTATTCTAAAAGTATTATTTTTTTAAGATGACCACTAAAACTTATTCATTAAATGTTTTACTGTGAATAAGATTTAATATGATATAAAATACATATAAATATCTTAATAAATAATAATTTTTTGATTAATGTTGAGGAAATAAATACTCAAATATTAGTAGTAGTTTAAAATATATTCATCAAAAATGATTTTAATTACTTTTTATGTGAAAATAATATTAGTAATTCTCAATAATATGGGAAGATTTTATTGATAAAATTATAATTTCTATTATATGATAATATAGACACTATTTTAGTCTGAATTTTAGTTTTTTCTCTAAAAAGATTAATTTTCAGTTGAATAGTAAAAAATACATCTTTTTATTGAAATGATTATTTCTATTTCAATAATTTTATAGTTACTTTGGTTTTTTAAAATATCATTAGTGTCAAATAATTTATATTGTATTATGAATAATAAAATTAATTATAGTGGAATAATGTTTACAATTTATTAAGGTATTAAACATTTTTAAACAAAGAATGAATTTTTATAGAAATCTAGGTTTTTTATAAAAGAATGTTTCATTTCATTTTCTATAATTTTCTAAAAAAATTAAAATATATTCTATATATAGATATGTTAATTGATAAAATGGATTACATATTTTGAATTAGTAGTCTCAAATTTCTCAAATTGGTCACTTTTATTTTTTGGTGTAGTGAATAGTAACCATGATAAAATTTATCACCTTGGTAAAAGATAAATTAGCTAAATATATGTTATAACAATGTGAAAAAACATATATTTTTCATCATAAATATTATTGTATTAATGTACCATGACACTTCACACATTATTCTCGAACATTACTTGTTTAATTAAAACTTTTCCATTAAAATGACATATATACTATATCATTCATTATAAGTTACAAAATGTCACTCTCATTATTTTTAATATCTCTTAAGTGTATAAATAGGTAAAATGAAATATAAAAAGGAAAAAAATTATATTTTGATTTTACTGAAATTATTTTATTTTTTGAAATTTATTTATAATTTCTAGAAATTATCAAGTTACCTTAAACGATTATAAAACACTAATAAAAAATTATTTTTATAAATACAAAAAATGAATATAAAAAATAATAAAACTAATATAATTTGAAATAATTATTTATTACCATGAATTTTCTAATTCATTATTACATGTTTAGTATTTTTAAATGATTATAAATGAATTTATCTTTTTCAATTTATGTATTTAAGGTCAAATAAAATGAATATTATCAAAATATTAAATATGGAGATATTATCAAAAATAATAATTTATTATTATTTTTTAATTAAAAATTTATTTACATTGAAAAAATAAAATAATATATTTTATAATATTTCACACATTTTCAATTTATATGTCAGTAGGTTCCTCATATGTAAAATTACTACCCTTTAAGAGTGAAAAACGGTTACCACAATTAATGTTAGAATTGGTTAATCATGGGGTTAATCAAATATATAAGTCTTCAAATAGCACAGAAACCTATCTAAATTTTATTTTTTAAGAAATTTAATTAATATAAAACCCTTGTTTCAAATTAATAACAACTTGGGAGCATTTATATCTAAAATAGAATTATTATATTTTATTTTTTCAATTAATTCTAAATTTACATCCCCAGCACAGTCATAACAGCCATATATTTTTAATAAAGAATCTTATATTCAATAGTTTATATGAAATGCATCCCAAACATAACATATGTTACATGAAACAATGTGTTTCCTCGATATCTCTCATTACACACTAAACTGGGTATCACCGAACCAAAACAAAATATGATATATTTTACAGTTATAACCTAAAAATTAAATTAGTGGGTGTGATTTGTAATAACAAATTTATAATATATATATATATATATATATATTTCTTATCAAATATAAATTGTTGATAAATTATTTGTAAATGGTCAATCGATTTTTCCTTATGTGACTATATTTTTAACAAATATGTTTTCATCAAAAAATTAATTTTGTTTCCATGAATGAAAAAAAATAATATAATCAATAATAGAAAATTTTAGAAAATAGATATGATATAATTAATATAATTTTATATTCAGAATATTAAAATTCCTAGTCTGAAAAATATTGGGGTTTTTCATAAAATATTTACTTTTCAGTGACTACTGAAAAATATATATTTTTTGTACAAAGTATTTTATTTTGAAAAAAATTTGTATTTTAAAATTTCCAATATGTTTTGAACATGTTTTTATTTTATTTAATTTAGATTTATTCCTATATATCTATTTGGATCGGCTATAAATTGGATTTTATTATAATATTTTTTTTCTTATATAAACTGGTTTTTAAAAAAATATTTTAAAATGCATGATGTTTCTCATTTTTTTAATCAATTAAAATAATCCTTAATGGGTATTGCGTTAAATTAATTTTGTAGATTTTATTTCATTAAACATTATTTCAATTTCACTAAATGAATATTAATATTATTTAGATTGTTAATATTGAATCATCCTTCTCATAAAATTACTCTTCACAAAAACCCACTTACTCTCCAAGATTGCACGATTAATATTAAATTAAAATTTTCAAATATTTAAATTCAATTTGAAAACATGGAATCCATATTTATAATTATAATAAATTATAATTAAATATATTTAAAATTATTTTTTTACAATAATTTTTAGTGATAAAATTTAAAATAAACTATATCTATTAGGGTAATACTTATGGTACTGAGGGATTAATCATTAAAATAATGTGGAAAATAAACCATAAACTTATCCATCACAAATTGGATAGAAATATTCATAACCTTATTAACTATGGATCCATTTTAGTTTTTGGGAAACAATAACAATAATTTTACCAAATAAAATGTTTGGTAATGAAATAACAAAAATGAATTGTTTCCATTTAAATTCTATAAAACATGGCTATACAGAAAATTGATATTGGTTCAATTATAAATATTATTTTTATTGATAAATTAGTGATTTAATTATAATAATTTATCTTTTTTTAATATATTATTTATTTACTTATAATTTCTAATAAATGACATCGCAATAATTAATTACTAATTAAACAATTAAGACAACTGATACTAAAAATAATAAAATGAAGTAAATTGAATGAATTTTTTATATCCAATATGGTTTGGAAAAATTTAACATGTTTTGATGATTGAAGAATAATATATTCTAATAAAATATTTTTATAGTGAGCCTATCCTTTTCACGTAATATTACATGATTTTAAACCCAATTAACTATCTAATTACAAGAGAATGAATGTAAAGTTCAGTGTCTCTAAAATGCTACATACATAAACTCAAAATAAGGGAATAAATAAATAATTTGTTTACTTTTTATCCTTTATGATCCCTTTACTAACTTTGATCACTTACATATTTACATGACTACGTTGGGATGACATGAATAAAGGGATATGCTGAAAAGCCAATTAAGGCAATAAAAATAAGAATAAAGCATAGCACATGGGTTAGTAGTCATATTAAGATAAAATAAAAGGAATGGATATACATATTAAATCATAACATATGTAACCATGGTAACAAATTATATTTGGAATCAATATAAAACATGATATAATCATGATTCAAGGCTTATTTCATATGAAGGATCGAGACTCATGGATAACAACTAAAACAATTGCATAAGGAGAATGGGTCAAGGATAACTACCAAGGCCATTGAAAATGACGTCTCATAAGACAAAACATTACACAATTTATGAGAGATCTATCCAGGGACAACAATTATAATTTTTTTATAAATATTTATTACACATGAATAATTTTACCTAATGAAATAAACATAACCATATGTGATTTCCATGGAAAGAATTGGAAATCACAATCTTTCAAAAAAGCATTACATAAGGGAATATCACAATGTTTTCCGAGAAATAAAATATTTAAATCATAAATGAACATTAATAAGGTAAAATAGTCATAGATCTGAATAAATAATGTCAAAATGAATGTATAATATGTAAAAAACTTATTTAAGAAACATTATAATTACAAAATTTATGTTTTTTTGATGTTAAATATTTTGGGGAATTTAAGGAATAAAATTGAATAATCATTTATATTAAATGATAATTGATCCAAAAAAATCATAATAAAATGAGTGATTTTAATAATATAATGGTGGATAAATAAAAATATAGAGTGTACTTGAAAATGGTTAAGAGTTCTATATTTTCCATTCAATCTAGCTTACTGATTGAGAATAATAAATTTGAGGTCCATTTAAAAACATTGATATCCTCAAAAAAAGAATAATGAATTAATATTGAAAAGTGTTTATAGAAAATATAAACAAATTTTATAATATTTACCTAAAAATAAAAGGGAATTTCATTTCAGTAAAAAGAGAGAAAGAATAACCTGATAGAATAATAGATGTTCGGGTAGAAACCAATACATTAATTCTGATGGTGTTCTTCAATTGATCTCAATGAACAATATAATCAAATTTTATTAATTAATTACAAATTACAAAACCATATAGAGAATTATATAATTTATTATAACATTACTATATAAATTTATAGAATTTTTATTGGTTAATAGATTCAATTTAATTATTTGAGATTTTTGGTTTCTTTAGTTTTCTGAGTATATTTACATGTATACAAATATGAAATGTCATGTAAAGTGGAGGTAAATATCTAGAATTGAAATTATATGTTATTAATGATATTCTAGTGTCTAAATTGTTAATATATATTGTTTTGTTTTATAGAACGAGGTTAAATAATTATAATAACAGTTAATGATAATCGTTTAGGATTGATATGTTGTTTTTTGATCACAACGAAATCATTTTTTTATAAATTAATATATTATGAAGAAAATAATTCCATAATATTGGATAATATATTAAAATTTTATTATAATATTTTTTCAACCATAAAAATTGTTTGATGAATAACCTAGAAGACTCTAACATTACTTGAAATATTCATCAACATTGAATGTGATAAATTAACACATCACAGTTGATGATTTTATTTTAAGCATAAAAGAAGGGGTAGTGAGATATGATGATGAATTATTCCAGAAGCATGAAAAAATTATATTATATATATTTTAATATAGTTATCATGCCATTTGAAGGATGTATGGTGATGGGAGAAAAAAACAATGAAACCTTATAATAAATTAAAAGAAAGGGAAGAGGGGTTAACCTCTTGATTTCTACTTCATGAGAACCTCCTTATAGGATTTTTTTGTCTATTATTAAGACCAAAATCTCCTTGATGTGGGGGAGGGTCATGGGAGGATATTTTAGATGAATTTGGATAATTATCAAGGCTTTTGAGGTGTCAGGAGAATAGGTTGTGATGGGTGGTATTTATAGAGGATGAGAGTGGGGTTTTCTCATTATTTTATTCATTAGTATTTTATTTTGGATCAATACCATGAATAGGTGGAAGACTATCATACAAAATATTTCAATAATGATGGGAAGATGTAGATTATGAATTTTAAATTAGATATGACTCATGGAATAGTGTATTTATCTTATAATGTATTAATATTATAGATTACCGTATTTTATTATTCCCTAAAAATTAAAATATTTTAGAAAAATAAAAAAATTTAACACTAAGCATTTTTCACATGTAAAATTAAATAATGAACATCATATTATGAAAATAAATTTTTGAATATAAAAATTCAATTTTATTTAATTAATATCATAATTTACTTGAAAATTATGTATTTTAAATTTATAATTAATTTTATAACCCTTTTAAAAATTAACCTAAGGTCACATAATATAATCATATATACATAATACATGATTTAATAATTAAGGAATAATTTTTTTTGAAATAAATTTTTTTAGATAATTAAATTAGTCATAAAATTGTAATTCAATATTTATGACTTAAAAAATTATTAATACCAAAATAATAATTTATAAAATATTTATTTAATTATACTATTATATCATATTGTCACTTATATGATGGATAAATTTTTCTTATACTTTAATTTTGGAGGATACAATTCAATTTTCTTGTTTACTATTCATTAGGGGCATGTTAATCTTCTAAATGTAATGTTACTATTCAATTGGTATGTGTTCTTTATCTTCGAAAAATGCCTTTAATTTCATTTATTATTCATTTATGACATTTTTATTATGTTCTCAGTGTGATTTTACATGATTATACTATCTAGTATATTTATAAGAAGAAAATTTTCATTGATAAAATTAAGGGTCGTTAAAATCATCCCCCCGGTAAAATTTCACAATAGAAATATCATTTTGCATTCATGGATGAAAACATGTCTGGGTAATTTTCCTTAATCAATTCCCCTAGTTCCAATGTCACCTATTCATAATTATGGTTCTAAAATAGTACATTGACAAGTATGTTGTCTTATTACATTGAAATTTACCTATACAATGCAAGATCATTACTAGATACTCCTCATAAGAGATATAATTGTCCAATAGTACCACCTATAAATTCAAGACATATGAAGTATATGGTTTGTACATCCTTGATAGGGATATGAGTAATAAATTGTGCACTTTAGAAATGGTAGGTGGAATTTTTAGTCGATAAGACAAAGCATTAAAATGATCTTGAATCATGAAGGGGCAGATGTACTGAGGATGTAGCTTTCCTTTCTTAATAAATATTTTAACCCTATTCCATATAGATATTTTGGAGAATACTATATCTCTAATTATAAACTCAAAGTCTCATCAAAAATTTTCTTAATGAAATGTTTTTAGAATTTGGGTTTCCTTTATGTACTTCTAATTAGATTACACCTTTTCTATAGTTCCATTAACAATTTCAAGTCATAAAATCATATGCTCACTGAATTCACCCCATAATGAAAGTTTTCTACACCTTTTCCCATAATGGTCTTCATAGGGAGCAATTTAGATTCTCGAGTTGAAATTATTTTTATAAGATAACTCAATAAGATATTTAAGTATGTATCATCCCCATTTCAAGTCCATTGAACATGCTTTCAACATATTTTCTAATGTCTAAATAGTTCAATTATACTTTTTATCAGTTTGAGGATGACAGGTTGTACTCATGTTTAGCATAGTGATTATATCATGTTAGAGACTTTTATAGAACATCAATTTGAATCTCATATCTTTATCAGATACAATTAAATGTGGTATTCCATACATCCTTACCATCCTCTCAAGTTGTAATAAAGTTAGATAGTGTTGTATTAAAATTCATAAAACCCTATATCTTTTTCCTTCTAGATGTATTTGGATGTTGAGTGACAAATTCCATGGTGGTGTTTTCCCATTTGTATGTTGTTATCTGTAATGGTGGAATCACCCCTTTATACTATTTTCCATCTATCCTTCAGTTACTAATATACCAAACACGTTTATGTATATTAAAAATACCATTCTTAATATTATCATACAAATAGTTCTCTTGAAGATCTCAATATATCTTTCAATGGGCATTTCGTTAAGCGTGATTCTCTCCTATTATCAATCATTTGAGATAGATATGATTCTTTATAAGTCATTAATATCCACAATTGAGATAATGATTATAGTGGAGATCATTCCTCTTCTATACTCTTGTACAGAAATAGAAGATTTTTCCTGATATGAAGAGTGATATACCTTTACTGGCAGTTGATATTTGAATTGTATAAAGATATCCAATCCATTCCTTATATATTCTTGAATTCCACCAAATGAAGTATAACGAGATTTTCATGGAGGTTCAGTCCATATTGATTGAATAGAAAGAAGATATATACTTTAGATGAAAGAATATCCCAATTTTTTCTCTCAAATATAACTCAGCCTTTATATTTTGATTTGGTCTTGAATAGTTCTACTAAACATGAATGATATAAAATAATGCATAGAACCAGAATTAAATAATATGTATGTTGTTCTTGGAAGAATAAATAGTGAAAATATCACCACATTTTTCATGAACCAACCCTATTTGACCCTAAACTGGTCACCTATGCCGGTCCTTGACCTGGACAGAGATACATTCACGACCCTATGAGGATGGTGACAAGCACCACATTCATCGACTGAGTACATGAGGGAATAATTTCACCCAAAACTAAACATGAATCTAAACATAAACAATATACCCTAGCAGTACAATATAAATATAAAATAAGGTGAAAATTTATAAATGGAACTAAAAGAAACATCAATGATACAATAGACTATATGACCCTCTATCTCTATGTGGCCTCATGGTCACTCTACAGCACAACGAACACTTGTCTCCCAAAGAGACTGAATTAAATCTAGACTTGTACAAGGAAAAAAATAGAGGAAAAATATACGCATTAGTATTAAGACTCAATTGGATATCTTTTTATTCTATCTCCAAATACACTTCCATTAAAAATAAGAAAAATTAAATTCCATTTATGATCTATAATATAATAAAGTAATATTTTCTATGTTTTTACTTAAAAATAAAAGTACATTTTTTCCCTCATTCATTTCAGAAAACCTATTTTTATACATTAGTTAATCCTTACCATTTCAAAGGGAAAATGATGTATTTATTTTCAACCCAATCATTGGATTTTGAAAACAGTTTTTTTTACTATTATCAAAACAATTTTTAAAAATAAGGCCTGACATTCTTGAAGACACCCCACAAGAGCCCCTACGTAGAAACTTCACAAGGGAAATTTGAATAGTCATACAAGCATCCAAACAAAATTTAAAGAAGATAAAAAATATTAAACATATGTGAACCCAGTAGATTGCCAATAATACAGACCACACCAATAACTATGTTCCCATATATAGTAGCATGCCATATATGATGTATTCAAATGCTCTATAAGCTCATCCACCCTTTCTCATGTCAGACCGCGGAAAAATAACACAGAAATGAACATGATACATCCACATACTATGGGACACTAGTATGTACCATGAACTACCAAGGTAGCAATTAGTTTTAGACTACTCCCTCAATATTACAGGATCATATGTCTCATGTATATAATGGGGGTGAGACAATTGATGACAATAGATCATTCAATCTTGACGTATATAGCAATATTCCACAATAGGTCTCACCCCGAGTCTCCCTAAGGACTACTCTCATTCCATATAAAAAATAGATTTTTGAGGGTTCCAACTGAAGAACCCTAACAACAGATCATGATGATTTCATCATAGGACATCCCATCAAATATACGTAGGCTTGGAATGAGACATCCAATGTAGGTTTTTCAAGATAAACATTTTCATCATTTTATACAAGGGGCCAAACAAGCCCTTATCATTTCATAAAACCTAACCATTATCGAAAATAAAACCCATACATAAAACCAATATAAATAAATATCTTAAAACAATTTAAAATACACTTTGAAATCAATTTTTTTATAAAAGTTCCAAAAGGGACTTTTTCCTATAACACTTTCCAAACACCTCAAAAGACACTACCCAACACCATATAAAAACACAGAATCACATGGGAAACCCAAAAAAGACACCCAATATGATGTTTCACATGTTAAAAATCATTTTTCAAATAAAAATCAAGCATTTCATTTCATAAATCACATATAAGGGCCAACCGGTAATTAAACACCCACACAGTGTGCACTATTTTAAAAAACATGAACAATTGTCACAAAGAAAAGATCAAAACAACATCTTTAAACCAAAAAATTAAATCAAGGATATTAAATCTATAAATATTACCCATAAAAGGTGTGAAATGATATAAATTGATATTTCATAAATTAATAAGCGC
This sequence comes from Viscum album, assembly GCA_963277665.1. Classification (NCBI taxonomy): domain Eukaryota; kingdom Viridiplantae; phylum Streptophyta; class Magnoliopsida; order Santalales; family Viscaceae; genus Viscum; species Viscum album. The sequence continues at coordinate 1,216,665,830 of OY728157.1, forward strand.
TTGTTCATGGGTACCCTACCTCAAATTCATGGCTCACTCGTAATGCAACACCAATAATGCTCTACAATGGATTCAAGAAAAAGATCTAGAGAGATGGTCCCTAAAAGAACAAAACCGCCAACATAAAACAAATTAAAAAAACTGTAGGTAAACATGGCCATGGGGAAGAATGAAATCCATGAAAAAAAGAGAAGAGATGGGATACAGAGGAGAGATGGAGAGAAATACCATGAAGAAGAGGCCAAATATTAATGAAAACCCTTACATCCACACCCAAGGAAGGATGTGAGTTTTTGGGGAACATGGATAGATATCCCTATAGGATCACGATTCAGGTGGTAGAAGAAATGAGGGTTTTGGGTTAACATATTATAAGGGTATAAAGGAAAAATTCCCAAAATTTTAAATCTGGCCAAGTCTCGTGGTTAAGCTTCCTAGTTTTGGAAACTATACTATAAATATGTGATAGCTACTATAAACATATGGATATATTCATAGTTACCTAGAAATGACCGCATGTCCATGTAGAGGCTATGAAGTTTCATTTTTTCCAAGATATACCTTCTTCATGGTGTTCTCACAGTTACTTATAAATGTTCATACATCATTATCAGGTCACTACTAAGAAAACTTTTTATTTCTTTCTCTATAGAATCCCAACCAGGATAACAATAAACTATGTGAGATAACATTAACAAAGAAGACATTCCAATACTCAACACTTGTCACACCTAAAACCTGATAAAAGTTCCAGAAACACCAATTGAACCGGAGCATAGGCCAAACAAGAAAAACCATGTGTGACAATTCTATAAACCATTTAATATTTTGGCCCTAGAAAAATCCATCACAACATCCATCCAATTGATCAACTACAATGGATTAAATATTAACATGACCCCACCCATTTATATTCATAAAATCTAACCTACCAATAGAGGAATTAAATAACTCACCACATGGAGAACTCAAACCTCATGCCTGAAACAAAAAAATAACTTCAACACTCTACCACACAAAAAATAAATCTGAGAGACCAAACACCTTCAAAGAAATATATCTCGACTGAGTAAAACCAAACCCATGCCAAAATATATCATCGATAGAGGGGAGGGCTGAATGGAACCCCCCCCCCACCACCACCATCAATATTATCTACTAACTGATAACGTTTAAATAGAGAACTAAATGAGACTCATAATGGGTCTTCCAACCATTAAAAACGACCTATGAACTACCAAACATAATATTCACATGAAGAGAAATGGGATTTTTTCACAAATGCCACCATAAGACTTCAATTATTAAGGTCCTTAATATACATGCCAGAAAGGATTCAACCAGAGCATTTAAACTACCCACCCCCAAACAATGAGTACAATATCAGGGCCAACGCACGTTGCACATACCAAGAACCCCCACCACATGGGGTGAGGAGGGAAGGGGCCCAATGATTGGATTTCTAAGACCACAAAAAAACATAGAAACCACATCGCCACATAGTAGAGTTTCTATATTATCCAAACATAGAATTCTCTAGTGACTCTTAACTACATGAGGACTTCACTCCGACACCTTTCGTTGAATCTCTGAAGATCTAAGCATATTTATGCATCATAGTCAGCCTTAATAGTTTAAATTAAGGTCACACATCATCCCGTAGATAAATTAAAACCCAATATTGAATTGATGAAAACCAAAAATTCATTTAGAACATGTGTTCACCACATAACCCTTATCATTTCTTAAATTTCAAAAACCGAAAATACCACTGGAATAACCTCCACAATAAAGGACTCCTAATGTTAAAGGACACCTAAAAAAGTAACATTGAATGAGTCTTCCAACAAGAATTCACATTAATGGTTTTTCTCTATGGTTCTTCTAAGAAATTCGCTGAAAGAAAAGAGGCATGTAACCAAAGCACCCACAAGCATGACAAAGATTAGGAGTACAAGGAAGCATTGGCCTCTTGTGACCAAGCTTACCAAATTGCTATCATATAAATACATTCTACCAAGATGTGGTTGATGAGAGATAACAGGTCCTCTTGATTCAATTCCATTCCTCATCAAATTCTAACTTCTTCCTCATCCATTTATATGAACCATTCCCATAGCCTCAGGAAATTGATGGAGGAATAACTTCCTCGAGCACTCTGGTTGTCATGTCTTCAATACTAATGGATAAACCCACCACATTAGAATTTAAAGGATGGACTTCAAAACCTTTGGTATTAGATGAGAATGAAGACCAATATCAATCCATCAAGAATTTAGGGAATCATTTTCAATATACACTAGAAGATATATAACTATGTCCATAAACTGGTGGAAATACTCCAACATCGACCCATGACCCAACTGCTTGAAACCGATCTCCATTAATGTATTTAACATTTCATTATCATATAAGTATTGACAAAAATATTATTACTTGAAGAATCCCCAAGTGAGATATTCACTAGTTTTGTTCTGAGATGCTGACTTCCACTACTTACATAGTAAACCTTCAAGAATGATGGTTGAAAACATGACTTTAAACAACTCAAAAAACCCTATGAGGCTAATGTTCCATTTGATATCTCATATACACTCCTATACTATGATAGGATCCACCTAACCATCAATGAGAAGCGGATCTGGTTTCTTGAATATAAATAAAAAATAATTGTCTGGATCGACCAAAACATCCAACAATGGGGTACCACCCGTAACTACATAAAAATCACCCATCAAAGAACTGTGGGGACAACCTATGAAGAATTATAAATCCAATAAATACATCAAGAGAAAATAAATAACAAAAATACCCAAAATTGAATAGTTCCCAAGTGTCCAACATAAAACATAAAAAAACCAAACATTATTAACATCAACATATCTTTTTCGAAAACATTATTGATTTTTGAAACAAACATAATAGATTTTTCATGTTCACCAATGGGGTTTCATGGAACCTCGCCAACATGTACATGCCTATGCCACCCCAGTAACCCATCCACCATGCCATACCAAGCATCCTTCGACATCCACATGTACAACTATGCCTGTGACCACCCCTAAAAAAAATGGATAATAAAAAAGGTTCCTTGTTTTCAAAAGACAACCATTCACCCAAATTCATCTATAAAAATTTGATTAATAAAACCATTCCTTTTTCATTCAAAACATTTTTTAATTTAATCATGATCTTTCAAAATGACCATTTCCGAAAATCCCTAATGCTTTAGTAAAAAATTTCATCTTATTAAAACATTTCAATTCCATTCCCAAAAAGTATCATTATATGAACTCATTGATTAATGTTTTTCCAAAAGTTATAATCTTAATATTCCATCATTTTTACTTTCCAAAATTCCACCATTCCATTAAAACCAATTTCCCCGCAATTCCATTATATGGGTTTTTAAAATTATTTACATTATTCAAAGAATATCCAAAAGGTCTCCTAATGTGTACTAGTGTCAATGGGTGATTTGACCAAACAGTTAGAGACTACATTCCAAAAACACCACTAATAGTGAGAGAATTCTATGACCATCTCATACTCTACATGGATTTCTAAGACTTGTGAGCTCATGGAGACCATTGTTCTAACTCCCCTTTTCATATCCCAGTCACAAAAAAGTCCATAAAGACAAAAACACTAATAAAAATGGACTTCCCATGGTAACTCAATATTCAGGATGAGTTAGGATCATTACGTCCTTCTCTTTCCTGTACATTGATCCCAAAAATTCTACACATTCATCCACAAGAACCCCAAATAATAGTGGGTTCTCTGAAAGAAAGGACCTTAAAAGAGTTGACAATCACTAATTCCATTTTGTGACAAAACAACCTGGGTCATTCCTGAACCAGTTGCCCTAGTAGGCCCACGACACTACCAGATAGGCATTCCCGATCCTCCAGGTCTAGAGACAAGCGCCATGGAAATAGATAGAGTACACAGGGAAATGATTTCTCATAAAACTAAACAAGAATCAAATGAGAAAAAAGATAGACAAGAAGTAAATCTTAAATATAAACATAACTGAAAATTTATACATAGAACTAAAATATACAACAATTATACCACATACCAAACAACCCACTCACTCCATGTAACCCAGTGGTTACTGTCCAACACCAGGAACACTTGTCTCCCAAAGAGACCAAACTAATGATAGACGTGCATAAGGATAAAAAAATAAAGAAAACTAATAAGAATTATTATAAAAAATCTGTAATATATCATGATATTGAATTTTCCAATGAACATTCATTTAAGGTGAAATAAACATCAAATTATATGTTTGAACTATAATATAGGAAATTATGCTTTTCTACATGTTTTCCTAGAAATCAAAGCACAGTTCAATGCCCTCATGAATTTTAGAAAACTATGTTTGACCCATTAGTGATACCATATCGTTTCCTGTCGAAAATCATACATTAAATTTCAATTAGAACATGATATTTTGAAAAAAAATTTATGTTTTAAGTCATTTGTCAAAATAGCTTTGAAAAATAATGCATATGTTTCAAAAATAACACCCCACAAGAGCCCCAAGGTAGACATGTCACATGGGTAATGTAAATAGTCATACAATGATGAAACAATAATTCATATAGTTGAAAGATATTAGACATAGGTGGACCCAGAAGATTGGGAATAATTCATAAGAAACTAATACCTAGGACCACATCTATAGTATCATGCAGCATACAATGAGATCAAATGCTTTATACGCTCAGCCACTCTTTCTCAGGTCATACCGAGGGCTAATCCCATAGCAATGAACCCAACATATTCACCTACTATGGGAAACTATTTTGTATCATGAACTAAAGTTTGAGATATCATTCTTATACAAATCTCTCAATATTCCATGTTTTTTCATGTATTTTATGGAGGTGAGACAACTGATTCAAACTGAGCTTCAATTCACGATATATATAGTAATAATCCACAACATGCCTCAAATCTAGTGTCCCCAAGGACTACTCTCATTCAATTGAATAAATATATTACAATGGTTTCCAACCAAGGAACCCAAATAACAGGTCCTAATGACTCTATAGATAGGACCTCCCATCTATTATACGTATACCATGTATGTGAAATCCAATAAATGTTTTTTAGGATACACATTTTCATCATTTTTACAAGTGGCCAAATTAGCCATTAACATTTTCTAAAACCCATCCTTTAAAAAAACACATCCCATACATACAAACACTATAAAAATATATCTTAAAAACATTTAAAATCATTTTGATAAGAGAACATTATTTTTAAAGTGCCAAACATGCCTTTTCTGGTAACACATGCCAACCACTTTAAATGAAACTACCCAATACCATATAAAAAACCCAAAATTGATTTTCAAACCCCCAAAAGTCACCCCATAAGTCATTTAACATGTTACTAACCGCTTTTCAAATCCAAATCAAGAATTTCATGTCATAAAACACACCCAAGGGCCATTTATAAACTAAAACAACCTGATGGGGTGCACTATTTTACAAAAGAAGTCCAACTATCACAAAACAAGGTTTAAACCCAGATTTCGACAACAAATAAATAAATCAAGGATATTATATCAATACATATTACACATGGAAGGTTTGAAAAGAATTAAATTCATATTTCTTAAATTAAAAAGTACAATTTCATGGAAACCCTACCTCAGAACCATGTTACACTCGTAACACACCACAGATAATGATCCATAAAGGCTTCACAAACATAGATCTAGCAAGAGAAGCCATAAAAAACAAAACCCCCAAAATAAATCAAAGGAATTACAAACCCTGGGAAACATTACCATGGGAAATAAGGAAATACAAGAATAAAATAGAAGATTAGGAAGAGGGATAGGAGCGGAGGATAAATACCTTGAGAAAGAGTCTAATCAATGAAAAAAACAAATAGATCCACAACGAAAAAAGAAGTAGAACCTTGGGAAAGGAGGGATATAGGTACCTAAATGAACATGAAAAAGGTGGAGAATAAATTATGATTTTGGGTAAAAATACCATATGGGTGTATTGGAATAAATATATCAATTTAAAATCTATACCAGTAGATTCGTTAAGCCACATAGTTTAGGAAACCATGTGAAAACTACTATCATTTAACAGAAGGATGCATAGATACCTGTAACTGACCACATGGGTGTGAAAAGTCTATATGGTGGCTTCTATCCAAGCCATTCCTTCTTCATGGTGTCCACAAAATTACTTTTAACCATGCGCAAAATGTTTTCAGGCCACATAAAAGGCGAAATTTACATGATTTATCTAAGAAAACACTTAACTAAGGCGTGGATATCCCATAAGGGAAACCATATAAAAGGAATACAATACAAAACTAACCACTATTCACTCATAGAACCAAAGAAAAGGATTATAAACACACATAGAACCAAAGAATATTCCAAACATGAAAAACCATGTGGGAAAATAATATTTTTCTAGAACCAGCTCTGTAGTAATGGTATCTTATTACATTCCATGTATCTATGGAGGTTGTTTTTTATTTCATATGAAATCCCAGGGCTTAGATAATTGGTTTTCAAAATTCCCATGTTCCGTGCAGTTCAAACATTGCTCGTCCTGTTGACTGTTAATCTGAACCTTCAATTATTATTCCACATTAGTGAAAATCAAGATCTCCCTTCAGTATTTCATAGCCATATGCCCCATTCATCAACATTGGAACCATTTCCTAATTCTCTTTAGATATTTATAGGGATTTTTATTCCCACAATTTTGACCTGTGGGATATTTGGTCCTCCATTAATCAATGGATTTATATGTTGATCCACCTATACTAAACTACATTTTTAATTTTTTTCATCTGGACTATGAGACCATTGAGATTATCTGATCTACATTTCAATCATGAGGGAACAATGTAAAATATCATCATAAATGTCAATGTCTCAAATTTACAATGCTTTTATTATACAATGATTTAGTCCATTGAATAATAAATCCACCTACTTTTAGTGTTCAAGAAATATTCAATGGAATATCATGTAATCTCTATAATTTTTTTTTCATATTCCCTTATAGTCTCATCATTATTCTACATAATTATAATGAACACTCTTTCTATATTAAGATAGAGGGTGTGAGGAATTTTTTTTGAAATATATTTTCTAGAATTATTCTCAATCCATGGAATCAATTTCATCCGTGGACTTCTTATTTTTTGTAATTTTCCACCATAGATTATTTTCCCCATCAAAACAATAGGCTGTCACACACCATTATCTTATATTGTTTAAAGGAGGATAGAGAATATCTTTTCAATAGGGATAATACATTATTCCACAAGGAGGTGATCTGATGATTCATTATACATGGGAGGCAGTTGCAACATGAAGGATTCAATGAAAATAATCTATATCCATAGAGGAGGGTGTTACACAAGATTCCAGTTATTATTCATAACTTGGTCCAGCTGTTCAAGTACTTTAATATTGTCTTTAGTATTATATCTCTTAATATTTGTCATGTTTATAGATAAATCTTCACATTTACAATTACAATGATTATTGGCACATGTTCTTATATTTCCTTTCATTAATAAAGAAAAAGAAATTGAAATTTGGGGGATTCAATACATTTCTAAAAATCTATTAAAAATAAACATTGAACAAAAATGGATATAATTTGAAAAGAAAAGGATATACTAACTTGTGATTTATAGTTTTCACTCTATTTTAACCATTTTCTATTTCTTATCTTATATCATTACGTGGTTTTTCCCATTAGTAAATTTAAAGACCCATAATTTCTTAATATATTTTTTAATTATATGGGACTATTAAGCAAATTTGAAAATTAAGGGCACATGATTCTGAGGCCCTAAGTGCCCCGAATGATCCACTAAAAATGTTAACCTTTAAATAGGGCGTGTGAGCTGTTTTTTTGAAAAAGTGGAATAACTCTTAAACGAGTGTCCAGATCAGATATCTGAAAGAATCATTATGTTTTAAATGGAGGTATTACCCTAGGTAAGTGTAAGAACATGGAACATCGTTTTTCAGGTATGCTTCCCTTTTTCTGGAGATTTTGAGAAAAATGATGTTTCTGGAAATTTTTGATGCAAACGTCATGTACTCTTTCCCACATGAAACCTTGTATTTTCCATGTACGGACCACACACACGGTGTGGAGGGGTGATGTGGAGGCTGATTTGGTTGGAGTATGGAAAGATCTAGTACATGTAGTGTACTCTAAAAGTACGGGTTGTGTACTTTCTTTTTTTTTCACTAAACGGATCGGGGTCGCTCCTGATCGCCATAAACGTCTTCTTCCAGGTCTGGTTCGACTGAGAGACATCGTATGGCCACGAAACATCTCCGGATTCTCAATCCTCCTTTTATTGGCTGATTCTACCATCTCTGATTTCATTGGACACGCATTGATGAGTTATTCTTTCTTCTTGAGTTTCAATCCTTATTTATTCCTCTCTCTCACGTTGTCGAAGGATTATTGTTTTGGAAGTTATCTCAGATTTATGACATTCTGGGGAGAATAAATTGTCGTGGTTTAAGTATATCGATCTCCTAGGATCGAGGTAGGTGGTTTGTGCCTTACTGTTCAAAATATTTGAGTTCAATGTGAAAATTACACCAATACACGTGAATGGGGTATTGCGTGTTTACCTGTTTTTCTTTATTATTTTTTCCTTGCTTGTAATCTTTTTTTGAGGTAAATTAATCATTTTAGAGGATATTTTGTTGTTCATGGATGTTTTTTATGCTTTTTTCTGGTTACGACCTTCAGGTTTTTCATTTTCCTTTTTATGTTACACCTATTTCCACGACTTGTGACTATAGGATGGAGTGATATCCATAACATGCTTGTTGTCGTATAGAATGTTACCCAAGAAGCTCTATAGGTTTACTTTGGTTATCCAAGTAGATCTATAGGTATACTTTGTCCTTATAGCATTATCATGCACTGACTAGCACAGGGATGTGAGAACCTGGTGCTATAGACTATTAGGGATAGATCGAGTGAGCTTCCCATAGAGTCCTTGACATTATATATTATAGGAGGGTAGACCGAGTGAGCTTCCTTAGTGAGTCTTAGACAATATAGTCCATAGGGGATAGACCAAGAAAGCTTCGCAGGGTGCCTTCATATTTTATAGACTATAGTAGGGTAGACTGAGTGAGCTTCCTTAGAGAGTCTTACCTTGTTTGATTTCACTTTAAGATCCTTCCAAGGCTAAAGGAGGAATTGACCGAGTGAGCTTCCTCAGAGGGTTTTTGGTATACCTGAGGCTATAGGAGGAATTGACCTAGATATCTTCCTCATAGAGTCTCTAGTCTTTGGGGTTAAGAGGGTTAGACCGCATGATCTTCCTTAGAGATTCCCTGACTACCCTAGACTATAAGGGTAATTGACTAAGTGAGCTTCCCCATAGAGTCTCATAAATTTGTATGACAAAGATAGAGGTGTTAGGCTGAGTGCACTGCCCATAGGGTTGCAGTACATCTTGGTTAGGAATAGAGTGGATGGATGAGGGTACTTCCCAGAGGGTTCTTTGTTGTGTTAGTTGTTTTTCATCACTGTTGCTATTGTTTTTGGATTGATAGCTGTTGTGTATCATCTTGTTTACTATATTCTATTTTGATGTTGTTGTTTACTACTTACTGTACGTTTAGCTGCCATATACTCACTGACTATTAGGCACAGATCTTCGGGTGAATGCCAACTGAGATTTAGTTTCACACCCTATTTGGGTCATGCTTTTGGGCCCATGCAGACTATGTTGTTGTAGGTATAAAAAAGTGCCAGTTCCCTTTGACATATGGTACTTGATTACTGAGAGTAGGAGAGGAAGGGACCAAGATTTAGCTTGATATGATGAGGAGATATTTACTTTTGTTTTGTACTTATTTTGGTACTGTTGTTTTTTTCAGCATTGTGACTGTTTGGCTACTTTCATAGATATGTATCTTGTATGATTCTATATATATACATATATTCTCCAATTTTTTGCTAATTTAGTCTTCCCCTATTTATTATTGTTGGTTATTTACCGCTTCCTCTATTGCATGTTTATTTATTTCCGCTGTGTACTCTGCCAATGAGGGCATTGTTTCCCACTATCTCACCCAAGGCCCGCACTGCTAGTCAGAATCCACTGGAGTTTGGGGAAATGTGTTTGAGGCCATGTGACCAACCAGATACGGGGTGCCTCTAGGTGGCTTCTGGAACCAAGATGTTACAAAGTGGAATCAAAGGAGTTCCTTCTATATTTCTTTACTATTCGACTACTTCACCCAGGGATCGGACGGATTCGGTAATTTTTAATAAGTTGTGCCCTATAGTAGCTAACCCGTGTACAGGAAAAATACATACTACCATGTTTATTGTAGTTTTCTGGTTTTGAGATTTTATGGATGATATGATTTCACCTAGAGTGATTCACATGCATTGTGATGTTATTGTTTAGATATTACAGTTCTCTTTTTGTCGCAACCCAATAAGATGAGGGTATGCCATCTCATGAATCATATAGGAACTTGTTAGAAATCACTTTCCATGCATTCTTACCATGCCATCTAGGGTGCATTAGGGATTTCTTGAGGATGTGATAGAATCTGTGTAGATTATGTATGTTGTTGTGATAGATGCTTGATAGAATCCTTTCTTTTGTGATAGAGGAATTGATTGTGTTGTACTTTTCTTAAATGAACACCAAATTTTTATTCTCGAGGTGTTATGGGCCCTCTTAAATCGGAATTTGGTGGATCATGATCATGTTTTTCCTTATATATGACTGTATTTGATGCCATGCTTTGATTCATGGGGAGTATTGTCCTCACGGGTCTGAAGTTGGATCCTCCCTGCTTTGATTTCTGTGTTTTATGGGCTTCTGTGCAGTTTCTGAGCTACTCCCCAGAAAAACCCAGAATACACGGCGTGTACTTTCATAATACACGCCGTGTAGTTTTCAGGCCATGTCACTATCTGTGTGATCAGAAACACGGTGTCGTGAAAATTACTTTAGGAACATGTTGTGTACAATTAGTGCACGCCCTGTAGTTTAGAGCTGTGTACCCGTCCGTGTCACTAACAACACGTGTCATGGAAGATCGAGTAGAACACGCAGTGTTGGTAAAGAACACGCCATATAGTTTTTTCCCAGGTACCCGGTCGTGTCACGAAAAACATGGGTCGGTCTTATCTTCTCATATACATGACGTGTTTGTTTATAACATGCCGTGTATGGTCAGTTGTGTAGACGACCATGTAACTAACAACACGGACCACTGAGACTATGTCTAGTAAACGCAGTGCCCCTTGGGAACACGCCGTGTAGTCTGGGGTTTGTTGGACCATGTGGGTTAGAGGTGTAAGGAGACTCAGGAAGGGGTTTAGTGTTCAAGTTCACGGCTTGTGTGGGGACAACACGCCATGTAGTTTGGGGTGTTACATGACCTATCGGGCAGGGGTACACACCCATGTTAATGTCTAAATAAGACACACCATGTAGTTTTTATACAATTTGTGTTGTCTGGTTTTGTAAAACATGAACGCTTCTTTCCCGTGTTCCCATTTTGTACTCTTATGTTTTCAGTCTTTATTAATCCTGATGTAAGGTGTGATTTTTATATTTCAGTGATATTCCTCTGAGACGTCCTCCAGTCGTACGTCAGTTTCCAGATGGTTATCAGACACTAGATATGGCCGATCCGGGACATCCTGCTGATCCTCTTGTTGTGCCAGCCTGGGAACCAGCAGTTGTACCCATCGTAGGCATTGATGCAAAGTTCAGGAAGGATTTCCTGAGGATGATACACACTTTTCACAGAGAGACTTCTCCTACCCCGTCAATGGCTGAGTTGACAAGTGTTTTTTAGTAGCAGCATCCTTCTAATTTCCCATTGGATGGAAGACCCTAGGATGGAGAGTTGTGGTTCGAGGCCACCCTGACTATCATTGAGCATCTGGAGATACCCCTAGAGAAGAGGGTAAATATAGCCACCTATATTCTCTGAGACACTGCCATGAGGTGGTGGGAGGTAATCTCACAGTCAGGGCATCTGCAGGGTATGTCTTGAGATGAGTCTGGATGCACCTTCTATGACTACTTCTATCCGGAGAACCTGAGTTCCAATCGATCCCAGGAGATTATGAGTCTGCATAAGTGTACTCTTTCCATTATGGTTTACTCATCTCTCTTCATAAAGCTACATCGTTTCACACCAATCCCTACAGGTGATGAGTTGTTCCTTTCTAGGAAGTTTGAGGATGGTCCCGGGTAGGAGATCTGTTCCTATGTGAATATCTTCCAGTTGACATTGATATATTCTATCATCAAATATGCGTTGATCACCGAGTGTAATATGAGAGACTCTGGGGCAGTGATCCATGTCAGTTCGTCATCGAGAGCTGGTGTTCCTCCTACAGATAGTAGGAAGCATCGCGGAGAGTCTTCTCGAGGAGATCAGGGTTTGTGGGGTACGTCTTCTAGAAGTCAGGTTTTATTAAATTAGTGCGGTTGGAGTGGGTATTCTAGGCCTCAGTGCCAAAGGTATCTGATGGAGTGCCAGTCTTGCGGCAAGATGCCCCATCTTCAACGCTTTAGTTAGATCATCTCACCATCAGTTGGTGGTAGGGGATCTTCTATGACCTCGTGTTCTAGAGATGCTTCACCAGTTTCCCACCAGTCTGGGAACTGGAGTTCTTCCGGCCGTTTGGGCCAAGGTGGAGGTTGCAGTCGTGGTGTTCAGTCACCAGGTCATCAGCGACAATAGGGTGGATCAGCTGAGAGCGGTCTTCTAGGGGAACAGGTCTGTGGTGCTGGACAATCATTCACCAGAGAGTAGACCTTTCAAGAGCCGGATCCCGACCCTTCTACGGTTCGAGGTATGATCTTAGTAGCCTCAGTTTTATCTTCAGCTCTTTTCGATATTGGTTCTTCCCATAACATTGACTCTACGGTGGTTGTGGAGAGCCTTGGGTTCTGTATCTTTTCGTCTTCTGACTTGTTGACTCTTGACACGCCATAGGGAAAGAGGAAATCTAGGGTACGTCATTGTCGAGAGTCCCCTCTTGAGGTTGAGGTGTGTAACTTCATATGGGACCTCTATGTTGTAGAGATATCGGGCTATGACATCATTCTCAGGATGGACTGGTTGGTTCCATTCCAGGAAGTCATCGATTTTTATCGCCGTAGGGTGAGTATCTTATCACCAGATGGTAGACCATATCTTCATAGAGGCAAATGGTATGTCTAGGCCGGTTGATCTGGGCCCGAGCATCATGGGCTTGGAGGAGTTTCACCCAAGGTTGCATGTCATTATCTGGATGACCAGGGGACTGAAAAGTTAGACTTTCCCCCAGTGGTGGATCGTTTTGTGGATATCTTTCCCGAGGACTTTACAGGTTTTCCTCCAAAGCGTGAGGTAGAATTATTGATTGAGCTCATCCTAGGAGCGGAACTAGTGTCCATTCCTCCTTATAGGATGGTTATACCTGGATTGCATGAACACAAGAAGCAGATGGAGGAGATGAAGGAAAAGGGTTTTATCTGACCTAGTACTTCTCCTTGAGGTTCACCTGTCCTGTTTTCAAAGAAGGAAGATGGTACTCTTCATCTTTGTGTGGATTATCAAAAGCTAAACCAGTTTACGGTCAAGAACCGATATCCCTTGTCGAGGCTAAATGGCCTCTTTGATCAGCTTTGAGGAGACCGAGTGTTCTAGAAGATCAATTTGTGGCCCGGTTATCATCAGTTGCGCGTTAGACCATCAGATATACCTCTTACAGCTTTTAGGCACATGTATGGTCTATACGGGTATACAGTAATGCCATTCAGTCTCATGAACGCGCCTGCAGTTTTCATGGCACTGATGAACCGAGTGTTCCATCCGTACTTGGACTCATTCGTCATGGTCTTCGTGGAAGATATCTTGGTGAACTCTCACACTCTACGCGACCATTCCACACATATTGAGATCATTTTTAATACATTGAGAGAGAATCGTCTATATTCTAAATTCCTGAAGTGCCACTTTTGGATAGATTAGATTCAGTTTTTGGGTCACGTCATCTCATAGGTTGGAATATCAGTGGACCCAGAGAATGTGAGAGCAGTAGTTTCCTGGGAGCAGCTGAAGAATGTCTTTGAGGCATGTATTTTTCTAGGTCTGGATGGATACTAAATGCAATTCATATAGCACTTATCGATCCTAGTAGCACCATTGACAGGTCTGAAAAAGAAGGGGGAGATGTTTTTATGGTCATATTCTTGTGAGTCATCCTTTCAGGAGCAGAAGGGGAGGTTGACGTCAGCACTGATAGTAGTCTTTCTAGAGCCGGGCAAGGGCTAAAATATTTACTGTGATGCTTCAGGTATCGGTCTAGGAGTTGTGCTTATGTAGGGAGATGGGGTCGTTGCTTACGGGTCTTGACAGTTGAGGCCACATGAGAGGAACTACCTGATCCACGATCTGGAGTTGGCAGCAGATATTCATTCCTTACACTATTGGAGACACTACCTTTTGGGATAGCACTTTGTGTTTTCCACCGACCAAAAGATTCTTATGTATATCTTCACTCAGCATGATCTAAATCTAAGACAGCGTTGGTTGGTCAAGTATCTTCAGTCCTTTGACTTTGAGCTCGCCTATACGCCGGGAAATGGCAATGCAGTGGAAGATGTGTTGAGTAGGAGAACTCAGATTTAGGAAGTTCAGGAGGCCAGCAGTGAGTTGCAGCTTATGGATCTATTCTCTGAGATGCGTCTAGATGTGCATGAAAGGTAGGGATAGACAGACCTTTCATCTTTCGATGTTATCTCTACACTTCTTAATCGGGTACAGATGAGGCACCTATCAGTTTCATAGGCCTTATTCCTGTGATAGAGTGTGTTAAGAAGGGACCCTCATCATTGATGGACAGTGAGTGAGGATGTGATCTTTGCGTTTCTAGGGAGGCGTATGGGTGCCAGTAGACATACGCGAGGAGATGATGTGGGATTTTCATTCCTCGGTTTGGGAAGTTCATCCTGGCGTCACCAAGATGTATTGTGACCTACACCACCAGTACTGGTGGCCAGGTATGAAGACATATATTTCTGGTTTTGTCTTGAGATGTTCTAATTGTCAGCACGTGAAAGCAGAGCATCAGCGACCAGCGGGGCCTTTGCAGCAGTTACCCATTCCCAAGTGGAAAGGGAATGATGCCGCGGTGGACATCGTGACCGGGTTATCAAGTTCATCTCATGGGATTGATGTTGTTTGGGTTGTTGTCGACAGGCTTACAAAGGTTGTACACTTATTTCTGATCAAGGAGACCTTCAGTGTTGATGATCTGTGACGCCTGTACATCCATGAGATTGTACATCTACATGGAGTTCCACACTCCATTGTTTTAGATAAGGATGCACACTTTACCTCTCGGTTCTAGCAGGGACTTCAGAAGGCTTTGGGTACATAGGTACTTTTGAGTACAACATACCACCATGAGACTGATGGCCAGTCCGAGCGTACTATCATGGTGCTTGATGATATGCTCTGAGATTTCATTCTAGACATCGATGGTTCTTGGGAGAAACATATTTCTCTTATGGAGTTCTCCTACAACAACAGTTTTTAGGTAACCATTCAGATTGCACCATATGAGGCTTTGTATGGTAGGCCATGCCAATCACCCTTATGCTAGATGGAGGTAATAGAGGCAACTATGCTGGGAACTCGTCTTGTTCGGGAGACATCAGAGCAGATAGAGTTGATTCGGAAGAGGATGGATACAACACAGTCTCGAAAGAAGTATTATGATGATCAGCGAAGACGACCTCTGGAGTTCGAGGTCGGGGATCAGGTTTTCCGGTGTGTCGCGCCAAGGTTGGGACACAAGAGGATTCAGAGACAGGGTCAGCTTTCACGGCGATACGTCTGTCTATTTAAGGTTTTAGAGAGAGTTGGATTGGTTGCCTATCGGTTGCAGTTACCTCAGAGGTACTGGGCCATGCACAACGTCCTCCATGTCTCTCATCTCTGACGTTACTTTTCAGACCCATCACATGTCTTTCATCCCAAGGAGGTTGAGCTTGAATCAGATGAATTGTTTGAGAACATCCCATCTGGATTATCAATCACAGTACGAAGGTTCTCTGTGGGCAGCATGTTCCTTTAGTATGAGTGTTTTGGCAGCATGGGCGAGTACAGGATAAGACCTGGGAGAGGGAGGCCAATGTAGTATCGTAATGACCGGAGCTATTCGGGGTTTCTTCTTCTACGCCTCACTAGGGATATTCGAGGATGATTTTCTTTAAGGGGGGAAGTTTGTAAGAACCCAGATGTTGTTTTTTAGGTATTCATTCCTTTTTATGGAGTTTTTTGAGAAAAATGATGTTTTTGGAAATTTTTGAAGTACACGCCATGTAAATTCTAAGTACATGCCTTGTACTCTTTTCCCGCCCGAAACCTTTTACTGGACCTTTCTAAGCCACACACATGGTGTGCAGTGGTGATGTGGAGGCCGATTTTGACGATGTATGGAAAGACCTAGTACATGCTGTGTACTCTAAAAGTACACACCATGTACTTCCTTTTTTTCACTAAACGGACCGGAGTCGCGCCAGATCACCATAAACGTCTTCTTCTATATCTGGTTCGACCGAGAGACGTCGTACGACCACAAAACTTCTTCGGATTCCCAAGACTCCACTTGTTGGTCGATTCGACCGCCGTCGATTGCATTGGAACTGCAGCGGTGAGTTCTTCTTTCTTCTTGAGTTTCATTCCATGATTCTTCCTCTCTATCAAGTTATCGAAGGTTCAGAGTTTTGGACATTATTTCATATCTACAATGTTTGGGGGAGAATAAATCATCTTGGTTCAAGTATATTGATCTCCAAGTATCGAGGTAGGTGGTTGTTTCCTTAGTTTTCAATGTCTTTGAGTTCTATGTGAAAATTCCACCAATACTCGTGAATGGGGTATTGCGTGTTTACATTTTTTCCATTGTTGTTTTCCTGCCTTTCTTGAATGCATGTGTAGAGGTAAATTAATCAAGTTAGAGGAGATTTTGTTGTGTTTTCATGTTTTTCCATTCTTTTTTCTGGTTACGACCTTCAGTTTTTTCATTTTCCTTTGTCTTTTACAGCTATTTCTATGCCTTGTGACTATAGGATAGAGTGAGATCCATAACATGATTTTTTTCCTATAGATTGATAGCCAAGTAGCACTATAGGTGTACTTTGGCCTTATATCATTATCATGCACTGACTGGTACAGAGCAATGAGAACCTAGTGCTATAGACTATAAGGTATAGACCGAGTGAGCTTCCCAGAGAGTTCTTGACCTTATAGGCTACAAGAGGGTAGACTGAGTGAGCGTCCGCAGTTAATCTAAGACATTATATGCCACATGGGATATACAGAGAAAGCTTCCCAGGGTGCCTTCAGATTTTATAGACTACAAGAGGGTAGTCCAAGGGAGATTCCTCAAAGAGTTTTACATTGTTTGATTTCTCTTTAAGAACCTTCCCATGCTAGAGGAATAATTGATTGAGTGAGATTCCAGAGAGAGTTTGTGGTATACCTGAGGATATAGAAGGAATTGACCGATATAGCTTCCTAAGAGAGTCTCTAGGCCATGGGGCTAAGAGGGTTAGACCGCCTGATCTTCCTCAGAGAGTCCCTGACTACCCTAGACTATAAGGGCAATTTACTGTGTGAGATTCCCTAGAGAGTCACATAAATTCGTATGACCAATCCGGAAGGGTTAGGCAGAGTGTACTGCCCAGAGGGTTGTGTTACTTCTTGGTTAGGACCAGAGGGGATGGTTGTGGGTACATCCCAAAGGGTTCCCGGTTGTGTTAACTATTTTTCATCACTGATGATGTTGTTTGTGGATTGATTTCTGTTGGATATCATCCTGATTAATGCCTACTATTTTTTTGTTTTTGTTTACTGCTTACTATACTATTACCTGCCATATACTCACTGACTATTAGGAACAGATCTTCGGGTGAATTCCTATGGGGATATAGTCTCACAACCTATTTGGTTCATGATTTTGGTCCCAAACAGACTATGTTGTTGCAGGTATAGACAAGTGAAAGCACCCTTCGACTTCTGGTACTTGATTTCTTGGATCAAGAGAGCAAGGGACCATGATTTTTCTTGCGATGTTGAAGAGCTGTTTAATTTTCTTTTGTACTTGTTTTGGTACTGTGGTGTTCTTCAGCATTGTAACTTGTTTGGATGCATTCCTAGATATGTATCTTGCATCATTCCATATATATACATATGTGTTCCAGTTGTTTCTGATTTAGTCTTACGTTTTTTGTTATTGTTGGTTATTTACTTCTTCTGTTATTGCATGTTTTTTTTATTTCCACTGTGTACTCTACCAATGAGGGCATAGTTCCCCCACTATCACACCTAAGTCCATTGTTGCAAGTCGGCAGCCACTGGAGTTTGGGGAAATGCGCTTGAGGCCTTGAGAACAATCGGATACGGGGAACCTCTGGGTGGCCTTCAGAACTAGGATGTTACAGCAAGACATAAGTTTAGTTAGCGCAAACCTCTAGTAAGAAAAACCAAAAATGGCATAATCGTATATAAAATAATTAAATAAAATTATTTTATTTTTCAAATGATTATAACTCCTTAAATGTGGATCAGATGAAAAATTTGAGAGCACCATTGAGAACATGATGGTAGGCATTTCTTAGGAAGATCCTATCCTTGGCCGGCATGGGCCAATAGTGGAGGTTAGACTTTGGATGTAAATAAAACAATTAACAATTATTTTATTGTTAAAATCTTTAACTCCTCAATGGTATCTCAGATTGCAAATCAGAGAGTTCCATTGAGCCCGTGAGAGCATTTTTTCCCTTAGGAAAAGCCTAACCCCAACAGGCATGGTTCAAGGGTGACTGTTAATAAATTTTTAACTTTTTTATAGTACGTTCAATAAATGTGCATGCAGTGATTTTTATCATTTAAATCGAAGATCGGATAAAAAATCAAAGGAAACCATTGAATTCGCAGCACCAGAATTCAATTAGGTGAAGCACAAATTATACTGGAAAGGGTCAATCTAAAAGTTAAATGTTTGGAATTTAAAAAAATAATAAAATAACAACATGATTTATTTTATTTCTTTCATTATAACAAATGAGCGATGGTGGAAGGATTGATGGGTTGTCAGGTTATTTAATGGCCGGTGACACATGGTTGTGTAACTTCACGGTCGAGATATTAATGGGTTCATTAATTAAACTCATTAATTAACCACATTAATTGTGTGACATGTTAAAATCCCCTTTATTTTATTTAAATAAGAGTTTGGAATGGGTTTTGATATCCCACACAAGAATTCTTGATGAAGTCCTGGAAATGTCTTCCACCATCGTAGAAGGAAGCTACGATGCCTTTGAGGATTCAATATGGAGATCAAGGGACACAAATGAACACACTTTGAACACGAAACCATTTTCCTCATCCACATCGTCTACCAACGCATTTGAGGTAGGGGATTTATGTGCTTAATTCCACAATATTTTCTATTCTTGAATATTATCAAGAATGCGGACTGACCATCCAATGGGTTGATCCACGTTTCATTCATGAATATTGGAGGATGATGTGGGGTTTCATTATATATTTTTAATGAATAATATTCCTTCCCATGTTATAATGCTAATGTGGAGGGAACGAGCAGAACCAAACAAGGCATGAACCCTCTGCTGAACTAGTTCTTGATGTGTTCTTCATGGGAGACCATGCAACACAGAAACAAGACCACACCGGGAGCCACACAGTGATGGGAGAACCATGAGAGACCTGTTGTCATATTGTGAAATGAAAACGGACCTCTGTAGCTTCACCAAAGGCCTACAGAAACCCCACCGGTGTGGCTACACCAGTGACCGGAGTAGGCAGCGGCCGACTCTCACTGGCAGCGAGTGGACGGTGGCGCCATACGTCACTATGGTGGAAAGGGGCATCTGACTGACACCAGCCGCGTTGACAGAAGCGGTATACCATGGAGGGGGGTGGAAGCTACGAGCTGCAATAGTGGGTACACCCATTCCCCACGGGGTTCTGCAGATGACCGGCCCACATGAACCATCTTGAAGGAGTGTCACCAACTGGGGCCACTAATTGAAGGATGTGAATGGTTGATCCATTTGGGAGGGGAGAGGACACCTGCACCAGCCAACGGGTCTGGTGGTTCCACGACCCAGTAGGTTGTACCCCCTTGAGTCAGCTGGGTGATTCCGTAGCTAGGTGGGCTAACTCTACAAGGTGGGTCGGGCCTAACCCATGACCCATACGGCTGGGTCGGGTCGGCCTGACCGGGTCGGCCTGAAACTAGACCCACTACCAACCTAGTTTCGCTTAAATGGGCATATCTCATAAACCAAACTTCCATTTGACAAACCTTTTGTGGCCCTAGACCACTTAGGATGAGATTATAATTTTTTGATACACCACATGAGTTTTTTAGAATGTTGGAGTACACCTGAGTTGGATTGAACTCGAATCCAACTGGGCCCTCGGCACTAAAATGCCTATGACATTCAAATCGGATGTCCAATTGACATGCCTCTTATTTCATTGAAAACCTTATAACATAGTGTTTGATCAAGATACTCCTCCTTGTGACTTCATAAAGATTTTGGTACGACTGATGGATTAAGAAGCACATCGTCCCGGAATCAATTCTTTTATGTGCGGGAGTCCAATGGATAGCTGTGACATAAAGAATGAATAGTGATCTTATGTGGGTCAGTAGCTATCGATCCCATGTGGGTCCATGATCAGTGATCATGTGTGGGTTAGAACATAGTGATCCTATGTATGTCAGTGCCTATCGATCCGATGTGGGTCAGTGCTCAGTGATCATGTTTGTGTCAGCGCCTAGCAATCCTATGTGGGTTAGAATTTATCGATCGTATGTGGGAAAAATTCTATCGATCCTCTGTGGGTCTACATTTATCGATAATCGGTGGGTCAGAAGCAAAGCCTCTCTAGAGAATAAGATTATCTGGATTACACCTAATCATCAGTACTTCTGTATATAAGTTATACCTGGTTTTAGCAAAGTGTTTTCTTGGGTGATTTTTTATTGAGATCAGGATTTTTGGTTATTCCATTGTGGAATTATGAGAGACCATTAAAGGTGTTAGGGACCCTAATGAGTATTATTATACACACCCCTATACGGGGTATCCCTACACATTGTTATTTTGTTTGCAAATGACGAGAATCTTTGAACGAGTCTTAGGGAGCCAGGACATGATGGTGTACGGAGGTGACCATTTGATGTGGAGTGCCACAAAGATGACCAGTACCTACCCTTCAAGTAGAATCCTTAGAGGGAAACCTAAGAGGAAATTTTTTATCTCTTTCAGTTGGGATTTTATTCTGGACCCTTTACTTTCAGTACATACTTTTAAACCCAGTAGTTGTTTTTAGTTGTTGTTGTACCTTCCTTCTTTAATTGTAATTTACTTGGGCGCAGTGTTCCTTGTTTGTGTGTGTATTGTTTTGGAGGCATTTCCTTTCCATTTTAGAGATAATCTGTTCCTATGCTAGTCTCCAACTCTTATCCAATGGAATGTGTCTTGTTGTTTACATGACATGGGCCCCATGGGACGGGTTTTGACAAAGGGGTATCAGACGGGTCATTCTACCAGAAGAACAATGAGTCTATATTTTTCAATGGAGGCAATAGTGTTAAGTGTCTTGAGATTTTATTTCAATCTATGGTGTTCATTTTTGGTATGGAGGCCGACACATCCATACACAATGACCCTGGAATCTATTTTCCAACATGGTACATGAAAAAACTAGTTTCATGTGTTTTTCAAATGTTTTTTTTATATTGATCTCTTTTGAATCAGATCACCAAGTATAAATTATTGATCGTGGTTCAACCTGATTCTTTTTCATGATGCCTTTATACAGACAGCTAGCCAATATTCAAATGTTCGGCCATGAGAATGGCCCACCATGTGATGAGGCTTCAGTATAAGGATGGTTTCCTGATATGATACCTTCGGGTGATGTGCCAAAGATACCACTATATGTTGGTTAGTAGTTACTTCGGACACTAATGCTAGAGGACACATATAGGCTCAGTTCCTTACAAGAGTTTCAGTAACAGATACCCCTCAGGTTCTATGGTGATATAGACCCACATGAGGTTGAGGACTTTCTCAAAGTGCTGACCCAGCTTCCATCTAGCCAGGGCACCATTATATCAGATGGTGTCCTAGCAGTGATCATTCAATGTGTCTTAGCTCGGTGATGTCAAGGTTTTAATTACCCCTATATTACGATGATGTGAATTTTTTATGTGGACATATCTTGATAACCTTCCTCAAAGAAGGGGGTCACTTTCTATGAAAATATATGTGGTCTGTGTTCCCAAGAGATTCTACAGTTTTGACAGGACAACATGTCGTTAATTCAGTATGCATCAAGGTGTACCAACCATTACAGATTCTTTATGAATATGATATGACCAATGCTTCAATTAAAAGACCACCAATGAGATATGTTTAGGGACATCTAATCCAGCAATATTACACTCTGTTTTCCTACATATGTTAGGTTTCTAGAGAGAAACATTGTGGATGAAAATTCTTTGGCTGAGTAGATTTAGGAAGTAGATGTCAGTAGTGGGAAAGAAGGAAAATGATGTATGTCTAAGAGACTCAGATGTGTAAAATGTTTTGGGAATAGGAAGTGATAGGGAAAGGTGAACATTAAGGGATGTAGATGTGGAATATGAGCATGGAGAGTAGTAGGAGGTGGTGTACATTTGGACAAGTTATAACCACCACAGCAATGTGGTTCTCACCAAACATAAGGAGCAGGAGGATATGGGAAGTGAGTTGCTGCATGTGGTCAAGTATTGTGACCCAAGGGCTCCATAAATGATTCGAGGTATGGTCTGTGTCTAATACTATCTTCCATAGTTATTAGACATAGGAGCTAATCATTCATTATTGTCACGATCTTGTTCAAGACCTAGAGTTTCCAGTTAAACCACTGACTTGACCATTATATATAGAGATACCTAGGGTAGGAGGCTCGATAATCACTATTATACCAATAATTTGATCTTACCCTTAAGATGGGATTTTCCATTGGAACCTTTTGGTGGTAGCATCGAGGAATTACGATGTTAGTTTGGGTATGGACTGGTCATCCAATGTTCATGCTTAGTATGACTGTTTTAGGCAAAAAAAAATTTGGTATATATACATCATTGGAATGGGTTTTTCCTAGGACAGTGAGAAAGGAATCCTAAGAAGCATAGGATTGACTCATGTATAGCAGTGTGAAAATTATCTCTCTCGAGTCAGCCATCCTTACCCTCACAGATGTAAGAAGTTTTGAGTTATTAGTTCACAAAAATAGTGGAAGAGTTCATGAATATCCTTTCAAAAAGATGTTTCTGTGATTACCTCCTCATAAGGGGAGGGACTTCTGCATTGGCATGTTCCCAAGGACGACACCAATATCTACAACTGCATATTGGATGGCTCCCACGGAGCTCCAGGGGCTAAGAGTATAATTGGTATAATGGTTTACTATCTACTTTGATCACACGAGTTTCATGTATATGTTATTAGATAATGACATAAACATGAGACAATGACAATGGCTGGAGTTACTCCAAGTATATGATATTGAGATGGTCTACACTCCATGGAAGGGAAATGTATTAGAATATTCACTCAACAGGAGGCTAGGTCTAGACTAGATGAGTGAGGAGACAGTGTAATAAGCCACATTGTAGTTATCCTTCATGGATAGTGATTGAGAATATTACCTCTGGTCTATGAAATTCACTCCCTCTCTTCTTTAGTGAGTTAGGGAGGGACATGTTGGGGACGTTGACTGGGAGGCCTGACATGATTAGATATCCTTAAAAAGGGCTCCATAATGATTTTATGAAGGTGGGGAGCACACCATCCTTTTCAGAGAACGTACCATGTTACCAGTTACATTGCGAGTAGAGGTGTTGAGGGAGTTCCAGACATCCCCTTTTGATGTACATCCTAGTGTGTCGAAGATGTTCCAAAACCTTTGACATTAGTACTGGTGGCTCGGGATAAGGAAAGCAGTGGTAGAGTTTGTTTCACAATACCTCACTGGTCAAGATGTGAAGGCCAGACACTGGGTTCTAGCAGGCTTGACTCATGCACTTGAAGTACTGTAATGGGAGTGGAATTGCGTCTCTTTGGACATTGTGACAGGGATACAATATACATCTA
Source organism: Viscum album (assembly GCA_963277665.1). Lineage (NCBI taxonomy): Eukaryota > Viridiplantae > Streptophyta > Magnoliopsida > Santalales > Viscaceae > Viscum > Viscum album. Next base: position 1,216,690,103 of record OY728157.1, read on the forward strand.
GGGGCTAGAATTCCATATGGGTTATCGTTGACTGTCTCACCATGTCGGTCCACTTACTACTCATCTGATAACATGGATTAGCAGAGGGCATGGAATTCCTCTATGTACAATAGATATTATGGATTCATGGGGTCCCATTGACGATCATCTCAGATCATGATGCAAATTTTACATCCTGGTTGTGGAAGGGATTATAGGAGACGTTTGGGATGTAGCTATGCTTGAGAACCGCCTTTCACCCTCAAACGGATGGTTAGACGGGGCTAACCATAAATATGGTTGAGGACACGCACCGTGCTTGTATTCATGATTTTGGACACAGTTTAGATGATCAAATGGCATTGGTGGAGTTCACATACAACAATAGTTGTCACTCCAACATTGGCATGAAACTATTTGAGGTCTTGTACGGGCAGCCGTAGATCACATATATTATGGATAGACCCTGGGGAGTCATCACTAATGGGTCTAGAGTTGGTACGGGCTACCACTAGGAAGTCAAATAACATCAATGAGTGGACGAATACTGCACAGAGCCTAGATAATTCTCTGTTGACTGTTGGTGGAGGCCCATGGAGTTGGATGAGGGATACTGTGTCTTCCTATGAGTCTCACCCCGAGGAGGATTGTGGAGATTTGGTCGGGGCAGAAAAATATATCAGAGGTTCATTAGACCTTTCCAGATCCTCAGGAGAGTAAGAAAGGTGGGATAACTCCTAGATCATCCCCCACAGATGCACCATGTGCAAAAAAATTTCTATATGTTGCAGCGTAGGAGGTAGGTGCATGATCCATCAATTGTTGTCGACTATGGTGAGATGTAAATTGATGATGGGGCGATAATAATGGAACTCTCAGTGGAGATAGAGGATTGAGAGAAGATAGTCCTTCATGTAAAATCTATTCCTCTAGTGATATTTTAGTGGTCGTATAGGAATCTCCAGGAGGGCACATGGGAGAGGGAGGCTAAGATATGTGTTTAGTAGCCATATTTTTTCCCTATCATTTTTGTGGTCTTTGGGGACATAAATCCCAATGGTGGGGAGGATGTAAATACCATAAATTTTCGTATAATGTGTTTTAATTATATGGGAATATAACAAGATTAAAAAAATTGAACGGCACATGATTCTGAGGCCTAGAGTGCCTAGAATGATCACTCGAAAAAAATTATGTTTTATATAGCGCACGTGAGCAGTTTTCCAAATAAAGAAGAATAACACTAAAACGAGTGCCTGAATCAGAAGTCGGAGAGCACTATGGAATTCATGATGGCATGGATACCATAGGATCGATTTATGTTTAGTCCATGCAGCCCTTCAATGAGGAAATTTAGAAAATTAAATAATCGTAAATAAAATAGTTAAATTATTTTATTTTATTTTTCAAATACTTATAACTCACGAACAGTGTCTCAGATTAAAAATTGGATGCCACCATAGAGCTTTTGAGGGTGTGATATCCTTAGGCAAATCAAATCCTTGGCCGGAATGCACCAACAGTGGAAGTTGCATTTTGGATGTAAATTAAATAATTAAGGAACAATATTTTTATTATTAAATTCATTAACACTCAAATGGTAACTTGGATTGGAAATCTGAGAGTACCGTTGAGCACATGAAGGGGTGATTCCCTTAGGCAGAGCCAAACCTCGATAGGCATGGGACAAGGGTGACTATTAATAATTTTTGACATTTTGTAAAGGTACATTCAGCAAACATGAGAGCAACAATTTCAATATTTGGAAACAACACTCATACTAAAAATCTAAGTTCACAGTTGAACTTCGAGAACCGAGATTCACTTAGTCGAAGCATAATTTCAACCCGAATGGGTAAGAAAAAAAGTTAATTTTTGGATATTACAAAAAATAATAAAATAACTACATGAGTTATTTTATTTCTGTCTTTGTAACCATTGAGCGATGGTGGTGGTAATTTTCTTATTTCAAATTATTTAATTATCTTTAAACATGGTTGTGTAACCGTACTATCAGGAGATTAATGGGTTCATTAATTAGACTCATTAATGAACCACATTAATTGTGTGACACGTTAAACTTCCCTTTTTTTATTTAAACAAGAAATTGGAATGTGATTTGGGAACCCAATGGAGAATTCTTGATGAATTTCTGGTGAGGTCTTCCACTACTATAGAATGGAGAATTTATGCCTTTGAGGATTCAATATGGAGGTCAACGAATACAAAAAAAACAAGCTTCAAACATGGACCAGTCTTCCTCATCTGCACCGTCAACCAATGTATTTGAGGTACGGGGATTTATGTGCTTAATTCACCCCTCTTTTCCATTATTGAATATTTCCATGAACGAAGAACAACCATACAACGGGTTGATCTACATTTCCTTCTTTAATGAGGGTGGATGATGTGGGGTTTCTATATGAGGTTTTAATGAATAATATTCCATCCCATGTTATAATGCTAATGAGGAGGGAACGGGCCAAATCAAACACGGCCCGAACCATCCGCCAAAGTTTTTCTTGATGTGTTCTTCATGGGAGACCGAGAAACATAGTGGAAAGACAATACCAGGAGCCACAGAGTGATGCCAACACCCTGGGAGGACCATTGGCGCAGTAAAAAAAACAAAAATCCAGAGCTTCAGTAGTGGTCTATAGAAGCCCCACCGGCATGGTGGCACTGGCTACTAGAGAAGGAGGTAGATTTCTCTCAGTGGCCGCAAGGGGGTTATGATAGTCCAAGGTGATGTGGTGGACATGGGTCACCGACCATGTTGATGGCAGCAGCACGCCACAGAGGAGGGACACGACTCCGAGCGATGATGGAGGGAAGACACGCGCCATGCAGGTTCCAAAGATGACAGGTCCATGCAGACCTGCTAGGTGGAGTGCCACCAGCTGGTTACACTTATTGATTGACCTAAACGGATGATCCATTTGAGAGGGGAACTAAACCTCGTTAGCCAGCGGGTCGGGTGGTTCCACAGCTCGGTGCGCCGCGCCCGTTCGGTTCGACCGAGACAACCCCACGACCAAGCATGCCTACCCTGCAACCAATGGCCATGCCTATAGCACAGGGGTCAGACCAGGCCCACTTGAACCGGTACAAGCCCAGCATGCTAGGTCGGGTCGATCCGACTGGGTCAGACCGGACCCAGTCCCACATACATCCTTGTTTCACTTGAATGAGCACTTATCCTAAACCAGACATCCATTTGACAAACCATATGCAGAACTAGAACCCTTACAAGGAGATGGGACTTTTGAGATACTCCACTTGAGTTTTTGAGAATGTTGAATTATGGCCGGGTTGGATAACTCTAATCCTACCGGGCCCTCGGCACTAAAATCCTAATAACATTCAGAACATGTATCCTATTCACGGGTCGCCTATTGTGTTGGATCCCTTATGACACAGTGGTTTATCGGGTTACTCCATCACAAGAATTAGCGACAGTTGAGATACAACTGATGGCTTTAGAAGAGGATCTACCTGAAATTAAGCGTGAAAATTGCGGGAATCTAGTGGCTAGCTGTGACGTGAAGAAAAAATAGAGATCTTATATGGGTTAGTACTTATAGATCTTGTGTGGGTTCACGCTCAAAGATCCTATCTCTGTCAGCACTCAACAATCCGATGCGGGTCAGTGACGATCGATCTTGTGTTGTTCAGCGCTCAGCGATCCAGTGTGGGTCAGCGCCTAGGGATCATGTGTGGGTCATCATCTATCAATAATGTGTGGGTTAGAATATATAGATCATTTTTGGGTTGGAATCTATCAATCATGTGTGGATCAACAGTAGATCCTCTCAATTTAATACTATTGTCTATCTTACGTCTAATCATCTGTACATTTGTACTATAGTTATAACATGTTTGAGCTACGTCATTTTCATTGTGCTTTGTGATTGAGATCATTTTTTGTTGTTATTCCTTTAGGGAATTCTAAAATAACTTCAGGTGTCTCAGGGTCCCTACAGAGTATTATTATAATCACCCCTTCATGGGATTTACCCATTCCTTGTTGTATCTCATGCAGATGATAGACAACATTGACTGAGACTCGGAGAGACTGGACATGACGATGTATAGAGGTGTACGGTTTATGTGGAGTGCTGTAGTGATGAGTTGTACCTACCCTTCAGGTAGGATTCTTGGTGAGAAACCTGAAGATATGTTTCTCCTTTTTTTGTATCTATTTTTGTTGGGCTTGGAATTCTAGCCCATGAACTTTCAGTACATACATTTACACTCAGTGGTGGTTTTTAGATGTGGTTGAAGATTCCTTCTATCGTTGTGGTTTACTTGTGCATAGTGTTCCATGTATATGTCTGTACATGATTGGATGTAATTACCTCCCATTTTTGGGATAATCCTTTATTGGGGATAGTTTCCCACCCCTGGCATATAGATTTCAGTCTTGGGGTAGTCATGACAGAGGCCTGGGGGATGGGTCGTGAAAAAGTTGTATCAAAGGGGTTGCTTCTACTAGAAGAACTAAGAGTGTGTATTTTCCAATGGGGTAAATAGTTTTATGTGTCATGAGTTTGGATTTTAGTCCAGGGATTCCATTTTTGGTGTTGTGGCTGACATATCCATACACCAGGACCCTAAATTTTATTTTCCGACTCGGTACAAAAATACACTAGTTTCATATGTTTTGATTTTTTTCTATTGATATCTTTTGAGTCAACTCACTAGGTATAACATATTGAACGTGGTTTATCTTAATTATCCTTCAATATTCCTCCATTTTGATATCCAACTAGGATTTCAATGTGTGACCATGAGGATGGTCTCCAGTGTGATGAGGCTTTATTACAACTATTGATGCCAAAAATGGTACCTTCGAGAGGTGTTCCAGTGATTCCACTTCCCACTGGATAGCAATTTCTACTGGAAGTACTAGTAGAGGACCCTTGTATTCTTAGTGCCTAACATGAGATTCAGTGACAGATTCCCCTCAGATTCTGATGCGAGCCTAACTCATTGTCAGCTAAGGACTGCCTTGAGGTGGTGACCGAGTTTCCATCTAGACAGGGAACATTTAGATCATATGGTGGTACTGGAAGCGATCATTATATGTGGCTAAGTAGGGTGATGTTAGTGTTTATATTACCCCTATTTTATGATGAGGTGACCTTTTCCATGGACATTGCATCTGAACCTTCCTCAGAGAAGGGGGTATATTGTAGTGAAAAGCTAAGGGGTTCATGTTTTCAAGAGCTTCTATAGTTTTTACAGGAAGACTTTTCATTAATTAAGTATTCATCGGGGTGTACTGACCATTCCAGATACATGATGAATATGATAAAAAATGTTCTTCCACACTCGAACGCCTAAGCTAGACGTGTTTAGGGACATCTTAGCTAAAACTTTTCCAAGGTTCATTCCTACTTATGTTAGCGTGCTAGAGAGAACCACTGTGCTTGAAAATTATTTGGATGAGTAGATGCTTACAGTGGATGTCAGTAGTGGGAATATAGGAAACTAATTTCAGTCTCAGATACATAGTCATGTAAAATGTTTCTGGAAGAGGATGTGATAGGGACAAATGAATTTTATGGGCAGCAGATGTGGAAGGGGAGCAAAGTGAGCAGCAGAATGTGTTGTACATTTAGACATGTTATAACCACCACCCCAATGTGGTCCTCCCCACACATTGAAATTTGGAGGATAGGAGAAGGGAGTAGCTACAAGCAGTTAAGGAGTGTTCTGCAAGGGCTCCATGAATGATTCAAGGTACAGTCTATATCTACTACTAGCTACCGATGTCAATATACATTGGTAATAATCATTCCTTATTATCGAAAATTATGTTTGAGACCTAGGATTTCCTGTTAAAACGTTTGCTTGACCCTTAAATTTGTAAAAATATATGTGAGGAGACTCGATAATCACACTTATACTAATAGTGTGATCTGGCCCATGAGTAATGAGTTTCGGTTGGAACATCTAGGTGGCAGCTTTGAGGCCTTATGATGTTAGTTTGGGTATGAAATATTCATCCCCAGTTCATGCTCCGATTGAATATTTTAGGAAAAAATTGTATATCTATGGCATTGGAATGAGGATTTCCTTGGTCAGAGAAAAAGGAAACCCAGGAATTATAGGATAAACTCATACATATGAGGGGGCAGCAGATCACTCTTGATTCGTCCAGCCTTCCCTCGTAGAAGCTAGTGTTTTGAGTTATCATTTTCCAATAGTAGTGGAAGAGTTCGAGAACATCCTTTAAAAATATGTTTATAGAATTACCTCCACATAGGGAGAGGTACTTCAGCATTTCCATATACCCAAGGATGGCACCAATATCTATAATTGCATATCAGATCGCACTTGCGGAGCACCAGGAGCTGAGAGTGTAGTTGGCAGAATGGTTTACTATGTAATCCGATCACAAGTGTCTCAGGTATGTCTTCTTATAGAAGGACATGAACCTAAGATAGTGGAAATGGATGGAGTTCCTCAAGGACAATGACTTTGATATGGTCTACACTCCTGGGAAGGGAAACGTAGTAGTAGATTCACTCAGCAAGAGGTTGGGTCTACGCTTACTGAGTGAGGCGACAAAGAAAATATTCGAATTGTAGTTAGCCTTCATGAATAATAACGGTGAAGTTTACCTCATGTATTTGATAGTCATTCGACACTTCATTAGTGAGTGAAGGAGGCACATGTTTGGGACATTTACTACATTGCCTCACGTGCTCAGATTTCCTCCTGATGGGCTCTTGAAGGATTTTATGAATTTGGGGAGCACTTCATCATTTTCAGAGGATTCACCATGGTACCAGTGACACTACGAGATGAGATGTTTGCGGAGTTCCAAACATCAACTTTGGATGTACATCCTTGTGTGGTGAAGATGTACCATGAACTCTGACATCATTTCTTATGGCCAATGATGAAGAAAGTAGCGGTAGAGTTTATTTTATGATGCCTCACTTGTCATCAAGTTAAGGTATACGACCATGTTCTAGCAGCCTTGACATAGACACATGAAGTACCAGAATGGAATTGGAATGGATTCTCCATGGACACTATGACATGGATACCACGTATGTCCATAGACCATGATTCCACCTGGGTGATCGTTGACCAATTCACCAAATCGGCCCACTTTCTAAACATCTGAGAGAAGGGATCAGAAGAAGGATTGGGATGCCTCTAGGAATAAGAGATAGTAAGACTTCACGGGGTACCATAAATGATTGTCTCAGATCATGACACTCATTTAAATCATGTTTGTGGAAGGGAATAAAATAGGCTTTCAAGACCTAGCTACTCTTGAGCACCCCCATTCACCCCCATACAGATGGTCAGAGGAAGCAGACCATATAGACACTTGAGGACATTCTCCATGTTTTTGTCCTTGAACTTGGATGTATTTGGGAGGATTAGATGATATTGGTAATGTTCTCATAAAACAATAGCTATGAATCCAGCATTGGAATGCCACCATTTGAGGCCATGTACGAGGGACCGCATAGATCACTGCTATGCTGGACAGACCCAAGGGAGTCATCACTTATGGGTCTAGAGTTGGTAAGGGGTACCACTATAATGGTGAACATCATACAGGAGTGGATTAAGACTTCACAGATCCGGTATATTTCTTATGTCGACAAGATACATATGCCATTTGAGTTTGAGGAGGGAGACCATGTCTTCCTACAGGTCTCGTCCAGACCAGGATTGTAGAGATTTGGCTGGGATGAAAAACTCTCTCCGAGGTTCATCGGACCTTTCCTGATCCTCAGCAGAGTAGGAAAGGTGGTGTTCATCTTATCTCTTTTTCCATAGATGCACAAGGTGTATAATGATTTACATGTGTTGCAGCAGTGGAGGTATGTGCATGATCAATCACATTTTATCGACTGGGGTGAGCTGGAAATTAATAATGGGGAGATGTTCATGGAGCTCCTAGTGGAGATAGAGGATCGACATGAGTGGTTCCATCATGGGTAGTTGATTCCTATTGTGTGAGTTCAGGGGCAGCAAATGAACCTCCAGGTGAGAACCTGGGAGATGGAGTCTAAGATACGTGGTCATTACCCCCAGTTTTTTCCCTATATCTTTTGTGTCTTTTTGGGACATAAATCCCTATGCTAGGTAGGATGTAAATACTATGAATTTCAAAATAATTCTTTTTAAATGTGTAGGATTATTAAAAGTCTTCAAAAATTTACAGCATGTGATTCTGAGGCTCGGAGTGCCTGTAATGATCCATCGAAATAATATTAAGTTTTAAATAGAGTGTGTGAAAAGTTTTCTAGAAAAAGTGGAATAACACTAAAATTGGTTCCCAGATCAAACATATGAGGGAATCATTGAATTCAGGATGGAGTTTCTACCCTATTAATGACTTATGTTTAGTCGGTGTAGGCCTCTAGTAAGAAAACTACAAAAAGGCACAATTGTAAATAAAATAGATAGATTATTTTATTTTTCATTTCAAATTATTAAAACTCTTGAACGGTGACTCAGATTAAAAATTTGAGGCCACCGCTGAGCTCGTGAGGGTATTAATTCATTAATCTGATCCAAACCATGGTTGGAACGGTCCAATATTGGAAGTCAGTTATTGGATGTAAAAAAATTAAGTTATAATTTTTTTATTTTTAAATTCTTTAACACTCAAACGGTAACTCAGATTGGAAATCTGAGAGTACTGTTGAGCTCTTGAGGGAGTGTATCCCTTAGGCAGATCGTATCCTCGACCAACATAGGTTGAGGGTGACTGTTAATTATTTTTGAACTTTTTTTAAGGTACATTCAGTAAGCGTGTGAGTGGTGATTTATATCATATGAAATGATTCCCAAATTAAAAATCTGCGGGCACCGTTGAATTCGGAGCACCATGATTCTATTATTAGATGATTAACATCAACCGGGAAGGGTCCAACAAAAAAGTTAATTTTTTATATTTACCAAAAAATAATAAAATAATTTCATGAGATATTTTATTTATATCTTTGTAACCAATGAGCAATGGTTGCGGGACCACTGGGTTGTCAGATCATTTAATGGTCGGTTACACTTGGTTGTGTAACTGCACTATCAAGAGATTAATGGGTTCATTAATTAAACTCATTAATGAACCACAGTAATTGTGTGATAAGTTAAACATCCATTTTTTATTTAATCAAGGGGATGGCATGGGTTTTGGCAACCCACGAGAGAATTCATGATGAAGTGCTAGAGACGTCTTCCACCATTATAGAATGAAGCTTCAACACCTTCGAGGATTCAATCTGGAGATCAATGAATGCCAAGAAACACACTTCAAATAGGGACCCATTTCCTCATATTCATTGTGTAAGAACTCGGTTTTTACTACGAAAGACTTTGGAATATTCTTGATTTTATTCCAGAGTAGTGCCTTCAGACGGCGTGCGATTCCGAGCCCCGGAGTGACCATAATTAAATTTTCAGTGCGTTCACACTGGAAACGCCAAATAAATTTGATAACTACTAAATGGTGTTTTAGATCAGAGATCTGAGTGTACGGATGGGTCCGGAATAGAGTGTTTACCATATGAACGACATAAAACATGTCGGCACAGGACGTTTGGACCCCTCGCTCACTTCTGGAACGTTAAACGGATTAAATAAATTAATTAATTCTTTATTGTTGAAATGCAGGTATCTCTTAAATGGTGGCTCAGATTGAAAAACTGAGGGCACCGTTGAGTTCAGAATGTGCCGTTTACCCTAGGCTGGGTGTAAAAGTTGCGGGCGCGTGCCTGCTGTGAGAGCTGCCCCCCAGGGGAAAAATGGTATTTTCGAAATGACCACTTAGTGATTTTTTATCACTGGCGTTCTTTTCAAATAGCTTTTAAAAGAAATATCATAATGGAAATCCGAGACTTCTGTTTAGTTTGGAATAAATTTTTTTTCCTAGGTCAGCTCGAGGGTTTTGGAATCCGCTCCCGTTGGGTGAGTTTTAGTGAATTTTTATAAATTCACTGTTGGGGAAGACCGATCATCCCCCCTCCCACACTATCTCTCTCTCATGTTCTTCGTCATTCTGTGCCATTCTTCGGAGGTTCGAGGAGCCATCTCTGCCGGAGCCTTGGCGGATCAGAGCGGGAGCGTCATGAATGCGTCACCAATGACGAACGAGAGATCTGAGGTAGGATTCTTGTTGAATTTTCTTCCCTTGTTGATTTTTACAATTTCTTAATCATTTTCGTATTTGAATTTATTTTTATGAATAGATTATAGAATTTGGGGTTTTGGTCGAACGAACACGGCCAATGCCCGAGCCCCATTCAATTCTTCGTTCTTGACTGTTCTTCATATCAAAATTCCGGGCGTGTGCGAACCCTGACGGATCGATGAGCCGGGAAAGGCGTTGTGAAGATCTGGTCCCAGGGATCCCGAAACCGGTGTCAGATAATTTTTCTGATCACAGGAATGGTCGGGGGGACCGGTCGAAGACTTTTCTCCAACGAGGGGCAGCGACTAGAGACCGAACCGGCGTCGGATCGGGGCGACAACATCCGGGAACGCGGCAGAGCTCGGGGGGTTTGGCTCAGTGGCGGGGTCGTGGGTGTCGGCAGGGCGAGTGTGAGTGGAGACTGGCACAGGCGTTCGATCTCGCGTTGCCGACAGGACGGAAGGTGGCTAGGAGCTCGCGGCATCGGCAGGACGGAGGTGGCCGGGGCTCGCGGCGTCGAACGAGGGTGCTGGCGAGGGGCAACCGCAGAAACCTCGCGGTCGAAGGAGGAGGCCCCCAAGGTGCTGACCTCGGGGGAGGACCCAGTGGACAAGGAACCACTGTTTGCGGGTCCTGTGGGAGAAGAAGAAGACCGGCCTTTTGGCCGGTCAGCAGGGAAGAGCCAGATCCGAGGGGTCCGGTGCGATGGGAGTGACCCGCGGCCAACGGGCTGCAGTGGTCCGGACCTGGCCAGCTGTCCGGACGGGGCCGGCGGTCCAGACCAGGCCAGCTGTCCGGACCGGGCCAGCGCTCTAGACCGGGCAGGCGGCCCGGACCGCCCCCCCCCCCCTTTGGGCACCCTTGCATTTTGGGGGGATGTAGTTCCAAACGTCGTGTACGTTTGATGTACCATCTGTAGCGGTGGAACCGTATCGACGAGGCGGACATATTGAGATGGTTTCATGAATTTTTAATTCCCGAAACGAGGGGCCTCGGTGGTGCGACACATACATCGAGGGGATTGTCATTTTTCTGGGGGAATTTGTTTTGGACGGCACGGACGCGTCCGACGTCCGTTTTGAGCACCGTTAGTGGCGTTGGAACCTTGGCACAAAGGCAGATCTTTCAAAGGTGGTTTCGGGCGTTGAGGCCAAAGTTGAGTCATGAGCCCGACGACCCGTCTTTCGAGATGCGTGCAACATTGCACGAATTTTTCCTCAGACGTCCGTTTGGGGCGTGCGAGCAGTCAATGTTGGGTGTTTTTCCGAGGGTATCGCGTTGGCGTAGTCTACCCATTGTAATTTCGCATGATGGTGCGGGGCCCACGTGGGACGTTTGGGCGTCGACGGTGATTTTCCATCTTTATCATCGGGTGACCATTTTGAACAAGTGAATAATCCATCTTGTGTGCTTTTTTGAGAGGATCGAAAGCGTGCGATCTGTTGGAAGCGCTTCGGGACCGGGGTGTGGGTCCCGCATGGTACTGCTCGTGCGCGGGGCACCGAAACATATCTTTTTCTCTGGATATCCGTTGCACTCAAGTGAGTTGTGATTTTGACAAGTTTTACCAAGGGGTTCACAATGGTGTGACGCGCCCGACTGTTTTTGGGGCCGAGGCTCGGGATCACGGGAGGTCGTTCGGGTGTGAGGCGGTGTTGGTGACTTTTCCATCGGATATCCGTTTGGGGAGAGTAAGTAGTTGAACTCGCATGTTTTTCCTCAAGGATTACAACGGTGCGATCCGTTTGGTTGTGCGGAGCCTTATATGCGATCTTATTAAATGTGGACATGTGAAGGTGCCCCGGGGGCGTTTCATCTACTGAGTTTGTAGCGGACCCTTGGCGTTTGATCGTGTGCACTCCCATGTGAGTGAAGTAATGCTTGAATATATGTGGTGGTTCGTGCCTCAGCCGATGAGGTGGAAGGTTGAAGTTGTTACGTCATGCCTTCGCGTTGACGTTGGGTGTCATGTGCACGATGGCCCTTGGGCTGAAAATGTGGTATACTCTAGGAGTATACAGGAATTCTTGGAGGTACTTGTGGTTGTTCATACCTAAGAATGTCTGTGCACTTGGTTGGGGTTGAGGTGGGGCCACACGTTGTGTAGGACCCACGTGCATGTTAGGTTCTGCCTTACGTACTTTGACCTCTTGCGACGTAGAGGATCCCTCTGTGCTCGTTTGTTTGACTAGCAGGGTGGAGTTTTCCCCTGGCTCGGTGCTCGTTTGTTTGACCAGCAGGGTTGAGTGGTCTGCCCTGGTTTTGTTCTTGATGGATCAGCTTGTAGTGGTGCTTAGGACACCTAGTGATGGAGCAGGTGTTGAACAACTTTTGGGTGAGTTGTGCTGGAGTTGGGTGGTTGCGTGATACCCAATCCGCGTTCGGTTGGCCAGTGTTGTATCCTCCAGTGGGGATGGCCAGAGAAGTTCTGAGTTTTACCCTCTAGCGGGGTCGGGTAGTGGGTTACTCATTGGATTCTAGGGTCTACCCTCTATCAGAGACTGGGCAGTGGGTCACCCGATGCTCTTAGGGTCTACCCTCTAGCAGAGACTGGGCAGTGGGTCACTTGATGCACTTAGGGTCTACCCTCCAGCAGAGATTGGGCAGTGGGTCACCCGACAACTTCTTAGGGTCTACCCTCTAGCAGGGATGGGCAGTGGGTCGCCCGTCGTCTACTTCCAGGTCTACCCTCTAGCACGGCTAGGCAGTGGGTCGCCTGATGATGTATTAAGGTCTACCCTCCAGCACGGTTGGGCAGTGGGTTGCCTGATGATGTATTAAAGTCTACCCTTCTGCGGGGCTGGGCAGTGGGTCGTCGGATGATGTATTATGAATTACCCTCCATCACGGCTTGGCAGTGGGACACCTGTTGGAATTCTAGGCTCAGTACTTACTACTAGGATAGTCTGTGGCTTTCCTCCGTGACCACTGGAGCGGGACTCTTGGTTGTACGAGTCAGTGATGGAATGGCTTTGACAATGAGGATACCTCTCGACTGCGGGGCAGTGAAGAGTTGTGGTTTGACGTCCCCCTAGAACTCTTAAGTATGAGGAGCACATTCCCCACTGAGACACGTTTTTGTGATGCGATCTAAAACCATGCGGGCGAGTCAGTGCCGTCCAAAGAGGATAGTGTCGAGGTGCGGTGATTGAGCCATTTGGATTGCGGTTCAGGGAAGAAATGTGGGATGCTGGGCATCGATGGATTTTACTTTTGGGGCGGTTGGATACTCTTTTATTGTTCTTATATTTCGCACAGAGATCCCCTTACTATTTTGTGTGGGATTCTTGATTGAGCATAAGGTTATGTATATACCTTGTTTATGTACCCACTTCTTGTGTTTGGTTACTCTCCTTCCAGGAGAGGCGAAGACGCGCGAGGTCTGCCACGTGCTTTCCGTGTCTAGCTTCTCGGGGTTGGACGAGTCTACTCTCCAGCTATAGGGAGTAAAGACTCGACCGGAAGTTCATCTTCTAACTGTTTCTAGATCCTTGTGTCTGGACAAGTCTACCTTATTTCCTCTTGTTGGGTTGAGCTTGACTCTTTACTGTACTCCTTACTCAACTTTCAGATGTACCTTTCTACTTTTCCTTGTTCACTCTACTGCTCACCCTTCGGTACCTCCTTTGTTTCTCCCTCGATCCTTCGGGGTATCCTACTGAGTATTTTTATACTCACCCCTGCTTGGGCTTTACCCGCACTTGGTGTGCCCTTGTATATGACCGAAAAGTTGGTCGTGAATTCATAGGAGCATAGGAGTTTGGATCTTGGACCACGTGCGGTGGACATGGCCCTGATCCTAGTGGGGGACACATCAGCTATTTCTTTTTGTTTACCTATTTCCAGGTTGTGTAACTTTTTGGTTGGGCGTGTGTTTTGTCCCTTTTCTTTTCAGCTTGTACATTGTACTATTTATAGGTCGATGCACATCTGTGGATTATACATATACCAGCTCTTCTTTTTTACTATGCTAGATCTTTCTTTTACTCTGCACCATTGCATTGAGTGTGCTGCGTGTGTGTGTACAGGTATTTAGTCAAATGTCTCCCTGAGTTATTTTTCCTTTGACACTGGTTGCCAGCCCCTGCCCTATGGAGGCGGGCCTGGGGTAGTTGCGGCTCGAGCCCGGGTAGGGCCAGGTCGTGACAAAGTGGTATCAGATGTGGTTCATTCCTTGGGAAGTTGTTCGGACGTCCCTTAAATAAAACGAATTGGTTGGGTTTTAGGGCAGTAGTGTTAATGTGTCTAGAGAGTGGATCTCAGGCCAGGGAGTCCAGTGATGGTGCGGTGGTCGGCGTATCCATTCACCAGGACCTTGATAACCCTCTTGTCGACTAGGCATGCTGAGACACTTGTTGTAGGGAAATTTTGTTTTCGAATAAAATAAGATTGAGTCTTTGACTGTCCTTCGTGAGTCATCACCCCATCGTCGCTATTGGTATATACATATATGCACATCTCACAGCGGCGCTGCTTGATAATATTCAGGATGTCTTCGCGAAGACATCCAGCCAAGATACCAGCATTGGTTCATGACGACGATCCTGTGAGCGATGAGGCCACAGTCCAGAAACGATCATGCGAGCCCCTTTCTCCGAGTGGGCCGGTAGCAACACCCCCAGCTGTTGAGTTGCTGACAGTTTCAGCAGATCAGGCTGATCTTGAGAATAGGTTCAGTGCGCTCCGTGAGTTCTAGCAGCAGAGACCGCTGAGGTTCAGTGGTGAGCCAGACCTTCATGCACTAGAGTCTTGGCTCGAGGCAATGGTTCGCCTTTTCAGGCTTGTGCAAACGCAGAAAAATCAGACATTGGCGTTGGTAGCCAGCATTTTTGGTGGATTAGTTTGGCATTGGTGGAGTCTGGTGACTCAGTTTCTTGACAAGTCATGTCTTTTGTGCGGCGACATTCTGTTGTTGTTCCGTGAGGAGTTTTGCCTCTCCTTCATACTCTCCATTCGGATTCAGGAGCTCCTGCAGTTTCAGCAGGGAGGGATGACGGTGGCCGAGTACGCGGCTCGTTTTGCAGAATGTGCACGCTTTTACCCAGACTTGGTCCGTGATGACAACCTCCGAGAGTGGAAGTTTGAGTAGGGTCTCCGCCGAGAGATCCATGCTTTCATAGTACACTTGGGAATTTCCACATATGTCGGGGTTCTAGAGCAGGCACTGGTGAAAGAGGGCTTCCTGTCACGTTCTAGTGTTGGTGGTGGCATCATGCACGATTTGAGCTGAGACATCTGCCGCAGCTAGCGGGTGTCAGGATGCATAACCTCGACGCTGGTGGATTTCTGACAACCGGACTTTGGGGCATGGTTATACACCACAGTGGCGCCGGAGGTCACTAGTGCATCCTAGAGAGATTCAGTCCTATGCTTGCGACGGGCGAGGTCGCTTGGCATGAGACTGCCCGACCCGAGTTGCTATGAGCATTGGGTAGGCAGCAGGTGCACTACTACGATAGAGGCAGCACCGTGATCGGAGCAGTACCCAGAGATGTGGTGCTAGGAGAGGAGGAGGCGGAGCTGGTAGTGGGGACGACATTACGAGGTCTTCCCATCACCACTAGGCGGTCCACGTCAGGCTCCGGGAGCTGACAGTTGGGACCACGGACAACCATGATATATGGATATCTACGATCCTACAGAGCAAGGGATGATGAGAGGTACCCCTTGCGACTCATCTACTTTTTGAAGTATAATTGGTAGACTCTGTGTGTGAAGTAATTTTTCTCCCCGCTCCTTGCTTGAGGTGTTACCAGGGTGACGTAAGGCATCGGGTGTAACCCTATGTTGGTAAGGTAAAAGGCCTGGGACCTTTTCTATAGTCGATGGTGTCGACTCCTTCGCTTCCTGAGCGTGTAAGATAGTCTTGGTTGCAAGACATCGATGGTGAAACTTTGAGTGACCAGATATCCTTGGGCGTTCCACAATATGGATATTCTAAAGGAGGGATTCACTGAGCCTTGTTCCAGGTGCGGGAGGTGAATCCAGTCGCGACATGCGACGTAAGGGTTTGGTTGAGGAGGTGAGCTACCCCCGAGGGCCTTCGGGCCGTTTGAGACCATTCAAAGGGATGGCTAGGTTCTCTACCATCTTTCACTAACCCCAAAGTCTGGTGTGAGTGCACGACATCAGCGAGGGCATAACTCCTTTGGAACAAATAAATCCTTTGGTCTATGTGCCGAGATGCAGAGTTGTGCGAGGGTTCTTCTGGGTATGGTAATGCCAGGTGTGGACTTAGTACCCTGTGCTGCTTCATAGTTTTTCTTTTCGGGGACGAAAATCTTGAAGGAGGGAATGATGTAAGAACCTAGTTTTTGCTGTGATGGACATTGGAATATTCTTGATGTTATTCCAGAGAAGCACCTTTAGACGGCGTGCGATTCCGAGCCTCGAAGTGGCCAGAATTAAATTTTTAGTGCGTTCACACTGGAAACACAAAATAAATGCGATAACTCCTAAACAGTGTTTCAGACCAGAGATCCGAGTGTACGGATGGGTCCAAAATGGGGTGTTTACCCTATGAACGGCATAAAAATTGTTGGCACGGGATGTTTGGACCCCTCACCCATTTATGGAACGTTAAACGGATTAAATTAATTAATTAATTCATTTAATGTTGAAATGAAGGTATCTCTTAAACAGTGGATCAGATTAGAAAACCGAGTGCACTGTTGAGTTCATAATGTTCCGTTTACCCAGGGAAGGGTGTAAAAGTTGCGGGCGCAGGCCTGCTGTGAGTGATGTCACCCAGGGGCAAAATGGCCTTTTCGAAATGACCACTTAGTGATTTTTTTATCACTGGCATTCTTTTCAAATATAATTTAAACGAAATCTCAAAATGGAAATCCGAGACATTCATTGAGTTTGGGATCAGATGTTTTGCCTAGGCATGAGATAAAATAGGTGGGCACGAGGGTTTTAGAATCTGCACCCGTTGAAAGTGTTTTAGTGAATTTTTATAAATACACTGTTGGGGAAGACCGATCCCCCCCCCCCTCTCTCATGTTCGACAGTATTCTGCACCGTTCTTCGGTAGAGCGAAGAGCCATCTCCGCCGGAGCCTTGGCAGATCAGAGCGGGAGCGTCGTGGACGCGTCACCAACGACGAACGTGCGATCCGAGGTAGGATTCTTGTTGAATTTTGTGCCCTTGTCGATTTTCTAAAATTCATCATCATTTTCATATTTGAATTTCCTTTTATTTATAGTTTTTAGAATTTGGTCCATTGGCCGAATGAACATGGCCAATTCCTGAGCCCCATTCAATTCTTCGTTCATGAATGTTCTTTGTATCAAATTTTTGGGCGCGTGCGAACCCTGATGGATTGAAGAGCCAGGGAAGGTGTTGTGAAGATCTGGTCCCTGGGATCCTGAAACAGGTGTCGGATAATTTTTCTGATCACCGGAATTGTCGGGGTGGGGGACCGGTTAAAGACTTGGCTCCGGTGAGGGGCGGCGGTCGGAGATTGAACCGGAGGTGGATCGGGGAGACCGCATCTGGGAACGCTGAGGAGCTCGGGGGGTTCTGCACTGCGGCGGGGTTGCGGGTGTCAGTCGGGCGAGTGAAAGTAGAGGCCAGCGGAGGCGTTCGGTCTCGCGGCATCGGTAGGATTGAAGGAAACCAGGAGGTAGTGGCATCGGCAGGACGAAGGTGGTCGGGGCTCGTGGCATCGAGCGAGGGTGCCAGCGAGGGGGGATCTCTTTACCCTCGCGGTCGAAGGAGGAGGCCCCCGAGGTACTGACCTCGGGGGAGGACCCAACCGACAAGGACCCGCTGCTTGCGGGTCCTGCGGGAGAAGAAGAAGGCCGGCCTTTTGGCCAGCCTTTTGTGAAGAGCCGGACCCGAGGGGTCCGGTGCAATGGGAGTGACCCTCGGCGGTCCGGACCGGGCTGGCCGGTCGGGACCTGCCCCCCCCCCCCTGGGCCCCCTTTCATTTTAGGGGGCCGTAAGTTCCAAACGGAGCGTCTGTTTGACGTGCCATCTGCGGCGGTGGAACCATATCGAGGGTATCGCGTTGGCGTAGTCTGCCCGCTGTAATTTCACACGACGATGCGGGGCCCACGTGGGTCATTTGGGCGTCAACGATAATTTTCCATCATAATCACCAGGCGACCATTTTGGACAAGTGAATAGTCCATCGTGTGTGCTTTTTCGAGAAGATCACAACGGTGCGATCCGTTGGCAGCGCTTCGGGTCCGGGGAACGGGTCCCGCGTGGTACAGCTCGTGCGTGGAGCACCAGAACGTATCTTTTTCTACGGATATCCGTTGCACTCAAGTGATTTGTGCTTTTGACGTGTTTTCCTGAGGGGATCGCAATGGTGCGATGCGCCCGACTATTTTCGGGGCCGAGGGTCGGGATCACGGGATGCAGTTCGGGCGTGGGGCGGTGTCGGTGACTTTTTCGTCGGATATCTGTTTGGGGTGAGTAAGTAGTCGATCTCGTGTGTTTTTTCACGAGGATTACAACAGTGAGATCCGTTTGGTTATGCGGAGCCTTATACACAGTCTTATTAAATGTGGAAATGTGAAGGTTCCCCGGGGGAGGTTCTTCTAGAGATTTTGTAGCGGACCCTTGGCATGTGATCGCGTGCACTCCCGTGTGAATGATGTAATTCTTGAATAGATGTGGTGGGTCGTTCCTCAGCCGATGAGGTGGTAGGTTGGAGTTTTTATGTCACGCCATCGCGTTGAAGTTGGTTGTCGTGTGCACAATGACCCTTGGGCTGCGAATGTGGTATACTCTAGGAGTATACGGGAATTATTAGAGGTACATGTGGTTGTTCGTACCTGAGAATGTTTGTGCACATGGTTGGGGTTGATGTGGGTCCACACGTTGTGTGGTCCCCACGTGCGTTCCGGGTACTTCCTTACCTACATTGACCTCTTGCAACGCAGGGGATCCCTCTGTGATCGTTTGTTTGACTAGCATGGTGGAGTTTTTCCCATCGCTCTGTGCTCGTTTGTTTGACCAGCAGGGTTGAGTGGTCTCCCCTGGTTTCATTCTCGATGGATCAGCCGGTAGTGGTGCTAGTGAAACCCAGTGATGGAGCAGGTACTGAACCCCTTTTGGGTGAGTTGTGCTGGAGTTGGGTGGTTGCGCGATACCCACTCCACGTTTGGTTGGCAAGTGTTGTATCCTCCAGTGGAGATGGCCAGAGCAGTTCTGAGTTTTACCCTCCAGCGGGGCTGGACAGTGGGTTACTCATCAGCTTCTAGGGTCTACCCTCCAGTAGAGACAGGGCAGTGGGTCATCCGACGCTCTTAGGCTCTACCCTCCAGCAGAGACTGGGAAGTGGGTCACCCGACACACTTAGGGTCTACCCTCCAGCAAAGACTGGGCAGTGGGTCACCTGACGACCTCTTAGGGTCTACCCTCCAGCAGGGCTGGGCAGTGGGTTGCCCGTCCTCTAGTTCTAGGTCTACCCTCCAGCACGGCTAGGCAATGGGTCTCCTGTCGACCTATTCCAGGTCTACCCTCCAGCATGGCTAGGCAGTGGGTCGCCTGATGATGTATTAAGGTCTACCCTCCAGCACGGCTGGGTAGTGGGTCACCTGATTATGTATTAAGCTCTACCCTCTACCAGGACTGGGCAGTGGGTCTTCAGATGATTTATTATGAATTACCCTACAGCAGGGCTGGGCAGTGGGACACCCGTTGGCATTCCAAGCTCAGTCATTACTACTAGGATATTCATTGGATTTCCTCCGTGACCACCGGAGCGGGACCCTTGGTTGTACGAGTCAGTGATGGAACGACTTTGACTTTGAGGAGACCTCTCGACTACGGGGTAGTGACAAGATGTGGTTTGACGTTCCCCGAGAACTGTCAAGTACAAGGAGCACTTTCCCCACCGAGATGTGTTTTCGTGATGCGATCTAAAACCGTGCAGGCTAGTCAGTGCTGCCCAAAGCGGATAGTGTCGAGGTGCGGTGATTGAGCCCTTTGGCTTGCGGTTCGGGGCAGACGTGCGGGATACTGGGTATCTATTTAGATTACTTTTTGGAATGTTGGATACTCTTTTCTTGGGCTGAGCTATGGGATAGAGATCCCCTTACGATGTTGTTTGGGATTCTTGATTGAGCATAAGGACATGTATATAACTTGTTTCAGTTCCCACTTCTTGGGTTCGGTTACTCTCCTTCTCGGAGAGGCGAAGTCGTGCGGGGTATGCCACGTGCTTTCCATTTCTAGCTTCTCATGGTTGGAAGAGTCTACTCTCCAGCTATAGGTATAAAATACTCAATGAGATGTTCATCTTCTCACTGTTCCAAGCACGTTGTGTCTGGACGAGTCTACCTTCTTTCCTCTTGTTGGGTTAAGCTAGACGCTTTACTGTACTCCTTACTCCACATTCAGTTGTACCGTTCTACTTTTCCCTGTTCTCTCTACTGGTCACAATTCGGTACCTCCTTTGTTTCTCCCTCGATCCATCGGGGTATCCTACTGAGTATATTTATACTCACCCTTTCTTGGGATTTCCCCGCACTTGCTGTGACCTTGCAGACGACGGACATGTTGGTCATCACATCAGAGGAGCATAGGAGCTGGGATATTGGACCGCGTGCGGTGGTCGTGGCCAGGTTCCAGGTGGGGGACCCATCAGCTGTTTCTTTTTGTTTACCTATTGCTGGGTTGTGGCACTTTTTGGTTGGGCGCGTGTTTTTTTCCTTTTCTTTTCAGCTTTTACTTTGTACTGTTTAGAGGACGATGCACATATGTGGATTATACATATAGCAGCTGTTATTTTTACTCTACTAGTTCTTTCATTTACCCTGCACCATTGCATTGACTGTGTCGTGTGTGCATGTACAGGTACATAGGCAAAGGCCTCCCCGAGTTATTATGCCTTTGGAGCTGGTCGCCAGCCCCTGGCCTAGTTCGATCACTACTAATTGAAGGACCCAAAAGGATGAGTCGTTTGGGTGGGGAGCAGACCACCACCCCAGCCAGTGGGTCAGACGATTCTATGACCTGAAGGGCCTCGCCCTGCCGGGTCGGCCGAACTGAACCTATGGCCAGCAGACTGAGCCCCCAGCACAATAGACTGGACAGGGCCCAGCTGAACATGGCCAAGCCTAGTGGGCTGGGTCGAGTTCATCCGATCAGGTCAGACCAGACCTAGACCCACATACAACCCGGTTTTTCTTTAATGGGAATATATACTAAGAGATACATCTGTTTGACCAAAATTCAATGTCACTAGAACCCTTAAGATGAGACAAGCCTTTTGAGATACTCCACTTGAGTTTTGGAGAATGTTGGAGTACGACCCGGTTGGATCGAAGTCGTATCCTACCAGGCCCTTGACACTAAAATTCCATTAACATTCAGACTGGGCATCCTATTGATGTGTTTTCTATTGAGTTGGAACCCTTATGACATTGAAATTTATTGGGATACTCCTTAATGGGAAGTTATAATGGTTGAGTAATAACCGATGGCTTGGGGAGCAGATCCTCCCGGAATCAAGCGTGCTAAGTGCGAGAATCCAATGGTCGGTTGTGACAGAAAGAATGAATAGTGATCCTGTGTGGGTATGAACTTATCGATCATGTTTGAGTATACTCTCAGCAATCTTTTCTTGGCCATCACTCAGTAATATTGTGTGGGTGAGCGCCGATCAATCATGTGTGGGTCAGCACTCAACGATCCTCTGTGGGTCAGTGCCTAGCGGTCCTTTGTGGGTCAGCATCTATCTATCCTGTGTGGGTTAGCATCTATCCATCATGTGTGGGTTATCATCTATCGATATTTTTTGGGTCCGAAGACTAGCCTCTCGACAAAATAAGATGATGTAGATTACATCTAATCATCTGTAAATTTGAAAATAATTTATATCTGGTTTGTGCTGAGATTTTTTCTTTGTGGATTGTGATTGAGATCATGATTTGTGGTAATTATTTTGTATAATTCTGAGAGACCATCAGGTGTCTCATGGTTATTACTGAGTATTATTATACACACCTCTAAATGGGATTCCCCCGCACCTTGTTGTATTTTATGCATAGGACGGGTAGCTTTGACTGAGACTTGGGGAGCCAAGACATGAGGTTGTATGGAGGTTAATGGTTGACGCGAATAGCCACATTGACGAGTTATATCTCCCCGTTGGGTATGATCATTGGCAGGTGACCACAAGATAATTTGTTACTTTTTTCTATATCTCCTTCAGTTGGGCTTTTATTCTGGCCCCATTAAATTCAATACATACATTAACAGTAAGTGGCAGTTTTTAGTTGCAATTATACATTCCTTCTTACATTGTGCATTACTTGTGTGCAGTGTGACCTCTCTGTGTGTGTACATGATTTGATGAAATTCATTCCAAGGTGAGCCTGATCAACGGGGTTATGGAAGGGTTTATATTACCCATATCATACGATGAGGTGAATTTTTCAATGGATATTGGTTGACAACCTTCCTTATAGAAGGTGGCGTCTTTCCATTAAAATATATAGGGTTTGTGTTTACAAGAGAATCTACTATTTTGAAAGGACGACATGTCATTAATTGAGTATTCATCGAGGTGTACCGATCATTATAGACACACATTGAATACGATATAAAAAATGTTTCAAGGATAAGACCTCTGAGTGATACTTCTTTAGGGACATCTGAGCTATCACTATTGATCTATGCATTCTTTCTTATGTTAGAATGCTAGAGAAAACGTTTGTGGTTGAAAATTATTTGGATGAGTAGTTGAGTCCATTTGATTTCAGTAGTGGGAAATCAAGAAACTGGTGTTAGTCTCAAAGACTTAGACAAGTAAAATGTTTAGGGGAGAAGAAGTTATTGGGATAGATAAATCTGTAGGGCAGTAGACATGGAAGGGGAGCTATGAGAGAATCAAGAGGTGGTTTATATTTCGACATGTTATAACTACCACCCCAATGTGGACCTCACTAGAAATAGAGAGATTGAGGATAGTGTAAGGGAGCAGCCTCATGGGGTAAAGGAGTGTGTTTTAAGTGCTCCATTAATGATTCTGAGGTACATTCTATGTCTATTACTAGCTACCATTTTTAATAGACATTGGGACTAATCATTCCTTCTTGTCACGAATATGGTTTGAGACCTAAATTTTCAAGATAAAAAATTGACATCACCCTTACGTATGGAGATACATATGATAGTAGACTTGATAATCACACTCATAATGACTGCGTGATATAACACTTGAGGTAAGAGTTTTGGTTGAATCCTCTTGGTGGAAGTGTGAGGCCTTATGATTTTAGTTTGGGTATTGAATGGTCATCCACAGTTCTTGCTAATATTGAATGTTTTAGAAAACAATGTTTTTTTATATCTATTGTGTTGGAATGATGTTTTCATTGGCCGGTGAAAATGTAAACCCATGAAGAATGGGATAAACTCATGAATTAGAGGGTTCAACTGATCAATCTTGGGTCGGCCAGTCTTACCCTCGTGGTAGCAGGTGTTTTGAGTTATCAGTTCCCAACAGTAGTTGATGAACATGAGAACAACTTTTCAAAATATGTTTTTGAGATTTCCTACTCATAGGGAGAGGGACTTCAACATTGGATTGTACCCAAGGACGACCCCAATATATAAAATTATATATCGGATGGCTCCCGCGATGCTCCGGGAGCTGAGAGTATAATTGGTAGAATGGTTTTCTGTCTACTCCAATCACAAGAGTCTCAGATATATATTCATATAGAAGGAATTGAAACTTGTATAGTGGAGATGGATGGAGTTACTCTAGGATTATTCCGTTGAGATGGACTTCACTCATGGAAAGGGAAACATAGTAGCATACACACTCAACAAGAGGCTGGGTCTACACCTTCTAATTGAGGCGACAAAACAATTAGACACGGTGTAGTAATCCTTCATGGATAGTGATGGATTATTTTACCTCTATTATATGATAGTCACTCCCCTACTTCATCAGTTAGTCAAGGAGGCACAAGTTGGGAATGTTGACTACGAGGCCCGACGTGCTCATATTTTCTCAGAACTGGCTAATTATGGATTTTCTGATGTTGGGGATAATGTCATCATTTTCTAGAGGATGCACCATGGTAAAAGTGATGCTATGAGAGGAGGTTTTGATGGATATCAACACATCACATTTGGTAGTGCATTCATCAAAACCTTTGACGTCTGTACTGGTGTCCAAAGATGAAAAAAGTAGTGGAAAAGTTCATTTCATGATGCTTAACTTGTTAGAAAGTGAAGGTCAAGCAATTGGTTCTAGCATCCACAACATTGACACTTGATGTTCCGGAATGGATATGGATTGGAATATCCAAGGACATTGTGATAGGGCTACCACATACTTCCAGGAGCCATGATTCCATCTAGGTGATCATTAACTGACTCACCAAGTCAGACCACTTTCTACAAATCTGAGAGTAGGGATCAGTAGAGGGATTGGGGTGCCTATACGTATAAGAAATTATATGGCTTCATGGGGTCTGATTATGATTGTCACATATAGTGATGCTCATTTACATCTAGATTGTGGAAGGGATTACAACAAGCATTTGATACATAGAAACTCTTGAGCACCACCTTTCACCCACAAACTGATGGTAAGATAGTGTAGACCATATAGATGATTAAAGACATGCGTTTTGCTTCTATCCTTGATTTTTGAAGCATTTTTTAGGAACAATTGACATTGTTAGAGTTTTCGTTCAACAATATCTATCACTCCGCTGTTGGAAAGCCACAATTTGTGGCCCTATAAGAGTGACCGTGCATATCACTTCTATGCTGGAACAATTGAGGGCAGTCATCACATATGGGTCCAGATTTGGTACAAGCTACCACTTAGATGGTAAAGATCATCCATGAGTGGATGAAGACTACACGAAGATGGTAGAAGTATTATGTCGACTGGAGATGGAGGAACTTGGATTTAGAGGAGGGAGACCACATCTTCGTATAGGTCTAACCCTGACGAGGATTGCAGAGAATTGGTCACGGAAGAAAATAATTTGTGAGGTTTATCGAACCTTTCCAAATCCACATAAGAGTAGAGCTAGGTGGCATGCCTCCTAGAATTTGCCCCAAAGATGAACCAGGTGCGTATTTTTTTCCATGTGTCGTAGTTGAGGAAGTACATGCATGATCCATCGCACATTATCAACTAGGGAGAGCTAGACACTAATGATGGGCAGACGTTCACTGATCTCTCGGTGGAGATAGAGGATCGACATGAGTGGTTCCTTTATGGGAATTCTACTCCAATGGTGCAAGTTCAGTTGAAGCACAAGAACCTCTTGGAGAGCACATGAGAGCGGGAGGCTCAGATACGTGCTCAGTACCCCCATTTGTTTCCCAAGTATTGTTGTGGGTTTTGGGGTCTTAAATACCTAAGTTAGGGAGGATGTAATGACCTTGAATGTCAGAATTTTTTTTAATTATATGGGATTATTAAGAGACTGCAAATATTGACAGCATGTGATTCCTTGGCATGGAGTGCCCAGAATGATCCGTTCAAAAAATGTTATGCCTTAAATAACGCATTTGAGCAGTTTTTCATAAAAGTAGAATAACTCTTAAATGGATTTATAGATGAGAAATATGAGGGAACCATTGTGATTAGGATGGATGTTTTACCCTAGGTACGACATAATTTTAGTCGGTGCTGGCGTCCAATGATAAAACTCAAAAATGGAATAAGCCTTAATAAAATAATTAAATAAAATTAATTTATTTTTCAAATTCTTAAAACTCACAAACGGTGACCCAAATTAAAATTTTGAGACCACCACTGAGCTAATGAGGGTATGCCTTCCTTAGGCAGATCCTAACCATGGCCATCATGGGCCAATATAGGAATTTAGTTTTTTGGATGTAAATAAAATAATTAACAATTATATTATTGTTAAATTATTTAACTCCTAAATAGTTTCTCAGATGGGAAATCATAGAGTACCATTGAGCTCGGGAGGGAGTTTTTTCATTAGGAAAATACTACCCTCACCCGACGAGGGTCGAGGGTCACTATTAATAATTTTTTAACGTTTTTAAGGAACGTTTAGTAAACGTGAGAGGGGATTTCTATATTTGAACCGATGATCAGATTAGAAATATGAGGGAACCATTGAATTTGTAGCACCATGATTTTGTTATGAGAAACATAACTTTGACCAGCATGGGTGGGACAAAAATGTTAATTTTTGTACTTCACAAAAAAAAAATATAACTCCATGTGTTATTTTATTTCTCTCTTTGTAACCGATGAGCGACTGTAGTGGGACCGTTGGGTAATCATATCTTTTAATGGATTTTTACACATCGTTGTGTAACTGCACTATTGGGAGATTAATGTGTTCATTAATTAAACTCATTAACGAACCACATTAATTGTTATTCAAGATAGAATCCCCTTTCATTTATT
Source organism: Viscum album (assembly GCA_963277665.1). Lineage (NCBI taxonomy): Eukaryota > Viridiplantae > Streptophyta > Magnoliopsida > Santalales > Viscaceae > Viscum > Viscum album. The sequence goes on from OY728157.1 coordinate 1,216,716,631, forward strand.
TAAACATGAGGTTGGTAAGGGTTTTGGGAACCGACAGGAGAATTCATGATGATGAGTTAGAGACGTCTTCCACCATTATTGAAAAGAGCTTCTATGCCTTTGAGGATTAAATCTAGAGATCAATGAACACCCACGAACATGCATCGAATGTGGAACCATCTTCCACATCAACATCATCTACCGACATATTTAAGTTAGGGGGATTTATGTGCTTAATTCCATTATTTTTTCAGTTCATGAATATAATAAAGAACGTGGACCAACTATCCAATGTGATGATCTGTGTTTCGTTCTTTAATGGTGGAGGATGATGTTGGGTTTCCTTATTGGGTTTTAATAAATAATATTCCTTCCCATGTTATAATGATAATGCAGATGGGGCAGTCTGATCGAAACAAGCCCTGAACCCTCCCCTGATCTTGTTCATGATGTGTTATTCATGGGCGATTGAGAAACATAGTGTAAAGAAAAAAATGAGAGTCACAAAGTGATGGTAGCATCCCAAGAATCTTGTTGGTGTATTCAAAAATGAAATTGACCTCAAGAGCATCACTAGAGGCCCGCAGAAGCCCCACCGACGCGGCGACACTAGCGACCAGAGTAAGAGGTGGCTGGCTCCCGCTGGCTGCACCGGGATGGCGGTTCCTGAAAAAACCCCAGATGAAAAAAGAGGGTGTTTTATGTCGGATACGTTGATGGTAGCAGCACACTGTGGAGGAGGGACTCCACTTCGAGCTATGGCGGAGGGTGGACCCATGCCCTATCGGTTCCGCAGATGACCGGCACACATGGACAAGCCAGGTGGAGCGACAGAAATTGGTTCCACTGATTGAACGACCCAAACGACTAAGCCATTTGGGAGGACAGATGACCCCTACACCATCCAACGTACTGGGTGGTTACATGGCACGACGACTGCACCTAGCCCAGTTTGCTGGGCCAATCCCGCGGCCCAGCGGGCCTAGGCCATGATCAGTAGACCGAGCCCCCATCCCAGTGGGCTGATGTCAGGGACCAATAGGGTAGACAGGGTGCAGATAAACATGGCCAGGCCCTGTGGGATGGGTCGGGTTGGTCCGACCGGGTCGGACCAGACCCATACCCACTTACGACCCAGTTTCGCTTAAATGGGCATATCTACTAAACAATATGTTCTTTTGAAGAATCATCTATGGTGACAGAACCCTTAGGATGATATTAATTTTTAGATACTCCATATAAGGCTTTATGAAATTTGGAGAATGACCAGGTTGCATCAATCCCAAATCCAACCGGTCCCTCGGCACTAAAAAGCAAATAACATTTAGACTGGGCGTCTGATTGACGCACCATCTATTGCATTGGATCCATTATGACATGGATGTTCATCAGGTTACTCATTATTTTGACATCATGTTGGTTGTACAACAACTGATGGCTAGAGGATCATTTCCTCCCGAAATCAAGCATGCTAAGAGAGGGAATCTAGTGGCTGGCTGTGACGGGAAAAATGAATAGTGATTTTATGTGGGTCAGTATCTATCGATCATGTCTGGGTCCACGCTCAACGATCCTGTATGGGTTATTGATAAATGATCATGTGTGTGTTAGCACCTATCGATCTTGTGTGGGTCAGTGCTATGGGATCCTCTGTGGGTCTGTGCCTAGCAATCCTGTGTGTATCAGCCTTTATAGATCCTCTTTGGGTCAGCATCTATCGATCTTGTGTGGTTATGCATCTATCGATCATATTTGGGTTAGAATAAAATCCTCTTAACAGAATAAGATGATCTAGATTACGTATAATCATCTATACTTATGTAATTTTGTTATACCTGGTTTTAGTTGGGTCTTTTTCATTATGCTTTGTGACTGAGATCATGCTTTGTGGTTATTCCATTGAGGAATTTTAAGAGTCCTTTAGGGGTTTTGCAGTCCCTACTAAGTATTTTCATACTCACCCCTACACGGGCTTCAACCGTATCATGTTGTGTCTTGTGTAGATGACGAGAAGCTTTGTCTGAGACACGGGGCGGCAGGACATGACAGTGTACCAAGGTGACCTGTTGACGTGGAGATCTGTAGTGACGATTTGTACCTACACATTAGGTATAATCCTTGGAAGGCGACCTCATGAGATATTTTTCCTTTTTGGTTTATCTCATTCAGTTAGGTGTATATTCTGACCCCTTTACATTCAGTACTTACTTTTACACTCAGTGGTGGTTTTTAGTTCTGGTTGTACCTTCCTTCTTCTGTTATGCTTTACATGTGCACAGTGTGCCCTATATATGTGTGTACAGGATTTGAGGAAATGAATTACCATTTAGGGATAATCCTTTCTGGTTATATTTTCCAACCTCTAGCCTATGGATTGTGGGCGTGGGTTAGTCACGACACGGGCCTCGGGCGGACAGGTCGTGACAATAGTTGTTCATAATGGGCTTATAAATTTGTCAAAGTATATCCACTGGTAGTGTAAAACTAGGTGCATAGTAAGGCCTATATTCATGTACCCTGATAATGATAGTTCGGTCCAGAACACCTTTTTAGAGTTTTTTCACTAAGGTATATATGTTATATAACCATGTCCATTTGTATTATCCAGACATAGAAGTGTTTTTTTATAAACCAATTTCTATATACATAAAAAAATTGGTATTTTTTTGTTAAATTATTCATAGTCCTAAGATTCATACTGAATTTCTATATTCATAATATATTAAAATATTAGACCTTTCTCTGATACCAACTATAGAAACCCAATAAATTTCTCATAAAATTACTTGATTTTAAACATAATTTACTCTTATATTACTTGTGATGAATAATAATGCCTAGTGTGCTTGGATGACCAAGTACATAAAACTAATAACATGCAACTAAATAAAACCCTAATTTATTTATAATCCATTATGAGATCCTATACTCCGTTGAGCCCTTAAATTTTTATTGGATGAACTTGGGAAAACATTGATAAAGGGATGATATAAAACCACCAGTATGGGAATGGTAATATGAATAAAGCATATGACATGGGTTATTATACATAAAAATATAACATAAAAGGCATAGATATGAATGAAAAATAAAAAAAAAATAAAATCATGGTATAATAGGATATTTGGGAAAAATGTAAAAAATGAAATAAACAAGATTCAAGGAACATTGAACAGTAAGTATCTTGTTTCAAGAATAACAGCCTAGATCATTCACCATAGGGCATGAGTCAATGCTAACAACTATGACTGTTTCACATAAAATCACATGAGTCTATACATTACTCAATTCATTAACAAACTATCTTTGTTAAACCATCATAACATGATCATAAAAACGTGTACCACATTAAGAATCATACATATGGAATCAAATATAAACATAATTGTAACCCATGGAATGAATTGGGCGTCATAATCCTGTCAAAAAAAGAATAACATAATGTAATATCAAAATGGTGTCCATGAAAGAATTTTTTAAAATAATAAAAGTAAATTAATAAGGTCAATAACAATATATCATGATATGTGATTTCAAATAGAAGTGATAACATGTTAAAATTTCATTTAAAAATAATTAGGTTTAAAATATTTTAGTAAGGTTAATGGTAAATATTAAAGAAAATTTAAAGATGAAAATGGAATAATCAATTATATAAATTCTGAAGAAAAAAACATATTTTCACAATAAAATGAGTGATTTTATAAAATTAATAGTGTCAAAAAACATATTATATTTGTAACTCCCCGACCCCAGTTACCCAGAGTCGGTGCATTATTCCATAACATTGTCATGATCACAAGAAAGATCCAATCTCAAAAGACCGATTGGATTAGTAGCATTGGAAATACTTGATATATTCATAAAGTTTTACATTACATCATGAAGTGAAAAATTACTACAACAACATATTGTCTCTATAATCCACACTATTATCCCCTCATAACATCCATGCAGGTCATTCATAATTTACTTCCTCACATCCTGGGAAAAATAAAACATACAAAAGGGGTGAGCTCAAATGCACAGTAAGGATAACAATATAGTGTAAACTTTCATAAATAAGAATAATCATTTAAGGCAATGTAAAACTAAAACAAAAGCCTTTTAAACTTGAACTTCAACATAGTATGGAAAAAATAAATTGAAATAATGCCATTTACTTATTCACATGGATATTCCACTAATCTAATAATCACATGCAATACCAATAACCAATTTCATAATGATGGAATGCATAATGCCAGACTATCATAACCACATAGACAAAGCCTCGTGCCAAGACAACAAATATGATTTTTCCAAATCCTTGTTCCAAGACACTATTTTGTCTCATGAGACCTACCGATGCCTCGACGAGCTATAGCGAGCTCCACCCGTCCCATATTAAGTCCAATGCATTCCCATATGAAAAGGTTTAAACATAACATAAACATTCGTATTAAAACTAGCATACGAAATGTCAATAATTTAACCATAAACCATAAATGGTATAAAAATAGCACATCCACAGTCAAACATATCAAAAACCCATCAATAAAATATAGAAGTTTTGTATCATAATAAATCAACATCAAATAAGCGTAAAATCCATCAAAGGATGTTTACATAGATGAAATCAAAACTCTTTTTAGAGAAATATCTCTTTCTATTGTGAAATCATTTAAGAGTCATATATTTATAAAATAAAACATTTTCTTTGAAAAAATTCTTATAAGCTTGTAAGGGAAGCTTCAAAGATTTTATAACGGCAGAAAATAGCTGCACCCTCCGTATAAGTTAAAAAAACATTCTTACCTTAATTATGTTGAAAAGCTTAAAAAGCACCTTGTTTGGAAAACGACAAAAAGATTCCTTTATAAGCCTCTTATAAAAAGTAAAAAAAGGGTATAAATGAATTTAACCCATATTCTAGTAAATAGTAAAAATGTTTTGAAATACATTTTTAAGAAACATGGATGTGGATGATAAAGAGATCCCAGTACATTATTACGTATAAATAACCTTAGATAATGAAGAGATTGCGAAATAAACCCTTACCTTGTACTTTTACTTGGTTGGGGGTAGGTTAACCTCTTGTATAATTGTGAAATAATTTTTATTAAATTATACAATAATCATATACATTAATATGATATCAAATATGATCTTTTAACATTGATTTGTTAATAATATCTTAGTATTATCATTGTTTCGGGTGTTAACTTACTCGTTTTATTTTATATGTTTTGTTACATAAGCTATGTTTTTCATGGATTGGTTGTGTCTTAATCTTATACATAATGATATCAAGTCCTTAGATACTATTATTAATCATCAAATGAGAATTATACTTGAATGGATACGATGGAGAATGAATCTTTTCATGTTCGTGGAGACGGTAGTCCGTACGTACGCACGAGCGACAATGTTATTATTTTGATATTAAAATAATATATAATTGGATGGTATATCATATATAAAGAATAATTATCATGTTATATTTATTATTTAAATAATTTACAAATCATTATTATACCCATCCAAATAAAAATTTATTGAATAACAATTACACCATGACGTGGAGACGGTAAGCCGTACGTACGCACGTATAGTGACATGTTATTCAAAGGATTGATAGAATACTGAATATGGTTGTATCATATGTATAATAATATTACAGTATATTGGAGATACTGGATTCGTTATTTTAGAAATGGAAAAACAAAGAATTAAGAAGTGGAAGAAGAAACGAACTTGGAAAAGGATGGTGAAATCATTACCTCCTCTTCGGGTTCTTCCTTTTGATTTGATCAAAAGGGCTCTTAGGATGGCTTTATGACTAAAGGATGTCCTCTAAGATGAAGTGAGGGAATTTGAGAGAGTATTCGGGAAGATTTTCGCCGAGCCAAAAGGCTTTTACGGTGTGAAGTAATGAGAATGAGGAGTGCCCTTTTATAAGAGGGGTGAGGGGATCCTTTGGAAAAGCTAGAAATATTATTTTATAATAAATTCATATTCGGTTTCTAATGGCTCCAAAGTGGATTATTTAAAGTTTAAGCAGGGGATAGGTCGAAAACCACTCATCCAATATAATTTAGACAGGTTTGGGTTACTATATTACCCTTATCATTAAGTATTAACTCTTAATTAATTAGTTTGACACTTACCATGTCACTTTGTATATTTATATTATATAGTTAATAAACTAACTATATACCTCCAAGAGACCCCCAAGTGGTCCATTAATGATACACCTATCATTATATAAGTCTCTTGGTCGAACCTTATATTTTTATGAATTTAATATCAATTAATAATATAATATTTGTTTTAAAAACAATTTTATATCATTTTTGACACTATTTGGAAAATTGATTTTTGTGAAAATCATAACAGAATTATTAGTTCTAAAAAAGTCAATTAAATCAATCCTAATATTTCATATTATCCTATAAAATTAGTGTAAGGAATTAAAAGTCTCAAATTATATTTATTTGGGTATTTATAAATCAATTATTTTAATTTTTCACTATTATGGTAATTAATGCATCATCATTTTGTCATAAATAAATTAGATTATTTAATGTCTAAAAATTATAAATAAATTATCATTATGTATGAAATCTTTCTAGATTTCTAATGAATATTTATAATAGAATTTATCTTATTTATAACCCTATATTAAATATGATTTAGTAAATAAACTTTGATTTTAACTCTTTTAACTCTTCTTTGAATTAAATAATAATAAATGTCCTAATCTAATCCAAGTGCACCTAAATGATAATATTTTATTCCTAAGGCTGTTTTTGGTCGAGATAAACTTGTCCAATAGAATTAGGACATGTGTTAGGGTAATGTTAAAATCATTTTTACCCTTAATTACCCAATTAACTTTTAACTGTGGTAAATAAAAGTAAAAGGTTACTATTCACCAAAAAAATGTTTTCATCTCATTGAACCACATTTTACTCCTTGATATTAACCATGTCTCTCGGATTTTTGAAATTCCATTCACAAAAGCGGTAAAAATAAGTTTTATGAAATATTCGGTTTTTTAACTACCACTTAGTAGTTTCAATATTCATCAAAAATTGAAGTTTTTCAGAACAATGCCAAAATTTCACCCTAAGATATAATTGATATTCCGAATTCAAAAATGATGCCTATTTTACAAAATTCCAAACATATATGTTTCATTTATTAATTTTATAATTAATTTCCACTGTTACAACAAACATCGTGTTTTTAAGAAACAATATATAACAAAAGATTGACAATTGTTTATGTCCAATTTCAAAGTGAAATTAATATATTCTAATTATACACCAAAACCTCTAAATAATATAATATATCACTATAAATTATTTTTATTAAAAAATTTGTTTTTATATATTTTCACTATTCATAAAATTGGATGTTCTCAAAACAATACCAAAAATTCAACTTAGGATAATTTCGATATTCTGAATCCAAAAATGAAGTCAATTTTGAAATATAAAATATAAATAATTTAAAAAAGTAGGTATTACTATTCATAACGGCTAGTTTGATTGGTTGTGGTGTGTTTGAACTCGATGTTGTGTACAACACACATTATTGGATTATTCAAAGAGAAGCATACCGTAGAATCTTGGGGTGTTACATTCTCCCCTCCAAATAATTTCTTCCTTGAAATTTCTAGAATACCACCACATGAAAAGACTCAGGTGGTTCTTCATCATATGTTCCTCGGGTTCCCACGTTTCCTCCTCCATCTTATGGTTTCTCCACAAAACTTTTACAAGACGCATCGTCCGATTTCTCAGTACTTGTTCTCTCGTATAAAGAATCTTGACGAGCTATTCGCAATAAGATAGATCGGGTTCCAGTTCTAATTCCTCATAGGTGAGTACATGCGTTGGGTCCGACATGTATTTCCTTAATAGAGATATGTGGAACACATCATGAACTTTGGTGAGACTTGGCAGCATTGACAATCGGTAAGCTACAACCCCAATTCGTTCTAGAATTTCGAAAGGTCCGATGTACCTGGGACTCAATTTACATTTCTTACCAAAATGTATGACTCCCTTCCATGGAGATATCTTCAGGAAAACATGATCACCGACGTGAAATTCCAAATCCTTCCTTCGATTGTCGGCATAAATCTTCCTACTTTGAACTGCTTTGATGTGATTTTGGATTACCTTCACCTTTTCCATCGTTTCCTCCACCAGTTCTGGGCCTACAAGTTTTCTTTCACCAACGTCATCCCAACAGGTTGGTGTATGACATCTCTTTCTATATAACGCTTCATATGGTGCCATCTGAATACTTGAATGTAAGCTATTATTAAAGGAAAATTCTACCAGAGGTAAATATTGATCCCACATACCCTGAAAGTCAACTGAGTAGGATATCAACATGTCTTATAAGGTTTGAATAGTTTGTTCTGGTTGTCCATCTGTTTGAGGGTGGTAGGAAGTGCTCAAATGAAGTTCAGTATCCAAGGCTTTCTAAAGACATTTCCAGAATCTTGAAGTAAAACGTGGATCACGATCAGATACAATCGATAGGGGTACTCCATGAAGTGTCACAACATCATAAATATATAGTCTTGCTAGACGTTCCAGTGGTAGATCTTCTCTTATATCAAGAAAATGTGCTGACTTGGTAAGACGATCAATAATGACCCATATTGCATCGTTCCTTCTATGAGTCTTTGGTAGCCCCGTGACAAAGTCCATCGTAATATTCTCCCATTTCCACTCTGGTATAGGTAGAGGTTGCATGACTCCTCCTGGCTGTTGCCTTCCAGATTTCACTTGGTGACAAACCATACATCTTGACACAAAATCAGCAATCTCCCTCTTCATGTTGTCCCACCAAAAATGTTCCTTCAAATCTCTATACATTTTTGTGCTCCCAGGGTGTATAAAGAAATTGAAACTATGAGCATCATTCAGAAATTACCTTTTTAGATCAGGTATATCTGGAACACAATGTCTCTTCCAAATTTCAAAATTCCATCTTAATACACAAAGTCTCTCAATCTCCCATCATTCACAGCTTTAATCTTCTTCTGAAATTCTTCATCATCGCTCTGAGAACTCTTAATCATTTCTAGTAAAGATGGTTTGACAACCATTTGAAAAAGCATTTATGATTCACCATCCCTGGTTATTCCCATGTCCATCTTCACTAGATCCATGAAAATTGGATCCCTTTCAATTCTCATATTGTTCAAAAATCCATGGTCTTTTCTGCTCAAAGCATCTTCCACCTTGTTTGCCTTCCCTGGGTGGTAGTGTATCATGAAATCATAATCCTTGAGTAATTCAAGCCATATCCTTTTCCTCATGTTGAGTTCTTTTTGTGAGAAAATATACTTCAAACTATTGTGATCAGTATAAATCTCACATTTTTCACCATAGAGGTAGTGCCTCCATAGCTTCAAAGAAAATATCACAGCTGCTAACTCAAGATCAAGTGTAGGATATTTTTTCCCATTAATTTTCAACTGTCGTGATTCATAGGCAATAAACCCATCATTTTGCAAAAGGACACAACCAAGTCCTTTCTTCGATGCATCACTATAAATAACAAACCCATCATTCCCCGATGGTAGAGTTAATATACGAGCATTGACTAACCATCTCTTCAGTTCTTCGAAATATTCTTCACACACTTTTTTCCAAACAAATTTATCCCCTTTACGTGTGAGCTTCGTTAATTGGTTTGCTAATCAGGCAAAATTCTGGATGAAACGTCGATAATAACCTCCCAAACCAATAAAACTGCGTACCTCAGTTATACTCATAGGTGCTGACCATTATTGGATTTCCTTGGTCTTAGAAGGATCAACATAGATTTCATCTTTAGAGACAATATGGCCAAGAAAAGAAATCTCCTGAATCCAAAATTCACACTTGCTAAACTTCCAATATAATTCATGTCTTCTCAGAGTCTTTAGGATAATGCGCAAGTGACTTTCATGATATTCATAGCTTTTAGAGTATATCAAGATATCATCACTAAATACCACTACAAATTCATCGATATATTCCTTGAAAAATCTATTAATCAGATCCATGAATACAGAGGGTGCATTAGTCAATCCAAAAGGCATTACAGTAAACTCGTAATGCCCGTACCTGGTTCGTAATGCTGTCTTCAGAATGTCTTCCTTCTTTACACACAACTGATGGTATCCAGATCGAAGGTCAATCTTTGAAAAGTATTGAGATCCATGCAGTTGGTCAAATAAATCATCAATGCGAGGTAGGGTATACTTTTTCTTCATTTTTATAGCATTGATCTCCCTATAGTCGATACATAACCTCATAGATCCATCTTTCTTTTTAACAAAAAGAACAGGGGTCCCCATGGATAAACACTAGGGAGAATAAATCCCTTATTACCCAATTACTATAGTTGTTTCTTTAGTTCAACTAATTCTAAAATGGCCATTCTATAAGGGGTCTTCGATATAGTCCTTGATCCAGGAATTAAATCAATGGAAAACTCAACTTCTCGTTCTGGAGGATGTCTAGGTAAATCTTGAGAAAATACATCTACATATTCTTTCGCAATAGGTACAATCTCTATTTGAACATTACTTTCCTCACCCACAGTCATTTCATTCTCTTCCTCCCCAATAATTGAATTTATTTGATCTACTGGGGGTGGATCTAGATAAGAATTAGGTGGTGACGATTCTGCTCTAAATATAAGGTGTTCCTTATCATCATCCTCAAAAATCGTAACCTCCTTCTTCTTACTATAAATCTTCACATCATAATCCGAAAGCCAATCCATACCTAGGATTATATAAAACTCAATAATAGGTATGACAATGATATCAGCGGATAAAGAACATTTATGTGATCTAATGGGGACTGATTCACAAAACTTTGTTGCCATGATACTTCCCTTAGGAGTTTTAACTGACAACTCCCTTGTTAAATCAAATTGTAAATATCTAATTTTCTTAGCAAACTAGGAAGGTATGAAACAATGCGATGATCCAAAATCAAATAATGCATTTTCTAAACTTGAGGAAACCATTAAATTACCTGCCACCACGTCTTTTGGAGCTTCTACCTCAACAGTAGTGATAGAAAAAGCTTGTCCTTGATCCCTTGGCCTTTTCTGAGATAAGTTCCCCTAACGATTAGGATATTAATTTGCATAATGTCCCATCTCCCTGCAATTGTAGCATTGAACAGTTGTAGCTTCCTTCTACCTTTTGCATTCATGAGCTTGGTGGACTTTTTCACCACACTTGTAAAAGACACCCATTCCCTTCAAGCAAGTACCAGGGTGTTTCTTCCCACATCTACCACAGGATGGATATTCAACCTTTCCCTTATTCCCATTATTTCCATTCCCAGATTGATCAGTAGATCTCTTCTTCTCTTTCACTGTTTTAAAGTCATAAGACTTACATAATTCCTTTTCTGTCTAGATAGCACATGAGACAAAGTCATCGTACGACGAGAAGGATTGTGAGACTAATGCTCGACGGAGAAATGGTTTTAACCCATCAAAGAAATGATCAATCATACTTCATGGGTCACGTATATAATATCTAGCATACCTTTCTAACCTTGTAAAGTAAGACTCATACTTTGCGATATTCTCATCCTCCTTCTGTAGCAGACTCAGAAATTGTCTTTCCATATCTGCTCGATGGTCACGAGGAAAGTATATTTCTAAAAACAGATCTTTGAACTCCCTCCATTCCATATTTGATACTTCATCATCATCCTCTGTGTTTTGAATCAATGACCACCATTGATCAGCATCTCCAGTGAGGCGGTAAACTGCCATAATAACTTTTTCCCTTTCATTACTCCCCAAAGCCTGAAATATTTTCTCTAGGAAATTTATCCATTTCTCAGCTACTAAGGGATTTGTACTCCCATTGAATAATGGTGGTTTTTGCCTCATGAATCGATCTAACATTGATCCTCCACGCTGCGGATCAGGGTGCTTCATACGGGAAAGGTTATTATTCATAACCTGAGTGAGTTGTCCCAGTATGGTGATTAGCTGATTGGCACCAGTTGCATCACCAGCTCCACTGTAATTATCTTGAGCAGGAGGGCAATCCCTACATGGAGTGCGTTCATTGATACAGTTTCCATTTCTTCCACTAGGCACCATTTCTAAACAATGGCATAAACTAGATCTGTTTATGAATCAAAATACATAATTCCATACTTATAAAACACTTAACATAAATTGAACTATTTATGGATATAATCCATAATCATAAAAAATTTTTCTTTGAAGAAGTATATACTCATAAACCATTGATAATGATTTTTAATGAAAATGAGAGTTATCCTACGAATATCCCCCAGGAGTGTCGTAACCCAGAGTGCAGCAAGGCCCGTTGTCGTGCACCAGTTCCCGTTCGAGTCTAGCTCAAAGCGGTGTTTTCTGGTTTTACCCCTAGGTACATCTGTGCCAGAGCAGGATCTACCTGCTCGTATTGAGACATGGATGTATTTCTCGGAAAACTCACAAAATCTATACAATACTAAAATTCTAGGAAGTTCTTCTATACTAATCCTCAAAGTCCATTTTAGGTCTATGTACTCTAATCAGAGTTTATATAAATCTAGCTTCCAAGGTTTGTACTAAACTTCCTCCGATACCAACTGTAACGCCCTGACCCTAGTTACCCAAAGTCGATGCATTATTACATAACATTGGCATGATCACAAGAAAGATCAAATATCGAAATACCGATTGGTTTAGTAGCCTTGGAAACACTAGATATATTCATAATGTTTTACATTACATAATGAAGTAAAAACTACTATAATAACATATTGTCTCCATAATCCACACTGTTATCCCCTCATAATATCCCTGCAGGTCATGCATAATTTACTTCTTAACATCCTGGAAAAAATAATACATAGAAAAGGGGTGAGCTCAAATGCCCAGTAAGGATAACAATATAGCGGAAACTTTCATAAATAAGAATAAACATTTTAGGCAATGTATAACTATAACAAAACCTCTTAATCTTGAACTTCAACATAGTATGGAAAAAATAAAATTAAATAGTGTCATTTACTTATTCACATGGATATTATACTAATCGAATAATCACATGCAATACCAATAACCACATTCATAATGACGGAATTCATAATGCCAGACTATTATAACCACATATCCAAGGCCTCGTGCCAAGACTACAAATATGATTTTTACAAGGCCTTATGCTAAGACACTAGTTTGTCTCATGAGACCTACCGATGCATCGAGAAGCTATAGCGGGCTCCACCCGTCACATATTAAGTCCAATGCATTCCTATATGAAAAGGTTTAAACATAACGTAAACATTCATATAAAAACTAGCATATGAAATGTCAATACTTTCACCATAAACCATGAATGGTATAAAAATCGCACTTCCATAGTCAAACATATCACAAAACCTTCAATACAATATAGAAGTTTTGTATCATAATAAATCAATCTCAAATAAACGTAAAATCCATCAAAGGATGTTGACATAGATGAAATCAAAACTCTTTTTAGAGAAATATCTCTTTTTATTTTGAAATCATTTAAGAGTCATATATTTATAAAATAAAACATTTTCTTTGAAAATATTATTATAATCTTGTAAGGGAAGTTTCAAAGATTATATAACGGCAAAAAATAGCCGCACCTACCGTATAATTTAAAAAACATTCTTACCTTAATTCTGTCGAAAAGGATAAAAAGCACCTTGATTGGAAAACGACGGAAAGATTCCTTTATAAACCTATTATAAAAATTCAAACAATGGTATTAATGAATTTAACCCATATTCTTGTAAATAGTATAAATGTTTTGAAATGCATTTTTAAGAAACATGGATGTGGATGATAAAGAGATCCCATTATATTATTACGTATAAACAACCTCGAATAATGAAGAGATTGTGAAATAAACCCTTAACTTGTACTTTTTCGTGGTTGGGGTAGGTTAAAATCCTTTATAATGATTAAATAATTGTTATTTAATTATACATGAATCATATACATTAATTTGATATCATATATGATCTTTTAACATTGATTTGTTAATAATATCTTAGTATTATCGTTGTTTCAGATATTAACTTACTTGTTTTATTTTATATGTTTTGTTATGTAAGCTATGTTTGTCATCAATAGGTTGTATCTTAATCATATATGGAATGATATTAAGTCCTTATATACGATTATTAATCATCAAATGATAATTTATACTTGAATGGATACGATAGAGAATGAATCTTATCGCGTTCGTGGAGACGGTAGTCCGTACGTACGCACGAGCGACAATATCATTCTTTTGATATTAAAATAATATATAATTGGATGATATATCATATATACAGAATAATTATAATGTTATATTTATTATTTAAATGAGTTACACATCATTATTATACACATCCAAATAATAATTTATTGAATAACAATTACACCACGATGTGGAGACGGTAAGCCGTACGTACGCACGTATGGTGACATGTTATTCAAAAGATGGATAGAATACTGAATATGGATATACAATATTTATAATAATATTACAGTATATTGGAGATACTGGATTCATTATTTTATAATGGGGAAAACAAAGAAAGAAGAAGAGGAAGAAGAAAGGAACTTGGGAAAGGGTGGTGAAATCATTACCTCTTCTTCAAGTTCTTATTTTTTATTTGATCAAAAGGGCTCTTAGGTTGGCTTTATGACTAAAGAAATTCCTCTAGGATGAAGTGAGGGAAGTTTAAAGAGTATTTGGGTAGTTTTTGGCTGAGCCCAAATGCTTTGAAGATGTGAATTAATGAGAAGGAGGAGTGCCCTTTTATAAGAGGGGTGAGGGGCACCTTTGGAAAAGTTATAAATATTATTTTATAATAAATTCATATTCTGTTTCTAGTGGCTCCAAAGTGGATTATTAAAAGGTTAAGGTGGGGATAGGTCGAAAAACACTCAACCAATATAATTTAGACAGGTTTGGGTTACTATATTACCCTTATCATTAAGTATTAACTTTAAGTAAATTAGTTTGACACTTACCATGTCACTTTGTATTTTTATATTCTGTAATTAATAAACATACTATATACCTCCAAGAGAACCCCAAGTGGTCCATTAATGATACATATATCATTATATAAGTCTTTTGGCCGAACCTTATATTTTTAGGAATTTAATATCAATTAATAATATAATATTTTTTTAAAAAACTCTTTTATGTCAATTTTGACACTATTTGGAAAATTGATTATTGTGAAAATCATAACAGAATTATTAGTTCGAAAAAAGTCAATTAAATCATTTATAATATGTCATATTATCCTAGAAAATTAGTTTAATTCATTAAAAGCCTCAAATTATATTTATTTGGGTATTTATAATTCAATTATTTTAATTTTTCACTATTATGGTAATTACTGCATCATCATTGTTTCATAAATAAATTAAATTATATAATGTCTAAAAATAGTTAATAAAATATCATTATGTGTGAAATCTTTCTAGATTTATAATTAATATTTACAATCGAATTTATCTTATTTATAACCCTATATTAAAAATGTTTTAGTAAATAAACATTGATTTTAACTCTTTTAACTCTTCTTTGAATTAAATAATAATAAATGTCCTAATCTAATCCAAGTGGACCTAAATGATAATATTTTATTACTAAGGTTGATTTTGGTTGAGATAAAATTGTCCAATAGAATTAGGTCATGTGATAGGGTAATATTAATATCATTTTTACCCTTAATTACCCTATTTACTTTTAACCGTGGTAAATAAAAGTAAAAAGGTACTATTCACCAAAAAATATTTTCATCTCATTGAACCAAATTTTACTCCTTGATATTAACCGTGCCTCTCAAATTTTCAAAATTCCATTCACAGAAATGGTAAAATTAAGTTTTATGAAAAATTCAGTTTTTTAACTACCACTTAGTAGTTTGACTATTCATCAAAAATTGATGTTTTTCAGAACAATGCCAAACATTCACCCTAAGCTATAATTGATATTCTAAATTCAAAAATGATGTCTATTTTACAAAATTCCAAACATATAAGTTGCATTAATTAATTTTATAATTAATTCCCGTTGTTACAACAAACAACGTGTTTTTAAGAAACAATATATATAAAAAGATTGACAAGTGTTTATGTCCAATTTCAGTGTGAAATTAATATATTCTAATTATACATTAAAACCTCTAAATAATATAATTTATCACAATAAATTATTTTTATTAAAAAAAAATTTTCTCAATATTTTCACTATTAATAAAAATTGGATGTTCTTAGAAAAATACCAAAAATTCAACTTAGGAAAATTTCGATATTCTGAATCCAAAAATGAAGTACATTTTGAAATATAAAATATATATAATTTAAAAAAGTAGGTATTACTATACATAACGGCTAGTTTGATTGGTTGTGGTGTGTTAGAACTCGATGTTGCGTACAACACATGATATCGCATTATTCAAATAGAAGTGTACCGTAGAAGCTTCGGGTGTTAAAATATTGTTCACATTTAAATGGATAATAATTAGAGAAGTTCTCTAAAATTGGGCTTTCATATCATGAAGAATCATGTAGGGAACCTTTTAAAAAATTATATCCCAAAAAATGATAAAAGGATATTGATACAATAGTTTTGAACATATAACTAGAATTAATAAAATGTTCAAAAAAAGATAATTTTATTTTGGTAAAAATATAGAATGAATAACCTAAAGAAATTATGGAGGTTCAGTTAGAATCCCTTATCTGAAGTCTGAAGTTTTTTTTCACTTGATCTTAATATCAATGATAATAAAATTGTATTCATTATATGTTAATTTCATAACCATTTATACATTTATTTGATTTAATTTGACATTATTATGTGCATTTAATTTTTTTTTGTTTGGTTGAATCAATTTCCTCAATTTGGAGTTTTGGTTTCCTCGATTTTCTTGATCAGTTTAATTGTATAAATGTACATAAGGTATTCTAATGTGGGGGTAATTTTCCATAATTGAACATATATGTTGTTAATGATCATACAGTGGTAAAATGTTTCTTATATCTCATTTTTTTATGTCATGAGGATTAATCTTCATATAAATAGTTAATGATAATAATTTGGGTTTAGTTTTGTGGCGTTTGATCACAATGGAAATTTTTTTTTTATAAATAATAATCATGTGTAAAAAATGATTCTAGAACATTAAATAAGATATAATAAATATATTATAATCTATTTGAATCATTAAAATTGTTTAAAGAAAAACCTTGATGATTGTAATGGATATTGAAAACATCATCGTCCTTGAATGTGATGAATTAACCCATCAAAGATAATGTTTTCACTTTTACTATATATAAGTTGGGAAAGAGAGATGGTGATGAATTATTACCATAGAATAAAATAATTCAGTATATTTATGTTACTAGAGTTACTATTCGATTTGGATAAGGGAAGGTTGTCGGATTAAAATAAAAGAAATGAACATGAAAAGATATTAAAAGAAGTGAATATGGTTTTACCTCATGATTCTTTATTATTGAGAACCTCCATAAGATATCAGTTTTGGACATTTATTAAGACCAAAAGTTTCTAGAAATGGGGGAGGGTATTGGGAGTATATTGAGAATAACTGATATAGGTTTCAAGTCATGATAGGTGTTATGCGAATAGGTGGTGAGGGTGGTATTTATAGTGGAAGTTAACTGTGTTTTCTCATTATTTTAATGATTTGTTTATTATTTTGTCTCAACACTATGAATAGAATGTAATATAGAAAAAAAAATATTATAATAATTAAATTATTTTTTATAATATGGTTCTTACATTATTGATGAATAAATGAATATCATATTTGACTTATAATTTATAAATACCATAAATTAATGTATTATATTGTTGACAAAAAAATCAAGTATTTTATTCAAATCAAAAAAATTTACCCCATCCATTTCTAACATGTAAATTTTAAAAATTAACTCTATTTTATGAAAATTATTTTCCAAATATGTGAAATTAATTTTTTTTATCAAAATATAAATTTACTCAAAAATACATATTTTTAAATTATAGCTTATTTTATAACACATTGAATATTTAACTTAGGTATCATTACAATATATTATAATAATAAGACATAAAAATACTATTTTATGAATAAATATTTTGAATATAAATTTTCTTTTAATTTATTAAATTAACCATTAAATTATAATAAATATCCATAAATTACAAAAATACTGACAACTAATTAATAATTTTAAAAATAATTATTTACTTATACTATTAAATAATATTGTCACTTATAAGATGGGTAAATATTATTTATACTTTCATTGGTAAAGTTATTATTCAATTTCCTATTTTAATATTCAAATGTTTCATGTTACAATTCCCAATTTCAAGTTAATATTCCTTTAGTATATGTTCCTTATCATCTAGAAATTCCTTTTCTTCCATTAATTAATCATTTATAAAGATTGTATTAGGTTATTAATTTTATATATTGTGATAATAAAATATGAAATAATTATAATAATGAAAATTCCATTGATATAATTTAGGGTCGTTACAGTTAGTGATAAGAAAATTTAAATCCAAATTAAAATAATAATGTGGAAATTAACATTAATATTATTTTATAATAAATGATATTTTATTAAATGATTTCAAATTGTAAAAAATAAAATATTATTCCATGTGATTAATAAATTAAAAAATATATAAAATATGTCCCACTAATTTAATTTTTTTAATTTTATGATTATTTTATTGTCACTTAATGGTAAAAACTCGGTTAGCATGATTAGAGAAAAATTATTGTTTTGTGCATTACATGCATATCTGTTAAAATTAATTTTCAATGCACATGATAGATTTATTAAAAAAATATAGATAATATTTAATGTTACCAGGTATAAATTTTACAATATTTATATATATAATTTATTTTTAATGGATAAATATATTGGTTTGAAAATATTAAGTACAATAATGAAAAAATAAAAATGACAAACAAAGAATAAAATAAGGATTTATGGAAAAAATGATTAAAATTTGTGATTAATTTTATGGATTATGTGTGTCTATTCCATTTAATACCTAAAAACCATTATATATATATATATTTTAAAATAATTATGTTATTTTGACCTCCATATAGTGAATACTTTTAAGTATTTACAAGAATAATACTCCTCCACAATAATAAAATAAAACTCATTCCCCTTACTTATTCACACCTCTCAATCCATTTGTCTTATCCAAACCCTTCCAAATGAACATATAAAATTACCTATTCAAATTTTAGATTCCTAACATTGGGAATAATGAAATCCAAGCAAGTTATTTGGTTAAATCCAAAATTATATACTCAGATAAGAGGAAACATTCATCAACAAGTATTTTGGTTTTATTTATTTATGAAACCCCTTAAATTATTATTAATAAATAATTATATAATAATAGTAGTATCCTAATCATTCAATAGTTTTTTTTGTTAAGGATATTATCTACAACCACACACATTTCAATAAAATGGGTTAAAAAATCATTATTCGTGTGTTTATGGGGCTAACGGCTCGCGAACCAATGTCTCTCATTTTTTCATTTCCTCCTTTGGAGATTGTAAATAATAATAGATATAATGTTGATATATAATTTTAGAAACATAATTATACATATTATGTTGTTATATAACATATAGACTTTTAAATTCCATATCTTAGGGCACAGAATAACATCACTTATGTGTACCATATACTACCACCACTCAATACGATGTGAAGTGTTTTACACTAACGTGTTAAATTGAAGGTAATAAGGATAAACAAAATGAATTTATATGATATAAATGAAATTTATGTGTCAATAGCTTAATAATAATAATTATTAAAATATAATATATCATTTTCTCTTTACATTTTCATGCACAAAAAAGTGATAACATTTTTTGTCGATGTGCGGACTATTAGCTCATCAAAGTGATGTTATTCATTTTACAACACTAATATATACATACATATATATATATATATATAATTAAATATCATGTTATTTGTGATATAATGATCATTTTGATATTACTTCACTCCCATCCATAATTAGATTTAAAAATTGAAATGTTACTCATGCATACGTACGACATATCGTCTCCATGATAGTAATGTTTGTTCATTTATGACAACCATATTTCATGATTAGTTTTAAATTAATAATTTATTTATAAATATTATAATTATATCACGATTATTATTCAAAATATGTTTGAATAAATATTTTTTTATCATACTCAACCAACAAAATTTTTTTTTCACATTGGTTGATCATGGTGGACACATTTGACTAAAACATAATTGGTTAAGTATTTATATATAACTCATTTATAAGGGAAATAAATTTAATCATAATATTTAAATTATTTTTACAAAACTATATAACTACCATAAATTTATTATTTAGAACGATAAATAAAAAGAATGTCGAATCAGACTCAAGGTTAGGGTTTTTTATCATATCACTTTTATTTCAATGAAATATATGTCATATTCAGCAACTTATTTTGGTTGTGTGTCATGTGTAAATTATATTAATGTATTGTATTTTTATGTTAATTAAATTTTTTTATATATACATTTATAAATATTTCCAATTTATGATATCTATTTTATGGGGGTTATGATTCCACGTTACCAAACCGAAAGGATAATTTTTTCACAATTTCACATCATTGAGGATTATGTTATGTTATACACCAATACTATTTTAATAAGAATATATACTGTTACATTGAAATTTTATATAATGAATATTCTTATTTTTTTGATATCTACAAGTTTCTTCATTTTTATTCTTTCTTTGGTATTACAACTCAATGCTACCAAAATTGTTAGAGTTATTTTCTACAAACACAATGTTTCTCAAGATTGTTTTTCATTATGCCTAAAAGATTGAGATATTATTATATATATCTAAATAAACTAATTAACTATCTTATAAAAATTATACTAATGATATTTAAAATTAATATTACAATTTTTTTAGTAATTGGTACCTAATGTATTAGATAATATGTTTTTTTTAATATGACTTAATTTATTCCATAGTGATAAATATGTTTTCTTAAAATTTATATTAGTAATGTTTTAAAATGGTTTTAAATTTGTTTTTAAAAAACATAAAGTAATTTTTTCTCATGATATTTATTAAATGACTTTCAAAACATACATTATATGTTTCTAATGTTGTTTTTAATGAAAAGCATTTTCAAAATGTTTTATGTTTTAGAAAGTGACTTCCAATTGAAAATGATATTTTCCAAAATAAGGTTATTAATAATATTTTCCTTTTATTTCTATTAATAAATATCAAATCCCCCTTTATTTTTGGCGATAAGTGTTTATATTGTATCAATTCTATTATTCTAATTTCTTTGGTTTGATTGTTATTTTTTCAAAGATATTATAATAGAAACCATTTCGTTTTAATTGATTATTAATGTTTTAGTTATATTATTATAGATACCATTTAATTTAAATGGTTTAATCAAGTTTTATTAATATTTTCATGGATCCCATTTTTATCCAATGGTTCAAACATTTTTCTAATATATTAACATGAAACCCATTTATTTTACATTGATTAAGAATGTTATAAAAGGGATAATGAGTCTTTCTATGAGTTTTATGATGAAAGATATTTATATGTTATCAGTGTGGGATTTCATGGATATATTTTATGATAGGGAAGCCTAAATTGATCTTTTTGATCCCATTAAATTTTATACAGGCGTCAGATCATCTTGGGTGAACTAGTTACATCTTATATGATTTTGTGAACCATATTGTGACGGGTGAGCCTATTACAGCTTATATGATGTGTAATGCCCCGACCCCAGTTACCCAGAGTTGGTGAATTATTACATAACATTGGCATGATCACAAGAAAGATCACGTCTAGAAAGATCGATTAGTTTATTAACAATGGAAACACTAGAAATATTCATAAAGTTTTAAATCACATCATATAAATGAAAACTACAACAACATAGTCTCCACAGTCTATACACTTATCCCCTCATAATATCCATGCTGGTCATTCATAATTTATTTAATTACATCCTGGGAAAAGTAAAACATAGAAAAGGGGTGAGCTCAAATGCCCAATAAGGATAACAATATTGGGGAATCTTTCATAAATAAGAATAAACATTTAAGGTAATGTATAACTAAAAAAAAAGCCTTTTAAACATGAACTTCAACATAGTATGGAAAAAATAAAATGAAATAATGCCATTTACATATTCACATGGATATTCAACTAATCGAATAATCACATGAAATATCAATAACCACTTTCATAATGATGGAATGCATAATTCCAGACTATCATAACCACATAGCCAAGGTCTCGTTCCAAGACTACAATTAACATTTTGTCAAGGCCTTATGCCAAGACACTAGTTTGTCTCATGAGACCTACCGATGCATCGAGGAGCTATAGCGGGCTCCACCCGTAACTTATTAAGTCCAATGCATTCCTCATATGAACATGTTTCAACATAACATAAACATTCGTATTAAAACTAGCATACGAAATGTCAATACGTTCTTCATAACCCATGAATGGTATAAAAATAACACATCCAAAGTCAAACATATTACAGAACTATCAATATAATATGGATTTTTTGTATCATAATAAATAAACTTCAAATAAGCTTAAAATCCATTAAAGGATGTTGACATAGATGAAATCAATACTATTTGAGAGAAATATCCCTTTTTTTAAATCATTTAAAAGTCACATAATTATAAAATAAAACATTTACATTGAAAATTTTCTTATAATCTTGTAAGGGAACCTTCGAAGATTTTATAACGGCGGATAATAACCGCACCCACCGTATAAGTTAAAAAAAGACATTCTTACCTTAATTCTATAAAAAAGGCTAAAAAGGACATTTTTTGGAAAACGACCGAAAGATTCATTTATAAAACTCTAATAAAAAGTCAAAAAATGGTATAAATGTCTTTAACCCATATTCTTGTAAATAATAAAAATGTTTTGAAATACATTTTTAAGAAACATGGATGTGGATGATAAAGAAGTCCCAGTAGATTATTATGTATAAACAACCTCATATAATGAAGAGATTGCGAAATAAACCCTTACATTGTACTTTTCCATGGTTAGGGGTAGGTTATCCTCCTGTATAATGGTGAAATAATTTTTATTAACTTATACAAGAATCATATATATTAATATGATATTATATATGATCTTTTAACATTGATTTGTTAATAATATGTTAGTATTATCGTTGTTTCGGGTGTTAACTTCTCGTTTTCTTTTATATGTTTTGTTATGTAAGTTATGTTTTTCATGGATAGGTTGTATCTTATTCATATCTAGAATGATATCAAGTCCTTAAACATTATTTTTAAATCATCAAATGAGTATTAGACTTGAATGGATACGATGGAGAATTATTCTCATCACGTTCGTGGAGACGGTAGTCTGTACGTATGCATGAGTGACAATATCATTCTTTTGATATTAAAATAATATATAATTGGATGGTATATCATATATACTGAATCATTATCATGTAATATTTATTATTTACATGAATTAATAATCATTGAATTTGAAAAAGAGTGGTGAAAACATTATCTCTTCTTCGGGTTCTTCCTTTTGATTTGATCAAAAGGGCTCATTAGGTTGGCTTTCTGACTAAAGTAATTCATCTAGGATTAAGTTAGGGAAGTTGAGAAAGTATTTGGGCCGAGTTTGGCTGAGCCAAATGGCTTTGATGTTGCGAATTAATGAGAAGGGGGAGTTCCCATTTTTAAGAGGGGTGAGGGGCATCTTTGGAAAAGCTAGACATATTATTTAATAATAAATTCATATTCAGTTTCTAATGGCTCCAAAGAGGATTATTTGAATTTTAAGGTGGGGATAGGTCTAAAACTTCTCAACAAATGTAATTTAGATAGGTTTGGGTTACTATATTAACCTTATCTTTAAGTATTAAATATTAGTTAATTAGTTTCATTTTTACAATGTCTCTTTGAATTTTTATATTATATGGTAAATATACATACTATATACATCCAATAGACCCCCAAGTGGTCCATTAATGATAAAACTATAATTATATAAGACTCTTGGCAGATACTTAGATTTTTAGGAATTTAATATCAATTAATAATATAATATTTGTTGTAAAAACTCTTTTATGTCAATTTTGACACTATTCAATAATTGATTTTTCTGAAAATCATAACAGAATGATTACATAGAAAAAATATACTTAAGTAAATCCTAACATGTCATATTATCCTATAAAATTAGTTTAATTCATTTAAAGTCTCAAATTATATTTATTTGGGTATTTATAATATAAATTATTTTAATGTTTCACTATTATGGTAATTAATGCATCATCATTGTGTTCAAAATAAATTAAATTATTTAATGACTACAAATTATAAAAAAACATCATTATGTAGGAAATATTTTTATCTTTCTAATTAATATTTACAATCGAATTTATCGTATGTATAACACTATATTATACATTTTTTAGTAAATAAACTTTGATTTTTACTCTTTTAACTCTTCTTTGAATTAAATAATAATAAATGTCCTAATCTAATCCAAGTGGACCTAAATGATAAAATATTATTCCTAAGGTTATTTTAGGTCGATATACACTTGTCCAATAGAATTAGGACATGTGTTAGGGTAATATTAATATCAGTTTTACCCTTAATTACCCTATTTACGTTTAACCGTGGTAAATAAAAGTAAAAAGTTACTATTAGCCAAAAATTATTTCCATCTCATTGAACTACATATTCCTCCTTGATATTAACCATGTGTCTCGGATTTTCTAAATTCCACTCACAGAAGTGGAAAAATTAAGTTTTATGAAAAATTCAGTTTTTAACTACCACTTAGTGGTTTCACTATTCATCAAAAAATGAATGTTTTACAAAAAAATACCAAAAATTTGGCCTAAGGTATATTTTATATTATGAATTCAAAATTGATTTCTATTTTACCAAACTCAAAAAATATCAGTTGGATTAATTAAATTAAAAATTAATTCTTGTCATCAAAACAAATAGCGTGTTTTTAAGTGATAATAACTATCAAAAGATTGACACTTGTTTATATCCATTTTAATTGTGAAATTATGTACAATGACCAACATTGTATTAAATATTCTAAATATAATTTAAAACCACTCAAAATCAAAATTTATCAATATATAATATTTTGATTAAAAAAATTTTTTTTAATTAAAATTTAGTAAATTTCAGTATTCATCAAAATATAAATGTTATCTGAAACATTCCAAAATTTCACCTTAGGATAAATTTGATACTCTGAATGAAAATATTAAGTCCATTTTGAGAGATAAAATTTATAAAATTTCAAAAAGTATGTATTACTATTCATAACGGCTTGTTTGATTGGTTGTGGTCTGTGTTAGAACTCGATGTTGCGTACAACACATGCTACTGTATTATTCAAAGGAAAGCGTACTGTGGAATCTTGGGAGGTTTCATTGTAAATTTTTGATGTCCCCATTCTAAAAAGTAAATTTATTTAGTCAAAATAAATATATAAAAGTTTAAAATATTTGATTTAAAAAGGGTTCACTATTAAAAGTTGGTAAATGTGCATTACTGAAAATGAATTTGTTCTTACATTATGTCTAAGAATCTCATAATATGGATTCTAAAATTATAAGGATTATATAAAGTTTAAAATTTTGTAAATACTATTCATAACCACTTTTGAACGTCTTTTTTAGTATGTCATGGTGCCCTGAACCTAGTGTTGCGTGTATTGAAAGTTATTTAATTATTTTGAAGAAATAACACACTATGACATCTTGGGGTGTTACATTCTCCCTTCCTTCAATAAATTGTGTCCTCGCATTTTTAAAATTTTCTTCAAAAATAAAAGTTTTAATATAGAAAATATCTTAGTTGGAAAACCCACATCAGAAATTGGGTTTATAAAATTTAGTCTTAATAAGAGGAAAAGAGAAATGAAAGGGTCACCACCAAATTATTATCTCTATTCGGAAAACATTGGTGGAAATTAGAGACATATAATTGGGGGAAAACATAAATACTTAAAGGTAGTGATTGAGGTCATCAATCATAAAAAAGTGTAAAATTGAGGGCCTTAGATTCATCAATCTATGATGATTTAAAACACCATCGGTTCAGCAAAACATTTGGATAACACATTTTTTTGTTTTAAGATCCCTTCACTAAAGTATAAGAATTAATTTCTTCATTGAATAAGTGAAGAAGAAAAATATATAATTGACAAGTAGAGTCTCAACCATTAACTAATTTCTACCACAAACTCTTCTTTCACTCTAAAGGATAATAGAACTTAAAAATAATATTCTATTTATCCTATTCGTATAGGGTTAAAATAATGAATTTATAATTCTTCTAGAAGAACCATTAAAAAATGAAAATATTAAAACCATGACATCACGTGGGTCAGGGGTAGGTGATACACCCTTGTCGCCCTTCGGTTGTGGGTTTAAGTCTAGCGGACTTGCCGAACGCGATAGGTTGCTGCCTGACCTCTGGGTTGTCCTTTTATGGCAATCCAAAATAATCCAAACTAGAACTATCCAAAATACTTCAGTCCAAAATTTTTAAGGAAGGTAAACACAATGAAGATCCCTTTTTTTACCGCGTAATAACATGTGATCACCTTCATCATGTATTCTTTTAAAACACTGCAATATCCTGAATTACCATAAAATCTTATTGATTACATTCATGATCCCGTATTCCTTAAAGAATAATATATATACTCCTTCAATCCAAAAATGTTGTAAACCCCAACAATGATGGAATATATAAATCAATAATCAGTTTAAAGGTAGTCAAGAATATCAAATATAATTTATCCAAAGCAATAATGTATTATTATAGAATCACTACCTCGGTATCAGAACCATATTATGGTTTATGTTTCTCTCAACCATATATTTTTCAAATATTTAACCTTCTATTGAGTCACTTTTCTTTGTTCCACAAAATCTCAAGTCCTTAATGAAATAGTACTGCAGTACAGTCCATATATATTCCATAAATATTATAACAAGTAAATTGTTGATACAACAATCAAATGACATTATCAACATAAAAAATCTAATCATTCTTCTTCATCTGTAGTAGTATCATAACATGATTATTATCCAATAGCATCATTTGCGGCATTGTCTGATGACTGGGACATATGTTCGCGTAGTGTCCAGACTCCTTGAAAATGAAGCATTGTACATTTGAAACCATTTTCTTACCCTTGTAGTCACGTACTTTGTGCCCTTTTCCTCCACACTTATAACAAACTCCCATTCCTTTTAGGCAAGTTCCATGGTGTTTCATTCCACAGTTATCACATATGGGAAAATTCTTCTATTCCCACTTCCCTTTATCCATCTTTCTCTCTTCCATCCTTTTTTTCTCTTGCATCCCTTTAAATCCATAGGACTTAGTAAACTCTTTACTTATCTTATCAACACATGATATTATTTCTTCATATGATGATAATGCACGCGAGACTATTTCTCTTATAAATTCCGGCATAAGACCATGAAATATATGATCCTTCTTTCTCTTTGGATCATGTGCATTGCTGGAGTTCTCATTCCTTCTATTGGGTGACATTTCTAAACAATGGCATACACTAGATTAGTTTATGAATAAAAATACCTAATCCCAAACTTGTAAAACACATAACATAAATTAAATAGTTTATGGATATAATCCATAGTCATAAAAATGTCTCCTTTGAAGATGTATATACTCATAAACCATTCATAATGGCTTGTAAAGAAAATGAGAATTATCCTAAGCATATCCCCAGGGTGTGTCGTAACCAAGAGTGCAACAAGGCCCATTGTCATGCACCAGTTCCTGTTTGAGTCTAGATCAAAGAAGTGTTTTCTGGTTTTACCCCTAGGAACATTTGTGCCAAGGCTGCCTCTCCGTGCTCAGATACAGACATGGATGTATTGCTCGGAAAACTCACAAAATCTCTATAATACCAAAATTCTTGGAAGTTCTTCTATACTAATCCTCAAAGTCCATCTTAAATTTATGTGCTCTAATCAGAGTATAACTAAATTTATCTTCCAAGGTTTGTACTAAACTTCCTCTGATACCAACTGTAACACCCCAATCCTAGTTACCCAGAGTCGGTGCATTATTACATAACATTGGCATGATCACAAAAAAGATCAGGTCTCGAAAGACCGATTAGTTTAGTAGCATTGGAAACACTAGATATATTCATAAATTTTTACATTACATCACAAAAATGAAAACTACAACAACATAGTTTACATAGTTTATACTCTTATCCCCTCATAATATCCCTATAGATCATTCATAATTTACTTCTTCACAACCTGGGAAAAATAAAACATAGAAAAGGGGTGATCTCAAATGCCCCGAAAGGATAACAATATAGCAGAAACATTCATAAATAATAACAAACATTTAAGGCAATGTATAACTAAAACAAAAGCCTTTTAAACGTGAACATCAACATAGTATAGAAAAAATAAAATCAAATAACGCCATTTACTTATTCACATGGATATTCTACTAATCGAATAATAACATGCAATATCAATAACCACTTTCATAATGATGGAATGCATAATTCCATACTATCATAACCACATAGCCATGTCCTCATGCCAAGAAACTAGTTTGTCTCATTAGGCATACCGATTCACCGAGGAGCTATAGCGGGCTCCACCCGTCACTTATTAAGTCCAATGCAATCCTCATATGAATAGGTTTGAACATAACATAAACATTCGTATTAAAACTAACATACGAAATGTAAATACTTTCTTCATAAAACATGAGAGGTACAAAAATAACATATCCACAGTCAAACATATCACATAACTATTAATACAATATGGATGTTTTGTATCATAATAAATCACATAATTATAAAATAAAACATTTACTTTGAAAATTTCCTTATATGCTTTAAGGGAAGCTTCGATGATTTCATAAAAGTGGAAAATATCTGCACCCGCCGTATAAGTTAAAAAAAGAAATTCTTACCTTAATTCTGTCAAAAAGGATAAAAAGGACCATGTTTAGAAAATGACATAAAGATTCCCTTATAAACATCGTATAAAAATTAAAAAAAGGGTATAAATGACTTTAAACCATATTATTGTAAATAATAAAAATGTTTTGAAATACATCTTTATGAATCCTGGATGTGGATGATAAATAAGTCCGATTAGATTATTACGTCTAAACAACCTCGGATAATGAAGAGACTGCGAAATAAACCCTTACCTTGTACTTTTCCTTGGACGGGGGTAGGTTAACCTCCTATATAATGGTGAAATAATTGTTATTAAATTCTAAAAAAATCATATATATTAATATGATATCATATATAATCTTTTAACATTGATTTATTAATACAATCTTAGTATTATCGTTGTTTCAGGTGTTAACTTGCTCATTTTATTTTATATGTTTTGTTCCGTAATCCGTGTTTTTCATGGATAGGTTGTATCTTATTCATATCCAGAATGATATCAAGTCCTTAAACATTATTTTGAAATCATAAAATGATAATTAGACTTGAATGGATACGATGGAGAATGAATCTCATCGCGTTCGTGGAGACGGTAGTCCGTACGTACGCACGAGCAACAATATCATTCTTTTGATATTAAAATAATATATAATTGTATGGTATATCATATATACAGAATCATTATCATGTTATAATTATTATTTACATGAATTAAAAAGAATTATTATACACATAAAAATATTTATATATTGAATAACAATTACACCCCGACGTGGAGATGGTAAGCCATACGTACGCAGGTATGGTGACATGTCATTAAAAGGATGGATAGAATACTGAATATGGTTGTAACATATTTATCATAATATTAATGTATATAGTAGATACTGGATTCATTATTTTATAATGATAATAACAATGAAAAAATAAGTTGAAGAAGAAATGAATTTTAAAAGAAGTGGTGAAAACATTACCTCTTCTTCGGGTTCTTCATTTTGATTTGATCAAAAGGGCTCATTAAGATGGATTTATGACTAAAGAAATGCCTCTAGGATGAATTGAGGGATGTTGAGAGAGTATTTGTGTAGAGTTTGGCCGAGCAAAATGTAAAGACCCGTAAATTTCAAAGAATTTTTTTTTTAATTTTCTTTGGAATTTTACAAGAACGCAGTTTCTGACGGCGCTTGATTCGGAGGCCCGGTGTGCCCGGAATCACTTTCCGAAGTTTGGCTCGGGTAAGTTCAGTGAACGGATGAGCGGGTTTTTCTATCTTTTGAACCGGTGTCCGGAATCGATTCTGAGGGCACCGATGAAATCACAGCGCCGGTATTCGCTTAGAAACGCCTCTTCCGGAGTTGCGTTTGCTCGGGTGTGGTTTTTAATTTTCGGGCATAAAGTTAAGAAATAAAATAATTTTGCGACAACTTTATTTTATTTCACTTAAGCCACTTGGAAGCCACTTGAAGCAACTTAAAGGCGGATTGAACTGAGTTGAACTGGACAGGATGCTATCCAGAAATATCCTACCCCCTTGGTAGGATATTTGTGAGGTGGGGCCCGCACAAGCCCCGCCGTTTCTTTCCGCTAAGAAACACACTCGTGAAAACCCGTCTTAATGAAAGTCAACTGATGCGTTTTCTAAATTCTTAACAGACCATTTAATTGGGCGGTTTATTTCGTGAATTAAATGGGCTGTTTCTTTCGTGAATTAAATGGGTCGTTTATTTCGTTGAATTAATTCAACGAATTGATGGATCGTTTCTTAACCGGTTTTTCAAATTCGTTGGCGTAATAATAAAATAAGGCCAACGCTCAACCTCTGGTTATTTGCGCTTGAGAAGATTTGAGAGAACCCTCATAACTTCTTCTCCCTCGTGAAGAACGCGAAGAACGTGAAGAACGCGAAGAATGCCGAAACCGGAAATCGACGACGCCTTCGTCCGAGACGTTCTTCTGATCTCCGATCTCCGATCTCTGATCACCGACCAATTGAGGTGAGTGATTTCGGATTTCCGCTCAAGGTTCTTTTCTTTGGGTTTAAACACAGATTTAATTAATTATAATTTAAATCTTTTGTTCTTGGTTCGTTGAGCTCGCCGACTCAACGCCGGATTCCGCGACGACGCGACGCCTCCCCGCGACGACGCGACGATCCCTCTCTTCCGCGGCGATCTTATCTGCGAAGAACGCCCGCGCGCGACGATCATCAAGGTAGGGATTTTATTTTTGAAAATTACCCCTTTTTAAATTTATTCCCGTCAAGGTTTCTTTAAAGAAATTAAAGAACCGTTTTTGTGAACAATTTTAATCTTATTAAAATTGTTGTTTCCTGTGTGGAATCATTTTCTCCCGGTTGTTTATCTCTAACGCGGAGGGTACGGACCAAACGAACACGGCTCGACGACCCTCCGCCGTTCATCGTTTTGTGCGGATTTGACGGACGATGACGGAACATGCCGCAGCGGACGTCTGGCGATTCCGCAGTAAAGAACGGATCCCGGGAGGAGCAACAGCGCAGACGGGAAGGAAAACGGGCCACCAGAGCGACGCTGGCGGCCCGCGGAAGCTGCCGGCGGCGCGGGTCGCCGGCGCCGGCCAACGGACCCGCGGCCGCGCGGGTCCAGTCCGTCCAGGCGGGACGCGGCAGAGCCGCGTCCCCGGTTCACCAGCGCGGCCCGTACGCGGGCCGCGGTTGTCTCTCGGCCGCGGGGGCTGCGCCCGCGGCTTCCACCCACGCTGCTCGGCCGAACCGGGCCGGGCCAACCGGGTCGGACCCGGGTCGGTTCGACCCGGTTCCGGTTCGACCCGGTTCGGGCCGACCCAGGGGGGGTCGGCCCGGGCCCGTGCCCCCCTTCTTCGGACGTTTTCGTTCAAACTCCCGTAACATGAGCTTCATGCCTCCAAACGACCCGCCGTCAGCGGAAACGCGATCCTTGGATCGAGACGGTCGTTTCTTTATATCACACTCAAGGTTTCGGAATACTTTGAGTCCGGCCGGGTTGGTTCGTACACGAGACCAACCGGGCCCTCGGAGCGGAAACGATCATATCTTGAGCTACGGACGTCCGATTGATGTGTCGTCATCTTTGTTGAATTCCTCTAAGTAAGACGGATATTTTGCCATACGCCGCTCGAGGTTTGGATGTAGGTGGAGTGCGGTCGGGTTGGTTTTTCCTTAAAAACAAACCGGGCCCCTGGGACGAAAATGCCAATATCTCTCAGACCGGGCGTCCGATTGACGTGCCGTCTGCGACGTTGAGTTCCAGTTGACGATACGGAAATTTTGGATACATCAACTTCGGACTTCGTGTCAGTTGATGTATCAGCCTCTCGGCTCGTGGAGCGGACCCTCCTGAACGAGCTTTCTTTGTGCGGGAACCCTTGTGCTGGCTGCGACTGCTACTTCGACAGCGACGACTGTGCAGAGATCCTCCGTGGACTCCGACGACGACCGTGCAGAGATCCTCAGGGGACTGCAGCGACGACTGTGCAGAGATCCTCAGCGGACTGCGACGACTCCTGCACTCAGCGATCCTACGTGGATCAGTGCTTCAGGTCCTGCGTGAGCCCGGTCTTGTGTGGGCCCGATCCTGTGTGGGTCCGATCCTGCGTGGGTCAGCGCTCAGCGGTTCTGTGTGAGCCAGCGCCTACTGGTCCTACGTGGGCCCGGTCCTGTGTGGGCCCGATCCTGTGTGGGTCCGATCCTGTGTGGGTCATCTCTCAGCGAATCTGTGTGAGCCAACTCCTACAGGTCCTGCGTGGGCCCGATCCTGTGTGGGTCACTGCAAGGTTAGTACCTATCGATCCTTCATGGGTCCGACGACTTAGATGGTTCAATGATCATCTTTATCATCATCCGAAGAAGTATACCTGTGTGAGCTGAATCTTGTGTAACTCTCCTTTGTGGATTTTGTTGAGCTATCCTGTGTGGATTTACTGTTTACTCTCCTTTGTGGATTGTGTTGTTCTATCCTGTATGGGTATGCGTTTTGCTTTCCTGTGTGGACTGGGTTGTGATTGGGCTTGGACGTTGGAGCCGAACGGGGAATTGCAGACTTAGGTATATGTATGGGCATATACCTAAGCCGTGTCAGATGTTACTTCGTGATTGTACTTTTCCTTTGTGGATTTCGGGAGACCTTCGGGGGTCTCGGGGTCCCTACTGAGTAGCTTATACTCACCCCTTCACGGGCTATGCCCGCACTTCGTGGTGTTGGTTGCAGACGACGGACAACGCTGATCGTGGAGGAGGCGTGCGGAACAGGACAGTACCTGGAGGTGGACCACTGGGCGGGATGTACACGGAGCGGTTAGGTGGACCCGAGGAGCAGTGGAGGCTATCTGTTCCCACCCTTCAGGTGGGACTTCCGGAGGACGGATCGACGCTGCAGTTTTCCCTTTTCAGTTGCTGTTTTTCCTTTCAGTTGTACTTTACAGTTGGGCTTGTATTTCCGGCCCCTTTTCCTTTCAGCACAGCGTGTACAGTTTTTACTTAGTGTTTACTTTTCCTCTTGCTTACTCTGTGGTTCTTTTTTACTTTTCAAAGGAAATTCCTTCCCTTTTCGTTGGGATTTACGCATTGGTGCAAGTCGCCAGCCCCTGGCCTATGGAAGGCGGGCTTGGGGTAGTCACGACATGGGCCCCGAGGACGGGTCGTGACAAATTGGTATCAGAGGTGGTCGGTTCTACCGCAGACTCTGATATTTCTTCTATGTGAAGCAATAGGGTTTAGCGTATTGAGTGTGGCTATCAGTCCAGGGAGTCCAGTGTTGGTGCGGCGGCTGACGTATCCATACACCAGGACCCTGAATTCTGATTCCCGACTTAATGCACGAAAACATTGATTGCATGTGTGTTTCAAGTTTTCTTTGTGATTACATGTGTCAGCTCACCATGTATACTGTTCTGACCGTGGCATACTTGTTTCCTTTTCAGGATGGCACGATGAAAGCAGCCAGCTAGGGTTCCCAGAGTAGGGCGCGACGACAGCCCGCCGAGCGATGAGGCCTCGGTACTGGGCCCGTTGACAGCAGAGGCACCGGCAGTACCTTTACCAGCCGAGCCCCTGATGCTTCCAGCACTGGCAGCTGACGACGCACGACGCCTCGGAGCTCTGCACGAGTTCCAGCGCCAGCGACCACCCAGGTTCCGTGGGGAGTCGGACCCCCAGGCAGCCGAGGACTGGCTGGAGGCGGTCATCCGAGTTTTCAGGCTAGTGAGGACACCAGCAGACCTCATGGTGATCCTCGCGGTGAGCCTACTGCACGCAGCAGCCGGACGCTGGTGGATCCTGATAATCCAGGTACACGATGAGGCCACCCTCATCTGGACGGACTCGAGAGCCTTTTTCACTCAGAGTTCGTCCCGGACACCCTCCGTGCGGTGCGCATCCAGGAGCTTCTTCAGCTGCGGCAGGGCAGCTTGACGGTCGCTCAGTACGCGGCGAGGTTCACCGACCTTTCTCGGTACTCGACAGACATGGTACGTGACCCCTTCTTCCGGGCCCGGACCATCGAGCAGGGATTGAGACACGAGATCAGGGCATCGCTGATCTCCCTCAGCATCCCGACCCTGGAAGGAGTACTGGAGCGAGCCCTCCTGATCGAGAGCTTCCTGGCTGAGTCCACAGCGAGACCTACTGTAGGGCGGCAGATAGCGGAGTCTTCGACAGCTGGTAGCCGGCGGATGACTCAGGGTTCCAGGCGGACCAGACCTTCCGGCAGGCGACCTCGGGAAACTGGCTCAGCAGTGCAGGGCACCCAGCCCGGAGCCAGCCTTCCGAGAGGCAGACAGTCCTACGAGTGCGGCGGGCATGGCCACATGGCTCGTGACTGCCCGACCCGTCGTACCGAGGGGCAGGAGATGGTGGAGGGACCACCCAGGCAGAGGCAGAGGGTCGACCATGGCGGTCCGCAGGGAGGAGGCGGACGAGGCAGAGGAGCTGGCCGAGCAGCAGGTGCTGGGCGACGCTTTGAGGATCTGCCACCACCACCACTAGGAGGCCCGCCCCGACCATAGGGAGCTGGCGGGCAGAGACAGGCTCAGCTCCAGGTAGTGGAGGCCTACGACCACGGTGCGCCAGAGATGATTCGAGTTATGATCTGTGTCTATTCCACCCTTGCTGCAGTTCTGATAGACACAGGAGCGAGTCACTCTTTCATAGCCACTTCCCTTGTTCAGAGCTCGGAGATTCCGACAGAGCCGTTGGCTCGATTCTTACGGCTATAGACTCCTACGGGAGCAGACTCGACGATTACGCACTAGTGCCGGCAGTGTGAGCTTACTCTAGGAGGCGAGAGCTTCGGCTGGGATCTTCTTGTAGCAGCGTCGAGGCCTTACGACGTCATCTTGGGCATGGATTGGCTATCTACGGTCCATGCACAGATTGACTGTTTTAGGCGCAAGGTGCGATGTGTGCGCACCGACGGGAGCAGGTTCACCTTCACCGGCGAGAAGGGAGCCTTAGCAGCACAGGATGGACTCACGCAGAGGAGTGGTCCGCCCATCACTCATCAGTTGGCTAGCCTCATCCTGGGAGCAGTTGACGTGCGAAGTCCCAGTTTTCCTGCAGTGGTGGATCAGTACGCGGACGTCTTTCCCGACGACGTTCCAGGACTACCTCCTCGCAGAGAGGTAGACTTTTATATTGACTTGTATACCGGGAAAGCCCTGATATCCACTCCAGCATATCAGATGGCCCCAGCTGAGCTTCGAGAGCTGCGGGTACAGTTGGAGGACTTGCAGGGCAAGGGGTTCATCCGACCCAGTGTTTCGCCCTGGGCTTTCCCGATTTTGTTCGCCAAGAAGGTGGACGGGAGCTTGCGACTGTGTGTCGATTATCGTCGCCTGAATCAGGTGAAAGTGAGGAACAAGTATCCACTACCTAGGATTGATGACCTCTTCGACCAGCTCAAGGGAGCACGGTGGTTCTCGAAGATAGACCTCAGGTCAGGCTATCATCAGCTTAGAGTTCGAGACGAGGATGTGCAGAAGACGGCCTTCAGGTGTCGGTATGGCCACTACGAGTTCTTGGTTATGCCTTTTGGCGTGACCAACACTCCAGCAGTGTTCATGAGCCTCATGAACAGGATCATCCAGCCATACCTCGATCGATTTGTCGTGGTCTTCATCGACGACATTTTGGTGTACTCGACGACGGAGGAGGAGGACGCCTACCACCTGCGTGTTGTACTAGACACACTCTGAGAGCACCAGCTTTATGGCAAGCTCTCGAAGTGTCAGTTCTGGTTACGTGAGGTCCACTTCTTGGGGCACGTCATTTCTGAGGCGGGAGTTGCAGTGGATCCCGCGAAGATCGAGGCAGTGCTAGCTTGGGAGCCACCCAAGAGTGTGACAGAGGTGCGGAGTTTCTTGGGCCTAGCCGGATACTATCTGAGATTTGTGCCGGACTTCTCCAGAGTTGCGGCCCCACTCTCAGCGTTGACGAAGAAGGGGAAACCCTTCGTGTGGTCAGACAGATGTCAGCAGAGCTTCCAGGTGCTGAGGCAGAGGTTGACCAGCGCACCTATCATGAGGTTTCCTGAGGAGGGAGTTGGATACGTAGTCTACTGCGATGCATCAGGGACCGGAATCGGGTGTGTCCTGATGCAGGAGCGGGCCGTGATTGCCTACGGATCACGTTAGTTGAGGCCTCATGAGCAGAACTACGCTACCCATGACTTGGAGTTGGCAGCAGTAGTCTTTTCCCTGAAGACATGGCGACACTATCTGATGGGCGAGCGCTTCACAGTCTTTTCTGACCACCAGAGTATCAGGTACATCTTCTCTCAGAAGGACCTGAACCTGAGACAGCGACGATGGATCGAGTTCCTCCAGGACTATGACTTTGAGATAGTCTATACTATTGGGAAGGGGAACGTGGTGGCTGATTCCATCAGCAGGAGGACGGGCATCCAGCTACTTGAGGAGGCGACAGAGCAGCTAGCCGCTTTGCAGATATACTTCGTGGATAGAGACGGAGCAGCCTTCCTTCAGTCTCTCACAGTCTCTCCTCCACTTCTTCAGTGGGTCAGAGAGGCACAGCGTGGGGACGTTGACTGTGAGACATGGCGTGCACAGATATCCTCGGGATAGGCATCTGATGGTTTCTCCCTTGGAGTAGAGCACGATGTCCTTTTCAGAGGACGTACCTTGGTACCAGTCGCTTTACGAGAGGAGGTGCTGAGAGAGTATCACACTTCTCCTTTGGCGGTACATCCTAGAGTGGTGAAGATGTACCAGGATCTCAGACGACAGCACTGGTGGCCGGGCATGAAGAAGGTTGTGGCAGAGTTCGTTTCACGGTGCCTCACCTGCCAGCAGGTGAAGGCAGAGCATCAGGTACCAGCAGGTTTGGTACAACCCTTGGAGGTCCCGGAGTGGAAGTGGGATGGGATATCTATCGACTTCGTGACTGGACTTCCACGCACTTCCAGAGGTCACGATTCCATTTGGGTGATTGTTGACCGACTCACCAAGTCGGCACACTTCTTACCCATCCGAGAGCAGGGCTCAGTGGAGAGCTTGGGGCGTCTCTACGTTCAGGAGATTGTACGACTTCACGGTGTGCCATCGACTATCTTCTCCGATCGGGACGCTCGT
The DNA here is from genome assembly GCA_963277665.1 of Viscum album. Lineage (NCBI taxonomy): Eukaryota > Viridiplantae > Streptophyta > Magnoliopsida > Santalales > Viscaceae > Viscum > Viscum album. The sequence continues at coordinate 1,216,754,348 of OY728157.1, forward strand.
TTTACTTCCCGGCTTTGGAAGGGGTTGCAGGAGGCGTTCGGGACGCGACTACGTCTGAGCACCGCCTTTCACCCTCAGACGGATGGTCAGACGGAGAGGACCATTCAGACCCTCGAGGACATGCTCTGTGCATGTGTCCTCGACTTTGGTCGCAACTAGGAGGACCACCTACCCTTGGTAGAGTTTGCGTACAACAACAGCTACCACTCCACCATAGGGATGGCACCCTACGAGGCGTTGTACGGCAGGCCTTGCAGATCCCCTTTGTGCTGGACAGACACTGGAGAGTCAGCACTTGTGGGACCAGAGATGGTCCGGGCCACGATAGAGAAGGTCCAGGTCATCCAGGAGCGGATGAGGACAGCATAGAGCCGGCAGAAATCATATGCTGACAGGAGGCGGAGGCCACTACAGTTCGAGGATGGCGACCACGTCTTCTTGCATGTCTCACCTCGACGTGGTTTGCGGAGATTTGGCCGAGGCGGCAAGTTGTCTCCACGCTTCATCGGGCCTTTCCAGGTCCTCAGCAGGATTGGCGAGGTGGCTTATCGCCTGGCTCTGCCACCTCAGTTGCACCGGGTGCGCGACGTCTTCCACATATCCTAGCTGAGGAGATACGTGCACGACCCGACGCACATCATTGACTATGGGGAGCTAGACGTGGATGATGGAGCGACTTTTGCGGAGGTCCCAGTGGAGATAGAGGATCGATCGGAGCAGGTCCTACGTGGGAGATCGATTCCTCTTGTGCGCATCAGATGGCAGCACGGGAACCTCCAGGAGAGCACTTGGGAGCGGGAGGCTCAGATGCGTGCTCAGTACCCACATTTGTTTCCCTAGTTTTTGATGTATCTTTACGGGGACGTAAAGTCCTGAGGTGGGAGTAATGTAAAGACCCGTAAATTTCAAGGAATTTTTTTTTCTTAATTTTCTTTGGAATTTTACAAGAACGCAGTTTCTGACGGCGCCTAATTCCGAGGCCCGGTGTGCCCGGAATCATTTTCCGATGTTTGGCTTAGGTACGTTCAGTGAACGGATGAGCGGGTTTTTTCTAACTATTGAACCGATGCCCGGAATCGAATTCTGAGGGCACCGATGAAATCGTAGCGCCGGTATTCGCTTAGAAACGCCTCTTCCGGAGTTGCGTTTTCTCGGGTGTGGTTTTTAATTTTTAGGCTTAAAGTTAAGAAATAAAATAATTTTGCGACAACTTTATTTTATTTCACTTAAGCCACTTGGAATCCACTTGAAGCCACTTAAAGGCGGCTTGAACTGAGTTGAACTGGATATGATGCTATCCAGAAATATCCTACCCCCTTGGTAGGATATTTGTGAGGTGGGGCCCGCACGAGCCCCGCCGTTTCTTTTTGCTAAGAAACGCACCCGTGAAAACCCGTCTTAATGAAAGTCAACTGACGCGTTTTCTAAATTCTTAACAGACCATTTAATTGGGCCATTTATTTCGTGAATTAAATGGGTTGTTTCATTCGTGAATTAAATGGGTCGTTCCTTTCGTTGAATTAATTCAACGAATTGATGGATCGTTTCTTAACCAGTTTTTCAAATTCGTTGCCGTAATAATAAAATAAGGCCTACGCTCAACCTCTGGTTATTTGCGCTTGAGAAGATTTGAGAGAACCCTCATAACTTCTTCTCCCTCGTGAAGAACGCGAAGAACGCGAAAAACGCTGAAACCAGAAATCGACGACACCTTCGTCCAAGACGTTCTTCCGATCTCCGATCTCCGATCTCCGATCACCGACCAATTGAGGTGAGTGATTTCGGATTTCCGCTCAAGGTTCTTTTCTTTGGGTTTAAACACATATTTAATTAATTATAATTTAAATTTGTTGTTCTTGGTTCATTGAGCTCGCCGACCCAACGCTGGATTCCGCGACGACGCGACGCCTCCCCGCGACGACGCGACGATCCCTCTCTTCCGTGACGATCTTATCCGCGAAGAATTCATGCGCTCGACGATCATCAAGCTAGGGATTTTATTTTGGAAAATTACCCCTTTTTAAATTTATTCCCGTCAATGTTTCTTTAAAGAAATTAAAGAACAGTTTTTGTGAACAATTTTAATCTTATTAAAATTGTTGTTTCCTTTGTGGAATCATTTTCTCCCGGTTGTTTATCTCTAACGCGGAGGGTGCGGGCCAAACGAACACGGCCCGACGACCCTCCGTCGTTCTTCGTTTTGTGCGGATTTGACGAACGATGACGGAATGTTCCGCAGCGGATGTTTTACGATTCCACAGTAAAGAACGGATCCCGGGAGGAGCAACGGCGCAGACGGGAAGGAAAACGGGCCACCGGATCGACGCCGGCGGCCCGCGGAAGCTGCCGGCGGCGGCCAACGGACCCGCGGCCGCGCGGGTCCGGTCCGTCCAGGCGGGACGCGGCAGAGCCGCGTCCGCGGTTCACCAGCGCGGCCCGTACGCGGGCCGCGGTTCTCTCTCGGCCGCGGGGGCTGCGCCCGCGGCTTCCACCCGCGCCGCTCGGCCGAGCTGAGCCGGGCCGGGCCAACCGGGTCGGACCCGGGTCGGGCCGACCCGGTTCGGGCCGACCCAGGGGGGGGGGGGGGTCGGGCCGGGTCGGCCCGGGCCCGTACCCCCCTTCTTCGGACGTTTTCGTCCAAACGCCTGTAACATGAGCTTAGTGCCTCCAAACGACCCGCCCTCTACGGCAACGAGATCCTTGGATCGAGATGGTCATTTCGGTATATCGCACTCAAGTTTTCGGAATACTTTGAGTCCGGCCGGGTTGGTTCGTACACGAGACCAACCAGGCCCTCGGAGCGGAAACGCTAATATCATGAGCTACGGACGTCCGATAGACGTGCCGTCAGCTTTGTTGAATTCCTCTAAGTAAGACGGATATTTTGGAATACTCCGCCCGAGGTTTGGACGCAGGTGGAGTGCGGTCGGGTTGGTTTTGCCTTAAAAACCAACCGTGCCCCTGGGACAAAAATGCCAATATCTCTCAGACCGGGCGTCCGATTGACGCGCCGTCTACGATGTTGAGTTCCTGTTGACGATACGGATCTTTTGGATACATCAACTTCAGAATTCGTGTCAGTTGATTTATCAGCCTCTCGGCTCGTGGAGCAGACCCTCCCGAACGAGCTTACTGTGTGCGGGAACCCTAGTGCTGGCTGTGACTGCTACTTCGACAGCGACGACTGTGCAGAGATCCTTCGTGGACTCCGACGACGACCATGCAGAGATCCTCAGTGGACTGCGGCGACGACTGTGCAGAGATCCTCAGCGGATTGCGACGACTCCTGCACTCAGCGATCCTACGTGGATCAGTGCTTCAGGTCCTGCGTGGGCCCGATCCTGTGTGGGTCCGATACTGCGTGGGTCAGCGCTCAGCGGTTCTGTGTGAGCCAGCGCCTACAGGTCCTACGTGGGCCCGGTCCTGTGTGGGCCCGATCCTGTGTGGGTCATCTCTCAATGGTTCTGTGTGAGCCAACTCCTACAGGTCCTGCGTGGGCCCGATCCTGTGCGGGTCACTGCAAGGTTAGTACCTATCGATCCTTCGTGGGTCCGAAGACTTAGATGGTTCAATGATCATCTTTATCGTCATCCGAAGAAGTATACCTGTGTGAGCTGAATCTTGTGTTACTCTCCTTTGTGGATTGTGTTGAGCTATCCTGTGTGGATTTACTGTTTACTCTCCTTTGTGGATTGTGTTGTTCTATCCTGCGTGGGTATGCGTTTTGCTTTCCTGTGTGGACTGGGTTGTGCTTGGGGTCGGACGTTGGAGCCGAATGGGGAATTGCAGACTTAGGTATATGTATGGGCATATACCTAAGCCGTGTCAGATGTTACTTCGTGATTGTACTTTTCCTTTGTGGATTTCGGGAGACCTTCGGGGGTCTCGGGGTCCCTACTGAGTAGCTTATACTCACCCCTGCACGGGCTATGCCCGCACTTCGTGGTGTTGGTTGCAGACGACGGACATCGCTGATCGTGGAGGAGGCGTGCGGAGTAGGACAGTACCTGGAGGTGGACCACTGGGCGGGACGTACTCGGAGCGGTTAGGTGGACCCGAGGAGCAGTGGAGGCTATCTGTTCCCACCCTTCAGGTGGGACTTCCGGAGGACGGCTCGACGCTGCAGTTTTCCCTTTTCAGTTGCTGTTTTTCCTTTCAGTTGTAATTTACATTTGGGCTTGTATTTCCGGCCCCTTTTCCTTTCAGCACAGCTTGTACAGTTTTTACTTAGTGTTTACTTTTCCGCTTGCTTACTCTGTGGTGCTTGTTTACTTTTCAAAGGCAATGCCTTCCCTTTTCGTTGGGATATACGCCTTGGTGCTAGTCTCCAGCCCCTAGCCTATGGAAGGCGGGCTTGGGGTAGTCACGGCACGGGCCCCGAGGACGGGTCGTGACACCAAATGCCTTTGAAGGTGTGAATTAATGAGAAGGGGGAGTTCCCTTTTATAAAAGGGGTGATGGGCACCTTTGTAAAAACTAGATATATTATTTTATAATAAATTCATATTCGGTTTATAATGGATCAAAAGTGGATTATTTAAATTTTAAGGTGGGGATTGGTATAAAACCATTCAACAAATAGAATTTAGATAGGTTTGGGTTGCTATATTAAACTTATTCTTAAGTATTAACTCTTTGTTAATTAGTTTCACTTTTACAATGTCTCATCGTATTTTTATATTATATGGTTAATAAACATACTATATACATCCAAGAGATCCCCAAGTGGTCCTTTAATTATACAAATATCATGATAGAAGTCTCTTGGCCGAACCTTAGATTTTTAGGAATTTAATATCAATTTATAATATAATATTTTTGTTAAGAACTCTTTTATGTCAATTTTGACACTATTCAATATTTGATTTTTGTGAAAATCATAACAGAATGATTATGTAGAAAAAATTTACTTAAGTAAATCCTAACATGTCATATTATCCTATATCATTAGTTTAATACAATAAAAATCTCAAACTATATTTATTTTCAGTATTTATAATATCAGTTAGTTTAAATTTTCACTATTATGGTAATTACTACATCATTATTGTGTCATAAATAAATTAAATTATTTAATGTCTAAAAATTATAATTAAAATATAATTATGTAGGAACCCGTTTTATATTTCTAATGAATATTCAAAATCGAATTTATCTTATTTACAACCCTTTATTAAAAATGTTTTATTAAATAAACTTTTATTTTCACCCTTTTAACTCTTCTTCGAATTAAATAATAATAAATGTCCTAATCTAATCCAAGTGGACCAAAATGATAATATTTTATTCTATGGTGGTTTTTTCTCGAGATACACTTGTCCAATAGAATTAGGACATGTGTTAGGGTAATATTAATATCATTTTTACCATTAATTACAATATTAACTATTAACCATGGTAAATAAAAGTAAAAAGTTACTATTTACCAAAAATTATTTTTATCTCATTGAACCACATTTTACTACTTCATATTAACTGTGTCTCTCATATTTTCGAAATTCCACTCACAGAAGCGGTAAAATTATGTTTTATGAAAAATTCAGTTTTTTAACTACCACTTAGTGGTTTCACTATTTATCAAAAAATGAAAGTTTCCAGAAAAATACCAAAAATTAGGCATAAGATATATTTGATACTATGAATTCAAAAATTATGTCTATTTTAGAAAATTCAAAACATATCAGTTTCATTAATTAATTTAAATATTAATTCCCTTCGTCATAACTAATTGTGTGTTTTTAAGAGATAATAACTATCAAAAGATTGACACTTGTTTATGTCCGGTTTAATTGTTAAATTATGTACAATGACCAAAATTGTATTAAATGGTAAAAATATATTCTAAATATACTTTAAAACCTATCAAATTCATAATTTATCAATATAAATTATTTTGATTAAAAATTTTGTTTTTAATTAAAATTTAGTAATTTTCACTATTCATCAAAATATAAATGTTATCTGAAAAGTTCCAAAATTTCACCTTAGACTAAATTCGATACTATAAATGAAAAAATTAAGTCCATTTTGAGAGATACAATTTATAAAATTTAAAAAAGTAGTTATTACTATTCATAATGTATAGTTTGATTGTTTGTGGTGTGTGTTAGAACTCAAAGTTGCGTACAACACACGCTACTGTATTATTCAAAGGAAAGCGTACCATGGAATCGTGGGATGTTTCATTGTGAATTTTTGATGCCCCCAATATAAAAAGTAAATTTATTTGGTGAAATTGGATATTAAAAAGTTTAAAATATTGGATTCAAAATGGGTTCACTATTAAAAGTTAGTAAAAGTGAAAAACTGAAAATGAATTTGTTCTTACATTATGTCTAAGAAACTCATAATATGGATTCTAAAATTATAAAGATTATATAAAGTTTAATATTTTGTTAATACTATTCTTAACATCTTTTGAACGGCTTGTTTGGTAAGTCATCGTGCGCTTGAACTCGGTTTTGCGTGTGGCGCAAGTTATTGAATTATTTTGAAGAAATAACACACTGTGAAATTTTAGGGTGTTACATGATGGGTCTGCCTAAAAAAACTCCAATGAAATTGGTATATATTACATTTTATTTCGGCCATATATTTATTCCAATTAAAAGTGGTTTTAAAGGGTTTTATTATTATTATCTTCCATGTTATAGAAAATGGTTGTAATTGATCTTGGTTTATAATATTTCTTATGATCAATATTGAAATCACATAGATCATGATTGTTGATTCTAGAGAACCGTTCCTTATATATGTTTCCATATTTAATGATCTAGGAATTTATCGGTATGATTTATTTTATGATTTGATCATGTTGTAGAATTTCATCTTTATACTCTTATGCTCTTCTCAAAATCATTCATGACATTCAATTGATAATGCAAATGTTTTACCCTACTAATCATTTTAACTCACCATTATTACGTTTAATTTTCTCTAGTTATAAAGAATATGGTTGAAAGAATTTTTTGTATAAGGTATTTAAAATTGATGAGAATGATGAACAAATGTTAAATAATAAAATGAAGGCATAATGAATGATATTGTTCATCTATGTGAACCATATTTATATTAAGCTATGTTGATTTGAGTTGGATCATAATTCTCTAATACTCTTAACCTAAATTTTCAATGGCTATGTATGTTTTCCAATATTTAATTTCAATTTTGTTGGTTTTATTATACATAATAGGTTCTTATTCATCTGTTTAAAAGCTGAAATTATAATGTTTTGAAGTTATCATGAGATCCATGGGTGTGGGTCCTGGGATATTATAGTGGTTATTAGAGTACAGTATAGATTACGTTGGAGATTAGGATATTTTAATGTTAGGTTATGTTAGTAGTTATTAATACCATAATAGATCTATATGATTAATTATGATCACATGTACAATGTCATAGGAATACCATTGTGGTTTTAAGTGATGAGATCTTAAAGTGATTGATGACATTTTTTAGGCATTTCATTTTTTTGTTGTTTTTAACCCAAAGAATTAAAATAATATATTTTTTAGGAGGAATTATTTTTATTTTCTAAATTAAAAAAACACGATTGTTGGGTGACATCCCTCTGCATTTAGTAGGGTCATGGGGCATGAATCCACTACTAAAGGGTGATAAGGGTGTAACACCTACCATTTTCCTTTGTGAAATCATATTTAGTATTAATTATTTATAGGTAAATATTATGTTTGTTTTGGAAAGATATGGGATTTTATTTGAGAAATAAATATTGATTTACCTTGGAAGAATATATGATAAAATCCTTTTAATCCTTCTATTTCGTACTTAGTCAGGAAATGTTTGACGAATTTTAGGGATAGTTATTTATGTGATTTTTTTGAACATTGGGTTTTTCAATTTAATTTTCAATATGAATGTTTCATAAGCATGTTTACCCATTTTTTGAATTACACATCCATGTGCTAACCAGTTGAGTTTATGTTAATGTCTAAATGTGAGATGAATTTCTTGTCATCTTCTTAATGAATATGTGGTCTTTAAATTTTTTTATTTTGATTTATATATAATGAAAATCATCAGAAATGGTCATAATTTGAATAAAAATACGTTATTTTTATATAAATTTGTTAATAGATGAAATTAAACTCATAAAGTTAGTATATTCCCACATTTTCATATCCCAAATTGTATGATAATTTCACAACTATATAAAAAAAATATCTTAAAACAAAAATTCTTTCTTACTACCATCATAAATGTTTATCCTATGTTAAATTTAATCATCATAAATATATGGTTTTTAGGCCCTTAATTGAACATTGATCATCTACGTGATTGCGATCAATGACCTCAATATGTCTATATAATTATTGACATCTATCCTTTATTCATAACCTTATTCTTCCATTTGGAATCCTATTTTTGTTTTCATAAAATTGACTTTTATTTACCATTACAAATTTATAAATATTATCTTATTAAACCGTTTTATGATTTTTAATTTCAATAAATATATTTTTAAATATCCATCCTGTGATTATAGAGATAATGTTCAAATTGAGAGAACACTATTAAGTAAAGGTGTGGATGATGTGAAAATTGTATATATTAAAAGAATAAAAAAAAATTTAGTTTAATGGAAATTAAATAGATAAATATATTGAATTACATACAATATATAGTTTCTTTTATACCTTTTGGGACATCCCATAACAAGTTTAGCCAAACTTTAACAACCTTTGATATATTTTCTCGTTACAATATAGCCGTTAAATTTGATGGGGTCAATAGTATCAACTACAATATATGATATATAAATTTAAATATAAATATAAATACATATATATATATATTCATTATTCAATACAAATTATTGAATATATTTAGTAAATAATCAATCAAATTTTCGTAATGTGATTTTATTCATAAAAAATATGTCTTCATTACACATGATTTTTATTTCTCTTTATAAAAAAATATTGTGATAATTTTTGTGATCATTATTTAAAATTTACATTATGAAATTTTATTCATTTTTGGAATCATAATTTGGGATTATACTTCTAGAAAAAATTTTATTTTTATGAAAATGTTGATTTTTTGGTGAATAGTGAAAAATACCATTTTTGGTAAACATTATTTTCTTTCATGAAAAATAATTACATTAAATGTCGCAATATGTTTTGAATTTTTTTTCAATTATCCTATTTATTATATAATCATATAAATTATTTTTAAATGGCCTTATTTTTTGTTTAATTAAAAAATTTACAGGGTTGAAAAAAGGTTATTTTAACTATTTTAATATGCATAATGTTTTTTTAAATAATAAAAATAATCCGTTTGGGGGAATTTATTTAATAAATTTTTTAATTCTTATGTATATAAATGTTAATTATGTTTTATTTAATAATTATTATTAAAAATTGAGTAAATATAGAATAATATTTTTTTAATAATATTCTTAAATTTATGTTGTCTCACTGCCTCTACAGGATTTATATTAAATTATTCTTCTTACATTTTTTGAATTTAATTATTAATAATGAATTAAATATTTTGAATAAGACTAATTTGTAATTTCTAATATTGATATTAAAATTTTAACCACAATTATTAGTTAAAACAATAAAAATTAATTACAACTCCTAAGGTAAAACGATTTTAGAGAGGGATTAAACATTAATCTTGAGAGGAAAAATGAAAAACAAACATGTATATAACAATTCATGAAATATTTCGACCCTTATTACATAAGGATATGTTTTTATTATATTTTGGGACACATATCCATGATCGTTACCTATATTATAAGTAATGTAACAAAAAACACAAAGATGGACCTTTTTTAGTTAATTTTTAAAAAGAAATGGGATTGGGGAAATTCATATGTTCTATTATAATTATATTTTTGAAATATAATTGTTTTCTTATCATAATAATTTATCTATATTTTTTGGAGAATAATTAGTTACATAAAATACATAAGAATTACTAACACTATAATTATTTAGTTAAATAAAAAAATATAACTCATTCTAAAATTAATAAATGTGAAGTAAATTGAAATAATTATTGTACTAAAATATTTATTTAGATTAGTATATAATTATAATCAGATATACGAATAATATATTCTCATTGCATTTTTTATTGATACTTTTTAAATCAAAATTAAATGAAAAATATCAATCTTTATATTAATATTAATTTATAGTAATTGATATTTTATTTAATTATTTCCAATTACTATAAATCATATATTATGTCAACTGATTTAATAATGTTAACTAATAGAAAATTTGTAACAAAAATTTACCAACTATTATTTTTTTAATAATATATTTACCCATAATTACTAAAAAAATTTATAGGCATGTTAGAGATAAAGTAGTGTTTTTGATCAATACATGTGCATATATTAAAATTAATTTCAAAATAATAGGATATTTTTATTTTAAATTTTATAAATCACATTTTGAATAATTTTTTGTAAATTAATGAATAATTTACACATCAATTTAGTCATAGTGTAACCATTTCTTGTAAAAAATTAAAGTTACTGTAAATAAAATATAAAATATAAAATTATAAGAAAACTAAAGAGTTTATTAAGTAATGTTTAAAATGTGTTATTGATTGAAATTTTGTTGGATTTATATAAAATATCACACTTTAAATCTTTTAATTAACAATTTTGGAGATGCATTAATTATTTTTTAAAAACCATTAATGAAAACATTTGAGTATTTATGATAATATCGTTTCTCCTCAACAACAAATGGACACTAACATGGCTCACTTATTGACTCCTATAAGTCCAATGGTATCATCCAAATCCTTCTAAAATTTCTTCAAAACGTTCAAAATCTCATCCTATATTCATCTATTTCTGAATATATCAATCCAAGGAAGTCCTCTGATTCATTGAAAAATGAGTAACCCGATGAATATGTAACATTCATCAATGAGCATTTTTTTGTTTTTATTTTAGAAAAACTGTAAATTATTATTATAACATTAATATATAATAAACTATGATCCATAAGTTTAATTAGATTTTTATGTTAATTTTATGACCTAAAATCACACACAATTCCATGAAATGGGTTACGAAATCAATATTTTTGTGTGTAGGGGGCTACCTTCTCATGAACTGATGTCATTTGTTTTTTCATTTCCAACTCTAAATGTTGGGAATAATGATTTATATAATGATTTTAAATGATATAAATAATTTTATTATACCTATTTAGTTATTATATAAAATATAGCTTTTTTGAATTCTATACCTTATGGAATATGATAACGTCACTCGTTTATACAATTGACTACCCCCTTTCAAAGCGATGTGAAGAATTTTTAAAACATTTGTTACAATGAAGGTAATAAAGTTAATGATAATAAACATATATAATATAAACTATATAATTATTATATTCACAAAATAATTTTTCTATAAATATAATAAAACATTTTGTTATTTAATTTTCACACATTGAAAAAATGATAACATCAGTTGTGGATGTGTGGACTACATCCTCCCCGAAGCTATGTGATTTATTTTACATCTAAGTAATGATATATATATATGTATGTATGTATGTATGTATATTAAATTAAATATAATTTCATTTATGATATAATTATCATTATTTAAAGATAAAATATTATATTTTAACTTTACAAAATGATCATTCAAAAATGATCACATTACTCATGCATACATCTGGACTTCATTCTCTATAATCATAACGTTACATCATTTTTCATAACCAGAATTTATTATTGGGTTTAAAAGTATAATTTATGTTAAAATTTTATAATAACTTAATCATTATTATTATTATTTTATTTTATTTATTTATTTTTTGACCATAGTCAACATACGAATGTCATTTTTCATTTATAAGCCGAATAGTGCCAAAACATATGACATAAACTTAATTGTTATGTAATTATTTATAACTTTTTTATAAGTGAATAAAATGTAATAATAAAATTGTAAATGGTTCTAAATAATTTAAGTAATATGCATAAGATAATTTTTTATGAATATAATGAAGAAGTGTGACAAATCAGACTCGAGGTAAGAGTTTTTTCTCATCACAGTTTTATATTGATATATATTCCCTATCCAACAATTATTTTATTATAAATTATTTAATTCTAATGAATTTATTTTTTGTATAATTATAAATAAATTTATCATTATTTACAATTCCATTTGGTGTATTCCATTCATGTAGTTTTTGGATTCAATGTTGCAAAAGTGGTAAGGGATTTGTATCTCAGTTTCCCTTCATTGAGATGTACAGTTTGTTACAAAATAAACATATATTACAATTTTTATATAATACACCTATTACATATTATATCATGAACCACATTATTTTTATGAAATTATATGTTTCATTTTATATTTTTCTTTCATGGGGATTTTGTATCAATGGGACCAAAATAGTAAGGGTCCATTGTTCTAAGTCCTCGTTTATCGAGATGTCTTATAATTATGCACCCAACGTTGATATACTGTTAACCATAACTCAATAAAGTCACTAATTATTTTATTATATGTATATTAATGATATATAAATTTTGTTCTACAATTTTCTCACCCATTGGTAAATAAAATATTTTAGAAAATGTTTTTATGACAATATGAAATCATTTCTCTCTTCGGTCAGAAATATCATTTCTTCCAAAGACATACTTTCTAAATATGATTTAAATTTTTTTTAAAAATTATTATGAAAGAAAAATGATATATTCCTTTTTAAATGTTTTAATTTATTAGAAAAATTAATTTTTAAATTTTTTAGGTTCTTTTTCAATGAAAATAATTTTAAAAATGTTTTATGTTTTAAAAAGGAGATTTTTCAAAATGAAATAGATATTTTACTCAATATTGATTTAAATAATATTTATATGGTATTTATATTAATCAATTAAAACAAACCTTTAATCGTAATCCAATTTTTATATGTATTATTGGTTCTATAATTCTTCATTTAATGGATGGATTATGATTTTTTTCAATGATATTGTTATGTAATCCATTTCATTTCCACTGGTTAATAATATATTGACGTTATTAGTATGGACCATGTTTCATTTCCATAGGTTAATAATGTATTAATTATATTTTTTTGGAACCTATTTCATTATTGTATTTTAATCACATTTCAAATATACTTATAATAAACCTATTACCATTCCAATTTTTAATAATGTTATAAAATGAATAATTAATTTTTTTATGAGTTTTATGATGGATGATAAATGTTTGTTATTTAGGTTGTGGTTCTTATAAATATTACATGACGGGGAATAAAATTTATTTCTAAATAATATCATTACATTTTACATGATTGGTCATCCAAGATAGTGATTGGTGATCCCGTTATAAGTTATATGATGGGGTGGTTGAGATAGATTCAGGTGAGCCCATTATAGCTTATACGATGAGTGGGACCAGATAGAGCTCCATTGAATTGGGAAATGATTATATTGAAATCAATATTTATAGTTATTATAATTAAATGGTTTTAAATGGTATTATGAATATAATTCTCCATGTTACTAAAAATTGTTTAATTTTTTGTGGGTTTATAATATTTCTTATTATCAAGATTGATATCACATTGATCATTATTATTGATTCCGATGAATAATTCTTTTTCCATGTTTTTATTTTTTTTATAAATTTATTGATGGGTATAAGTTCTTTTATGATCCTATAATACACTCTAATTCTTTCAACATACCATTATATGCTTCTTATGATCGATTATGACATTTAGTTACTAGTTTTTATATTTAACCTTACTGAGCATTTAAGATCACCCTATATATGTTTTGTTTCCCATGGGTTATACATAATGAAGCTGAACAAATTATGAATATAAGGGAATTCATATGGATGATATTCATGATGTAAATTGAAACAAGTTGAGGTGGGAATAATAGTAAATGACTTTTATATTTATTAACCATTGTATCATTAATCCTAGTTAGTATGAGTTCATCCAATTTCAATAATACTATAATTCTAAATGACCATAGGTATGTAATTCCTCAAATATTTTTCATTACTGTTTTATGTTTTTATTTTTGAAAATTTCCTCACTTTATTTTGTAAAATTTTAAAATGTATTAATTATGAATTTGGAACATGTTCTGAGAGTGTGGGTTTTGGGCTGCTATAAGAATTTTAAAAGGACACATATTCTTCACTTATTTAAAAAATAGTAAGCCATATAACTTGATAAAAACCAGACTATTTCACCTATAAAATTAATTATCCACATTTTATATGTGTCTTTAATCATAATAAAAATACACGGATAGATAATAGTGGATACAATGAAGTTTTTCAAAATGAGAGATAATTTCTATAAACAATCACTTTCTTTTGAACTTTATTATATGTCCTATAAATAATTTATATTTATCAAAAATTGGTAACATAAGTATCCTATATAATTTAAAATATTATCAAGATTATATAAGAGAAATTTCCAACCCAATTTCTTATCAAATGAGGTGTGAATGTATCGTTGTGCATACATAAGTCTAACCCTCTCCCCATAAATATACTATTCATTTATAATCAGTATATTTTATTAATGGGAATTATGATAGTTTTAATTATTATATATTATATTTATGATTGAATTATAATACTAGAATTATAATATCATATCAACCGTCTTACCTCTGAAACTATTGGGAAATGATAATGTTGCTTTTGTGTATGTGTGGACTACATCCTCTTTGAAGAGATATGACTATTTAATTTACATTATATTTTAAATTGATTTTAATAAGGTTGTATTTGATGAATATATATATTTTCTATTATATAAATATTATCTATTATTGGTTAATATTTATTCACCTTTATTTCATTCCATTCATCAAAAATCTAAAAAAAATGTTCATGCATTCGTACAACTTTCCATCCTAATTAATGATGCATTTAATTATACTTTCTATTACATTATTTGGATAAATAAAAATATGTATAAAATGATTATATAAGATATTTATATATTTATAAAATATCTATATATTTTTTAACCATTATTAATGTATAAGGACATAAACAAACAAATGAAAACATATGTGAGAAATTATATAGTTATCACTAGGATGTTCCATTTGACAAATAATTGTTAATAAAATGGTTATAAGAGATTACAATTAAGTAAAATATGATATGATATATAATATTGTGGTTCTATAATATTTTTTTCAAAAAATATATATTTATATTATAGAATTTTTATACACTTAAAAATGAAGTCAGGCATGATGTAAGGTTTACTCACCTCACTTTTACATCCATGGGATATATGATACATTCACCACTTATTTCATTTATGTGGGACTTATAAAATGAAATTTATAAGTTATATCATGAATAATATTATCTTTATGTAATATAATGATTCAATTTATGTTATTTTATCATTGGGGATATGATTATAAATTATCCATTGTACTATATCTTTATTTCCAAACATCATTATTATTCCAGATTTTTTATTTTTTTAGTCACAGCTGAGGAATGTTTCAATTCAATGTCCATAGTAATAAAAATCCTATCAAAAATGTTTTTACTATTATGAAATTATTTTCTTAATTTCATTTTTATTATTTATTTACTTTCTAAAATTAATTTTTAATAATTCTTTCTATCTTTTTCCGAACATGGATCATTTTTAATTTTCTTACAAAAGTATGGGGAAAATATTCCTATAAAATATCAAGTAATAAATTATCACCACTATCATCAATAAAAGTACCCACCATCTTCTTAAACTTTTTATTTTTAAAAAACTACATGACTCCTTGGAAGTTTAGAGCATTCCACGGGCAATCAGGATTACAATTGAGATGGTTAATGACATCATAATGAAGAGTAATGGAATTAAAATAATGATTAATGTTGGTTTAGAAAATATGTAGAACTAAATGGATTATATTATTATCATAATGTTAAAGAAGAAGAATTAATTTTATGTTTTTACCTGTGATCTCATATTAAGGTTTTTTTCCTCTCATGTCCCTTGGGGTTATTATTTGGGGGATTCATCAGTTTATTTATATCATCCCTTGGTCTAAGTTATAAGGACCCTATTTTTTGTTGGTTACTTATCCTTGAATAAGAATTCCTCCTAGAGAATCTTAAATTTGGTATTCTAAATGGATCTATAGATCTCTATAGAAGAGAATTGGAATGTTTTCATGTCCCATTTGATGGTTGTAAATGAAATATTACTCTTCAAAAGTGGAAGGTTTTGATTAATTTATGATATAAAAAACTGTATATATTTGTATATGTCGTAGTGGATAATAAAAAATCATATAAATGATAATTGTCTATTTCAATAAGACCTATTCAAAATATAATAGAAGGATAATTCAAAAAAAACTGGGTATTCAAAAGAGCAGCCTTCTAATGGAATACATAGGATCCCCATGTCTGGATGAGAGAAATAAAAAATATCTCCTTAATAATATGTTATGTCTTATTATGTCTTGTATAATTTACTAAAAAAATAAATTTCCCCCTTTTGAAGGTATGATCACATAGATGAACATGGTTTATGCAAAGATTTAGGTGCATGTTTTCTCAATGATAAATCTTTTGAAGGGTAATATTGATTGAATTTAAAAAAGTATTAATGCAATCCTTTTATACCAAAAAATTGAGGGAAAATACTACTAGTCTCGTGGAAGTAATTGGAGATATCTCTTTTAGTGTAGGATAAACCTGAGAGGTATTTCTAACTAAGTGAAATTCTTTAATGAATTACTCACATGAGAGGTTATCAAATGTAAATAATTGTGGGAATGATTCGTTAGATGTAGAGATGGGTAGACTAGAGTATTTCATATGAGAACATTAGAAAACATTCATAGATGCCATAGTATATGAGAATGAATATTTAATGGTTGGATGATATGGGGTCGTTGGTGATCGAGTGAAGTGATATTATTTATTGGATAGATAATGGGGTGGTTTAGAGCCTCTTAATTTCAGGATACTCATGGATGAAGATATAGATTAATAAAAAATTAATCCAACAAAGGTTCATTACAACCACACTTGATGTGGATAAAAAACCCTATTGGATGATTTTTCCTCATAGATGAACCAGATATAAGCATGTTCATGGATTCTATGATAGGAGATTTTACTTCTATATATTTATCAAGATCATCCATCCTAGTCATCATATGGATTAGTGGGAATGATATTTATGGTGGAAATATATCTTTACCAAGATAAACTTTATCATTTAGAAGTTATGTAAAAATTCCATCCACACAGAAGAAGTTTTTTAATGAATGGGGGTCAACCTGGTTTGGAGGTGCATGTAATATTAGAATTAGTGTGTTTAATCTATGTATCACTTATTGTTTTACGTTTGTTGGGATCCATTTTTATGGGAGATAGTAATTAAAAGGGTGGTTCTTTGGAACATTTCGGATATTTATAAGAGTTCATCTCTATCTTGTTTGAGGTTATAGAGACATGGGCTGCATAAATCATAATTCATATTATGGTGTTTGCATTGATTTTTTTTACGTTATAGGATATGATGAATAAAGGTATAGAATGGATTAATAATTAATTTAAACGTCTTAAGATTATACTTTTTCCCTGATAGAGGATCATGTTCCACTTATTCATATAATTGAACCAAATGATATTGATACATGTACTTATTTCCATAGTTTCATGACCCAGCAAAAGTAGATCTATTGGGATGTAGATCATTTTGAACCCATATATTATTGGGAATAAACTCATTTTGGGTGGCTCATTATTTTTTTGGATCTGTGATAGGAGGAATCCTTTGGTTGCTATAGAGTGTTAGTGGTTATTTATGTTTCCATGATTTATATGGACCACGTAATGTATTCAGGGAAGAGACATGATCCATATTCCTTGACATATCCTTAGGAAATATTTACAACATCCAAACTATAGAAATAGATTCCATTCTAAAATAATAGTTAGTCTAATTTGGGAATCCAATATCACACTGTTCTACATAACTTATCTAATAAATTGGTGAATATTTTTCATCATTAATGATACGAAGACCCCTCAATCCTTAAGGGGGGGGGGGGTTACTTCACTACTAACATCCTTATTAGGAATGGTACCCATAATGATTGTATTTTTTTAACCAGATCCTTGAAACCTTATTTTTATTTAATTTCTAAAGGTGCTTCTTTGGGATTACATCACATATGACCACCCGGAAAGGTTAATATATTTTGGAATAAATAATTATTTTTAGTGATATATAAAATTATATTTATGTTATACATCATAAACAGAATTTACTACAATCACAACTCATTAATTTTTTGAAGCATAAATTTCCATTTTACATGGTTATATTCTGTGAAAAAGATTTATTTATTATGTGCATAGTTTTTTATAATAAAAATTGATTTTCAAGGAAAAGTTTTAGATTTAACAAGAAATTTACAATTATATTTTTATAATAATTTCATATATATCAAAAAATTTGAATATTATAATAAATATGTAGTCTAATGATATTATTGATCATATTTACTTGGATGGGATCTGATTATTTTTAATTGGGGAATATATTTCTATTCTGAATGACAGTTCATCCAATGTATAAAATTATTGATTGTTAAGGATTGTTGATTCAATTTTATTATTTAACCATATGGAGAATGAATGGAAATTTTATGTTATGTTAATGGCAAAAAATATACCCTAAATCAATGTTTAGGTCTCATGAGACTGAAAAGATTAGTTTTTTGATGTGGTCTTGCACATTTGTGTCGATCTCATTGCATTGGGACGTGATTATACATTCGGATGTCCGCTATGAGGCCTCAACGGTGGGTTTTATATGTTTAGTATTATGAATTCCATAATTATGAAATAATATATTTATTTCAATGTGATTATTTAATTAATTATAATATAAATGGATAATTTTTTAGATCATATTTTTATTTAAATATATTTTTCTATCAAAATTTATACTAGGCAGAATATTCTAAATTTTTTGTTTATGTGGAATTTGTTTTAGTTTTATACCTTTACATGTTAGTTATTATTATTTATTCAATAGAACTTATATTGTATGTATACCCTTAAAAATAATTTGATCTCACCCCTTTATTATGTTTCAATTTCCCTAGGATCCCATGAAGTGTTTTGAATTGATATTCAAGGATATTAAAAGTGGAATAATAGTGTACCCAATGAAAATAAATTGTGTTTTTTACGTTTTCCAAATGTAATGTGGATTTAATTTATATATCCAGTGTAATAATATTACTAAATTATTCAGTCCACTTGGATTTTATTTCTCTTATGTAGTTCCGATGTAACAAAATTAACATTGGATTTAGGCTACTGGTAACTTGGTTTTTACATTTGGAATCAGATCAATTGATGTATAAACCTTGGCATGTAGATTTATGAAAACAATGATTATATCATATAACCCTCTGATATACTTTGAGGATAATTTAATGTATATATATTCATCATAACTATTTGGTAATAACCATGGATAAACTTTTAAATAATAAGGTCATATAGATTTAGAAGAATGTGTCATGGATTACATATCCTTTGAATTATATTTCATGATTATTTGAGAGATCATAATGATCGTTATAGTTTGATTCTTAAAAATTTATTTTTTATTTTGTTTAATGGATGAAACATGGAGGAATCAATTTAACAATGACTGTGATGGAAAATTTGGTGATTATGAGGAACAAAATTTGATGATGATTGGAGAGAAGTATATTGTGATTATACATAATTATTTATCATGGTAGATGATAAAAAATGTAATCTTTGATGATATTACTAATGCATCAAATTGGAGTAAATTATAATTTTATTAAAGTTCACATGCTAATTATCATAGGGCTTAGAATGTTTGGAATTATTTTTATCATGAATATAGGTGGAGGAACCCAAATTAATACTTTAAATGGGGGAAATGATATTTTATTTCTGGATATAAAGGGTATAGTGGTAAAAATGTCTATGGAATTTAATGTCTTTTATTTTGGGATTTTATTCATTATCCATGTCCATTCTCTAAATAGAGGGTTAATCAATTGACCAAAGAATTTCCATTATTATTAATGGTTATGAAGTATAAATTTTAATGGATTTTCATTTTAGAAGTAGTTTTATCAATGGTATCCTAGTTGAAGGATTCATAAAACATCTAAATATTTCCACTCAGTAGTTCTTATCTATGCATTATAATGTATATATTAAATGGTACTAATAATAAAAAAATTTAATTTATTGATATGGTAATAATTTATTGAATCACATTATTGAGGTACAATTAAAGCATAATATGTGTTTGATATTAGGATAAAATTATATTTTTTTCTAATGATTAGTCTATCTTTGATATAAATTTAATTACATAAATACCCATTTTGAGGTTTTATGTGGTGATTTTTTACCAAGATATTTTGGGAGAATATTCGGTAATAAAAACCTTTGGTTTAGTAAATTATTTTTTGAAAAGTTTATTTTGGTAAAAATTAATTTATATTCTGTGTACATAACTTAAAATTTTCTTAGTAAACATTAATTATATTAAGACTTTGTGGTTCAGTTACTTGTGAACTATTAGGATAAATGTTTTAGTATATTATGGGAATATATATTCTAGAAAAACATAGTGTCTTAAAAATTGATTTGATGAGTAGTTTTATTTTTTTAGTAAGTTTATGATATATTTTGGAATGATATTGTTTTTAAGGAAAATTGAATTTAGAGTGGAAAATAGTCACGTCTATTGAGTTCATGGGTCTTAAACCCACAAGTGAATGTATAAAAGGATATTGTACCTAAAATTGGAATATGTATAACAACCTTTTATTTTCATACATAGACAATAAATCACTTTTAAAGAATATTTAATAAATTACACAAACTAATTCCCAAATACAATAAAAGTTTAGTGCGTTTAGAAACATGGATACATGATCATTAGTACATAAGTAAGATAAATTATCTCGCACTATGTTATTCATGACTAGAACCATTCATAAAAACATAAAAAATAAAATAGAATATCATAACATGGGTATGTTAACATAAAAAAGGGGTGAGATCATATTCTTAAAAAGGGTAAACAAGGGAGACATGTGTGCATAAACAAGAGAATAGTGGAATGAGAAGTGTGATAAAAAAATAAAATATCATACCATACATTCTAAATATCCTAAATAAAATTATGGCATATTGATTGGTAGTTCATAAGAAATGAATCATAAGAAAATAAAGGACACAATGAATTATTTATTACATAGGAATGAAACATGGAATTTTTTAAAACACATATTCTTATAATATGATTTCCATAGTTTCTAAGGAATTGCTTCCAAGAACATCTTAATAGTATGGGTTCACTCCACATTCCGTAATGATAGCCATGGTTCACTTCCATGGAAATATAAGTAGCATGATATTACTCCCCATAGCAGCTTGGTAGTCATGGTTCACTCCGATGTCTATCATAATATCCATTTTTACTCCCATCACCATGTAAGTCTATCTCATGAGGTATAAATTATTACCCAATGCTTGGTAGGGAGATATAAGTCCCACCCATCTCATAATTAAATCACACATACATGTACCACAAGACCATAAATAATATTATTATAACCCATGAAACAAAATTGGTATTATTTTACATGTAATCATATCATAACCTATGAAAAAAGATACATGTTTAATAATTATTTCATAAAATTCATCACTCGTATAGTAGAAATGGAATTCATTAATATATAACCTCTAAAAGAGAAATAGATTTCATAAAAATATATCCTATAAAATATAAACTTATTTATAAAGATAATTACATCATGAAAACCCCA
Organism: Viscum album; assembly: GCA_963277665.1. NCBI lineage: Eukaryota > Viridiplantae > Streptophyta > Magnoliopsida > Santalales > Viscaceae > Viscum > Viscum album. The sequence goes on from OY728157.1 coordinate 1,216,776,254, forward strand.
TTTAAATAAATTATAATTATGTAACCATTAGATCATTCTGTATAATGTAATGAGTAACATAAATATATTTCATCTTAGATGGAAGATAATTTCTAAATATATTTCAAAATAATTTATTCTGTAAAATACAATTTCTTATTTAAAAATGGGGTTTTAATACATAAAACCATTTGAAAATAATTTTCATAGAATTTACCATGAAAAACTATAAGGAAGAGTTGAAATAATTTTGTAAAACAATATCCTTTAAAACATATAAAATAATATTAAAAACTTTTTTTAAAATAGTTTTTCCTTGAGAACATATATAGAGAGATTTATAAAATTTTGAAAACCATATATATAAAAATATTTTGAAAACTTTTAAATAATCCTTGAAGTCATTTAGAAAACCATTTTCATTGAAAACATATAATATAATCATTAAAATATTTTCTAAACAATATTTTGTGAAAACATATTAAATAATAATGAAAATATTTTGAAAAATATTATCCTTAAAAACATATAAAAGAATCATGAAAAGATTTTAAAAAACAATTTCCATGAAAAATAATTTAAAAATATATAAATAAATCAATAAAAATTATGAAAACAATTTCATGAAAATAATTATCTTAAAAATATACCTCTTAAACATGAAAATAAATCTTAACATAAATAATGATGGGTAAATCCATACATGTTGTATGAGTTAAGAAGATCATTCCTTTTTTCATAGTAAAAGGTTAAAAAATTGACCCATTAGAAAATCAACCTGATGATTCCATTAAAAAAAAATTAAATGGAAAAGGGAATATATATTGAAAATATTATAATATAATGGAATAATATTCTTGGAAATAGTATTTATAAAGCCTTATTTTGACGGAATACAGATTTATGAATGAAGAGAGGGTAATGTTAGGGATTATTAAAAACATTTTCCTTACTATCATCTGTACCAAATAGTAGAAATGTTTTATAAATAAATTAATATATGATGAATAACATTATTATAATATAATTAATGAATTTTCTTGAGATTTTGATTGTATTATTAAAATAGAGGAAGGATAATCATAAAAAATATCCAAAATATATGAGTCTTTTTTAATACACTCTTATCACTTTTTATATTTGAGCCATACGCACATGTAATTTGGTGAAATTAAATCAATATTAAATTATAATGAACTGAATTTGATTAAATATATAACATTTCAAATGGATTTATTTACACCTCAAATTAAATTCTAGGTGTAAAATAAAACATGTTTCTCAATAAATGAAAAATTAAGGCAAAACTGTCATTCCGATTTGGTATCTTTTGAAATAATATCCAAATAAAAAAATATCATAAAATGGATATGTAAATGCACATAAATTTAATTATAATAATAATTTAATACATCCTTGGTCAGTATACACACCGCTTAAAAGGTATGTGTGGTGAAAAAAGCATATATCTTATAGAAATAGAAACTGAGATGAAATCCCATTTCCATGTGTCTTGACTATTTTCATACTCATTCAAAAATAGTATATAATATATATAAATTTATTATAAATTATTTAAATAACCATATTATAATATTAAATAACCAATATGGTTTTATTATAAACTTATATTACCCTCTTGTTAACAATCCACTGTTAAAGTATCACTTCGGGTAATATTTGCTTTATTCTCTTTGCATGTTCTTAATTTGTTATATACTTTTTCTGTATACATATTTAAAGATTTATTGAATGTACATCACGATATAAATATCATTTATATTATGTATATGTGTATGAAAATAAACAATAATGTATTGAAGTATGATATGGAATACATCATTCATGGAGACGGTAAATTGTACATACGTATGAACATTGTTTCTATTTTTATTATCATATTAAAAGAAAGAAAAAAATGACAAAGATGTAAATGTATACATTATAATTATAGTATAATTATTATATATATATCATATCAATTCTCTTAAGTAATTCTTAATACATTCTATTTACTTTGAGAAGAAATCACATCGCTTTGAAAGGGTGGTAGTACACACTTATTCAAATGTAATTTTCGTATTTACACCAGGTGGAACAAATGAATAGATTTTATTTAAAAGTATTAAATAATATAATACATAAAATATAATATATAAAATATAAATTTTTTTCCATCATATTTTCCTCCATGATTGGAGGTAATGTAAAAATGAACAAACATCATTTCGTGAGGTGGTAGATCGTCGTACATGTAAACAATATGTTACTTACCCATTAGATGGAGGTGTATGTAATTGTATGCCAAAACCATATAATAAAAACATAATATTATTTTTAGGATAATTTTTTTGTAATGAAATCCCAAATTAAAATTTGGAGGGGTGGAAAAATAAAATAAAATAAATGATCTTGAGAAAAGATGACACCTCTTAATTAGATAAATCCTCTTAGTGTGTGACAAAAGGCTTCTTTGATTACATTATTCTATATAAGAGGCTTCAATATGGAAGTTATGGATTTTGGGAGAATATTTGGTTTGATTTTGGATGATCAAATTTTACTTTATAGGTTTTATTAAGAGTAGGAGATGGCAGCCTTTTATAGGGATGAGAATGGACACATGTGGTATTTTATAAAAACAACTTAGGTGATCCAACATTTTTACTAGAAAAAGTAATACTGGACAAACTATAACAAAATAATTTAAATTTAATGGATGAGTAATTTTCTGAATATACATGTTTTAATAGTTTCTATGTTGTCTTGGGTCTGAAATTTATGGTTTAGAATATTATGAAGATATTTTTTCCCTTAAATGTAGTAATATTTTTTCCACTTTCACTAATTATATTGTTAAAAATAGTTTAAAATATTATAAATTATAAATTATTATTATTCAAAATATGGTATTCTTTTTTATATATTATAGTAATAGAAGTAGAATAAATAAATTAAAAATATTCCCACTAATAGAATAATGGTACATGTTTTAAAATTAAGAGTGTCCAAATGTTTTCTAGGTTTTTATAGAACGTTTTTATGTTAAAATGATTCCAATGACATAAATTGGATTAATTTATAAAAATATGATATAAATAAAATTTAAATGAATTTAAAATATAATTGTACCTTTTAAAAAATCTATAAGAAAATGATGTTTTTAATTAAAATATGTAATTTTTTATTTTGGATCCAAAAAATAAATTTCTCAGAAAAATCCAAAAAAAATTTACCTATGATAATTAAGACATTATAAATTAAAAAAGATAAATTATTTTTTCAAATTCAGTTTTCAAATTTGTCAAAAAATATTTTTTTATAGAACTACATGGAAAGTAGTTTAGTTGAGAAAATATTATTTTTAACCACATTAGGACTTTGCCAAAAATTATATCAATCGCCATCAATTTTGTTTATTTATATAATAAAAATTATAAAAAATACTATACAAGTATTTATCACTATTAATATAACTATGTTTTAGGGCTATATTATTAAAAATTCATTTAAGTTATTTTAATAATAAAATGATGTTTCATAGATACTTGATGTTGTGTGTAATATATGCCAAGTGAGTGTTGTTTTTAGTGAAATACAAGAAGGATCCATGTGAATGGAATTTTTTACTTAATGTATTGAAATAAATTAGTGAAAATTAATTCATTGAAAAAAAAATTATTTAATAAAATCTCATGGTATTATATTCAACACCGCCTAAAAAGAATTCCCCCCTCAAAATTCACATAGGTTATCAAAGGTTTAATACATTAATGTTTTATCCACATAAACCCACATAGTAAAAAAAATGTAAACTAAAACATCCTTTAAAATGAGATATATAGAAACATAATAGTTACCCAATGTAAAATATAACCGTCTTTCCACATATGAGAAGATAACATGGGAGTACATATTGAACACGATGAGAAAGCGTAAATATATATAGGGAGTGATTTAGGTCATAAATCCCCATTAGGTGAATGATAAATTAAATGTTGAGGGACTCAAATTCACAAATCTAGGTTGATTTATAAGGCCATTGGTTCAAAAAATGTAACATTTTTAGATAAAATACTTTTTAATTGAAAACTTCGAGAAGATTGAGTAATTATTGATATATTTCTATAATAAAAAATTCGTATTTTGGTTGTTCTTTTATCAAGTTATAATTCATTCATTCCCTCATAGAATCTATTTCCATAAATTAAATTTGATTCCTAAAGTGCTAAAATACACATTTAGTAGTACTCTTTACCAAGAGGCCCTTTGGGCCAAAAAATGGGATTTCAAGCCCTGTATTTAGGCCACTTTCCCTTGGGCCTTCATACTATGTAATGGGTCTCCCTCTACCCAGTCTTAAAGATTTATTTTATTTAAATAATAATGCGATTTTATGGCCCGAACATTTTAAAAACCATATAAAAAATAAAAATAAAAAACATTGTAAAGAAAATTCATGAAATATGATTAACTTTGATTCCCCGTATATCATAAAGAATATCATTGTTTTCACCTTACATAAATGTGAAGACACTCATAATATATTCTCTTCAAATATGTTAATAACATAAATTACCATAAATACATCTAGAAAACATGTATTCTTATGTATTCCAGATATTATTGGATATATTACAAAAATGAAAAAAAATGATCTTCATCCATGATAGAATAAACATCATGTCAAATTATCCATAGTTAGTTAAAATTTAATTAGTACTATCTAATTTACATAAATTCAATATATCCTTATCTAGACAATGTTATCATAATATAAAGAACATATTATGTTTTATCATTCCTTTAATCTTGTTTTTTTAATTGATATCATCTTTCCATTGAATTACTTTTCTATTTTATTGGAATAGTTTAATTTTTTCATTTAAATTTGTAGCAGAATATCATAAACTGAAAAATCTTTATATATTTCACCATTCATAATTCTTGATTCCAAATAAATACAATTTCTATTATTCCACTTCATAATTATTCCATTAACAATGATACCTCATTATATTACAAAATACCTTATTAGTTTTACAATTTATCTATAGTCTCTTGAAAATCCACAATGTAAAAATTAATCACACCACCTTCCTAGTTCCCTTAAAGAACATTCATCTTGAGACATTGAGTTGCATAATGACCATTTAATCCTCACATAAATCACTTATCCTTAGATTGTTTCATAAGGAGGTCAATGTTATCATCAATTTTGTTAACCAAACTCTTTATTTTTCCTATATTGTCACTTATATTGTGTCCTTTTAATCTACATTGAAATAATCTATTGTTTCTCTAATACATTGACATAGGTGACTATTTCTATGTTCATGACAAAAATGAAACATACTATTATTTCCTCTATGTTCTCCATTACCCTAACTCTCAGTGAACTCCATGCATATCTTCCATGGTGAGTCTGAGAATTCTATAAGGTACGCATTGTTAATCATGTTCCATGAAAACTGACTAGGCATGATCACAACATCATTCACTCTAGTGATAATCCCTCTTAATATTTTACCAGAAAACCATCCAACACATTGAAAATTAATCTTGTACGTTCGGGTTAATGAAATTGAATAAACCATATGTAGAGCATTAGAATTATATATTAAAGCATAAAACCCCATAGTTATGAATAGAATTATATATATGAAGTCTAAATGATGACACCTTCCATAATCTACAACACATTAGTTTCATCATAAGTTACTCATAGGCAATATATTTTTAAATCATTCATGATGGTTCGTGAAGATTTTGTTAATTCCCAAAGCATACCCCCTATGATCGTCAAACTAGGTGTGCATAAAGGTTCATTGTCTTGTACCAGATTACCCTTATATAGGATAGGAATATCTTTTTGGATTTATAAACCCTAGGTACATCTATACGAGAGCCACATCAACATGTATTATTGAGACATTGATGTTATAAAGACATAACCCCAGTTTCCCAGAGCATGTTCCTTTATACATTACATTGGAATGATTAAAAGAAATCATATACTGAAGGAATGAATAGTTTAGTATATTTGGAAATCCAGATATATACCTAAGTTCAACATTATAAATTGAAATGGAAAACAACATATAAATTCCATTGGGAACATCCACCACTCTATTATTATCCCTGCAAGTCAATTATTATATACCTCTCCATGTCCTGCGAAAAATGATACACAATAAGGGATGAACTTAGATGCTCATTAAGGGTATCCAATGCTGCAAAATATGCCATAAACATAATCATTAGGAATTATTAATTGTTTAATACACATTCCTTTAAAAATAATAAACATGAACACATTATGGAAGGAATATGAGAAGAGTTATTATATCCATAATAAAATATAACCATGGGTATTCTACTAGTTGAATAACCACATGAACAATGATTTTATTGCTTCATAATGTAGGAAATGAGAATTCTATACATTCTAAAAAGTATCATAAAGGCCTTATTCAGGCCATCTAAAAATTATTAATTCCTCGACCATAGCTATATCAAAAAATTAGAAAGGCCTTGGCTAATTCCATATCTATTTTTCTTAAGAGACCTATCGATGCCTCGAGGGGCGATATCGGGCCGCATCCATCACATAATAAGACCAATGCATTCATAATATGAACAGGGATAATCATAAACAACATATACATTCATATTGAAACTATAATATGAAATATAAATAACTTTCCTTGAACATTATGCTTAATGACTAACCATTTAGAGTATATTGGTAAATGGTTATAAGATAGTACATACACATTAAAAGTAATAATAAACCATTAAATTAAATATGGTAGATGATATCATAAGTATTAATCCCAATAACACATAATAATCAATATGAGTGTTGAAATAGATGAAGATACTATTATAAAATCATCGAGTAATTCTTGAGATAAATAATCTTTTACTTTGAAAACAATAGTTCTTTTCGAAAAAAATTATAAAACCAGAAATTATGTAATATAGAATTTTCATAATAAAATTACTGATTTTTGAATGATATTTTTTTCTGAAAATAGATTATAGAGTTCCATTGAAAAATTGTAAGAATATGAGAAATTCCATTGAGTCATGCATGTATTTCGAGAGGAATTTTTGAATGACCCATTTAAAACATATAATTGTCCATATATAAAGGTAGTATGATGGCTTGTACACCTATATAGAACATTAACACATTATTTTTTTGGAGTACATATTAATGCACTTGAATTCAATTTAGGTAAGTTGATAATAAAAGCAACCATAATAAAAATGGAGGATTGGGTGGGAAACCCTTTCCTTAAGTATGAAGGTGTTCCTAATGTGATCTTAATAACCTAAATAATCAAATTTATGTCCATAAATTAATTATTAAAGAAACTCCTCTATATTTAATTTATTTATTATATCTGTATTTGGTTCATTCATTGCCTTTTTATGGGTTAAGTGATTCAATTTCATTGTTTGATAGCATTTTCTTCCTAGGGTTTTATGATCGATTTACTAATATTCATGTACAGATAATCATGTTGAATGATAATGGTTGTATAGAATAGAAGTTTAATGTTATTAGTTAATAACCAGAATATTACATGGTTATAAAATTCATTTTGTTATTCAGAGTGAATATTGATCATTATATAAAACATTAATGCCAATTTTTAGGTTAATTGACAGTTTATTGATCATAATAAACTCATTTTGATTTAAAAATTAATATTATAATGTCTCAAAATTTCCATGTATTTTATTATTTATATAGAATTATTTCGAGACTGTGAAATCTGACGGCACGTGATTCCAAGGCACGGAGTGCCCGGAATAATCTGTCGAAAAGGTGAAAATCTTAAAATATCATGAGTTAGTAGTTTTCAGAAAAAGTGGAATAACTCTTAAATGGTTGCCCAGATCAAAAATATGAGGGAAAATTTGAGTTCACGATGACGGGTTTACCCTAGTCGTGACATAAGTTTAGTCTGTGCGTGCCTTTAGTGAGAAAACCTGAAAATGGGGTAACCGTAAAAAAAATTATTAAATAAAATTATTTTATTTTTCAAATACTTATAACTCATGAACGGTGAGTCAAATTAATAATATGAGACCATCGATGAACTCGTGAGTGTATAATTTCTTTAGAAAAAAAACAAACATTGGTCAATGCAGGCCACCAGTGGATGATAGTTTTTGGAAGTAAAAACATAAATAATTGAAAATTATTTAATTTAAAAATTCTTAACATCAAAACAGTATCTCAGATTGAAAATCTAAGAGTACATTTGACCTCGTGAGGGCATGTTCCCCTTAGGAAAATCCTAAACACAATCATCATGGGTCGAATGTGACTATTAATAGTTTATTAACTTTTTTAACAGTACGTTCAGTAAACACACGGGTGGCATTTTATATCTTTGGAACCAGTACTCAGATTAAGAATTTGAGGGAACCGTTGAATTCACATCACCTGGATTCACTTATGGGAGGCTTAACATCAACCACAGTTGGTCGGGTGAAAAAGATAATTTTTTCGACAATTAAAAGAAATAATAAAATAACATTTAATTGTTATTTTATTTCTTGTTTTTCCAACCACCCGTTGAGCAGTGGTGGCTAGGACCACGGAGGTGGTCAGTCTTTTAAAATTGGTATATTAATTAACCAGTAACATGTTGGTTTTATAACCAACACTTGTATAATTAATGCGATACATTAATTAAGTCAATTAATGAATTTCAATCACTCCTGGGTGCGTTACTCACCATTTCCCCCCCTCTATTTAAATGGGGATTGGGGTAGAGTTTTTTACACAGCTTCTTCAAGAGAGGAACCTCTAGTGATGTGGCGTGACACCTTCCATAGATATATATGGATTTCTGGGCAGCAATGAACTGGGAGCGATGAACGCCGATAACTTCGCCAATGTGCAGAATCTCCTTCAACCACCATGATGACACAAAAAATTCATGAGGTAGGGTTTGTCATATAATTCAAGAAATTCACTCGTTTCTTCTCGTAGTTCATGAATTTTTGAGTGGTTGATATGGGGGATTTGAATGGGTTTTATCATTATTTTAATTTGATGTACAAATTACCTCCACTTATTATAATTCTAACACGGAGGGCGATGAAAAAATGAACAATGCACAGACCCTCTGTCACTTGTTTTTCATTGTTTTCATTAGATACAGGTTGATCTAACTTGATGGAACCATGAAACCAAGAGGCGCACAAAGAACGTGGCATCCGAGGAGGACAGTATGCAGGATCGAAAAGAAGAACGGACCACCGGATCTGATATGGTGGCTAGAAAAAGAAGTGACGGTGCGACGATGCTGGTGAATGAGGGTGTCCGCTGGCAATCACAGACCACAGTGGAAGAGAGGCAACGTTCGACATCACGGTGGTTGGAAAGGAGGCCGGTAGCGGCCGACCAAGGAGGTGGTGGCGGCACGTTATCACGCACAACACTGAAAGGATCCACGTCAATGTAGGGACCCACTTCCTGTAGGTCTTGTGTTTAATGAGGCAGTGCCACGTGGAGCCCCCAATAATGTAGCTGAATAGATTCATTGAGATGTTCGGGAGGAGCGGACTACGTGACCCCGCGTGGGTCGGGCTAGCTGGCGGGCCGGTCCACGGCGCAGCCGGCCGAGACCACCGCGGCCCCGCCCCACAGATCCAGGCTAGGTCATCCTCAGGCTAGGTCGGGATGACCCCAAATGGGTCTGTTCGGGTCAGGCCAGGCCGGGTCGGCCTGACCGAGTCAGACCAGACCTCGACCCCTCCCAGGCCCAGATATGCTTAAATGGTTGTATTTTGCGAACCAGACATCTATTTGACAAATATTCTATGGTGCTGGGATCCTAGGAGTGACAAAATAATTTTGAAAAAATACACGTGACTTTCGGTGAAAATTGGAGTTTTTTTGGGTAGGATCGTATTTGAATCCAATCAGGCCCTCGACATTAAAATGCCTATAGCTTACAGATCATGTGTCTGATTGACGCGTCGTCTGTTTCATTGGAACCCTTATGGCATGATAGATAATTGGGTAATGTATTTTTGTATCTTTATGGCAGTTTATGTATAGTTAATAACCAGAGGAACAAAACTAGGGTGTTTCTTGTAGTGACAGTTAGGATGGGTACTCCCTTGATGACTCAAGGCAATGATATTCTTTATTCCTATTATTTGATAGAGACGGGACTCCCCATGTAATGAGTGCGGGTTCGTTTCCCTTTAATTTTTTTTTATATTTGGAGTCAGTACTATCCTATTGGACTAGGGCGTGGGTCCTCTATACATAACTTAGATAGAGTCATGTACTCCCATACCTGGTAGGGTACATATTCTATATGTTAGGAGTATGTAATACCCTATCAATATAGGGTGTGGATCCTCCTTATGTATTGCTACAGTAGATTCCATATTCACTTTCTGTGCCAGGGTGTGGGTCTTCTATCCTGGGGTCAGAACTCCTCTGATGTACTAGCGCACGGGTCCCCCATAGTCTAAAAACTTCCATAGTTATACTCCCCTAATGGGTAGGGTGTAGGTCCTCACATATAGAGTTGGTACTAACATACCGTTTCAGGGTGCGGCTCCTCTATCCTAGGGTTGTTACTCCCATGACATACAATGGCACGAGTCCCCCACAGCAAACAAACTACCATTGTTGTACTCCCGTAATAGGAAGTTTGTGGCTCCTCACATATGGAGTAGTACTCCCTCATCTCCATGTAACGACGATGAGAGGGTCCTTTCAGGGAGTTGGAGCTCCCTCGACTGCATGACACATTGTCCAAGAGTGGGCTCTTTACTTGGTTTCCTTTGTTCCTTCCTCAGGTACAAGACTGTGACTATGAAACCTCTAGTTTTAGAGACTATATTTAGTTCTAGCATAAAGATCCAGATGGAGCCCGACCTTTTGAACATTCCATTATGAATGGTTGAGTTGTACCTGATGAAGTGCATATCCCAGATGATTTCCTTCAGGGATGGCCAGTTCATAGAGTGTGTACTTTTGATCCTTGAGTTACACTTGAACCATATTTGGAAATCCTAAAAATGGATTGATGTTGGGGCTTATGTTTAATTATGGATGAGACAAGTATATCTATTTTGAGCTTTGTATTTTTCTTTCTGGTCGGTGCTTTATGATTGAGATTATTCTTGTGGTTTTACTTTGTAGAATTCTGAGAGACCTTTGGGGGGATCGGGGTCCATACTGGGTATTGTTATACTTACCCCTGGACGGGCATCGCCCACACCTTGTTGTGTCTTGTGCAGATGACAAGAAGCATTGACCAGGACTCATGGAGCTGGTACATGATTGTGCATGATAGTGAAGGTTGATGTAGAGTATTTTTGAGAAATGTTGTACCTACCCTTTTGGTAGGATTCCTGGTGGAAGATCTCCGGAGCTGTTTTCTGTTTTCTTTTGTAGTTTTATATTTTTTTCTGGGCTTGTATTCTGACCCCTTACTGTCAGTACACACTTTTACTAAAAATTTATTACTTCGTGGTGTCATCTTTTTGTGTTTTAGTTTGTGTGTTTGTATAGGTTTAAAGGAAATGCCTTCCATTTTTAAGGATATACCTTTCCGTATATAGTCTCCAACCCATGTCCTATGAAAGGTGGTCTTGGGGTAGTCATGGCATTGGGCCTGGGGGATGAGTAATGACAATGTGGTATCAGAGGGGTTGGTTCTACCGATGAACTAGGACTTTGATCTTTCCAATGGAACAATAGCATAATGAGTTTTGAGTGTGGTTTTCAGTTTGAGGAGTCCAATACTGGTGCGGAGGCCCAAATATCCATACATCGGGACCCTATATTCTGATTCCTGACTGGTTCAAGAAAAAAATGATTGTGTGTGTTTTGGAAATGTTTTATTTCTTATCTCTTTTGATTCAGTTCACCAAGTATAACTTATTAACCTTGGTTCATCTTGATTCTCTTTCAGAAGCCTCCATGCAGACAGCCATCCAGGATTTCAGTGCATAACCCTATGGATGGTCTACAGTGTGATGAGGCTTCAGGGCATGATTTATTTCCTGAGATAGTTACGTTTGGGTGGTGTCCCAGTGATACCATTTCCCACTGTTCAATAGTTACTACTGGCACTATTAATATTGGCCACTTAATATGCTCAATGTCTTACATGTGTTTCAGTGACAGATACCCCTCAAGTTCCGAGGTGATCCAAACTCATGGGGTGGAATGGACTGGCTTGAGGTGGTGACTATGTTTCTTTCCAGAGAGGGAACCATCAGATCATAGGGTTGTCCTGGCAGAGAATATTCAATGTGGCTCAGCAGGGTGATGACAGGATTTAGATTAACCCAATCATTTGATGATGTGACTTTTTTCATGGACAGAGCTTAAGAACCATTCTTAGAGAAGGGGGATCTTTTCATAAACAGCTAATGGGTATGTGTTCCCAAGAGCTTCTATTGGTTTTGCAGGATGACATGTCGGTAGCTAACTATTCATCGAGGTGTACCGATCATTCAAATTAATCAGTGAATACCATACGACCAGTGTTTCAGGTCACAGACCTACGAATGGGATATGTTTATGACATTTGAGATAGAAATATTCCTCTATGAATTCCTACTTATGTTAGGGTTCTATAGAGAACCTTTGTGGTTGTAAATTTTTTTGGCTGACCAAATACAGCCTGTGAATGTCAAAAGTGAGAAAAGAGGAAACCAACGTCAGTCATGGTGACTTGGATGTGTAAAAATTTTTCTGGAAGAGGAAGTGATATGGACAGGTGAATCTGAAGGGAATCAGATGTGAAATAAGAGACAGGTGAGCAGTAGAAGGTGGTATACATTTTTACATGTTACAGCCACCACCCCAATGTGGTCCTCACCAGGCCTTGGGAGCTAGAGGACATGGGAAGGGAGTAGCTGCATGTGGTCAATGAGTGTGACCCAAGGGATCCAGAAATGATTCATGGTACAATATGTGTCTACTACCAGCTGCTGTATTAATAGAAATAGTTACTAATCATTGCTTCTTGTCACAAATATTGTTCAAGTCCTAAAGTTTCCGGTTAAATCATTGACTCAACCCTGACATCTGGAGATACCATTGGGAGGAGACTTGATAATCGCACTAATGTAGGAAGTGTGATCTGGCCCTTGAGAAGAGAGTTTAATTGGGAACCGCTTGGTTCCAGCATCAAGGGCTTACGACATTAGTTTGGGTATGGACTAGTCATCCATAGTTCATGCTCAGATTGACTATTTTATGCAAAATGGATGTGGTATATCTATAGAATTGGAATGGTATTTTCCTTGGTTGATGAAAAATGAAACCTAGACAGCATGGGTTAAACTCATTCATAGGTGGGTGTAACCAATCACTCTTGAGATGGTCAGCCATATCCTTGTGGTAGCAAGAGTTTTTAGTTTTCAGTTCCCAACTATAGTGTCAGAGTGTGGAAACAACTTTTCAATATATGATTCCTGAATTACCTCCATACATGGAGAGGGATTTATTAATTGGTTTGTACACAGCTACAACACCAAAATCTAAAATTTCATATAGAGGGGATCCCACTGATCTCTGTGTGTTGAGAGTTAAAAGAGAGACATGGTTGACGATTCACTCAACATGTGGTCTTGTTTACAGCTACTGAGTGTGGTGATAAAACATCTAGTTGTTTTACAAAAACCCTTTATGGTCAATTATGGAGTATCTTACCTTCAGTATATTACTGTCACTCCCCCACACCTTTACTATGTTTGGGAGGATGAACATGGGGATGTAGACTGCGAGGCCCGGTGTGCTCAGATATCTTCTGGACAGGCTTCTAAAAGATTTTCTGAAGGTGGGGAGCAAGTCATCCTTCTCAATGGATGCACCATGGTACCAGTGACACTATGAGAGGTGGTGTTGTGGGACTTCCACACATCCCATTTTTTGGTACATCCTGGTGTGGCGAATATGTACCTAAAACTTCGGCGTCAGTATTAGTGGCTAGGGAAGAAGACTGCATTGAGCCGGTAGAAGTCTTATGCCTCTAGATAATGGAGACCCTTAGAGTTCAAGGAGGGATACCGTGTCATTCGGAAGCTCTCACACTGACCAAGATTGTGGAGATTCGGTTGGGCGGGCATGCTATATCTGAGGTTCATCGAACCTTTCCATATTCTCAGCAGAGTTGGGGAGGTTGAGAATCACCTAGCTTTTCCCACGCAGAAGCACCAAGTGCATAATGTTTTCTATGTGTCACAGCTGAGGAGATGCATTCACGATTCCTCACACGTTATCGACTAGGTTGAGTTGGAATCTGATGACGGGGCTTCTTTTACGGAGTATCTGGTGGAAATAGAGAATCAACAGGAGAAAGTCCTTTATATGGAAGTTTGATCCCTCTGGTTCAAGATTGGTGGCATCATGAGAATCTCTAGGAGAGCACATGGGAGTGGAAGCCTCAGATTCATTATCAGTACCCTCATTTGTTTTATTTTCCTTTGTTTTGAAATTTCGGCGATGAAAAATCTAAATGTGGGGAGAATGTAATGTCTAATAATTTTTGATTTAATTTTTTTCTTTATATGTAATTATTTCAAGACCAAAAAATCAAATAGCACGTGATTCTGAGGCCCGAAGTTCCTGGAATTATCTGTCAAAAAAGTGTTACACTTAAAGTAGAGTGCATGAGTAGTTTTACTAAAAAAAATTAAATAATTCTTAAAATGCTTATAACTCATGAATGGTGACTCTGATTAAAAATATGAGAGCACCACTGAACACAGTAGGGTATTCTTTCTTTAGTCAGATACTAAATTTGGCTGATGCGGGCCCCCAGTGGTAGTTAGTATTTGGATATAAATAAAATAATAAAGTTACAATTATTGTATTATAAAATCCATAACATCTAAATGGAAACATCGATTGAAATCCAGGAGTATTGTTGAGGTTGTGAGTCTGTGTTCCCCTTAAGTGGAGCCTATCCTCAACCGGCGCAGGTCGAGGGTGACTGTTAATAATTTTTTATAACTTTTTTAATGATACATTTAGTAAATGTGTGGGAGGAATTTTCTATATTTTGAACCAGATCTTGGATTAGAAATCCAATCGAGAAATTTAATCATCTACATCAGGAATTTCTTAAGGGAGGCTTATCTTCGACTGCAGTTAGTTGGGTGAAAAATTTTGTTTCTTTGACTTTTTTATGAAATAATAAAATAACATGTGATTTGTTATTTTTTTTTTCTACCACCGATTGAGCAGCGGTTGCGGGGACTATGGATGTTTTCGTACTTTTAAATATGGGATATTAATTTCATGGTTACACTTGTGTTGCGTAACCATCCCTCGTGTAATTAATGTGGAAAATTATTTATTTCATTTAGTGAATCTCATCAATTCTGATGTTCATTACTCACCCTTTTCCTCTCCATTTAAATGGGGCTCAATGTAGAGTTATTTACATGACTTCTTCAAGCAAGGAACTTCTAGAGAAGTGAAGAGACACCTTCCACTGATGGATATGGAAGCTTGGGAAACAACAAACTAGGAGAGATGAACGTCAACAGTTTCATCAAAGTGAAAATTCACCGTCCACCACCGTGATGACTCCAACAATTCTTGAGGTAGGGGTTGTCATTTAATACAAGAAATTCCAATGATTCATGTCCTCGTTATTGAATTTTTGGGTGGTTGATGTGGGAGTTTTGAAATGGGTTTATCATTTTTTAATGTGATGTATAAATTACCCCACTTTTTATAATGTGAATACGGAGGGTGCGGGCCAAAAGAACAAGGCATAGACCCTCCACCGCTTGTTTTTTAACTGAAATATTCATAGGCAAGTTATTCCAACATGATAGAACCATGAAGCTAATAGGCGTTAAATGGAGGCAGCATCCCGAGCAGACCGTTGGTGCGTCCGGAATGATGAACGGACCATCGGATCTCACCCAGTGCCCCGTAGAAGAAGCGCATGTGCAGCACCGGCACGGTGGTGCTGATGGACGAGGGCAACAACTGGGAACCGCTGGCCATGGTGGAAGAGCAGAGCCGCAGTGGTCGGTCAAGTAGCATGCAGCGGCCGGCCGCGGAGGTGGAGGCGGCGCGCCCTCGCGCTCCTCATTGAAGGGAGCCGGAGCTCGAAGCCACGGTGATGCAAGGGGCCCACTCCCTGCGAGTCCGATGGGTGGCGAGGTGGTGCCACCTAGAACTGTCAATAAAGGAGCTGAATGACTCCTTTGAGTCTTTCGAGAGAAGCGGACCATGCGACCCCACATGGGTCGTGCCAGCTGGCGGGGCGAGCCCGCTCCCGCCTAGCCCAATAAGGGTGGGATAGTTCGTTCTATGGCCCATCCCAACAGGGCTGGGCCGAGTCCGACCCATACAAGGTTGGGTCCACCCGAACCGATTCGGGTAGGTTCGGGTCGTCCAGACCGGGTCGCACCGAAGCTGGAACCCTCTCAGGCCCATATACGCTTAAAAGGATGCATCTTGCAAACCGGAAATCATTTTAATGAACCGTCTGCGACGCTGGGATCCTTGGAGTGAGAAGGTCCTTTTGAGATACTTCATGTGTCTTTTAGAGAAATTTGGAGTTTGTCTGGGTTGGATAGCACTCCAATCCAACTGGTCCATTGACATTAAAATCATTACTGTAAAATTAACCTATACCAACGGTTTGGAACCATTGGTATAGAATCAAAACCATTAGTATGGTCTATACCAATGGTTTGGAGAAACATTGCCTTGTAAGCTGTGGGGATAGGTCTATACGAATGGTTTTGGGAAAACAGTTGGTATATAACTATACAAAACGTTTTGAAAACCGTTGGTATAAGGAATATAAAAATCTATACCAACGGTTCCATAAAAACATTGGTATATGTAATTCAAAAAAAATCATTCGGTTGGTTTTGATCCCAGCACCTCCCGTTTGTGATTGAACGACCTAACCACTATCCTACCATACTTTTGTGAACATAATTTTAAAAATATATATATGTATTATCATAAAAATTTTAAATTTTGATTTATTTAATGTCCTTTATAAGAATATTCCATTAAAAATACATGTACCTATACCAACGGTTCTCAAAACTATTGGTATAGACCTGTACCAATGATTTTGTGAACCGTTGGTATAGGTTCTTTGATTTTGTGACCTATACCAATGGTTTGTCCAAAAAAATTGGTATGGATACATATAAGTGAACTATACCAATGGTTTTGGCCAAACCGTTGGTATAGGTCCAAATTAGTGAATTATACCAAAGGTTCTCCCAAAACCATTGGTATAGATCATATTTTCAGTAGTGAATACCTATATCTTACAAACCAGGTGTCTAATTGACATGCCATCTATTACGTTGGAACCCTTATGAGATTAATGATCATAGGGTTTCTTCCCTGTGGAACTTCATGGTGTATGCGGTATGTTCGATAACTAGAGGAGCAGAACTAGGGTTTTTCTTGTAGTGAGAGTTAGGATGACTAATCCCTTGATGAATCATGGCACGTGTATTCCTTACTCCTCTTCTCCAGTACAAAAGGGACTCCACACGTCATGAGTGTGGGTCTCTTTCCCTTTGATTGGTTTTTTTCTCTTTGTAGTCGTTACCACCATATTGGACTAGGGTGTGGGTTCTCTATACCTAACTCACATAGAGTCAGGTACTCCCTTACCATGTAGAGTGCAGATCCTCTATGTTAGGAGTAGGTACTCCCCTATCCACCCCGGGTGTGGGTCCTCCTTATGCAGTTTTACAGATAAGATGGTACTCACCTTCTATGCCAGGGTGTGGTTCATCTAGCCTAGGGTTGTTACTCCCTTGATGTAATACGGTGCGAGTCCCCCACAAAGAACAAACTACTATAGTTGTACTACCCTACTGGGTAGGGTGCAGGTCCTCACATATAGATTCGGTACTCCTCAATCATTCCAGGGTGTGGGTCCTCTAGCCTAGGGTTGGAACTCTACTAACATAGTATAGTGCAGGTCCTACATGGAAAACAAACTACCAAAGTTGTACACCCCTATTGGGAAGGGTGTAGGTCCTCACATATGGAGTAGTACTCCCTTGTCTCCGAGTAGTGATGGGGAGAGGGTCCTTCATAAGAGTTGGAGGTCCCTTGACTGATGGACACAATTTCAAGGTGTGGGATTCTTCACTTGGTTTTCCTTCGTGTTGCCTCGGGCACAAGATTGTGATGGCGAGACCTCTAGTGCTTGGCACGAGAGGAAGTTATTGAAGAATGTTCCTGATGGAGCACAACTTTTCAGACATTCCATTATAAATGGTTGAGTTGTAACTAATGTAGTACATCTCTTGTATTGGTGCCATCGGGGATGGTTAGTTCATGGAGCGTGTACTCCTAATCCCTGAGTTACGCTTGATCCTTCTTTGGAAATCCTTGAAATGGCTTGAGTTTAGGGCCTTATGATTCTTTGTGGATGATATGAGTATATCTGGTTTGAGATGCGTCTTTTTCATTGTGATTTTTGATTTATTTCATGATTTTGGTTTTCCTTTTTGTAATTCTGGGAGACCTTCGGGGGTCTCGGGGTCCCTACTAGTTATTGTTATACTCACCCCCGCATGGGTTTTTCTCGTACCTTGTTGTGTCTTATGAAGACGATGGGAAAAATTGATTGGGACTCGAGGAGCTAGGAAATGATGGTTGATGACGGTGAAAATTGATATGGAGAGCTTTAGAGACAATCTGTACCTTCCCTTCATGTAGGATTCCCAGTGGATGATCTCCGGAGCTGTTTTTTGTTTTCAGTTGTAGATGTATTTTTTTAGTTGGGCTTGTATTCTGGCCCCTTACAGTTAGTACACACTTTTACTACAACAGTTTTTCTTCAAGGTTTATCTTGTTGCATTCTAGTCTATGTGTTTATACAGGTTTAAAGGCAATGACTTCCGTTTTTTGGGATACTCCTTTCCAGTGCTTGTCGCCAACCCATGGCTTATAGAAGGCGAGCTTGGGGTAGTCCCATCATGGGCCCCGTGGGACGGGTCATGACAAATATATTGTGTAATAAAGGATTCTAGAACCAAAAATATGTTATAATAAATATATTATAGTTAGTTTTATCAATCAGTATGGTTTAATGATCAGAATTGAAGATGGTAATAGAAATTCAAATCTCATAGTCCCTGAATGTGATAAATTAAAACATCTCAGATGGATTTATCATTTCAAGTATAAAAGAAGGGGGAATGAGAAATGATGAGAAATTTTTCAATTATCATAATAACATCACAATACATATACGTAACTAAAATCATCAAAAAATTAGGATTAAATGATGTTAGTAAAGAAAATGAAAAGAACGGAATGTGAAATAAATGAAATGAAAAGTTGAATTTACCTCCTGCAGTAACCATCCTTGAGAGACACTTTAGGGGAGAATTTTTTGTGTTTTTATGAGACAAAGAACTACTAGAAGTGGGGGAAGATCTTGGCATGATATTTTATCAAAATTTATATAATAAATAATTCTTGAGATAAGTAAAGGGAAGAGGGGGTAAGGGGGATTTATAGTGGAGGAGAGGAGGATTTTCCCATTATTTTAGTCATTATTTTATTATTTTCCAAAGACAATCAATAGTATAGATTATGTTGACCAATAATAGTAATATGATCATGTCACTTATATCCAAGTTTTCTTAAATCATTCATGATTATAGAAATATTTAATTTAATAGATAATTCATATTTATAATAAATTACCATATCTTAATATTCATTTTTTTAGTATTTCAAAATGATCCCAAAAAATCACCCTAACCATTTATCGAGGAGTAGATTTCAAAAATGAACACCACATTTTGAAAATAATTTTCTAAATATTATTAATATAATTTGAAAATAAAATCACAACTTGTTTGATAAAAATTCAAATTTAAAATTATAATTCCTTTTATATCACCCTGAAAAATTAATCAAATTATCATTATATTATAACCTTAATACAATAAAATAATAATATGAATTACTATTCTTAAGGGTCATATTGTTATTCATATTACTTTTCATGACAGAATGATACTATTCACGGAAAATTATGTTTATCTTATCCGACGTTAAATATATTATTGAATGAAACAATTAATGTAATTTTTTTTAAATTCAAATCACTGAGGTGGAAATATTATGTTTACTGGAAAGGTTTGAACAATGTGGTGTTTTGTAGAGACACAGTGTTTCATGAATTCATTATTAAATATTTTTTCAATATCATGGGGTGTTACTTTATCCCTCCTAACAGAAAATTCATCATCGAAATTACCAGATTGTTACTCACAAAAATATTTTTGTTGTTCTTCAACATTAGATACTCAAGCTACCATGTTTCCTCTTGGATTTTATAATTTTTCCAAAGTATCTTTACTGGTCGAGTCATCTGATTCCTCAACACTAGTTCATTATTTTCTAGAATCTATATTGGCTTTTCACAGTAATCTTGGTTAGGTTCCAATTCTATACCATTAGATGTGAGGACATGTGCTGTGTCTAGAATGTACTTTCTAAACAATGAGACGTGGAACACATTTTTTACATTAGACATTCTAGGTGGCATAGCCAAATTATAATAAATAGCTCTAATTCTCTTAATAATTTCAAAAGGGATTATGCATATAGGGCTTAGATTCCCTTTCTTCCCAAATCTAATAACACCCTTCCATGTAGATACTTTAAAAAAACATGATCTCCCACTTGAAACTCCAAATCCTTCCATAAATTATCAGAATATCATTCTTGTCTACATTGAGAAGCATTGATATGGCTTTGAGTAGTCTTTAACTTCGTTATTGTTTCCTTGACAAGCTCTCAGCCCACAAGCTTCCTTTCTCCAACATCATCCCATCAATCTATTTTTTGACATCTCTTTTCATAAATGCATCATATGGTTCCATTTAAATACATGAATGAGAACTATTACTGTAGAAAAACCCAATCAAAGGAAAATATTGATCCCACATACCTTAAATTTCATGTGAACATGTTATCAATATGTCCGATAAGATTTAGATCGTCCTTTATGATTTCTTGTCAGTTTGTAGGTGATTAGAAGTACTCAATAGAAGCTCATTATCCAATAAATTCTGAAGAATTTTTCCATATTTTTGATGTAAATCATGGATCATGATAAGAAACAATTGAGAGAGGTGATCCATGATGTTTCACATCTTTATTGATATAGAGTCATGATAAGTGCTATAGTGGAAAATCCTACCTTATTGCGAGGAAATGTGAAGATTTCATAATCCAATAAACAAATACACATATTGTATCATTAATTCTCAGATTTTTGAGTAATATAGTGACATAATACATGGTGACATCGACCCTTTTTGTTGAAGGAATAGGTGTTAGATGCATGACCCTTCTAGGATGTTGTCGTTCGACCATTACTTGTTGATAGTCTAAACATATTGATGCATAATCAAAAATTTCAATCTTCATCTTATCCCACCAGAAATGTTCTTTTAAATCACTATTCATTTTATTTATACCATGCTGTAGATTGAAATTTGGTCTATGAGCTTAATCCAATAACAACCTTTTCAGTTAGGGTAGAGAGAGAATACATAGAATTTCTCCAAATTTCAGAATTCCATCTTCACACATGATGTCATCCACCTTCCCATCTTTCACGACATTAATTTTCTTTTGAAGATTATCATCATTATATTGTGATGTTTTAATTCATTATAACAAATATGGTTGGTCAACCATTTAAAAAAGTCGTGATTTTTCACCATCTTTGATAATTCCAAAACCCATCCTCACAAGCGCTATATACAAAGGATCCTTTTCAATCAAATTTTTTTGAGAACTCCATGATCCTTCTTACTCAATGAATTAAATACATTGATTGCCTTTCCTGGGAGGTAGTGTATGGAACAGTCATAATCCTTCACTATTTAGAGCCATCACTTTTTCCTCAACTTGAGTTCTTTCTCTGGGAAGGAATATTTTAGACTTTTATAATCTGTATATATATCACAATTTTCTCCATAGAGATAATTTTTCCATATCTTCAGAACAAAGATTAACACTACTAACTCAAGTTCGTGAGTAGGATAGTTTTGTTTATTAAAATTTAACTACATTAATTCATAGTCAATAACTCAAACTTTTTTTCATAAAGACACTACCAAATCCTTTCATTAATGAATATATATAGATAAAAAATACATTATTCACTGATGGTAGAGGTTGGATTAGATCATTCACTAATCTCCTATTCAATTCATCTAAATATTCCTTACATTATTTTTTCCATACAAAGTTAACCCCTTAACATGTATGCTTGATCATTGGGTCTGTCACGACCCGTCCTCGGGGCCCGTTCCGTGACTACCCCAAGCCCGCCTTCCATAGGCCAAGAGATGGCGACTAGCACCAAGGCGTAAATCCCAGTAAAAAGGAAAGGTATTTCCTTTGTAAAGTAAACAAGCACCACAGTGTAAGTAAGAGGAAATGTAAACACTAAGTAAAAGCTCGTACAACAGTAAGTGCGGAAAAGTAAAGGGGGCCGGAAATACTAACCAAACTGTAAAGTACAACGGAAAGGGGAAAAACAACAACTGAAAATTAAAGCCGCAACGTTGAGCCATCCACTGGAAGTCCCACCAGAAGGGTGGGTACAGAAAGCCTCCACTGCTCCTCGGGTCCAGCCGACCACTCCGAGTACGTCCCACCCAGTGGTCCACCTCCAGGTACCGTCCTGCTCTGCAAGCCTCCACCATGATCAGTGTTGTCCATCATTTGCAACCAACACAACGTAGTGCGGGCATAGCCAGTGTAGAGGTGAGTATAAGCTACTCAGTAGGGACCCCGAGACCCCCGAAGGTCTCCCAGATTCCACAAAGGATAAACCATAAAGGAAAGATACAATCATGAAGTAACAACCGACACTGCTTAGGTATATACCCATACATATACCTAAGTCATCAATTCTCGCTCATCTCCAACATCCGAGCTCATGTACAACCCAGATCACACGGGAAAACAAAACGTAAAATCCACACAGGATAGCTTAACGCAATCCACAAAGGAAGGTAAAACGTAAAATCCACACAGGATATCTCAACCCAATCCACAAAGGAAAGTAAAACGTAAACCCACACAGGATAGCTCAATACAATCCACAAAGAAATGTAAAATGGGGTTTATGCTCACATAGGTACACATCATTTGCAAAGCAAGAGAGATGATCATATGTAGTCACTGATTCATCTTACTAGGACCCACGTAGGATACAAGCACTATTGACATCTTCGTCAAACCACAGAGGATTCCGATACAATTTTCTTCATCGTCGAACCCACGTAGGATTCTCGTACGACAGTCTTCATCGTCAAACCCACATAGGATTCCAGTACAATTGTCTTCATCGTCGAACCCACATAGGATTCCAGTACGATTGTCTTCATCGTCGAACCCTCATAGGATTTCAGTACGATTGTCTTCATCGTCGAACCCACATAGGATTCCAGTACGATTGTCTTCATCGTCGATCCCACATAGGATTCCAGTACGATTTTCTTCATCGTCAAACCCACATAAGATTCCAGTACGATTGTCTTTATCGTCGAACCCACGTAGGATTCCAGTACGATTGTCTTCATCGTCGAACCCACATAGGATTCCAGTACGATTGTCTTCATCGTCGAACCCACTTAGGATTCCAGTACGATTGTATTCATCGTCGAACCCACATAGGATTCCAGTACGATTATCTTCATCGTCGAACCCGCATAGGATTCCAGTATGATTGTCTTTATCGTCG
This sequence comes from Viscum album, assembly GCA_963277665.1. Taxonomy (NCBI): domain Eukaryota; kingdom Viridiplantae; phylum Streptophyta; class Magnoliopsida; order Santalales; family Viscaceae; genus Viscum; species Viscum album. The sequence goes on from OY728157.1 coordinate 1,216,800,031, forward strand.
AACCCACATAGGATTCCAGTATGATTTTCTTCATCGTCGAACCCACATAGGATTACAGTACGATTGTCTTCATCGTCGAAGTAGCAGTCGCAGCCATCTCTAGGGTTCCCGCACACAACTAGCTCATTCGGGAGGGTCCGCTGCACGAGCCGAGAGGCTGATACATCAACTGACACATAGTCCAGAGTTGATGTATCCAAATTTTCCGTATCGGCAATAGGAACTCAACGTCGCAGACGGCGCGTCAATCGGACGCCCGGTCTGAGAGTTATTGGCTTTTTCGTCCCAGGGGCCCGGTTGGGTTTTATGGAAAAACCAACCCGACCATACTCCACATGCGTCCCAACCTCTGGCGGAGTATGCCAAAAGATCCGTCTCACTTAGAGGAATTCAACGAAGTCGACGACACGTCGTTCAGACGTCCGAAGCTCAAGATATGAGGGTTTCCGCTCCGAGGGCCCGGTTGGTTTCGTGTACGGACCAACCCGGACGAAATCAAAGTATCCCAAAACCTTGAGTTCGATATATTGAAATGACCATCTCGATCCAAGGATCGAATCGCCGCTGATAGCGCATCATTCGGAGGCCCGTAGCTCATGTTACGGGAAAAAGACCGAAAACGGTCAGAAGATTGGGGGGTCTGGGCCAGGACCGACCCAGCCCAACCCCCCCCCCCCTAGTCGGACCGAACCGTGTCGACCCGACTTCCGTCCGGGTCGGACCCGGTTCGGCGCGGCCCAGTCCAGCCAGGGAACGACCCGGCCGGTCGGGCCGGCCCGGCTCGGCTCGGCCGAGCGGCCGAGCGAGGGAGCCGCGGGGCGCTCCCCCCATGGGATGATGGTGTCGCAGCCCCTGTGGGGCCGCGCAGGAGTCAACGGACGCATCTTCACCCGCGGTGACCCGCTCCTCTGGTGGCTTCCGTGAGCCACCAGAGTTGCTCCGGTGGTCCAATTTCATTCCTGTCTGTGCCGAAACTCCTCCCGGGTCCCGTTCATCACTACGGAAACAACGGATCGTCCCTGCAACATGTCTTGTCGTCGCCCGCCAATCCGCGCATCAACGAAGAGCTATGGAGGGTTTTCGGGCCGTGTTTGTTTGGCCCGCACCCTCCACGTTAGATGATAACAGTCTGGAGAAATAATCCATACATAGAAAACATAACAAATAACAATTTCAAAATATTAAAATTCTTCTTATGAAACCGGGTTCTATGTTTTGAACGGAAACATCCACAGAGTAAAATCATTCCCAACAAAACCCCTACCTCGTCAAGTCGTCGCACTCTTGTTCTTTGCGGAATTGATCGTCGCGGAAGGAGGGGATCGTCGCATCGTCGCGGTATCCGGCGTTGCGTCGTCGAACTCGAGAAGTTGGTGATCAGAGATTGTGGCGGGGATGAACGTCTCGGATGAAGCGTCGTCAATCTCCGAGGGTGACTGTGTTCTTCGCGTTCTTTGCATTCTTCACGAGGGAGGATGAAGGCACAAAATTTCTGTCAAAAGCCTCTCAACGAGCAATCCTCAAGAAGTCGTGCGTTGGTCTTATTTTATTATTACGCCACCGGATTGTAAACAGGTTAAGAAACGATTAAATTAATTCATAGAATTAATTCAATGAAGTTAACCACCCAATTAATTGGTGCGTTAAGAATTTAAGAAAACGGGTCAGTTGACTTTCATAATGACGGGTTTTCGCGGGTGCCTTACTTAGTGGAAAATAAACAGTGGGGCTCGTGCGGGCCCTGCCCCACAAATATTCTACCAAGAGGGTAGGATATCTTGAATTGTACCCTATCTGCTTTAACTTATCTTAAGCAGCTTTAAGTGTCTTTTAAGTGGCTTAAGTGAAATAAAAATAAAGCTGTCGCACCACTTTATTTTATTTCTTAACTTAAAGCCCAAAAACTAAACACCACACCCGAGCAAACGCAACTCCCGAAGAGGCGTTTCTAAGAAAATACCGGCGCTGCGATTCCATCAGTGCCCTCGGAATATGGTTCCGATAACCGGTTCAAAAGATAGAAAAATCCGCTCATCCGTTCACTGAATGTACCCGAGCGAAACATTGGAAAATGATTCCGGGCACACCGGGCCTCAGAATCAGGTGCCATCTGAAACTGCGCTCTTGTAAAATTCCAATGAAAATTAAGAAAAAAATTTCCTTGAAATTTACAGGACTTTACATTACTCCCACCATAGGGCTTTACGTCCCCGTAAAGCTTCACCAATAACTTAGGAATATAAAGGCATTACTGAGCATGCATATAAGCCTCCCACTACAAAGTGCTCTCTTGGAGGTTCCCATGCTGCCATCTGATCCGTACAAGAGGAATCGATCGTCCACGTAGGACCTGCTTCTTTCGATCCTCGATCTCCACCGGGACCTCTGCAAATAGTCGCCCCATCATCAACGTCCAGCTCCCCATTGTTAAAGATGTGTTTCGGGTCATGCACATATTTTCTCAGCTGATATACGTGGAAGACGTCGTGCACCCAGTTCAACTGAGGTGGTAGAGCCAGTTGATAAGCCACCTCCCCAAACCTACTGAGGACCTAGAATGGTCCGATGAAGCGTGGAGACAACATGCCGCCGCGGAAAAATCTCCGTAAACCATGTCGAGGTGAGACACGCAAGAGACGTGGTCTCCATCCTCGAACTCTAGTGGCCTCCGCCTCCTGTTAGCATAATACTTTTGCCGGCTCTGAGCTGTCCTCATCCGCTCCTGGATGATCTGGACCTTCTCTGGTCCTACAAGAGCTACTGCGATTTCTTCTTTGCCGATAAGAGAAAGCCGGTCTCATCCCTTGGATGAACCACATTCTTCGCCTAATACAATCAATCCCATCATGGATGATACAAACCCATAACAAGGATGATGTCGTAAGGCCTCGACGCTACTACCAAGAGATCCAACCGTTACTCTCGCCTCCAAGGGTTGAGTCACACTGTCGGCATCAGTGTGTGGTAACTGGTTCTCCTCCAGTAGTTATCTCTCAAATGAGGGTCAAGTCAACATTCTAAACTGGAACCTCGTAGTAACAACACAAGAGAGGACAGGAAAGTAAATGCCACAAAAAGGGGTCTTTTATTACTGCAGCTCAAGTACAAAGACACAAAGCATCTACAAACAGACAACAACAAAACTAATGGAAACATGAACAAAAGTCTCCCGGTCTGGAGCTAGTCCCGCTCCTATCCACCTGCTCCCGGAGATCCATGATCATAGGCCTCAGCTGCCTGAAGCTGAGCTCTACCATGTCCTCATGTCCCCTACGGTCGGGGTGGACCTCCTGTTGGTGGTGGTGGCAACACCCCGAAGCGTCGTCCACCTCCAGCTGCACGGCCAGCTCCTCTGCCTCGCCCGCCTGCTCCCTGCGGACCGTCATGGTCGAACCTCTACCTGGGAGGTCCCTCTACTGCCTGTTGTTCATCAGCAGGACGAGTCGGGTAGTCTCGAGCCATGTGACCTTGCCCGCCGCATGCGTATAATTCCCTGCTCCTCGAGTAGCTATCTCTCCTTCATGTTCCCCGCACAACCGAACCATCACCTTGAGATTTCCCATCAGAAGGCCTGGCCCGCTGGGATATCTGCGTCACCTGTTGACTGCCAGCTGCAGAAGACTCCGCTACAGGTCATCCTGCGGAGGTTCCTGCCGCTGGTGCCTACTCGGTGAGGAAACTCTCCACTAAAAGGGCTCTCTCCAACACCTCTGCCTGCGTCGGAATGTTGAGGGAGATCATCGAGGCCCTGATCTCATGCCTCAGTCCCTGCTCGAAGGTTCGGGCCCGGAAGAACGAATCTTGTTCCATATTGGTGGAGTAGCGCGAGAGATCAGTAAATCTCTCCATGTACTGGGAAACCGCCATGCTACCCTGCCGTAGTTGTAGTAGCTCCTGGATGTGAACCACATGGAGGGTGGCTGGGACGAACTCCGAGCGGAAGATGCTTTCAAATTCCATCCAGAGGAGAGATGCCTCATCGTGCACCTGAAGCATCATGCTCCACCATCTGCCTGCTTCCGCGTGTAGGAGGGTCTCTTCAAGGATCACCATGAGGTCTGCTGGTGTCCTCACTAACCTGAAAAATCGTACAACCGCCTCCATACAGTCCTCAGCTGCCTGGGGGCCCGTCTCCCCACGGAACCTGGGTGGTCGCTGGTGTTGGAACTCATGCAGTGCACTAAGGTGACGTGCATCGTCAGCAGCCAGGGCTGGTAGCATCGGTGGCTCGGCGGGTATAGGTACCGCCAGTGCCGCAGCTGTCAAAGGGCCTTGTACCGAGTCCTCGTCGATTTGTGGGCTCTCGCCATGCTCAACGCTCGGAACCCTAGCTGGCTGCCGTCGTGGGACCATCCTGAAAAGAAACAGGTGTGCCACGGTCAGAACAATATACCTAGTGAGCTGATACATGTAATCACAAAGAAAACGTGAAACACACATGCAATCAATGTTTTCAGGCATTAAGTCGGAAATCATAAGTCAGGGTCTTGGTGTACGGATACGTCGGCCGCTGCACCAACACTGGGCTCCCTGGACTGATAACCACACTCAATACGCTAAATAGTATTGCTTCACAGAGAAGAAAGATCAGAGTCTTCTGTAGAACTGACCACCTTTGATACCAATTTGTCCCGACCCGTCCTCGGTGTCCGTGCCGTGACTACCCCAATCCCACCTTCCATAGGCCAGGGGCTGGCGACTAACATCAAGGCGTAAATACCGGTAAAATGGGAAGGCATTACCTTTATAAAGTAAACAAGAACCACAAAGTAAGCAAGGAGAATGGTATACACTAAGTAAAAGCTGGTACAACAGTAAGTGCGGAAAAGTAAAGGGGGCCGGAAATACAAGCCCAACTGTAAAGTACAACTGAAAGGGGAAAAAATGAAACTGAAAAGTAATGATGCAACGTCGAGCCGTCCACTAGATGTCCCACCTGATTGGTGGGTACAAAAAGCCTCCACTACTCCTCGGGTCCAGCTGACCGCTCTGAGTACATCCCGCCCAGTGGTCCACCTCCAGGTACCGTCCTGCTCCACAAGCCTCCACCACGATCAGCGCTGTCTGTCGTTTTCAACCAACACAACATAGTGCTGGCATAGCCCGTGCAGGGGTGAGTATAAGAAAATCAGTAGGGACCCCGAGACCCCTAAAGGTCTCCCAGAATCCACAAAGGATAAAACACAAAGAAAGATACAATCACGAAGTAACATGCAACACTACTTAGGTATATGCCCATACATATACCTAAGTCATCAATTCTCGCTCGGCTCCAACATCCGAGCTCAAGTAAAACCCAGAACACACAGGAAAGCAAAATGTAAAATCCACACAGGATAGCTCAACGCAATCCACAAAGGAAAGTAGAAAACGTAAAATCCACACAGGATAGCTCAACCCAATCCACAAAGGAAAGTAAAACGTAAATCCAAACAGGATAGCTCAACACAATCCACAAAGGAAAGTAAAATGTAAATCCACACATGATGGCTCAACAAAATCCAAAAGGAAAGTAAAACGGGGTTTCAGCTCACACAGGTACACATCATTTGCAAAGCAAGAGAGATGATCAGATGTAGTCACTGATTCATCTTACTGGGACCCACGTAGGATACAAGCACTGTTGGAATCGTCGTCGAACCCACAGAGGATACCGATACAATTTTCTTCATCGTCAAACCCACATAGGATTCCAGTACGATAGTCTTCATCGTCGAACCCACATAGGATTCCAGTACGATTGTCTTCATCATCGAACCCACATAGGATTCCAGTACGATTGTCTTTATCGTCGAACCCACATAGGATTTCAGTACGATTGTCTTCATCATCGAACCCACATAGGATTCCAGCACGATTGTCTTCATCTTCGAACCCACATAGGATTCCAGTACGATTGTCTTCATCGTCGAACCCACATAGGATTTCAGTACAATTGTCATCACCGTCGAACCCACATAGGATTCTAGTACGATTGTCTTCATCGTCGAACCCACATAGGATTCCAGTACTATTGTATTCATCGTCGAACCCACATAGGATTCCAGTAGGATTGTCTTCATCGTCGAACCCACATAGGATTCTAGTACGATTGTCTTCATCGATGAACCCACATAGGATTCTAGTACGATTGTCTTCATCGTCGATCCCACATAGGATTCCAGTACGATTGTCTTCATCGTCGAACCCACATAGGATTCCAGTACGATTGTCTTCATCGTCGAACCCACATAGGATTCCAGTACAATTGTCTTCATCGTCGAACCGACATAGGATTCCAGTATGATTGTTTTCATTGTCGAAGTAGCAGTCGCAGCCAGCTCTAGGGTTCCCGCACACAGCTAGCTCGTTCAGGAGGGTCTGCTCCATGAGCCGAGAGGCTGATACATCCACTGACACATAGTCCAGAGTTGATATATTCAAAAGTTCCGTATCGTCAACATGAACTCAACGTCGCAGACGGCGCGTCAATCAGACGCCCGGTCTGAGAGTTATTGGTTTTTTCGTCCTAGGGGCCCGGTTGGTTTTTAAGGCAAAAACAACCCGACCGTACTCCACCTGCGTCTCAACCTCGGGCGGAGTATTCCAAAAGATCTGTCTCACTTAGTGGAATTCAACGAAGTCGACATCACGTCGTTCGAACGTCCGAAGCTCAAGATATTAGTTTTTCCGCTCCGAGGGCCCGGTTAGTTTCGTGTACGGACCAACCCGGGCGAACTCAAAGTATCACAAAACCTTGAGTGTGATATATAGAAACGACCGTCTCGATCCATGGATTTCATCGCCACTGACGGCACGTCGTTCGGAGGCACGTAGCTCATGTTACGGGCAAAAGACCGAAACCGGTCTGAAGAAGGGGGGATTGGGCCCGGACCGACCCGGACCAACCCCCCCGTGTCGACCCGACCCGGGTCCGGGTCGGACCCGGTTCGACGCGGCCCGGTCCGGCCAGGGCGCGACCCTACCGGTCAGGCCGGCCCAGCTCGGCTCGGCCAAGCGGCCGATCGAGGGAGCCGCGGGGCACTGCCCCCGCGGGATGAAGGTGCTGTGACCCCCGTGGGGCCGCGCTGGAGTCAGCGGACGCGGCTTTGCCGCTTCCTGTGCATGCCGGACCCGTGCATCCGCGGGTCCGCTGGCCGCCGCCACTGCGGCATCAGCCTGACAGCCCTGTCCGGCGGCGCGCCGGGGCGCCGCCGCCTCCGACCGGCGGTGGCTTCCGCGGGCCACCGGAGTTGCTCCGGTGGTCCGATTTCCTTCCCGTCTATGCCGAAACTCCTCCTGGGTCCCGTTATTCACTGCAGAAACAACGGATCGTCCCTGCGGCATGGTTTGTCATCGCCCGCCAATCCACGCATCAATGAAGAGCTGCAGAGGGTTGTCGAGCCGTGTTTGTTTGGCCTGCACCCTCCACATTAGATGATAACAGTCGGGAGAAATAATCAATACATAAAAAACATAACAAATAACAATTTTAATAAATTAAAATTGTTCTTATGAAACCGGGTTATTTGTTTTGAACGGAAACATCCACGGAGTAAAATCATTCCCAACAAAACCCCTACCTCGTCAAGTCGTCGCATGTGAGTTCTTCGCGGAATTGATTGTCGCGGATGGAGGGGATCGTCCCGTCGTCGTGGTATCCAGTGTTGCGTCGTCGAACTCAAGCAGTTGGTGATCGGAGATTGTGGCAAGGCAGAACGTCTCGGATGAAGCATCATCAATATCCGAGGGCGACGGTATTCTTCACGTTCTTCGCGTTCTTCGCGTTCTTCACGAGGGAGGATGAAGGCACAAAATTTCTGTCAAAAGCCTCTCAACGAGCAATCCTCAAGAAGTCGTGCGTTGGTCTTATTTTATTATTACGCCAACAGATTTTAAATAGGTTAAGAAATGATTAAATTAATTCATAGAATTAATTCAACGAAGTTATCCGCCCAATTAATTGGGGCGTTAAGAATTTAAGAAAATGCGTCAGTTGACTTTCATAATGACGGGTTTTCGCAGGTGCGTTACTTAGTGTAAAAGAAACACTGGGGCTCGTGCGGGCCCCGCCCCACAAATATCCTACCAAGAGGGTAGGATATCTTGAATTGTACCCTATCCTCTCTAACATAGCTTACGAAGATTTAAGTGGCTTTTAAGTGGCTTAAGTGAAATAAAAATAAAGTTGTCGCACCACTTTATTTTATTTTTTAATTTAAAGCCCAAAAATTAAAAACCACAACCGAGCAAACGCAACTTCGGAAGAGGCGTTTCTATGAAAATAACGGTGCTGTGATTCCATCGGTTCCCTCAGAATTTGGTTTGGTGCACCGGTTCAAAAGTTAGAAAAACCCGCTCGTCCGTTCACTGAACGTACCCGAGCCAAACATTGGAAAATGATTTTGGGCACACCAAGCCTCGGAATCAGGTGCCGTCTGAAACTGCGCTCTTGTAAAAATCAAAAGAAAATTAAGAAAAAAAATTCCTTTAAATTTATGGGTCTTTACAGGGTCGGCTAAATAAGCGTATTTATGAACAAAATACTGATAATAACATGATAAACCTATAAAACAAAGTACCTTAGTTATGTTTTTTGAAATATTCCATTATTTCACTACCATTTTTTTCACAATATTAACATGTATTCCATCATTAGGTATATTGTGTCCACGAAAGGGAAAGGATTGATGCCAAAATTCACACTTTCTTTACTTCCCATAAAATTTTTTTAATCCAAGAGTCTTCGGAATAGAGTGCATATGATTTTTCCAATATTCATAGATTTTGGAGTATACCATGATATCATAAACAAATACAACCAAAAAATCATCCTTATCTTCCTTGAAAACTCTATTCATTATATCCATTAAAATCAAGAGTACATTAGTGGGTCCAAAAGGAATTATTGTAAACTCATAATGCCCATACCTAGTTTGAAATGTTGTCTTTGGAATATCTTCCTTCCACAAATGCAAATGATGATATCCAGATCAAAGATCAATCTTCAAAAAATATTAGGCTCTATGATGTTTATCAAATAAATCATCAATTCGAGAATAGTGATACTTTTTATTTATTGTTATTGAATTTATCTCTATGTAGTCAATGCACAACCTCATAGATCCTTCATTTTTCGAAATGAAACAAATAGGGTATCCTCATGGAGAAAACCTAGGGATAATAAATACTTTATCACTCAATTCCTCTAGTTTTTCATCAGTTACACTAATTCCATAATGGAAATTATGTAAGGGGTTTTGATATGGGCCTTAAATAAATAATTAAGTCAATTGAAAACTCAATTTCCCACTCTAGAGGATTTCTTGGTAAGTCCTCTGGAATCAAATTAACATACTATTGCACAATAGGTTTTTTCTCTATTTGAACATTCCTTTATGCACTCACAGTTATTTCATTCCCTTCCTCCCCTGTAATTGAATTCAGTATATCTATTAGGGGTGAATCTATATGGGAATCAAATTGTGATGTTTCTACTCTAAATATAAGGCTTTCAACATCTTCCTCTAAAATTTCAACCTCCTACTTATTATTATAACTATTCTCATCATGGTTCAAAATAAAATCAATACAAAGGATTATATCAAATACAATCATGGGTATGATAATAAAATTAGTAGATGAAGAACATTTATATTCCATAATTGGGACAACCTAACACAAATATGTTGTGAGGATACATCCATTTAGAGTTTTGACTGATATCTCCCATATTAAATCAAATTGGAAATATCTGGTTTTCATGGAAAACTAGGAATATATGAAATAATGTGATGATCCAGAATGAAATAAAGCATTGGATATATTTATGGAAATGATTAAATTACCCACCACCACGTCATTATGAAGTTCAATATCACTGGTTCTGATCGACTAAACATGTCCCTTCTCCCTTGTAATTTTCTGAGGCATGTTTCCATGGATATTTGGACAATCATAATAATATCTTCTCATCTCCTTAAAATTATAGCATTGAATATTAATAGAATATTTATTCCCCTTGTAAACAACAACATGATTGCCTTTATTTCCACACATGTAGCACACCCCTTTTCCTTTAAATTAGGAACCAGGGTGTTTCCTTTCAAAATTTTCAATGGGTGTTAATTCAAATATCACCTTCTTCCCCATTTCCTTATTTCTATTCCAGAGTTTTTAGGAAACCACTTCTTATATTTATTTCCTCTAAATTCATATTTCTTAGATAACTCATTTTCTATCGTGATAGCACATGAGAATATATTTTCAAATGAGTGGATATAAAGTATATTAGGTTACCAATAATTTCTTTATAATGTGCCACATCAACATTAGCACCATCATTATTTAAGAAAATTGTATTCGAGTTACTGGTAGAGTTTCATTGTCTCAAAAAATTAATTTGAAATAATATCAACCCCTATATAAATTATTTATATAGGAAATAAACACCCACATATTATTTAGAATCAACTACAACCAAATTAACGAAAAAAAATTCATAAAATATGGTGATTTCAAATTCACACCCCATGATGACTAAAAAATACATGCATTGGATGTCATATAAGCATCCAAAGAAGGATGTTATAAATATATATAAGTACCACTATCCAGAATATTTTTTTTGATGTAGAGGTTGTTATCAACACCTAATATATGACTACCAGTTCCCTTATATACTCATGCATGCTTGAGTACCAAGCCTATGGTGGTTGGTTAATATTTTAGAAATAATTCCTCAATGGGAACACCTATCTCTCATCATCATCAATGAGAAAAATATCTATTTTGTTGCTGTAGATTTCATAGTAAATGAATATATTAATGAATATATATTGTAAATAAATTTGATATAATTTAAAACCAATTTTCGTGTCATTTATAGACACAATTTAATGGTTGAATGGTTTTACACTAGTGAAGATTCTTCGCAATGTAAATATTTTCGATATGATAATATAAATTTCCAATAAGATGTTTTTTGTTCCTTATCATAGTTCCAACTTCATTATTTTTCTTTCTCAAACCATTTTTTTAGATAAAATTAATGTTTTATGTCACTATGACAATTTACCAATTCTAATTTCTCTAAATTCGATCAATTTAATCATTCATGGACTTGGTCTATCATAAATATAGATCATCATCCTGAAATTAATTTTTATCAACCTAATATAACAAGGATTTTTTCTGATTCCCTTCATCTATCATATTTTACTCTTGGATGTTCGGCCTCCCTCTATGTTTGTATTACTTATTTGATCGTTGATAAAAATTTATTTTCATACTATATTCCTGAAATGTTTTTCTCCAAATAGGTGAAATCCTAGGTGTTTATTTCAAACATTTTAAATACCCCTAGGTCAGACATATCATTATAATGATCCAACACACATTCTATAAAGAATCTATAAAAAAAATATATCATTCAAAGAAAAAATCTACTCACAATAACCCTAAAAAATATTATTTTTTGGGGTCATATCATATATTTCAACTATTTTTTACTTTTTGTTGTAAAATCATTATGGATTCATTTAGTATAAATATTTATGATTGATCCCTCAATCTCTATGTCATTGAATCATTTTATTATTTTTATTGTTCATCAAGAAACACTTAATTGTAAATATAGAAATTTAATTTAGAAATGAATTTGTTCCATACTAAATTTAATATGGATTATTTTCTTCATTCAGAAATAGAAAATGACTGATTTGATATATACAGTCAAGAGAGGACTGATTCGAACCAATATTTTTCATGAGTGATGTTTTCGATAAATATTGTTTGAGAAATCCCCTTAATTTCCTGATTTATTATTTCTAAAAATTATCATCTATTTATATTAATCTTAGATGAAATAAGAAATAAATTCCCATGATTATCTATTTAATTTTAGAGTTTTTAATTTTTGAATTCCATACTAATATCTGTTCAACAAATTTGAATTTTATCACAATCAATCTTTCAAAATATCTTCAGTATTGAGTGATGAAATTTTTTACTTCATTATTATATGTATCAAACATCAAAAAAGTTGTTTTAGGGATATAATTAATAAGAAAAATATAATTATTTCCATCAGGAGCTTTAAGGGAAGGTTTAGCATTAATTTTATCATGAAAAATCTCCAATACTCTTCACTAAATTCCTCTCTACACATTTTATGTCTTCTGTGAAATTTTACCCTATTTAAAAGAGTCAATTGTATGTGTGTATTAACAGGTGATATTTTTAATGTCACTTTCTCCCTTAGTCTTCAATAGTTTTTGAAGATATATATATTGATTATGTTCCAAAGTCACTTGTTTAATAGCTTGTAATCATCCACTTTTGACAACATGAACTGAATTTCTTCACTGATAAAATATGGATTCCCTTTGGTTTATTGTCTTAGTAGATCAAGAGATATATCCATTTATTTTATAGGTCACCACACCATTCCAAAATCGAAAATATATATTGGGTTACAAAAAAAAACTCACAATAAGAAAATTATAATGTAGTCTTTATAAAAAGAAAAAATCATTCATCTAGAGATATATTATACCAATATTAAACGTCTATGATAATTGTTTTTTCAGTATAGAATAATTTCCAAACCTAACAACTACAATTTTTTCAAATTTTTTTGTTTTTAATAATATTTCATTTTTTTTCTACATTTTTAAAGTACATCCACTATCCACATACAATAATTTTGACATGTCTGTTTGTGTAATGGAACATTTTAAAAACATTCCTTATCATAAAATTTCTTATTCATCCATAGAAATTAACAAGAATATTATAAGGATTGATTCTAATGGGAATATATTTATTAGGAAATGTCACTATACTAATGATAATATAGACATCCATTTTTTGTGATCAATATCTTGGTTGGGGATCTTGGGTGCTTATATCCTCAATTCTTGGACTCACGAGTCACATCTCATTATTCACTTATGGAAATTTGGCATCATTATGTACACAACCCTAATAAAAATCACATTTAAAATCATAATAATATAATTAAAAGTAGTTTTCTTATTTATTTTTTTGTTATATCCTAAAAAATGATTTTGAATTAGAGAACAAACACAGACTATGTCCCAATTTTATGTAGAAATAAAAATTAATTTTTGGTGTTATTATCCTATTTATTACAACATTATATGTAGGATTTTTATCATTTCCCTGATTAACATTAATAAAGGATTTTAAATCATGTAGTCTAAAATGTTGAACCATTGTATTCTCTATTTGATCATTCTTCACTGTATTTTTCCCTTAATTTTTAAATCTTCTTACCTTGGTTATAAGAATATTTTATATAATGGTTAATTTAATTACTTCCTTATAATTTTATGGGAAACATTTCAATGAGAATCCAAATTCCTTTATAGATGTAAGGTTTCATTTCTCTTCCTTAGACTTCTACCACCAATTTATGAATTTTTCTTCAATTTCTTAAGTCCTTTTTTACTATTCATTAATAATATTTGAAATTCCTTAAATAAAATTTTCATATGCGTCTACATTCATCATTATCTCCAAATCTTTGAATATATATCCAATTATTATAGATTTATTTATTTAAATCTAGTATTTTAACTATGTTTGAACTTCCTTATTTAAAAGAATATGAATGATTGCGTGATGACAAACTATATTTTCTTTCTTAGATTTATCACTATATTTTTCATTTTGTTCAAGGGATACCTCAAGATTATGTTTCATAACAACTATAAAATAATAATAATCATACTCAACATAGCTATAATTAATTTTTGGTATTTTATTTATATCCAATAAATAATCATTAAAGTGGCCTATAAAATCCTTTACTTTTTCCACTTTAGTATCATCAGAACAACTATATTGATAGGATAAAAATAGTTCCTTTTTGAGAATTTTCACTATAGTTCTCTCATGAATATATCATTTTTAAAATATTAATTCATAAATCCCTTTTCTTCACACAATTAAATGTTTCTATAACATATAGAAATGATATAACCTATTATTATACATTAAAAAATAAGTATAAGCTTTACATTGAACATTTAATTTCAACACTAGTGGTTAGAGGAAATAATATCCATCAAACCATTAACATCATTATATTTTGGATCTAATTTAATAGTTCCATTTTTCATTTACATGAATGAATCCCCATTTTAATCATCCTTAACTCTAAACTCATCATTTTAATTTCTCAATAATATGGGAAATATCTTCTCTGAACAAAATCCAATGACACAACCTTTGGATAGTTATCATCGTGTAAATAAACATTGGTATTGAACCAGGGGGACATTTCTTGAATGTTTATTTGATGAAATTTTATCATTAATAACTCATCCTCACCCTCAACTGTATTTAAAAAGAGTAATCATATGAAAAAAAATCAATAAATATTTATATTCATAATCATCCTAAAATCATTATTTTCAATTCATAACCACTGTAATTTTACATATAAAACATTGTATTAAACATCAAAAAATTTAACAAGATACTCCCAAATTGGATGAATGGTTTTTCAAGACATTATCCTAGTGTATATTGGGTTGAACAAGGATCCACCTAAATAATTGATCACATTTTCTTTTGAATCTAGTTCTATTTAATCACGTTCTAATAAGGCCCCACATTCCATGTTCAATGTAATCTAATTAATAATTATTGTTTAAAATTACAATCTAAGTTATCTGAAATATGGTTTCATCACATTCCTAAATGACTATTTTTTTTTCTTTGAATCCTATAATGAATTTGAAAGTAAACATATCTACTCATACCAGAATTCGGTGAGATAAAACATCACCTAAGAAGCATTCCATTCAATAACACTTTTTGGTATCTTATCATGTGAAATACATTTTGGGAGTGAATTAGGGTATCATATAATTTTATTCCACATATCCCTTAATGTGATTCGTATTCATTCAATGCAGGGAAAATTAATTTTAACTCCCCAGATTTTTTTAAATCTATCATTAAATAAATAAATAGAAAAAAAAGATTTTTTTTGATCAACCAAACTAGTTTACTCGAAGGTGCATACAAATAACTTTTTATCTATTTAACAAAACAATGAGAGATCTGTTTAATTTGACTTACATAATAGAGTAGTGTCACTAACCCTCTAAAATCACCATTGAAACAAGACAAGAGATATCACTACAACTCATCACAAAAAAAGAAATTCACATCTCTCTCCGCGATTAACAAGAAATTATTCATATTTTTATGATATTAAAATGTTATCTAAAACTATGTTCTCTTCCACACCCACATACACTATTAAAACATAATAAAACTCATATAATTATCTTTTTTCATGATCTTTTAGTTTTAGAGATTCTAGAAAAACAATTATAAATATTTATTTTATATTAAAACACCCCTATATTTTAAATTAAATTCACTTTCAAGGACATAATATCATTTCATTATGAGTTCATGAAGTGACCCAACTATGGTTAATTAGTTTATAATGATCTATTAGATATCATTTTCACAACATGAATTCCAAAAAATAATACAATCTTTCAATTTCTATAAAAAAAATGCATGTAACAACCCATGAAATGTTTAGATAAATTTTTTAAGGATTATTATTATTCATTAATTTTATTTTATAGAGTTATAATAATAATAATAATAATAATAACATTTGGAAATTATTCTGTCAAAAATAGTGGGGTTTTATTAATCAAATTGGGTATTCATTCATTATTCAGTTTTATTTGAATGAATTATTTCAAAATAATTGAAATTTAATTCTTAAAAATGATCTAAATTTTTGAAATCATCATGTAAAAAGTATAATCATTTAAATTTTTCATTTTTATGTTAAAAAATTGGCTTTTAATTGACTAGATTACATTTAAATTCTTATAAAAAACTTCTTTTATTTTAAGGTATTTAAATTATAAAATTATAATATAGAATATATATTAATTTTAATTAGTTCCTTATGACTGAATAAAATTTAATAACAATTATTATTCATTAACATTACACATTAATCTGGTATACATACAATTTTACAATTATAATGAAATTTTTCTGAAATATAGTTTTTCATATCATTTTTTTGGTTTAATAATAAATTAAATTTTTACAATTTCAATAATTGAATTTTAGAATATGGATTACATATTTTTAATTAGTACAAATAATATTATGTAATTAGTTGAAATTAATTTATTTTCATAATGAGCAGCAAGATAGAAAAAAATATTGTACAATGTTTAAGGTTAAAACAAATTTATTGAGTGATAAACTTATGTGTTTGGGAAATTAACAATAATAACATTACTAAAACGTATTTTATGAAAATATTTCAAAACCATATAAACACATAGTTAAAAATGTACAACTTTTTATCCATTTGGTTTGAGTAAAACATTTATATATTTTCATCATTTTAGAAGTTCCAAGTGTATCATCTTCATCACTTAGAACACGACACATCATCTCATATCCTATAAAAACTTCAAGAGACATTTATATCATCCAATAAATATATAATATAATTAAAATAATTTCATATAAAGTTTTAAAGGTCATTTTTGAATTGAAAATCATCATAAGAATTCATTTGTAAGAAACCTAAAGATCTTTTCAGAAGAAGATATATTTTTATTAAACAATAGTATTCATTTTATTCCTTATTCCACCTCCTCGATGTTATCTTCCACCATTTTGAAAAAATAACATCATTATTTACCATATATTGATATTTTATTATATTAATTATATATCATATTTTTGTCTCCACATCCATTGATTATGAAATGAAACTGTCATCTATGTGTGTGGTAGTCAACTGGCCTTACAAAACGATGTAATTAGTTTTTCATAATGGCCGCTCATGGTATGTTATAAGGATATATCTATTATATATATATATATGATATAATAACATTTTTGAAATAAAATATGTCATATATTATCTCACCTTCCCATCCATTGTAAAATAAAAAGTCATGCATGTATATAAATGAATTATCACCTCGATGAAGTAACATGAAATTTTTTTCATCACTACATAATAAGACTGGTGTATATGAATTTATATAATGATATAATAATATATTTGTGAATTATTTATAATTATATAATGATAATATTATACTTACCTCATTTACCTCGTTATAATTGAAAAATAAAAATGATACCAATGAATATGTACGACCTATCATCTCTATGATTGTAATGAAATTAATTTTTGATAACCATTTTCAGGACTCGTTTTATTATTATAATTAATTTATAATAGTATAATTATTCAATTTTTAATATTCACAAAATGATGCAAAGTATACCTTCGTGATCATGGTCAACATATAGATTTAGTTTTTAAATAATGAACATAACATCCTCATAACACCCTATGTATACCGAAATGATTATGTAAAATAATATTTCACTAAAATAGAAGAGATAGATCATATATATATAATATATACACTATTTAAAAGGTTCATAAAAAACATATTTTTTATGTTTTCTTATATATGTATTAAAGGATATAAATGGAAAATATATACTCAAGGTAAGCGACATCAACTCAATTTAAATTTAATTTGGCATATTTAAATTCTATAAACATAATTTATTTTCTAATTTTTATATAAATACCATTGTACATGTCATATCATGTATCCTAAAAACACAATTTTATTTAATATTTAAATTAAAATTATTTCATAAAAGGGGATTTGACTTTAAATTTTTGATTTATTTTGGGATTTCATCACAATTTCCTTTAAGTAGGGTATATTCTATAGTTACACACATAATTTCTTATAAATCTGGTGTACAGTTAACCAATTAAAAATTATATCATTAATAATTTAAAATTTATGGTAATTTATGTTTCAATAAAAATATTTTCCACCAATGGTATTTGACATGCGTTTTTCTTACTCGATATGGATTTTATCTCAATTTCCTTTCATTGAAGTATATTTTAATGTTATATGCCTAATTTCATTTATATGTTGTAATTAAATCCCCATGAATTGGTTTAAAAATATTAATTCATATAATTAATCATATTTATAGATCCATATAATATTCTTTAATTAATTTAATTTCAATGTCAAAAGTTTCTAATGTGGTAAAGGCTTTATGTTACAATATGTAATATTTTTATGAATCATTATTTTCATGTTTATATTTGGGGAAATCATAATATATTATATTATTTGACCTTAAATATTATCTTATCCCCTAGATATCAATCTATTTTATTTCATTAATTCCCATTTCCTCTCTTATTCATTAATGAAACATTATGAAATTTATTGAAAAAGTATTAAAGAAATTATTTCTTTTTTAGGTTGGGAATATTTACCATATATATCAATATATTATACAAATATTTCAAGTATTATTATTATAAAAATAAATTATTCCCTAAATATATTTTAAAGGATCTTTGAAATTATTTTTAGAAGGTTTAAAAAGAAAATATCATAAAATTTTCTACATAGGTAAATTTTGGATCCCATTATAAAAGTATTATAAGAATGATTATTTTTTACAAATATATCATTAATATTTTTTTTATTTGGTCATAACCATTAATTTACATAAATAATATTTTACATTGTTTCAATTTTATATTGAATGAATCATATTTTTCAATATTTTATGAATTTATATATTTTTAAAAGTTATGTTCTAATTTGAAGTGGTATTATATGATAGAGTGACTTTGATGGAATATTTAAGGAATTTTTATTCTTTATTAATAAATACCCAAGATGTTAATTATTTCCACAATCAGAAATGTTTAACGATAGAATATATACTCATTCATTATATTTACTATGATTTATTTAATGATATTTTCATCAATCAATTTTCTATTTCATGGTTAAATAATGATATGGAAAAATAATGTTTATTTATATATTAAATATTGATGGATTTATTATGTTATGATTATGTTATAGTTATCCAAATATTATAATCAGGGGTGATCTAAATATAGATCATGATGATATGTGGTCCCGATATTACAATCTTCTTAACTGGGTAAGCTTATTTAGATAACCAGTTTAAGGATTCACTAAAAAAATTTATGGTCTTTACATTATAGACTATTAAATTTGATATATTGATTGTAAAGTGATATGAAAATGATATTAAAAATTACAACCATGTATTCATTATACTTTCACTAGTTCTAATGTATAAGTTTCCTAAGTTTATTTTCACATGGATCATGATTGTTGAATTACATGTCTATTAGCTCATTTTAAGGATTTATACCAGGTTTCATGATTTTGGATTAATGTAGTGATGGCTATGAGTTTTTATGTTACCATAATCAACTATGATTATGTAACTATATAATTATAATCATATTATTCTGATGGATGAAATCAAATTTGTAACGCCTATGTTTAACTTTACTATGAATTTTAGATCATCATTCTTCTGTTTCCATTTCCAAAAGTTGAGTGGAAAATTTTTATATATGTTATGAAAAAGAAGGCTACTAGTGGTAAAGAAATTAGTTGGAAATGATGTAGATTTTTATGATTTAGCAGTTTATATATTATTATGAAATAGTTTTTTTTATAATACTATGAATCTATTAATAAAAAATGTTCATGAGTATATAAGTGATCCAATATATCCATTTCATATTATATGTTATGAATTGATGAAATCGGTTTAGTTTATTCGTTATTAAGAAGAGAATTTAAAGATTATTTTTTTTTTGAATTCATTCTGGAGTGCAGGTTTATGAATTCTGTAGTTGGTATAAGATGAGATATTTTTTTAAATGTTGGGATAAGGATGTGTTTCTATAAGTGTACCATAATATTTGTTGATAAAATAAGGGGTTTATATGTTTTAGGTTATTCATATGTTAAAAGGAATTGAAACCCATTTTTTTTGTTTTATACGATGGGATTTGGAGGTAATAAAAAATATGCTAAGAGACTATTTGTTCTATTAAGGTATATATTACCCTCCTTTATGATGTGATGGATTATTTCTAAACGTAAATATTAATTTTTTGGCTATTTATGTTGAATGGTATGGGAAAATTTAAAATTTAAAATATTGTTTAATGTTGAGTATGTTAACGTTAATTAGGCTATAGGTTTAATTGTTTATTTAAATATTTAATATTTTCTTTCGGTTTTATTGATGATTTTTTTGAATAATTTATTACATATTTCTAATAAAGGATATAAATATGGATATTATCTTACATTGTGTAAAACATTTATATTTGGGTTAATATATAAAGATATATAGAATTGGTTATTAATGGTTGATTGATTGTGTGTTCTTATAGAAGTTTATATTTGTGTTTCATGAATGAAAAATTCATCTAGAATACTCATCATTTCAAAAAATAATATTATTCTGGGGTATATTGATTAAAGGATTATATTATATTTTTAATGTAGGTTTATTTCTTTATTATCTTATTATATATGTTATATGAATTCCTAAACATTAGTATAATAATAATTCAACCAAAACATAATCATATTACCTTTATTGTTGATGAATTGATTTTATATCACACCACATTTATTTATGGTTTTGTATTTATTTTCATTCCATTGATAGTTCACTTTTATGTGATCAATGTTCTTTATAACTCTTAATAAATATTTAGACATTTTTTAGTCCATCCATGTCCATAATTTCACTTCCCCAAAATGTTTTCACATTTTAGAACACATTTATGGTTTAATCTAGTTAACCTTCATAATTCACACTCCCTTTTTCAAATAGAACAGTTATTATCCCTTTTTTTCAGTGTGTTCTGTAAAACGATAATCCAAAATACCAAAAATCATTTAATTTCTATCCATATAAATTTTTATCCAATACTTGGAATATATGTATAATTTTTTTATTCCATTATATCATGATATTTATAATAATGTTATGTGATATTTCAGTCAAAATGAAAACAATTTATTTCTAACCATGTTGTGTTTCCATGAATTATATGATTTAATTTGAAATATGTTTTTTAAAATTAAATAATTTTAATTTTAAAAAATGATCCTTATCATTTAAATTATAATTTGAAAAATTTTATTATGATTTATTATTTTTATATTTTTTAAAAGTTTGATTTCTTCAATGAATAGTGAAAAATACTAATGTTTATTGAAATCTCCTATTTATTTTCTCGTATTTACAAACACACGTTAGATATTGGATTAATTTGAAAATATAGTTAGTTAAATTTTGTTTAAAAATATATAGGTAAATATTATTGTAATCAACATTATTCTTGAATTTAAAATATTATATTTTTTATTATTAAATAACCAATTTCTCAAAAAAAATATCTTTTCATCAGATTTTGTGGGATAAGTATTTCGTTGAATTCTGTCACATTTCTGAATTAAAATGTAGAAAACGAATTTTATATATTAAATAACAATAAATACAATGAAAGAATTTAAATTTAATTTTTATTATAACTTATTTTAATAATATAAGACATCTATTACCACAAGTAAGTTAAAAAAAGATTTAGTTTGGGTTAATCTAAATTAATAAGGGGTAAAATGATATAAAATCATTCCTAAAAACAATTGGAAATATATAATTAAACCATATATCATTAATATTTTTAAATGTTATAATTTTATCCATTTTTTTTATAAATAAAATAATTTAATTTAATCTTTTATAAATTTCTATTTGTGTATGTCCCCCTTTATAAAATGACAAAAATTCCCCTCTCTTCTCATTAGTTCAAGAGCCATTTTGATAAACCAATATCTACCAAAATACCTTCTTAAAATCCATCACCAGAACCTTCATTCCGTATTTTGATGATAAATCCATTCTATGACAACTTCATGTACCAAACTAAAGATGTTTTCTAAAAAAGAGAAACAAATATTAGTTTATCATGTTGGTTTAATTTGTTCTTACAACACCAAAAAAATATGGTTTAACAATTATCAAATAATAAGATAAGTATATTTCATATACTTATATGTTACTATTTTAATGTAATTACCTATATCCATATACTCTTCTGTTAAATGGAAAATAAATCCATCATTCGTGTGTTGGGGAGATAAACACCTTATAAACTGATATAATTAATTTTATATCACAGCACTCATGGATGGTAATAGTTATGAATTTAATGAATATGTTTTGTAATCATGGAATTATTATAATTCATTAAAAATTATAACACCACTCATCCTTGCAGGTTGATTACCACATCAATGATGTGATGTGATTTTCTTTATCTGTAATGACCCATATTTCCATGGGCCATTCCTTTTTGAAACAATAGTGTTTAGGGTGTTCTGGGAGGCAATGATAGTCGTTCTAAATGTTATCCAAAAATTTAGTTTGATCTTTCGTCATCATGGAGTCAGTGGTATCGTTTTCTGTGAGTAAGGGACGTCGACATTAGTGAGTATGGGGTGTCGACATCAGTGAGTCTGAATCGTCAAAATTAGTTAATTTGGAGCATCAAAATTTGTGATTCAAGTGGTTCGGCATCTATGTGTCAAGGGTGTCAGCATCAGTGAGTCGAGGGAGTCAGTGTCTGTGATTTGAGGGCAATAGTTAGTCATTACATCAGTAGCTCAGTGTCGGTGGGTCATTTTGGTAGCTCACCAGTCAGTGGCTCGGCATCGGTAGGTCTTCTCGATAGCTCACCCATTAGTGGCTCACCCATTGGTGGATCACCCATCGGTGGCTCACCCATAAGTGAATCATTTCCAATTTTTTTCCATTTTTCCTAATTTTCAAGTTTCACACATCATACATGTTATTTGTATTAAACCAAGTTTAAATCCATGTTTTTTCATTTTATGTACATTTCAAGGGATATTAAGTATATCATTATTATCCTAAAGCATATGGAGATTTGAAATATTCAAACCATGTGATCTTGACTACAATCCCACGATAATGACTTCTGAGGTCGTCTATGGGATTTTAGGATTTGGACCTTTCTTAAGATGAGACCCTCTCTTCCTTATACCCATTCAGTTTTCCCTTGTTGTGCCCTGGAGTTTTCCCCTCCTTGTAGTTTCACATCTATATGGGAGTCTTCATTGGTATTTCTTGGAGTTCATTCCTGCTACTTTCATGTTCCCTTATTTTGGAACAACGAGGGATTTGGGTTTCCAGTAGTTTCAAGTAGGTATTTCATCCAATTCTTTTTATATTGTGCCTCATGCAAGGTGGGGGTTTTAAT
Organism: Viscum album; assembly: GCA_963277665.1. Classification (NCBI taxonomy): domain Eukaryota; kingdom Viridiplantae; phylum Streptophyta; class Magnoliopsida; order Santalales; family Viscaceae; genus Viscum; species Viscum album. Next base: position 1,216,823,240 of record OY728157.1, read on the forward strand.
GATTCCTTGTGATGAACTATGAATACTTTTTTTTTAAAACGAGTAATAAATAATAATGGAATACGATGAAAAGGTAATAGGGGTTAGTAAAAATTGGGTTGGAGTGGTTTGATGTTGACTGCCAGTTTTATTTGGTTATTTTATAGTTTTTTTGTGGTTGTATGCCTTCTGAATATCATGGTCATTGGTGGTCTTTTCCTGCATACTGGTTATGTTATATTCTTATCGCGGTTCTTGATAAATGATTATAACCTAAATCTTCTTAATCAAGTAAACTTGTCTAATTGAAATTGATGCCCTAGCAACAAACCTATTGTGTGATCACCTATATTATTTTATAATGCAATTAATGAACCCCTATTTCTAAATCTGATTACGATTGTCTTAATGTTTTAGTGGTGTGTTGTGTTAAGTTGGTTTGGTATGTTTGTTTATTGGGGTTGCGGTCTACATTTGGTTATTGTGGGATTTATTATGGGGTGGTAAACGAGGGTGTTTAGGTATTCTAGTCTGAGAGACTGATTGAATTTGGAATGGATGGACTTGTAGGTTGTGGGATTTCCATTTTTGTGTTGTGTTTGTCAAGATATGTTTGTCAGTTGGATTGCAATGTTGTTATGAACATGTTGTGTAGTCGGATTGCATATGGGGTATGTTTGGGAAGTAGGGCTGTAGGGTTGGATTGCACCCTGAATCAATGGTTATAGGTATTCTGGGTGTCACATTGTTGGGAAGAGGGACTTTCAGTCCTAGTTGTGAGAGGATGATTGTGTGGTATAAAATTTAATAATGAATGTTGGAAGTACTGAATGATGAAGTGGGTTGGTTGTTGTGTGTTTAGTTAATCATTTTCCTCGTCTTCTAAGGCAGTTCCATATTTTAGGATCTGTTGATTCCCCAGGTAGATCTGGAATGAACTAGGTGAACCCCTTAATTAATATATGGAATGTGGTTAAATGAAAAGGGTTTAGATTTTTATTTAGTAGTGGATGTTGTTTGTATTTTCATATAAGGGTAGCAAAAAAACATGGGCTTGTGTGGGTTTTTTGTTTGTTTTGTGGACATGTAGGTTGGGATGAGTATTTTTCTACTTATATGTATAAATTGTAGTTCCTTGTGATTTCTAAATCCAGCCCATCCTTGTTGATAACCATGTAAAGAACACCCTCATTTAATGGGGGAGGGTGTCATTCTCAACATCCCGATGGTAGGATGGATGGCTGGTTACTGACCTTCATCCTCATACCCTATACCGAGATCTTACTTCTCGATCATATCCATGAAGGATATAATGGTTTGAGTCTTACCATTGTCCAAGATCCTTCATGATGGTCTATTGTAGGTGAGGGGATCAGGTGTTTTTAGGCCAGGTTTGTCTTTCCATGTGCCTTTAAGATGAGGTCATCGTGTCTTCATGCGAGAGGTGTGGTTTTTTGGTCCCATGTGTCTGTGGGTAATATGTGTAGTGTGGTTGAGGCCCAGGTGAATATATAAGGGTTTGTTAAGTGGGGATACATTTTGGAAGAGTGGTAGCATCAAGATGCTATCAATTATGAATGAGAAGTTAACAAGTGGGAAAGTGGTGAGGGGTACTCTAATGTGAACGTTAATATACAACTATATCACATGAAATGAATTATTTGGTGAGTGTTCCATAGTGAGGCTAGGCTGGTTAGTGCTCCTTGATAGATGCCTTAAGGTTCTACTATTTTTTTTCTCAAAAGGGCATTAGTATGTTCCCCCACTTGTGGATGGGTGGATTTTGTTTTACTATGTTGTATACTTTTATACTAACCCTACATTGGTGTAACTGTTATTGGTTTCCATGAGTTCATAAATAGTCTTGATGATCTTTACTGGCTCGGTGGTCAGAATAGTTGTAATGATACTACTTATTTTATTCATTTTGGTACTTGTTTTTGTACTTTGTTTGCAATTGTGTCTCATTTATGTTTTAACATGCCTATGGGGATGGATTTTGGATTTACTTTTACCCTTACCTTGGTGTTTTTTTTGGATTTCTCCATCTTATCTCTTGATATTATTTTCTTTAAAAAATGGTAATGCCTTCCATTTTGTCTATGATTATTTACCCATGGTGAAAGTTGCAACTCCGCAGCTTATTTATGGCGAGACTTGGGGTTCATTATCTCTTCTTCATCTTGATGAAAGAAGGGCTCAACACATTTTTACCCCTTTCATCATCTTGATGAAGGTGGGTCGTGACAGAATGGTATTATAGGTGATGGATGAGAGATATGATAGTGTTCAAAGTTATGAATAGTGATATTTTAATGGGATGGTAGGGAAATGGTCCTAGGTAATTGTGTTGTGTGAAATAGGCTAGAGAAGACTGGCTAAGAGACTAGATATTAGTCCTCATAATGATCTGATGCAAGGACTCTAGACCTATTGAACTACCAAATGTGTCTAAATAGATTACATTCTAGATACCATAGTAAAGGAAAATGCATAATAATGAATTGTGTTCTAGTGTGACTTTTGTGTTTTGGGAATTTAATTTAATTAAAATATTAAAATTAATCTTAAACAAAAATTGATATACTACCTTTTCATAGGAGTTCCTTTTTTACCTTTTTAGTTATGGAATTAGGATGTATACCACTTGTGGTATGATTATTTGAGGCTCAAATGGCTGATTCAGTTGATTAGCAGAGGTCCGATCTAAAGGATGAAGATAACATGTGAAAAAATACCATTTGTGATTTCCAGCAATAGAGACTATGGAATTATGAGGGAATAATTTCAGTATCAGAGATGGAGGGATGTCTTGAGGAGCAGACAATCTCCATCACCATGATCCATTCTCAGAGGGAGTACTGGGTTCCCTTGGAAGTAAGCTATATGTGAGGATCATTACGTCTATGTTGGAATTTTTACCTCGAGTAGAAGAATGAGACCGATGTCATGGTGGAGTTTTTTTATGATAATAGATATCACCCTTCCATTGGTATGTATCCTTTCAAAGACCTCTATGGGAGGTCGTTTTGTTCCCCCTTCTACTGAACATATGATGTGGAGGGAATCATTCTTAGAATAGATGTGGTACAAGGAAGGAAATAGATGTTACATCTTGTGAATGGGAGTATGAAGGAAACACATCGTTGTAGATGTCATATGCCAATCATAGGAGGTTCACATCAAAGTTCAATGTTGGGGAATATTTCTTCTTAAAGGTTTCCTCTAATCATGGGTTCATGTGGTTTAGAAGAGGGAGAAATCATTCTCTTAGGATCGTCAGCCCTTTTGAAGTGTTGGGACATGTTGGAGAGGAGGCATATTAGCTAGCACATCCACCATTGTTGGAGAGGATCCACGATGTCTATATTGCCTCTCAACTTCATTATTATTGACACGAAGACTCCCATGTAATTGACTGTGGAGATATGGATATCAAGGACAACATGGCCTTCATGGAGCGGCAAGTAAGAATCTAGGATTGTAGAGTGAAGGTGCTTCATGGATGGACCATTCATTTTGTGTCTGTGTTATGGTTGTATGGTGGCCTTAAGGAGAGTTCATGGGAACTATATGTATAGATTATTTCCCAGTATCTAGAGTTGTTCTATGTTTTGTTTTTGTGTTTTACATTTGTACTTCATTTTATGATGTAATGAATGACCTTTTTATTATCAGATGAGATGGTTCCCTTTTCTCGGAATGTGTAAGAAAATTCCTGACTATGGGGAGGGGAGGACCTGATCCCTATTTGAAAAGCATTAATTAGGATGTGGATAATCCCATGCAGATGACTCATTTCCTTCCAAAGTGGAATTTATCATGACATAGAGGAAGGAGCTCCATAATCCATTTGTCTAGAATGTGTTGCCTTTGATTTTTTTGTGGTTGTTTGGGGAAGATTTTTCATTAGCGTATGTATAGTATTTAAGATACAGATGACAAGGAGGTGTTCTTAGATGTCAGGGTTTTCATTCCTATTTTCAATTAACATAAGGTGGTATTTTCTTGAGTATTATCTTAAGCGGTGGTTGTTCCGACCCTTTATTATTGTAGGATAGTATTAAATTATAAAAAATGAGAATATTTTGAGAGATATTATATGTAATGTCCCAGATTTTCCTTGGCCATTACTTAGTGAAAATCTAGTTCATAGGGTGTTCTAGGAGGCAATGGTAGCTCATTCTGATAGTTAGAAAAAAATATAGTGTGAACCATAGACATTGATGAGTCAGGGTCATCGACATCAATGATTTAGGGGTGTGGGAATTAAGGAGTCAACCGTTTCGACATCAGTGAGTCTGGTGCATCGACATCAGTGAGTCAGTAGGGTCGTCAACAGTGAGTAAGGGGCATCGGCATATGCGAGTCAAGGGAGTCAATATCGGTTGGTTGAGGGTGTCAGTGTGGATGAGTTGAGGGTGTCGGTCAGTTAGGGAATCAGTGAGTCTTTATGTTGGTAGCTCTACATCAGTAGATCACCCATCAGTGGCTCAGTGTTAGTGTCTCAACATTGGTAGGTCACGTCAGTAGCTCACCCTTTAGTGGCTCAACATTAGTGGGTCACCTATTGGTGATTCAAATCTTGTTTTTCCAATTTTTCATAGTTTTCCAGTTTCAATTGTCTTACTATTTATTTGAAATAAACCGAGTTTGAATCCTTGTTTTGAAAGTTTTAGTCTTTTCAAAGGATATTTTTTATATTTGTAATGTCATAATACTACTTGGGATTTAATATATTCGAACCGAGTGATCTTGACCACAATCCTGTGATAATGAATATTGAGATCGTCTCCCTGATTATAGGAAGTACCATTTCATAAGCCAATATCCTCTCATCCTTTGACACTTTTAGTTTTCAGTTAGTGCACACAATTGTTTTACCCTACACTAGAGTCATGCATATATGTGGAAGTCATCATTGGGTTTTCATGGAGTTCATTCCTGGTAGTCATGTGATCCCCTGTTTTGGCACAAAGTGGAGTTTTGGCCGCTTGTTTTTTCATGTAGGGATTTCATCTGCCTCGCTTTAAATTATTCGTCATTCGAGGGTGGTGTACTAATGATTCCTTATGAATAATGAGGAATTATGTTTTAGAAAAGATAAATAAATAGGATTTTAATATGGTAAAAAGTAAACATGGTTCAATAAAATAAAGTACTGGGAGTGTTTTGATGTTCATTTCCTATTTTAATTGATTTTTTCATGGTTTGTTGTGGCTATATGACTTATGAAATCATGTTTGTTTGAGGTGATTCCTTGTGAAATGGTGATGTTATTTTCTTGTTGTGATTCTTTATAGATGACAATAACATGAATCCACATAATCATGTATATATTTCTAGTATTAATGGATGCCCGAGGATCAAACCTCTTGAATGATAACCCCACTTATTATAAAGTGGAATTAAAAAATCGTATTGATAAATCTGAATATGACTGGCTTAATGGTGTGGTTTCATGATGTGTTTAGTTGGTTTGGTTTGTTTTTGTAGCACGACTGAAATTTTTTTGGGGTTGTTGTGGACTATTTTTATGGGGTTGTAAAGGGGGAATGGTTTGTCCATCATGTGAAATTTGGAAGTGGGAGTACTACAGTGTTGTTATGAAGCTATTATGTAGTGGGACTATATATGGGAAATGTTTTGGTAGTGGGGTTGGCTTATGTTGTGAAATTTTTTGTATTGGTATGATGGGTGTGGATTTTTTGGGAAGCAGGAATACTTGTCCTTGTTGTGAGTTAATTATTGTGTGGTATAACATTGAAGAATGAAATTTTGATGTACCGATGTTTGAAGTGGGTTGGTTATAGTGGTTTTAGTTAGCTAGGCTCTTCGTCTTCTATGGATGTTGTAGATTTTTTACTTGGTAGTTTCTCTAAGTAGTGAAAGAATGAACTAAGAGAACACCTTAATTAATGAATGGAATTTGTTTAAACGAAAAAGGGTTTGGGTTATGCTTTAGTAGTGGTTGTTCTGTGGTTTTTCATATAGTGGTAGAATCAAATGTGGTACTGAGTGGGTAGGATTTTTGTTCTAGGGACCCATATGTTGGGATGCGTGTTTATTTACTTATATGTATAACTTTTAGTTCCTTGATATTTCTATACACACCCAACCATTATTGAGAACCATGTGTCGAACACCGTCATTTAATGGGGGGTGGTGTCTTTCCCAACATCCTGGTGGAAGGACAAATGGATGGTAATCGACTATTTTTTATCACACCCTCTTCTGAGTTCTTACCACTAGAGAATATCTCCACAGGCTGTAATGTCTCGAGGCTTACTATAGTCCAATATCCATTGGGTATTTTTGTTGTGTATGAGGGGCTCAGATGTTTACATGAAATGTTTTTCTTCCCATCTTCCTTTGAGATGAGGCACAAGTGTCTTAAAGAGAGAGGCATGGTTGTTGTGGCCCTGGTGTATGTGGGCACGATGTGTAGTGTTTTTGAGAACCAGGTGTGTGTGGGTGGTTTGTGGCAGTGGGAATGCATTTTTTAATAGTGGTAGCATTTAGATGTTAGTGGTTAGAAATGCGAAGTTAACCCATGGGAAAATATTGTGGGGTACCTAAATGTTGAAGTACTTATACTACTACTTTACATAAAATTCACTTTTTTGTGAGTTTTACTTAGTGAGGCTAGGATGGTTAGTAATCCTTAATAGGTGTTTTTCTGTTCTACTATTTATCTCACAGGTGAATTAGTATATTCCCCCAGTTGTTCATGGGTGGCTTTAGTTTTCCTACTGGGAATAAATGTATACTCAGCCTACTTTTGTAAAACGATTTTCATTTTTCCTAGAGTAATTCGAGGATCGTGATGGACTTTACTAGCTTGGGAGTTGGGATAGTTGTTGTGATAAATTTTAGTCTCTTTATTTTGGTAAATGATTATGTACTTTGGTTATAATTTTATCATAGTTAACATATGATCATGACTATGGAAATGGATTTCGGATATACATTAACCCATACCTTGGTGTTGTTTGGGAAATAATTATTTTATCACCGCATCCTATTTTCATAAAAAAAGTATTTTCGTCCATTTTGTTTGAGATTTAATATCCATGGTACTAGTCTCCACTCTGGGTCCTAATGAATGTGGGACTCAGGGTTCATTATCTCTCCTTAGTCTTGAATAATGAAGGGCTCGGCACATTGTTGTCCCATCCCTCATATTGAGGATGGTGGGTCGTGACATAATCATTGAATCATATTGATTATTTTTAAATGATTATTTGAAGAGATAATATGAAATGTATGATATAATAAAAAATTATAATGTAAAAATGATAATTATATTCTTTCCCCCATGCCTATTTAATAATGAAATTGTTACTCATGTGTGTGCAGGACCTACCATCATTCTGATTGAAACACAATTCATTTCTCAGAATCCCTATTCATGGTATCTTTTAGGAGACAAATTTTCTATAAAAAATTATTTTTTCATGATTATTATTTTTGATATTATTGAATGAATAATGTTTTTACCTGGGTTAATATACCAAACCCATTTTTAAAATATGAAATAAACTTCCAAAAACAAATATAGTAAACATAACCAATAATGTAATTAAAATTATCATTATAATTATTGAAATAAATTGTTTGGGGATAAGGTATTATACAAATAAATGGTTCTTAAAAAATAAAATAATTAATATATTTATATTATAAAGGTGTTAAATTTTAAAAATGGAAAAGCCTAACTAGAGATTAGGGATTTCATCTCAATTTATGTTCATTGAGTGATATTTTAATGTTATATACCTAATTTCATTAATATAGAGATTGTATTGTTATTTTTATAATGTTATATCTTGAATCCTATATACATTATAGTATTTTCTATAGTAATAAATTTTATTTAAAATAAGGATAATTGAAATGAATGTTTATATGTGGTAAGGGATTCCATTTCAATTTCCTTTAATTAAGGAATATTTTATTATGATACACCAAATTTATTTATATGGTTTTTATACATCCCTTTTAAATATTATATCTTGTATCCTTAATATTTTATGATATTTTATGGTCAAATAAAAATTATTTCATGCAAGGGTATTTGAATGTATAGTTTACTTATGGATTTTTATTTAATATCAACATCCTTTCATTTTGTGAGATATTAATATTATATAAAAAATTAATTTGTTTGGATTACCTAATTCCCTATGAATAAATTTTGAAATATTAATTCATTTAATTAACTTAATTTATACAGTAGAATCATATTCATTATTTAAATGAATAATGATATGAAAATCTACCAAATATGTAAAATGCATTATATTAAAATTCCATTTCATTTCACAGAATTTAATATACAAGGTTCCATTGCAGGAAATAATTTTTATCATATATTATTGACCCAAATATCATATATTACCCCATTAATATAAATTTTGTTACTGATTCCTTATTTATTGAATAATGGATCATTATAATTTTTTTGTATGTGATACAGATCATGTAACCTTTATGAGATAAAGAATCGCTCTCTTCCATATATATGTTTTCATACTTTTTTCAATAATTATCTTATTGAAATGAAAAAATTCCCTCAAAATATTTTACATTAGATTTTACAAGCTATAAAAAAAATAAAAGTGTTTTTCATAATGTTTTCCATGTGGGTTACATTTCAGAATCATTAAAATAGATTTGAAGAATGATTATTTTTATCATTTACAACATGAATAGATTTTCCCAAATTTATGAAAATTATTTTCATTAACGATTAATTTATATGTTTTGAGGATTATTTTCAATGAAAATGATTTCAAAGGCATTTAAAAAAAATAAATGCCATTTTTATGTTGGAAATTTAATTTTCTTCATTAATGATTATAATGCTGTTTTTATAGTACTTATATTCATAAATAACTACAAACCATGATGATACTTGTTCTATAAAGGTGGTATGTTCTAATGGTATCAACCTTAGTCATTAGGAATACAGGTTTTCATTATTTCAAAGGGATTTTTATGAACCCATTTCATTTTTATAGGTAAATAAAAAAAATAAAAGAACAATAGTTACTATAATGTTGAAAAATTTACTCTTTCAAGTCTTAATCATATTTTATGGAACTTGATAAACATTTATGATCATGGGTGAGCTTGATAAAGATCGTGAATATGGGTGTGACAGATATATTTCTCCAATTCATTGGTTAATGGGATGTTGTTGACTAGTTATAGGTTTATCCAAAGAGATAGTTTGGATTAACTGGGTATGTTGTTCGAACTGTAATAATGCTTGTCTGATTGATATGAAAATGATGCTCAATGTTACCAAAATAATTTTTAAACATTTATAAATTTCTAATGGAAACTAATATTCATTGTTTTTTGACAATGATCATGATTATTTACTTATATGACTCTTTTCATATCTTCAATATGTATTCCAAATTTAATGATTTATGATTGAATTTGTGATGAGTATGAATTCAATTATTTTATTTTCAATCCCCATGATTATGTCATAATACTCTTATTCACATCTTATGATAATATATTACCATAAATAGTTAATTATGTTGTTTACCCTTACTTTGAATTCAATCCAACCATTCTTATGATTTTTTCATTTGCTTTCAAGAAGGGTTTTATGTTTATATGAATTTTAAGGTTACTAATTTTTATGAAATATGTTGTAAATGGTGTATTTTTTTATGATCCACATATTTATATATTTATGTTTTCATTTTAGAGTATCTCTAAATCCTCAATAAATATAATATTAAAAGTTCCCTTCATAAATAAATGATCCATTATTTAATTATAATGTTCTATGTTATTTATGACCTATATTTGTTGAATTTTAATTAGTATCTACTTGTAAATATATGAAATATATTTCTAGAACAATATTTGGGAGTGATGGTTAAGGGTTTTTATACTACTAACTAACTGAAATATCTTCACTATAGTGTGTTTTAGAGTTCTTCAAAATAAAATTATATATCTTTCTTATACTATAGTGCAGAAACCTCTTATATGGTTCAACCATAATTTCTATTACATTTAAAATAGCATAGTTTAACATACTACGTCATGGGAACCTGTGCTTGCCAAGATGTACAATTCTCATGAATTAAATCCTCCATCACATTTCTACAATCTTTACAGAATATATTTTAGTACTCTTCACTCAATGAATCATAAGGAACTGACTTGACCCACCATGTCCAATCAAAATTCCCCTAATTCCTAATGCATGCATCCCTATTTACTAAAGGCTACCATTTTAAAATATGGATATATATTTAAATAATAATGAATATGTATTTATAATATTATAATACAGTATATTAATATGTATTAATTAAATTTTGTGAATTATTAAATTATTGAAAATTAAAAAATATTAAAAATGATTAATTAATAATAACTGTGATTATTTTCAAAATAGAAAATAAATTTTAAGGAATAAAACATAATATATTAAATATATTATTTAGCTAGATGAAATCATAAATATAATATAAAAAGTTGAATAAATTACTTAAATATTAGGTGTTTGTGTTAATATATAAGATTTCATTAATTATGTGAATATTTATGTCTGTGAAATTATTGTGTTTATATATATACATATTTGATATATGTTAGATTGAATAAAAATATCATATAATATGTCGCATATATTAATGAAAAAAATATTATTATGAATGAATAAATTTAAAAAATTAATAACTTTTATTAATTATTTAGATGATTTAAACAAAATTTAAAATGAATATTTATATATATTAACATGGAAATGAATACATATTAATTATTTAAATAACAAAAATATTAAAAACATTAAACATTAAAGAATAAATATGTACAGGTAAATATTAAAATGGATAAAATGGAAAACATATTGAACAATGAAAACATGAAGATGAATAAAATATAGAAATATTAAGAAAAGATAATTAATTAATAGATAAAATTAAAAATGAATAATTTCAAAACTAAAATAAAAATTCATATATAAAACATATTTTATAAGAATAAAAATATAGAAAAATTATTTCATAAAAATTAATTTATTGAAAATATAATAATTAAAAAATATTATTCTAAAATAAAAAATAAAAATTGAATACATTATTGAAATTTGATGCGTGTCTATGCTGTATATAAAGATATAATAGATATATATATCTATATGTGAGAAGTCAAAATATCACACGCTTGATGTTTTTCAAATTGAAAAAAATGACATTCCATTAAATTCCCATTCCTCAATAAAATTATTCAATATTTTTATTAACATTAATTATAAATTATAAAGTATTTTTTACTAAATATATTACTTATTTAATGTAAGGACACATATTTTGTATTTTATAAATCATAATTGAGGAAACATTATACATATTGATATATATATATATATATGAATACATTTCTATATTAAGATAATTAAATATATTAATCATGAATTATGTATAAAACCTATTTACCATGAATAAGAAATTAATATACTTTTTATTATTCCATATTATTCATTTTGTATCTTTATATTTAGTATATAGTATTTTTTACTATTTATTATTTATATATATTTATGTATATATATATTAATATATTTCTTTTTTATACATAATTGTTTCATTAATACTTTTTTTAATACTAAAGTAATTTATTCAGTTATAATTTTTAAAAATTATTAAAAGATCATCATTTTATATATCTATAAAAAATATTTTCTATTTATTAATATTTATAATATATAAATATTTATATTAAAATTATTCATTTTTATTAATAAATATTTAATTAAAAAATATTTTATTTGTTTTAATTTCCAAACATTTCATTTTCCATTATTTATTTATTATAGTATATATTATATATATATATATGACATAAACTATTTAATAAAAATTATAATATATATATATAATAAATTTTTTACAATTATTTAATTTATTAATTTTTAATATTTTCTTTGATTTATTGATTTTTTTATAGTTTTTTTAATTATTTATAATTTTTAAAATTTCTAATACTTGTAAATTTTTTAATTGGGTTGTATAAAAAATTGGGGGCCACAATTGGAATTTAAATGTTGGATGGCCAGTGTAAAGGCTTGGATGGGGATGTAGGTGGAGAGAGTCATGTAGGACATAGACCATTTGAATGAGGGTGGGATAAAACTAGATGGAATAATAGTGTCATCCAAGGACCACTATGACCTGACCATATTTCCACAATCCCATATTGGTTTGTGGTGAGGGTATGTGCTGGAGTCCATCCCTGTAGCAAGCTATTGGAATTGGGATGTAGAATAATTATTTATTAAAATGTTATCGAATGATTGCTATTTTGATGTGGGACTCATGTATGCATCAAAGCCTTAATCAAAAATTTAAATGGAGCCTCTAAAGGATACTCACTATTAGTGGTACAAATAAAATATTGATTAAGGTTCCCCTTATCAACATGCATAAATTCTCTAAAAATGCTATCTTTTTTAGCAATATATAAAATCACTGATAAATAAATCCTTTATTAGTTCCTTTCTCTAGTAATATTAAAATTAATATTTGAAAAAAAAATATTAGTGAAAAAATATTTTACTCAAATATTTTGATGACATGAAGAAGATACTTGATGAACTAAAGTACGTCAACATCATTATTGATGAAAAGATAATTTTAAAGAAAAATGGGTTATTGTTATCTCAATAAAATCATTTTAAATATTGGCGAGGAATTATCCTTCTCCTTGTCATCAGTATAGAAATTGTAAAATGTTTTTTGATGTGTAAACCTAAAATGGATCAGATACGTTTTCCCCAAATTTTAATATTAAGTGTGGAGAATGTTTAAAAGAAATATAAATTCAAAACGACCATTTATGTAGCATAAATTATCAGAGTCAAAAATTATAAAATTGATATGGATTCAACATATAATAAAAATGATTCTATTACTAGAGATCATGAAAAGTCTAAGAATAAACCTTGGAAAACATCAAATATATCATATGGTTACAAAAACATTGGTACACATCAATGTACGAAGGTGGATTGTAATAAATATTATGTATTGTGGGTATAAAATAAATGATAGTATGCATGTTTCAATGGGAAATAATATATATATAGTTTCTATAGATATTATTGAGGCTTTAGAAAATTGTTAAATATGTGTGGGTTCAATCAACAAATGGTACAATGAATCTAAGTGAAACAGGAGGAAGTGATTGATATGGGAGTCAAGCCTCTCAAATTATACAACTTTATAAAGACATTTTAATGATTCAAAATTGATTCCAACCCGTGGAATCTATTTATAAATGAAATGATTACTATGGGAATCGTATAAAGAGATATCTATTCACGATAACGTACAAAAAAGCTTAATAAAATAATCTCAAAAATCACATGATATGGGATAAAAATGCATAGAATTATACTTCATTTCTCAAACATCCCTAAAAAATTATAATGAGGAATAGAATTGAATATTTGATAGTGGTTATCCTAGATAGATGACGACATATATATATTTACTGAATAATAAAAAATATTATGATAATGGTATTTTATCTTTTGTAAGAAAATATCCCCTTAGAATAAAATGCACTAGATCTGTTATAATTAGGGAGAAAAATCTTAAATCCAAAAGTATCTTGATTATTGATTTTATGAAAAACAACATATTGAGTGTTGCAAAATATTTTTAACGAAATTGAGAAAAAATTCAAAATTGTTTTTTTAATGGTAAAGGAATGGAAAATTGAAAATTTAATAAAATATGGAATGAAATAAGTGAAACTTGATTCATGTTAGTGATGTAAAGAGTTTATGAAATATGATGAAGATATATGAAAATCAGATTTGGATTTAATGTAATGGGTACTTGTGTTAGAAAAATATATTATTTCTAGAAAAGGGAGATAATATTTAAGAAATTATTTACATTACAAGATGTAGATATTGGTGTTGTTATATTTGTTTGAGTGGGGTCATTAAAAACTCATATCCAAAAAATATTGAGTTAATTTCTACAAATCCATTGGATATAAAAATATTTTACATTTAAAATCCCATAAAAAAAATCGATATAAAAATATTCGTAATTATTGATTTTTTATATGAATATAATAATGGGATATATATAGAGGATTTAAAAAAGTATAGAATTCATAAAAAATCTAGTACACTCTACACACCACACTATAATTATGTTTCTTAAATAATAAATAGTTGTTTGGTTGAGATAAAATGAACTATATTGATTGAACATGATACTCCATGATACAGTTAGAGAAAATTCATTTTCATTGTGCTTTGCAATCAAAATCAATGTATCCATAAGTCAATCTCATATATGACTCTTTTTTATATGTATTTTAATGAAAACCCCATGTATGATGTTCTTAAGGGTATTTTTAGGTCCATGCATTGTCAATGGTAATGGTGAGAATATTGGGATCTTTTGTCATAGAGGTGTTGATGTAATCATTATAATCTACCCTCTGAATAGTTTAGGATACATATTTATGATAAATAAACATGAAATATTATTGACACTAAAGATTTTGAAATTCCATGAATATAATAATATGAAGACATTATGATTTGTTATAAATATAAGAGGAAGTGTAGATGATTTTGTTATTGTTGAACAATGTGAAAATGTTGATATCAATATTAATTATATTAATAATTTTGGAGATGAGTATTCTTATGTATCTATCTTAAGTGATGAGAAATAGATATGGTCATGCAATTTTAACATAGAGAAGTTTTTGGAATCCCAATGCCTCATTGGAGATTAATGAAAACTGGTTGATACTAGAAGAACATCACACATAGTTTAAAATTTTTCATAATAATAGGATGATAAATTTATATATTAAGATATTTTGGATTAATAAGACATCGACTGAGTTAAATTGGAGGTATATCATATTGAAAATTATAATACTTCGGGTCTTATAGCTAAACCAATATATATTTCATTTTTTCATAAAATGTTTGTGTTTTTGAATAGTATTGAACAAAAAAATGAAAGTCATAAGAAACAAAAAACGACTCATTATTATTGGATACTCTCAAATTGAAGGTGTTGAGTTTAAAGATACCATCTCTCTAGTGGATATATTAGAGACTATCCGAATATTTATTACTGTTTTAGTATAATGGAGACATATGATTTTCAAGATGGATGTTAAGATATATTTTCTTAATGGAGAGATAAATAAATATATTATATTGAAAAAATGGCTATTTTCTTGGGAATGATTGAAAATACATATGAAAGATAAAAATATATTTATATGGGTTAAAGAAAGACCTAATATTTCGGTTTTCTAAATTTGGTAATTTCTTATGGAATTTGAAATTGATAATATCTAGAGTTGATTTTAACCTCAACATAAAATAATGTAAAAATGTTTTCCTCATTTTGATTATTTATGTTAATGAGATCATATTTTAAAAGAATTATTAAGAAACACTTAAATGGTTTTTTAAAGACATGAGGATATTTTTTCAAATGCCCATTCTATGAGAAATTAAATACTTAATTTTAATAAAAAATTCTCAATATAGTATATACATATTTATAACCCTACAGAATTATAAAAATGAACTTCTAAATCCTTTTATAAATTAATACTAAAAATCGGATTCAGTACAATTATAATTGGGGAAATGTTGTTATAATTTGGAGAAGGTATGATGGTTTTTCCTAAATTTTTTAGAATATTGGTTGAAATTTCTTTTCTATTTATTTCAATACTAGATATAGATAATTTCCCAACATCATGTGTCAGGTATCAGTGTAATCGCATTGAAACTCATCTTTTGTTCAGAAAAATAATTATTAGATATATCAATATAACACTTAATTTTGGATAATATATGATTCATTAAGAATGATTAATCTGTTTGGTTATACAGATACAGATACATTAAGATGTGTTGGTGATAGAGGACCCACATATGCAGGACATTTCCCTTTGGGCGAATGATATGTGAGTAAGTATATAGTGATGAAAATTCATGTTACTATCATAGCTATAGAATAAATGTATACAACATACAACCTTGTTAGAATACATCTTATGAGGATCATGATATATTTGATTTTTTTTTATTTTGTGTAAAGTTTCCACATATCATGGGTTGTGATAAACAATTTAATATTAATATTTCTATGAAACTATTTCATCTCTCTCATTTAAAGAATTTTTTATCAAATACCACTTCATCAAAGAGCATTTGGTAAATAATGAACTTGTGTTAGTGTTTTTTCCTACAAAATTTCAAGTTGAAAATATTATCACCAAACCATGGCCAAAAGAAATATTTAATAAGACAATATTGATAATGGGTGTAAATAATCACCCTATTCAGGGCCAGGGTAATCAATATAATGTCCCCAATATCATATAATTATGTTTTAAAATTTTAGTAATGTTATAACTTAAACCTAACCAATAGTTCGTTTTAATCAATTTTAAGGAAGATAATATATTTAGGGGGAGTTATTAACATGGTTATGCTGTGACTTCCATATGTATGATATTTTTTTTGATGTAGAATCATGAAATGTATTTCTTTCTGGTTGAAGATATTTTTGTGATGAAATTTCATAGGGAATGAAAATTTTTGAAATGTTTGTTGGATATTTTTACAATGAGGTGTAAGAAAATATTATTTTACCAGTGATTATGGGTTTCAAGGGATTTTTGTTAAATTATTCGTGTTTTCAATATTGATTTACCTCAAACAGGATTATAATTTATAGACATGAAATATATTACATTGTTTTTTTAAAATTACATTCCAATGTAAGAAAATAAAATGTACTAAATAAACATGAACCAGTTGATTGGAGATGATTTTAGGTGATTATATGACAATAATATTTTGATTACACTTATTATTAATGAATATATTTTTCACAAAAAAATTTAAATTTTTTCAAACATAAATCACTATATATATTTTCATGATTCTAACAGTAGTGATCTGATGGAGATGATCAGCTTAATTTTACTAAATAATGCCTCTGAGATGAAGGTTATCAGTCTGATATAATTAGAAAAATATTATATTTGAAAAGTCTAATGATTATGTTAATTTGTAAAATTTATTTTGATGATAAACTATAGATCTAACAAATAAATATTTGTATGAAGCTTTCAAAAATGATGTTACCGAAAAATGTTATATAAAACAATCATCACTGATGATTTATAATTAGTAGGATTTTTCTATATTATAATTTGATGCTAACAGATAATGTCATTAGAGGATGACCATAAAGTGATCTATCATTATTTCTTAAGTCTGAGTCCTCAAGAGAAACCATTTGAAATTGTGATGGATGTTTTGTGTTGACCCAGTCATTCTCAATCGCTTGAGAACTCAATGTGTCATTTATGGGCCTTAAAAGATATCCCAAAGATGGAAAAGGAGGAAAATAAATTCCAGAGGTTTTCAAAGACCATTGGGGGATGATTTACCCTTTCAAAAATAAACTATAAACCACAAACCATAGTCTATATTAGTTAAATGATGCATGAAAAAAAATAATGAAATTTATGAAATCATTTTTACCAAAGTGAGCCCCAACAAATGTTTTATAACTAAAGAAGAATATAAGTCATCATAACAACCAAAGATAACTAAATAAGACACTAATATATCAAAAATTCTCTACACTAGATTAGATATTTTCTCCACCACCCCAATCATCTCAACAACTCAAGAGGTACTGTTAAAAATCTGCTTCACCCTACCTTTTCCCTAGTCCTGGAAGATTACTTCTATAAGAGAACCAATGTACCAAAGAAAGGGTGAGTATAAAACTCAGTTTTCTTTCCACAATGAACTCCCTACTCATTCCACTAGGATATAAATGATAGAAATATTTTTGTAAAATATGTATTATAAAATTATTTATGAAAACATTTTATAACTAAATATAAACTGTTATCAAAATAGTTAATAACTAAATATAATCTAAAACCGTGATTTTTTTTTCATCAAGAAAAATTACAACTATAAATTTAAATAAATATTTAAATAAATTTCTGAAAACTACATTTTCAAACCAATAAACTTCACACAATAACAACTACCAGAAAATGAATTCATCATTTTGATAGTTTGATACTCATGAGTTCTTTCTCATCGATCTACCTAGTTATCACAAGTTTGTTATTTCCCATAATCAATTTAAACATTGGAACCATGAAAATGTACATATTTCATCCACTTATTGTAATTAAATATGATACACACACAACATTTTCCAAAAACCAAAACCAATTTCACCTAATTTCACTTAGTTCAATAAAAAGACAAGTTTAATGAAAAAATTACAACCATCAAATTTAAAAACATTAAATCATATCAAAACCCCATATATCTACTATAAAAATACTAAATATATCAATTTTGAAAAATTCCATAAGATCCATAATTTAAAAATCCCTATTTAAAAAAATATTAGGATTTTTAAAAAAATCACACAATTTTCCATGTTTCCACCACCTATTACAAAAGATGGTTTAAAATTTGTATATCAGTAAAAAATAAATTTACCTCAAAAATGGAATTTTGATGAATTAATATAAATTTCAGTAATAGAAGCGAGTGTGAATCCAAATACCTCTCTAGTTTCGACAAAAACTGATAACAGGTGAAGAACACCGAAAAATCTGAGTCAAGATTCCAAGAAACCACCCAAGAACTCCCCCTTATCACTAACAATAACATATCTAACATTATTTGGCATCAAAAATCTTATATATACCTAAAACGGGTTTATTTTTAGGAAAACTATAATAATGGAGTGATAAATTTAAGACACTATAAAGAAAACTATGAAAAATAGGCCCTTACCTCAATAATCTACCTTCAAATTTTCAAGGAATGTGTTCATATCACATCTAGATCAATGAGAGAACCTAATTTTTCCATTGGGGGAGAAAAAATTTCATGTTATGGTTTATTTGGGTCAAAATAGATAAAAAATATGGACAAACTGAATTAGATTCAGAGAGAGAGGGAATTACTTTTGACCTTGCATTGTTTGGCCAAAACATGTTCTAACAATACACCCCTTTTTTACCCAAATCCCTTCAAAATTACTCTAATGTCTCCCCCAACATCCCAAAAAACCATTGAATGTATGAAAATCATCAGTGAAGGGTTAAATAATTGATACCAGGGGTGCTAAAAAGTTAATTATGTTTAATGAATATGAGATAGAGATGTGTGAAATTATAATGTGTGGTTGATGAAAGATAAATAGACATATGTCTCTACATAATTAGATAGATTTTTTTTGTGGAAGTAAACATTCATATGTTTCATTATGAGGTTCACTGGTATGATGATTCCATTGGAAGGCAATGATCAATATGTTTTGATGACATTCAAAAGAAAGTGGTAGACACAAGTGTTATATATTTCATATGTTCATACATGTTTATAAAGTAACATCAAACATAGATACATAGATCATATGAGTTTCTATAAGAGTTAACCATATTAATGAGTGGCATAATGATGTACTTATTATAGATAATTTACACAATATTCATACAGGTTAAAAATGTGATTATTTTTTGTTAATAATTAAATTATCCAAATATCACATAGAAGGTATCAATTATTCTCTATGAGTTATCTGGATAATTGAAAAACCTTTATTAATAATATATTTTAATGGAAAATCCAATTTTTAAGAATAATTGAATGCAGTAAAAGGTAGTGAGTTTCCTCAAATGAAAGTAAAATGTATTATGTGGGAAGGTTTAGATGAACCTAATGCATTTCCCTAAAAATAATGGGGAGCTACCCATATATATAATTTATGCTAAGAGATATAGAATAATTTATGAAAATAAGGTGATGTAATGGAGAATGCGAAAGGAAATCATATGATCATTGAAAACTATGATTAGTATGATGAATAATTAATGATTTCCTCATTTCAATTGGATTTAGAAGAATAGTTTACATAACTGATTAAATGGATAGGTTGCAGATGGTATAATCAGAAAGATATGAGAGATTGATTCCAATATGATTGTAGAGAATGGATAACATACCAAGGTGATGAGGTCAACTATGTGTTTGATGTGGTATTTGCCTATAAGACAGTGTTAGATATGGTTTATTGGAAAGACTCCATATAGTGTATATCAGAAAATCCATTTGGAGGAACTTCCATCAAACTGATGAAGGTTTTTGACTATAGTTCTGCAAAAAAGTGAAGAATAGGAATAACATACATGTGAAGAAAGTGTAAATAATGTTAAATTAGCATAGTGAAACTGTATTGAGTCCTATTGGTGAAGGTTTTGATAGTTGTGAAAAACAATGTTATAACATTTATAAATGTTAATAGAACATGAGATATCAATTGATTATTGTGTTAATTTTTTTAAGGATACATGTTTCTTTCTATAAATGAATTAAATTTTTTTCTAGTGGATGTTTAGTCTTGGATTATTTCAAAATCATACCAAATATTATATAGTCTTACTATGTAGTAAATTTTATAAATAATTATTTTTCTATTGTTGTTACTTTTTTCTTGTTTTTAGGAAATTCATATCTCACTAACAGGGTGTGAAAGTTATTTCTTATGTAGAAAAAATTAAAATACATGATCACTAAATCCACCAATAACCCACTTAGTGATATCATATATCATAATTGGAACTTTCACTAAAGTAATCAAGTGAAAATGTTACTCAGTATTCAAAAGGAATTGAGTTCTTTTATGTAACTATTTATCCACGAGGCACTATGTATTAGTTGATACACAAGGATATAATTATCATAACCTTCATATGGGATCCCCATCATAATCACCACACATCATGTTTACTATCCATCTAATGGGTAATCATATTATCATGTTCCACCAGTTACGAATTTCAATACAGTACCTTCATGGAATAGTAAATACACAAAATAGGGTAGAGTGTAATGCGACAAGAATAATATTTTAACTTGAAAATTATGTAAAAAATTATAACAATTTTTTAATAACATCATTAATGGTTTCAAGAAACTCTATAAATACTCATGTAATTAGGAATCTTATATCTATATCACTAGAAACACACACACCGACAATAAATCGACACCAATACTGGTCAACAAGCTATATACCATAATGGTTTTAATTCTTGGATACCAGAGTATTAAAGGAACTAAAAATGTAAGAATATTCTTACCAAATTATATTTCTATTGTACTCCAATGTTCATTAAAGGATCAGAGCATTTACAAAATTGTATACACTTATTGAACTAGAATTCATTTTATGGATTACCAGCATGACATCTATTTCATGAACTATGTGAATAGAAAAAGGATAACACCGGATATTCCATGTTAATAAGGTTATTCTAAAATTACATTACTCTCATGTTTCGTTAAAATAAATAGCACTACATTATGTCAATGAATAGGAATTCAATTATCTATATATATTGATGGTCTAAAATGGACACCTCTAGTTTAATAGTTTCATAGGGAATCTTTTGAGTTTGAAAAAATCATTCCTGGCCTTTTAACCCATAACATCTATCCAAAACTGTCTAAAACCATTAAATCCTCCACGAAACCCATGCTATAAAATTGAAAGATAAAAAATAATTTTATTACAGTCTATAATTAACTTGTAACGCAACGGGAAAAGATGTGGATTCTACATTATCTCACTTTAAAAACATATCATCCATGAGAATTGTCATTATGAATCCTATTTAGAAAATATAGGACACTGAGTCTGAATATTTTCTTCTAGTTCCCATGTATTATGGATTCTTCTATATTCCCATTTAATAATGACATGTGGTAACATATTCCATCATATGATTTTATTTCTTCATTACAAAATCCATATTGTGTATTACATATATGATGAATCAATATCAATCTCATTATAATAATAGTTAATGAAATGTGACTGATCATAGAGAACCTTCAGAGTTAAGAAACATGAAAAAAAACACAAATAACTCTATATCAATATAAAAGATCAAGATGGTAAAACACTATTTGAATCTTTTTGGTGATCTTGATTGGATTGAAATAAAATGATTCAAACATCCCTTTTTTCTTTAAACATTATTTCCCCAATCAAGGAGTAACTTTCAAAAAACCATGGTCGACTATAGAATTCAACAATGGTCTCCAAATTATGTTGGAATACCACATTGTTCAAGATTAGTTTATAATCATCCTTTTTTTAATTAGATCAACTCTCTCGGAGGTTTGAAGTACCATATTATCCCCCATATCGATTACCTCACAGTCTTTATTCCAATGAAGCGGTTAAGATATAGCATAGCATAGAGTGAATAATTGGGTGAAATCTAAATAGAATAATTAATATATATTTTTTTATTTGATATAAAATATTTATATGTGTTCATTATATTCTGAAAACATGTCTACAATGCAATCCCAAAGAATATACACAAATAAAAGGGTCATTTGATCTTAATATCTATATTTCTAAGGATGATTCATTGTGATCATCATTAGCTGAGTACCTAAGGTCTTAAATAATCTATAAAAATGTTTACTGGAACACCACACAATTTTACTATCTCATAGACATATAATGTTCCATATACATATACTATGTGATTATCATATCTATGTATGAAATGAGAAACTTTTGCAACCTTATATACGATAACCATTACAATACCAAAACTCCCTGGGGTCCAAGTAAATCCATTAAAAATGTACATTATGATGTACATCCACTTCCACATGTTCATGACATGTTGATGGAGAACACCACTAGGATTCTGGTTATTGAACATTATCCTTTGGTATGTATGGAATTTGGAAAAAAATTATCAATGTAACACTTCATCTCTAACCACCAGAACTACTAATAGAATCAGGGTACATATTTTTAACTATATGATTCAAACCAATTTATATTTATAGAAGTATATCATGAAATCTTACTGATTTTAATCACATACTTCAACTATATAATATAAAATTATCACATCAATCCTATCTAATGAACTCATGGGTATCAGGTCCCCACTAGTTAGCTATTCCCATAACACAACACAATCTATAATAGTATTCAATATTTATGTTACCTATTACTATAAAGAAGATGTGATCATCTATGGTCCGATGTCATCAATCATTGCAATTTAAAATCATCCATCCCTTGATCAGACAACAAGGTTATTAGGCACTACTGTTCCTCCGATGTCCATTCAGCAAGCTACAAATCCACCTATATTTTACAACCATGATAAACCAAAACAATATTAACAATTTTATGTTAATTATCCATATCAATGTTTAATATTTTTATATTATCTACAAAGTGCCTCTTCACCAAGTTTAGGTCCTTCTATATGATGATATAGAGGAGAATATTTTGGTTCATGTAGAAAAAAATAAATAAGGAGACATTTTTTCCAATACATCAATGTGTGGAACATGAATTAAATATATAATTTATGAGTTTGATTGCTCCAGTGATGGGTCCTTAGATGACATGATCCATAAAGTACTAAAAATTATATCTACACTAGTATTAATCTCTATCTGATGACTAATTCTAATATTATATAGTATAACCAATCCTATGATTGAAAATAATTTATACTTGTATTGTAGTTAACCTCCACTTTAGAAAACAAATATGATTCACACTGGTTAAACCTCTAAAATTTTGTTCCCTAATGTGTCATTGATGTTATCAATGATGAAAAATGTGAGAAGTATTTGGTAAAATGATGATTTCATCATAAGAAATGGATAAATTCCATAATCAAGACACAATTTAAGAATTTTACCAAAATATCTCTTCCTCAACTATCTTCATCTCCCAAAATATATCATTATCAAAATCCACATTACCCATGAATTATACCTTCTGAATCAAAATTGGAAACATTAACAACATAGAAAAATATGATTTTCGAGAATTTTTAATTATGATAATCCCTAGATGTATTAAATTCTCTAATGGGGTAGGATCGTTTATGAGGATATCATCAGTGAAGACCATGAAAATCTAATTATGATATAAGTGGAATATTTTGATCTTGAAATATAAGAACACTTCCATAAAATTATTTAATCTAAAAATCATAAATAAGTACACAAATATCTTATAGATTCTCTAAAACATCATCACCATAAATTCAACATTTATATACCACAACTGGTGATAGCTCGATTGAATATTAATCTTTTAGAACCAATGGAACCCAGTAACTAATATGTGGGATCATTGATCCTTAGAAAAGGATATCGTTTTTTAATTATAACCTGATTCATCTTTATATAATATATGAAGAGTCAATTAATAACATCAACCATATTATCAAAATAATATGCTCACCCCACAATAAATTACTCAGTCAGATAAAGCCATTATATTCCTAGTTATTGAGTTGTACGATGATCTCTATCAATTCATCCAGTTTTATATGATAAGGGGATATTGAAATGGGTTTTTCACCTAACATGAGTTATATGTTTAAACAATATCCTATATCATGGAAATTCCTATGATGTTATCCCAAAATATGTTTTGAATTAGATAAAAAAAATTTGGGAATGAAATGGTGTTATAACTGAATCATATGAGAGATAAATATTGCAATATATTACATGATCATCCCTAGATGGCACATGTATGGACTAATTCTATGTGAAATTAACACCCATTATTTGGTTATCATATACTACTCCCCCATTGTAAATGTAATAGATACATATCTCTGATGTAAATCAATGAGGACATAATTATTGGTTAGATAGTCTTTTCAAAGAACCACATAAAATATATTTATCTCCATAATGAAAAAGTGCAAACTATATATATAATTGCGAATGACAATAGTACACTCTTGGAAAAACATAATCTAGTCTTTTCTCACAACCAACACAATATCTAGGAAATGTTACTTAGAATGTATCGTGACAATAAATTATAATATATTAATAAATTTTCATTTAATAAAGTATTGGGAAGAACTACCCTAATGAAATGTGTTAGAAAACATATAATTTATCAACAACATTCATTTTACAGTATATGGTCCCACAACAACATATAACATAGTTGCATACATGATATAAATAACAACATATATCATATATATGACTCAATCCTTGAGGTTCCTGACCCGCCAATGTCCTCACAATTAAAGCCTAATATTTATAAACCTCATTTATATTACTATATCAAAGATAAAACCTATGATACATCCCTAAATAACCTCCTCCCCCAAGACATACAGAAAAAATTATAGATTTTACCAATAATGGAAAAATATCCAATATTTTCATAAGGTGAAACATTTAATTATTATATAATATACAACCTGATCATAGTCAAAGAACTAAAGAACTTATCCTGAGTGGGATAATGACTCCATACTAATGTCCATAAATATTATACTACCTAGTTTTTCATCCTCTATATTCCTCTTCTTATATCTAGATTTTATAATAATCAAAATTTTAGTTGGTCCACCTATGTGAGTACTAAATTGTGGATGAAGTCCAACTACTCAATCTTCATCTTGTCCCTTCTCAATAGACCAATCCTTAGGAAGATCCTCTAGGTCATTAAGTTTATACACATAACCTATCATACGATATTAGGATGTAGACTAGTATCAAACACAGTATCCTTTAATGACACAATTCCATCAGAGAGAATACAAAAATGTAATATATTGGTGAAATAATAGTATACTGATGACACCTTTATAGATCCATATCATATATCAATGAACTCTTGTTCATATTCTAGTTTAAACCTATCAGAAAACTTAATAAAAATTCACCTAATAACTCCCTAGTCATACACTAATTTATTCTAGAATTCTCATTCACACCCCACCACCTCTTAATAGGCATGTATATCATGAATTATTCAATCATAAATTTCTTATCATAAGAATTATAAATGATATCAAAGATAGACTTAATGATTTCTATCCATTCATCTTCATCTTGTATCCCTTTAGTTCCATGAATGGTAGGTGGATTCTATAGTTTTATGTCTCAGGAATCCTTAACGAAGTACCTCGGTGCCCTCTCCCCTGTGATGGAGCAACAAAAAGGATTCCCATAAAATGTGAACCCACCATTTCACCACCGATGTAGGTGTGGGAGAATTCTCCAACGCATCTTCATAAAAATTAGGGGGAATAGGGCATTCCTCACATGATGGAGAATACCTTTCCATTCCATTATGGGGGCCCCATCATTCATCATTAGAGTGGAATATTTTAAATATGATGGAATAATTTTGGGGGAAAACTTGGACATGTCCTAGTTAGTCTATGGGGTCACAAAATGGATCAAATTGTATTACATAGATAACCTAAGGTATATAACTCATGAAACTAAAAAAGTTATTTAACCCAATATGTTAGTTACAATCATATATATATATATATTGAGAATAATATTATGATTAATTGGAACAAATTAATTTCAAAATATATATCATATTAACATGAAAAAAAGTCATATAACTCAATTAAAGAATACATGTCTATCCAGAACAAATATCACAATTAGGGTATTAATTTAAATAACTTATATGAAAAAACAAACATTTATATATATGAAATGTGATCCTATGTAGTTTATCATGAATCCTAAACAAAATATTCTGAAATATAAAAACAATAAAAACCCAATAATTGTAAATTAGAGGTCCATTAAACATGATTTTCCAAGAAATATTAACAAACCCTATTCAAGTGATACACAACCAATATTCATTATACCATGACATAGGTTGTTCAAAAATAAACAATAATATTGTTCATTGATATGAATTAGAAGAACCTCATTCCAAACAGTGAGGTTTTGGTTGGAAAACCACAAGACCTCATCCATGGATACCCTTAGATAGGATAGTGGAAACTAATAATAAGGGTCCAAACACTGTCAGTGGGGACAAGATACCCTTATTTTCATATCACAATATAAATAATATAAATAAAAAACATAAAAATTAGAGAAATCATAGAGGAATTAAAAAAATATCATTTTGTAATATCATATAGAAAATGTTTCATACAAATTAATATTGATGATTAAATTGAGCTCCAAATGTGGAAATCCAAACCAAAGTAAATGTGTAAGAAGATAAATAAATAAAACCCAACATTAATTGTTCAAATCACATCTGTATATGTATATAATATCAATGAACTACTCAACTATCTTTTATATGTCCCTATCCCTTTCTCGTATCCCAATATATAAATTGCACACATGAAATAAGATTCTTTTGTTGGGTGTCATAAATAAAACCCAATATTTTACTACTAATACATCCTTAAACGGTATAAAATTATATGAAATTTATTTTAAGATATAAAAATTGAAATAATTATTAATTAATTATATTCAATGGACCGGTTTAAAAACCAAGACAACACTACCCAGTAGAACCATCATCAACTCCATTTTGGATGAGTGGTCATAGAAGTCATAAATGATCAAGAAATAATCATGAGGATGAAAATGTGAAACTCTATATACTTAATTAATAAACTATTATTGATGATCAATATCAAAAAATCATCATGTTCAGTAATTTTTTACTCTAACCTTACAGTATCATGTTTTAGATAGGACACAAGAATCTCATTCTTCTACCTTATGTATAGGTCCACTGTCATCGTTTCTTCATGCCATGTGCACTACACCACAACCATTTAATTATACCATTATTGTAAACCAATTATGAATACCAATAAAACACTTCAATGTCGAGTAAATACAATAAATAGGGAAGAACATAATGAGACATAAATATCCCATCAACATGAGCATAATATTGCAACATATAACAACATGAATCAACATCAATCATGGTAATAATGTGCTCAAAAATGAATATCAGAACCATTACTTATTTTTGTGTATCTTAGGATTCACTCTCCCATAATAAATCATTATAAAACAAGTTCAACATGTTATGACATCATAGAATGATTTAATGGATACAATTTTGTTTAAATGAAAAATGATATAAATGTTCCAACCTAAATAATTTTAAATGAGGAACTCTAAAGCTCATCAATTGATTAATTCCAAAAAAACATGACACATCAATAGATAATATTATCATAATTTATGGATACATATATCTATTTCAAATTCATTCAAATCTAGGTTATAAAATTTACATCCAAGGATATTACATTCCAAGAATGTTGTTTAGGAATTAATTAACTCATGGAATCAATTAATGAAGATAGTTTCGTGATATGTCAATGAATATGTTGTGAATTCATTGGATCCATTATCAATGAATAATGGATCCGGAATCAATGATCACATTTAGAATAAAACCATGTGTTTAGAAAGATACCATTTTACCCTAAAAATCCATAAATAGAAAATATATTCATTTGTAAATTAAACAAAAAGAGAGTTTAATTGTGAAAATTTTATGTAATATTACCCTAAAACATTCATAATTCATGTGGGATCATGATTTGGGAATTGGGATGTCATTGAAATATTGAGTCCAACTCCATTCTTGAAATTATTTGTGATTCCATTATAAATTTGAATTAGAATCCATTGATCCAGGAGAAATATGCCAGGACACTGAGACCTCTAAATTTAAAAGAATTAAATCATGTAGAAACTCAAACAAATAATGGGGTTTTCATCACAAAATACAATTATATGTCTTAAAATCACTTATATTCATCAGAATCTAGAATTGGAGGAGGTAAATTCATTAGGGATGGATATATGAGTATCATTAATTTGGGGGGTGTCTAGTAAAAATAACATTGTGTCAAAATGGAAAATAAATGTATATTGAGGAAGAAATCAGATCATTAATTTCATTTTTACATGGTTTCTCCACATTCTGTGACAAAATGTGTACAAACCATGCCACAAATGTGTTTTCTTTATGGGAATTTGGACAAAATGAATGATTTAATCAGATTAATTTTTAATCCATGTGGAAACCTTGTTTTTTTCCACTAAATCTTTATGATTTATATTTTGTGTAATGATGCAGGGCTTTCCAAACAATGTTACTCAACTGTTTGGTAGACCATGATCAACTACCAGTAGAAACACCATTACCTTGATAATCTCCATGAATTTGGGAAATTGTAATCAACTATGAAAAGAATTAAATATCCAAAAAACTCTACAAAACCTTATTTCACACCCATAATCGCATCCTGACCAATTAACATACCAAAAAATGAAAAATTGATAAATTTACTCATAATTCACCTCCAAATTTGAAGGTTGATACAAAAAATACATTGATGTATAGAGACTTCAACAATAACATGCTTTTGTGTGGTAGTTTAATATGTGATGAGTATCAATTTTGTGGCCGTATTTAATCCAATAAGATTATTGTGCATCCATTTATCCCTGAAATAGGAAAAACAAATTATAGTATCACTTAGAATATTCAAGACTCTTTATATATGTAAACTTTTTCTTGTATTATATAGTTATTGTATGAAATAAAATCTTTATATACCACATCAAGAATTTCCTCCCAATTATAATTAATATTATTAAACCACATCCCTCTTCCACTAAATCATGTTAAACTAGAGATTTCCCTCTCCTGATACCTCCCATGCTACCCCACATGTGTGAGTGTAGGATCATCCTCCCATATGAACAACTACGCTAGGGACTTTTATCAAACACACATGTGACTAAAAACATGTTCTCAGATTCAAACACCCATTACTTGAATCTTAAACTATGATAAACCTTTATACGACCAATATATAGTCTGAAGAATCCTTGGGTGTTTTCCATAAGTGGGATTGGCCATATTATTCATACCTTCTTACCTTTAGTATTCTACAACTTGTTAGATTTTTTAATGGAAGACATTTTATGTGGTAGTTTGTAGTATACCTTGCTCACCTCCATAGAGTACCTAACATAAATATGGTATATACATCTTAAGGTTAACACATAAGACAGTGTGAATTAGGTTATAATGCATTAGATATTTCATCTACATAGATCAGTTGTTAAACACCTTCTATGAACTCTTGAGAAATATTGATATAACACGCCTTCATATTAATAATCCAGAAATCCATTGGGAACAATTCTTAAAATTTCTAACAAACTCTATCCATGAAAATATCAAAAGTGGTGTCCGTGAACAATTATCTTGTAGTATATGATAATATCATCAATGGAGACCCTGAAAATTTTTCATGGTATTTTCTAATGAATTTATTAAAATTATTAATAAAAATTGGTGGTGTTGTTTGTATGTCAAAATTATATCACTGTACACTATTAGATAAAAATTCCTCTATATAATGTTAAAATTTGAAGATGTTTTATCGTTAACATCAACTAATGATATCATGAGTTAAGATCTCCATTGGAAAATTATCGAGCCCTTAAATTTATCAAATAAATCAACAATCCTTGGTCGGGGATACATTTTCTTTAGGGTTATAATGATGATATATAGATAATACATGAAAAGACTCATTGACAACTCATCCATTTTGTTGAAGAGAATTAGCACATTCAAATTTGATACATTATGGTGTATGGATAATTTTTCGAAATTATATTTATGTTTATTATTTGTTTTTTAGTTCAATTTTTGTGATCTTATAAGATCTCTTTTATATTAGTTTCACAAATTCTATTATATCCATTGATAACTCTATCTCTTATTCTAAGGGAAGGAAAAAAAATCTCCATCGAAATACAAAAATTATATTATCATATAGTAGACATGTGTTAGTCCTAGATTATTTCTATTACCTCAACCATTTGATTAATATATGATTCATTGTTGTATACTATACCTACATTATTCAATGATTTTATAAAGTTCATTTATATTAATAAATAATATTTTCTAGATATAAGAGGGGGTTACTGTTATAGATTGATATTTCGTTTAAAAAATAGTTGACGTTAGAAGCATATACTGATATCAAACCCATTCAAGAATATCCAATTGATATACTAATATTAAAAAATGTATATAATTAATAACCTAAAAAATAATCATCGCATGACATGTAAAATGGGAATACAATATCCAAAACAAAATATCAGACCTGTCATTCCAAGTATGTTTCATGTGTCAAATGAAAAAATAAAATAAAGACAAAATTAAGCTCATAAGTGTGTATCAACACTATTTATGGTTCCCATATACATGATCCATACCAAATAATCTATATAAAACATGAATATTTCACTTCATCTATCCTGAAAACATGAAACTTATTCAGGTTCTGATCATGCACCCCTAGTAGCCTGTGATTACAAATTTGTAGGCCAACACCAATGAAATCTATATAAATATACTGTCTATAACAGTTTAGACAGTTTTATACAGAAAAATCTACAATAAATAGAGTATACAGCTATCACATTTAATTATTCTCTTACTGACTACATAGTTTCAATGGTTCATGAGTTCACCCATATTTTCAAAACCCACTTTGGAATGTTATATATTCTAATTTATCCCCAAGGGATATCATATATCACAATATCATTAATATCATTAATAATTACATCTACAATCAAAATAGAACCATTTGGAACCATAGTGTAATGAAAATATTATGGGTATAAAATGCCTTGTATAACACCCTATGGGTATTTGGATCCATTATCCCTATTCCACACCTCATTATATCATGGGTACTTAGAGCCTCATTTCCTTCCCACACATGATATCCCGTATGGGTAATTGGAGCACTGGTCCCTATCCCACACCCCAATTTCACATATTAGTTTTTGGATCCTCAATAACTACCCCATATTAATTGTCCTATATTCATATTTGGAGCCTAAGACCTTATCCCTCACACATTACACATATATAACAAATATAAAAAATATCACAACATCATTGAAGTAACAATTTCATATACATCAATTTTATTTATCATTATCCTTCAAATAAAAAAATTTCCATAATGTTAGACATTAAAATTCATCACAACAACCACTATTTCCTATCTAAATCCCATGGAATAATATTAAAAAATCAGTATTAAACTGAATTTCAAAACATAACCATTTTATTTTTTATCCATTATCAATTGACCCAAACATTCAATTTTCCAGTTTATCAACCAATTAAACATTAAATTAAACAATCAACTCCTCAATCGAATAAATTTTCCATATTTTATAACCTTACTAATAAATTAACTTAAAATCTCATTATTTACCTATTTCATGATCGCAATTACATAATTCAATTTCCCATGTTCGGCTCATTTTGAAGTCTCTTGGAAAATTAGTTTATCAATCCTTGATTACTTAAATTTATTATTTAGTTAATTTATTCAATAAAATATTCAATTTAAAAATTTTTCAAATTATAAATTCAAATCACACACACAATTGTAATTGAAGACTACGAGAACTAAAATTAGTCCACTTACATCAAGATTAAAAATATATGATCTCGAATCAATGTTCCCCAATTGAAGAGAAACAATAGTGAACATGATAAATATGATACCTATATTAGAAAACTAGGTCAAATATTTAATATATTATATGTATCATATCCAGGATCTACATCCTTTTGTAATAGAGGAAAATATACATTCAAGGTATGCGAGAATGAATAGATGGAGAGTGGAAACCAATAGGGAAGAGATCACATAATGGAAATAGGTGTAAATCTATCTATAGTTATTTTTTTTTGAAGAATGTAGGATTGAATTAATTATAAACCATCCAAAATACTATAAAATTTTTAGATATAGGATTATTTCTGGGTGGGGTGATTAGGTATTAATAACAACAAGTTTCTGGATTTTATATTAACTTTTCATTTTTTTAAATTTATGGATGCATGATTTCATATATGTGCTGCACTATTTTCCCTAACTATGCACCTTACCTTTATCCTCCCTCCAGGGGTATCATAATCACAAGTAAGATGGTGCATGTTTTGAAAAACCATCCCAGAATATGAAATCCCCCTCTACATGTGGTTTCATTGTTTTATTGTGTATAGTGTAATGTTTAGGAAAATCATGTTCCAATCATTCACCACCCAATAATCCCCCCAATGATTAAAAATTTTTATAATGCACCCATGGTAAATACCAAATAGTATATACTCAAAATAGGGAAATTGGGTACCTAAACACAAGATCAACACCTCTCTACAAAAGGGATGTATCTAACAAATCCACTGACCTTGGAGGTTGTTTACGTTTTTTACCCTCAATACCCTTGTACTGGGGAACATGTTTTCATTGGGTCTATATATCTTATAATTGAAATATTTTATCATAGTTAGTACATTGGGTGGTTCCTTATATTCTATATTTATGTTGGTGAGTTTTATTTTTTTCCCATTAAAATATATTATAATTATTACATTCATTTTAACACCTAAGTAATTTTTTCAATATTTTAGGTAGATTTACATGTTTTATTTTTCCACAAATCTATCATCTGGGTAGTTGGATATTCTTTCTTCCTTTTTCACGTAATCTTTCAACATGAAAATAATACAATTTTTTCAAATATTTATTTCCATTGGACCATTATAAAAAACACATTATCAATACTGAGATAAACAAATCATGGTTTTCTAGGGATTTAATAAAACATATGTATGATAGGGGATAAAAATTGATACCATTTTCCAATGATCACCATGTTATAATGAAATAATATATTAATAAGTATATAAATGAAGAAACTGAGTATGTATATTTTGTAAATTTTTTCGATGGAATGTATCTTCTATTATGGTGGTTTATGAATATCACTATGTACCAAAAAATAGTTTCCCCCCTCTATATTTTTACCAATGGTCCAATGAGAACACCCTAAAAATTATACAAGTTAATAAATTTCTCCACGATATACTATTACCTCACGATGAAATAGAAGGAGGAGGAGATAATAATAGGATAATTAGGGGGAGACATAGTGAATCTTTAAATGATCAATACTCAATATATATAACTTCTTCATATATAACATGAAATATTAATGATGACTCTATACCATTTTCATATATATTTTGAATCATAAGAGTAAACTCTATTAGTTTTAACAATTTTTAAATCATATGAACATACTTATAAATTATGTACATTTTCATCTCCCGTATTTCTAACCACATTAAATATTATAATAATATATATTTTTTGTATGTAATAAATATTCAGACAATATCACAAAATATTCAACTATCAACATCAATTGTAGTGTGTAATATAAAATGTACAATAAAATTTACTACAAAAAACTTCGTTACAATACAAAATCGTCATACAATATTCTAGGATCAGATAGTAGATATAAATATTATACCATTCTTTAAGAAATATTTTTATCATAATATACAATTGATGAATATAAGCATCATATGTTTAAAAATTTAGGGTATATATCCATCAATTTCCAACTTACACTAAAACCTTATAGATATTATGATACATTGCATTGTATTTTATCACATTCAATAACTTAAGGAGAAAGAAAAAAAGTATTTTTTTGATATATATAAAATAGTTTTGTAAATCACTGATGAATATCACGATGAATTAAATCACATGGATTAAAATTTTATAGACTATCCCATAATGTTTTTCATAAACACTATATCACTTTTTAGAAAACACTATTTTATTTTAATCTCAATCCCCATTCACTCAATGATAATGTCAGACCCTATAGTCCTTTTATGAATTGATAAAAATATATTTATTCATTAATATATATATTTAATAAAATATAACCCTTTAGAAAATTATTAGATAAAACACATATATAATGGTATATGATGTGATGTACATCAAACTCATGAATCTCTAAACAAATATAATTTAATTGTATCATACAGAATAATGAATTTTCATAATATCACTTTTTACAATAATTCATGAAACCATAATAAAAGGACTATGTCAATATCAAATAACTACTCATAAATTCATGATTCATTTAGTATAGACTGACTGGGTAAAATAATGCCACAATCATTGTTAATCATTATATATGGGTAGATCAATTTCCCCTCATAAAATAGAAAATAACCTCACAAGAATTATCTTGGCATAATAGTACACTCTATAAATATATATAAATCAAGGGCCTATATGTCATACTCATCATATGAGAAGAAATATTCAATACTGGGAAAATATAATCCAATTATTTTTCAGGGAACACACACAAACCATAAAACCCCTTTATTTTGTGAATTAATATTTTTTCAAATATTTTTTTATGTTTTCAAAATATTCTATTCCATAAACATAGAGTTTAGCTTCAATTTCATGAACCAATGGGTTTATATTATGTTATTCACAACACCGAGTTTATATTAAAAAAAAATAAAAACAAAAATTAGATATTATTATAACTAACATTGTGTTTATCTTGTGTTACATGCTAGACATAGTTATAACAAATAATGACATACTATTAAAATATTGTTATTTAATATGATAAATATCACATGGATGTTGGAATACATGGTTTGAATGGGATGAAATAAATTATGAAAATATATGGTTTTCACATGTATATAAAATATATTCTTTAGTGACCAATTAATTAGATATGAAAATAAGAACCATTTGAGAAAAATTAATTTTTTCTGAAAAACTATTTTAATGCATAGAAAATAGTTTTGAAAAAATAAATAAATAAAATGAATTTTTTGGTTTACATTAAAAAAAATTTATTATTATTTATTTAATAGAATTTGTAACATTCATTTTATGTATCTTCTAGACAATAGACAAGAATAAATCAAATTTCATTCTTAAAAACTACATATTTCTAAAAATAATTTTTCTTCCCTTTTTCACATTTATTTTAAAATTAATCATTTAAAAAATAAAAATTTATAATTATTTTTTAAAATAAATAAATTTTTAAATATAAATGTAGTATTATATTATAGCGATTTTGTAAGGTTTTATGAAAAGATAATTTTTTGACTAATATTGAAGAATACTAGTATTTGTTAAGAATTTTCATTTCATTAAAAGAATTTTAAAAAATAAAAAATATTTTCAAAAGTTTTAATGTGTAATATTAATTAAATTATATGTCTATTAATCCTATTTAGTTAATTTTTTTAATTGAATTAGGAATTTTTATAAAAAAAT
Source organism: Viscum album (assembly GCA_963277665.1). Classification (NCBI taxonomy): domain Eukaryota; kingdom Viridiplantae; phylum Streptophyta; class Magnoliopsida; order Santalales; family Viscaceae; genus Viscum; species Viscum album. Next base: position 1,216,859,405 of record OY728157.1, read on the forward strand.
ATTTTATTATTTTGATCATTTTCTATTTGGAAAACTGTTTTCTTATCTTGTCTGCTAGTTTAATGAAATATTAATTTTATCCACATATGTTAATAGAATTTGAGAAAATAGACTCCATATTTCCAATAATAATAATTTATATTTTATAATAATATCAACATAAATTTATATGATTATGAGTAGTAATATATGTAAAAAGTAAATAATTCGGTAAAGGAAAAAAAGTGTTTATGGGGGTACAATAATAAAGAAAAGTGGTACAGTTAACTAGAAACATTTAAAAACCCATTTAATTGAAATATTCATAAATATAAACTCTATGGATAAATAATTTACATGTGGGATACATTTGGAATATTAGAAAAATGGGTATGATTTTTTATGTTCAAAAATTAAAAGTGTATCACTCACCTAACAAATAAAATACCTTCCCATTAATCTCATCTACAAACATCCAATCCATTTAGTTCTGTAAATACCAAACCTAATATATTCATCAAAAACCTATAAAATCATACAGGCCTTTTCTTATTCATAAATCTAATTTGGGAAGGATTAAAGATAATCATAAATAAGTTGTCTGAAGAAGTGGTAATGTTTTTAACTATGTTTTTTATTTTACATGTTATTCTAACACCATAAATTTTTTTCTATAAAGATAAAATAATAAAATAAATTAATAATATATAATAAAATTTTATTATTTTTATTTTGATAACCTATATCTATATCTATCTCCTTAAAATGGAATACAATATGATCATTCATGTATATATAGGACTTCCTCCCTACGAACAGATGTTATTTATACACCATCACCACCTATAATGGATGTATATAATGATGTACACAGTGATTAAATGTTATATAAATGATATTATTATAAAATTGTGATAATAATACAACACATTACTTTTTACCAAAAAACCCATTGGAAAATAATAATGTTGTTCGTGTATATTAGTGGACTAAACATTGCAAACAAGTGTATTCTATTTTTCATGTTTTCGTTATGATGATGTTAATAAGGATTCATTACATTAATAAAATTTTTATTTTTAATATAATTTTACTTATGGAATTGTAATATGAAATATACACTCTTAATTTCAATACCTTGGGGGATATAATAATGTCATTCATTTATATAAAGGACTACCACCTCGTGAAGAGATATCATTTTTTATTCATGCATTATTTACATGGTAGGTAATAAGGATATATTTAAATAAAAAAATGTGTTATATATAAAATATAAAATATTCAAGAATGATAATATATTATTCACATTTCTTTTGTTTAAATTTTCAAGAAAAATGAAACAATATTCATGCGTACGTACATTCTTCCATCTCCATGAAAATTATATTTCATTTTATAAATCCATAATTTATGGGTTACTATAAATACATATATAATTAATATAATTTTTTTTATATCATGGAAAATTTATAATGATGATTTCACGTTTATCAATATTTGTGGTACCCAAAATAAAATATCAAAACATACTCAAAAATCCAATATGCTATTACACAAAATGTATTTTTAACAAGGAATTGATAACTAACAAATAATAAAAGGACATAAGTAAATCATATTTTCAATTATATATATAATTATATTTCTATAATATATTTGTAATGATAATATATTTACTATATAAGATGTTAGAATGTGTACAAGGTAATTCGTGACTAGTGTTATGGGATTTCTATTCTCTCATTTATTCTAGTAGACATATGAAAATTCATGACTCATTTATTTTGTCTAGTGTATATACTACCAATTAGAAATTTTATATCATGAATATATTTCTATAAAAAAAATATTTAATGTTTATTTTTATGTTATCCTTTCTATGATATTAGGATTGAATCTTTTACCAAAGCAGAGAGGGATTTTTGTATTAAACATCCTTCTTTGGGACATAAGTTATATTATGTTCATTTACTATTATATGAGGTGAATATAATTTATCATTGAAATGTTATATTAAGAATATAATTATTAATTGAAAAATGTTTAATTATATTATATTCTCTAATGTGTCCTATGATTAATAAAATTGAATTGTGGTAACTGATTTATGATACAATATCACTGTTTATTGAGATTATTTATGTATATGTCTCTCATGATAAGATATTACGATATATGCCTTAAGAAACTCATGAATTATATTCTTTTATGGTTATTTCATAATAATACATATATTCCCTTAATTTACTCTTTTTATGTACTCAATATTCGAAATCAATTTTTAATATAAACATACATTATTTCCCTCTTTGGTTAAAAAACAATTTTTCTTACATATTAATATTTTCATAAAATTATTACAATTTTTTATATTTTACAAATGATGATTAATGTCTTTCATACCATTTGGTGAAATTTCAAATGTTTTATAAATGTAATATTTATGTCATTTTAAAAAACAAATGTTTTATTTATTTAAAATGTGATTTTAATCGTGGTTTTAACTTGTATACCATGAATGGTATTTTCCACTCTCCTGTCCGAATCTTTTTCTAATGAATTATTTATAAGTTTCAATGTTAATTTTAAAATAAATTGATTCCCAAAATATTTTATGAATTTTTTTAATAATTTATTTTCATTGTGGAATGGCTATTTTCCTCAAGAAATGTTCCAAGTGATCAAAAGTCATTATTCATGTAAGATGGCATCCTTTTGAGGTTACATTTGATTTATTGTGGATATGATCTAAGGAAACTTTTGTTATTCATTCTCTGGATTTATTGTATTTATGATTTCATTACTTTAATGAAACTAATTTCTCTTCCATGGGATATGCCATGAAAAATTGATAATTAAACCGACTAATTTATCTATGTGTTATATTATTGTGAAATGATAAATTAATTACGAAAACTGTTTCTTTACCATACTTTTTTATGATAAAATGATTATGAAACTAATTTTGTTTCATTGTTTGTTGTACGATGAGTTTTTTATGAACCTATGGAAGACATATATATATATATATATTATGTGATGGGTTGGACATATATATACTTATAGGGAGTTTGTTAAATATGTATACCTTGTGAGTAAATATAATTACTCAGGCATAACATACATGAATATTACATATTTTTAGATGAATATTCAGTACATTAAAAAATACATGCCAGAAGAGGGTAATAATTTAGTGTCTTTCGAAACAAAATATTCAATCATTGTCATAAATCTTCCATATCTCCCATAAATATATCCAACTTTAGTACTTGTACCTAAAAAAATTCTTCATAACCTAGAGAAAGTAAACATGAAAAGGGGTGAGATCAAATGGTCGGTAAGGGTAAAAAATGGAGACATGTAAGAACAAATATGAGTATAAGGGTATGAGAATGTGATCATGTAAATAGAATATCATAACCTACATATCAATGATCATTACAAAGATTATGGGATAATAATTGGCTATTCATATGAAATGAATCTTGTGAAATAAAAAGAATAAGTAATGAAAGCATAAGATATGAATATGACATGGAATTTTGGAAAACACATAAGAATATAATATGATTTCTATAGTATACAAGGAATCACTATAACAACTATCTTAGTTTAAAAAGGCCTTTATTGAATAATTTGATACCCCATTCATGCAATGTATTACTGAACTGGGTAAACCCTAATTCTATCCCTATATTACCAAACTGAGTAAACCCTTATTTCATCCTTGTATTACTAAACTGAGTATACCCCTATTCTATCACTGTATTACTAAATCATGTAAACCCTCATTCCATCCCTGTATTACAAAACCATGTAAGTCCTACTTCCAAACCTGTATTAGGGAACCAAGTAAACCCTCATTCCAGACTTATCTATCTTGTGAGATATAAATCATTACTCAATTTATTAGTGGGAGATATAATTCCCACCCGTCACATAATGTAATCATATATTCAGGTTCCACATGATCATAAATGAACAAATCATAACACATGAAATTAAATGGGTATCATAAACATGTAAACATGTAATAACCTATAGAAACAGACCGAATTCAAAATAATTACATCATAAACATAACCAATGAAATAAATCTTGTTTCAAAAGCATATAAACTGTGAAAGAGAATCATGTTTCATAAATACCATGGCACTAATCATAACTCATTCATAGAAAGGATATGAATGGAGCCTTTATATCATATCCTAGAGTGGCATGAGTAACATCAAAAGATCACATATTAAAAGGAAAATAATTTTGAAAAATACTCTAAAAACATTTCATGAGGAAAATATCATTTCTTCTTAGATAAATTTTTGGTATACATAAAACCATTTCAAAATAATTTTCCTCGGAAATACCTGGAAAACATATAAATATGACATGAAATCATTTTGAAATATTTTTTCCCTGAAGTAATTTAAAATAATCTTCAAATTATTTTAAGGAACTTAATATTTGAAAACACTTTAATGCTTTTAAAGAAATATTTAAAATGTTTTGAAAACTATTTCATTGAAAATACTTCAAAAACATATAGATAAATCTTTAAAATCTTTTGAAAATCATTTTTCTTAAAAACATATAAAATAATGTGGAAACTGTTCTGAAAATAATTTTTCTTGGTAACTTATAAAATAATCTTAAAAAAGTTTTTATGTTAATTTATCTTGAAATCTATAATACGATGCTTGAAAAAATTTTAAAACCCATTTATTTTAAATCATTTAAAAAAATCCAAATAATAATTTAATAAAATTTAAAAATATTTTTCCATGAAAACATATAAAATAAGTTTGAAATCATTTTGAAAACAATTTTCCTTAAAAATGACTTTTAAAAATATTTTCATCAATATTATCCTTTTTATCAATTCAAAAGGAAAATTTGAAGAAATGACGGCAGGTAAATCCTTACATGTTGTACGACTTCAAAAGAACATTCCTTTTTCATAGTAAAAAGGACTGAAAAGTGCCTTATTGGGAAAGAGATATGAATATTACATTGGAGATATTGGTAAAATAAAAAAGTGTAAAAATGTCTTCTATATATTAAAGGGGAATTTTTTAATATTGTTGGAATCCCTTTTATAAAAAATTTATTTTCGACCGAAGAGAAGGAAAATATAAATTTCCATTAAAGCACATTCATAACTAACATATGATCCAAAGAGAATAAATTTGTACTAATTAAATAATATATCATGAAATAAAAAAGGATAAAAAAGAAAATTATTATTATTTATAGATTGATTATAATATTTCACCAATGGAAGCATAAATATAAAGAATCTTGAAAAGAAATGAGATAGTATTAATAAACTCTTGTAACTTGGTATATTGGGATCAAGCTCTCCATATAAGTAATGAAATGTACATGTTGAATATAATATAAATAAAATATTGAGATTCATGATATGGAATGTAAAATTGATGTATATGAACCTCCATAAAGATTTTAGGTGTATAAAAATTTTATTCTCAATAAAGGAAAATTGAGACAAAACATTTTTACTAATTTCTCAACCATTAAAACATAATACCCATGAAAGAAGGATCATCACATGGGCATGTGAATACCAATAAATGTAATTACAAAAAAAAATTGAACAAAATCATGAGAAGTACATACACAATACCGAAGGAAATAGTGGTTATCTAGGCATGTATCTACAACATTAAAAGTGAGATAAAATCCACATACCTTTTGTTATGACTGTCTTCGTACTCGTAAAAGACTCCCTGTAATCCGGAAAATACTTTTGGTTTGTGCCAAAATGATACCACAAGAGCATTTCTATTTAAAGGTATGATTCAAGGTCTTATGGAGGACTGTTGGCAGTCTACATGGGTAGATATTGGATGAAATTAAATGGTTTTAGAGGGGTGAGTAATGAGTAGAGTTGGATGCCTTTTATAGGGAAGGAAATTGAATCACATGGAATTTTTAAAAACAAATTAGGCATGAAAAAATTCTTACCTAACAATAGTCATAAAAACCCCATTATAAATAATGGAAGAGGTATGGATGACGTATGGATATACAATGTGAGTTAGACAAGTGTCTAGGTCATTTGGGAACTTATTTTTAAGGTTATTCGCTAATTAAGCATAATTTGGCCTTAAAAATTATGATTAATATTAATCAAATTTACTAATCATTTTGGTCAAAATTATTGGTCGGAGTGGATACCCAAGAGGGGGGTGAATTGAGTTCCAATTAAAATATTTGTTAAAAAGGTTTTCGATAAAATCTCCCCAAATTAAATAAAAAATAAACTGCAGTGAATTTATAAAGCATGAAAGGTTTTAATTAGTTTCTCAAAGATTGATTATTTAACAGTTAAATTAATCTGAAGATTATGTTAGCTTTTGAAACTAACTTACATGATAACAAAAATTACAAACACTTGCTAGTTTAACTATCAGATTTACTTTAAAACAGATTTGAATTTCAAAGTAATTAGCTATAAAATACAAGATAATGATTAAAATTAAATAGGATGAAAAAAAGGTTTAACCAAGAGGTTCAGTCTCTAATAAAGACTTATTCCTCTCAAACAGTTTATAAAAACATTAATCCACACTCTGGATTGGCAAAATCAACACTACTCAGATAGTCCATGTCTTATGACCTCTATAATAGTTATTCATGGGAAAAACCAAAACAATATCACACATGATATCCAGGTCATACTTGACCTCTATCACAATTCGCTGTGGGAATCAAAAATATTTTCAAAGATCGAGTGAGGATATTAGATATCCTCCTGTTATTCTCAAGAGTTATTGTGTGTGTAAGAAAAGCAGAAGCACACACACTACTAAAAATGTAAATAAAAAATTCCCAACTGATCTAATAAAATAGAGATTATATTATAAGGCTCTATGTGATGGAAATGAAACTCTGGACTCCGTTAGGATTGAGTAGATGATTTTTGAGTCCTTCTCTGAAATTTCTATGAGAAACAGAGTATCACAGTTCTGTTCCTTGACTTCCTCATATTTGGGTTTTCTCTTGAGATTACAGTAATTGTTGTAGCACAATAATTTCCCTTGTCTTCTTAGAAAAAGTTAGTCTATGTTTTAGCTCTCGTGCATATCACATTTCTACCAACACTATGTCACCACTTTTTTCACATCCTCTCTTTATGCATTGCGTTTGTCTTCCCTTTTATAGTTCATGTGGTCCGACAAAATGTATGATTACTTCTCCAGGTACGAGGTATGGTTTCATGACACTCAACAGAAATTAATTAATTAATATTAGTTTCATTAAAAGCAGCAAATATGAACGTTGTTAATTAACAAATATAAGTTGGGCTTCGAGATATAGTGACTAGTTTCCATCGGTAGCTCCTAGTATCAGTGAGATTGTATCGGCAGACGTGAGTCTGTATGACTGTATCTGTAGCTATTACACTTTATAATGATAGACTATGTATCAGTGACAATGACTTTGTATCGGTAGCTCCTCCTATCGGTATCTCTACTGTATAGGTAGAAATCTTGTATCGGTGGCTCTCTCCATCGGCAACTCACCTATATCAATAGTTTCTTGTATCGATGGCTCTCTCTGTATATCGGTGGCTCCGTCTGTATCGGTAGAATTCATATCAGTAGCTGTCATTTTGTATCGGTAGACTTGTATTGGTAGGTATGTCTATATCGGTAGACTTCATATTAGTATATGTCTATTTGTATCAGTAATCTTGTATTGGTAGGCATGTATGTCTTTATTGGTGGCTCTTGATATAACAGTAGACTTTGTCTATCGGTGATATTTTCTTATTGGTAGACTATGTCGGTATCGATGACTATGTATCTGTAGGTCTGTATCAGTGACGCAAAAACATAATACTTATTTGTTCTAGGCAAATCATATCCAGATTGAGTTTTTATTATTACAAAACATGTATAAAAATAGATAAACATTGATTAACATATTCTAATGATTATTTTGATATTTTTTTCAACATAATTTTACATATATATAAGATTATCATAACATATTAAAACATAATTGAGATTATCAAAATAGACGAGGTCAACAATCTCCACATTATGATAATCACAAATTATAATATTATAATCCAAAATAATCATTAATATATCAGTATAAAATACATTGGGTCTCACTTCTCAGTGTGAGTAATGACATTTTCAAATGTATAAGTGAATAAAGTATTATATGAAAATGTATCAGAGGTATGAAACAACTGTATCAGAGGTAGAATATATTATACTCAAATTTATCCCCTTTGGGATTAGCAAAAAGTAGTAAACAATGGATGAGAGAAGTAAAAGAAGGTAAAAGAGAATAATATCATATATATTTCATGGGAAAAAAATACATAGAAATACAAAATTGAGGCAAAAAGAGTACAAGTGATTCATATCAAATGTCCTAGACACTATTTAATCCACCTCCTCAACATGTGATTTGGATTTTCCCTTGGAATCTATATTGGATTCAGGCTGGGTAGATGCAAGTGGATTCTTGGGAACACTAGTGATAATCAAAGGAGGATGAGCTACTGATACAATGACTGGCCTATAATGTGGAGCTCTCTGGGTTATCATAGGAGAGAGACTTATGATTGCTGAAGATGGTGTCATATGAGGAATGGAGGCAAACTGAGCAGAGGTAGGCAGAGCTGGAGGTACAATGTTAGAGATACTGCCTACATGCAAAAAATGGCAGCAACAGATTCCTAAAGTCCATAATGATTCCTCCTCCTCTTTCCATAGCAGAGATAAAGACATCCTTATTCTCCATAAACCTTTATAGAGCAGGAGTCAACTTCCTGAGCTTGCTTACTTGTTCTATAAAATCATGAGTGACTGCAGGTTGTTTCATGTTCTCTTACAGAATCTTGAAATGGGTGTTGAGCTGACGCTTGGTATAAACTTTCTGAAAGTAAAAATCAATATTATCTTTGATTTCTTTTTGGACTGTAGTAGTATCCCTCATATGCTCCTGAACAAATTTTATGAAATCTCTTGAGGTAGATAGCACCTGAGAATCTGCTGAGCTACTATTACTAGCCTGACCTATCTCCTCCTTTATCACAGTTCTAAATTGATAAATATCTACTAAGGAATTGGATGAACCAAGAGGTTTGACAGTGAATGCAACATTTTCCTTAAAATATTGGGTCAAATTACTTATCAACATCATGAAATCCAAATCCTGTGTACTGACATGCTCTTTGATAGTCTTCATAAAGTCTTGAAACACGTCCACAAACATCTTTATTGAACTCTTTATATAATTCATGTTAGCAACAACTTTTGTTTGGGAACTAGACAAGGTATTGAATGAATCAAAAAATTTCTTCAAAAAAATAATAGCCTCAGTCCATGTTTCATTTTGAGTATGACACACTTTGACTTCATTCACCATATTTTCCACAGTTCTTGACACAATATATCTACGAGAGAGTTCAAATGAACTTTCCATTTTTCTTAGCTCTTCAACAAAAGAGCTCTTTATGTATGCAACAAATGTAGTCCAAGTCTCCTTCAACTCATCCATTACAGACAAAAGATCTACCATCATAACTAGATTTTCAAGCACAACTACAGCTTCACTTTCAGACAAAGTATCAATATTTATTTTGGGTTGGTCATCATCAGATCGAGTGTAATTATGTACAAGAACCATGAATCCTGAATCTTCAGACCAATTCTCTATCTCATGATGAACTGAGACCGATACAAGAATAGCAGGTTTCCCCCCCTCAAATTGAGCTTCCTCTTCTTCACCATGAACTCTAGATATATCCTCCTCAGAAGAATCATCAACAACTCTATCCACATCAGGTGTCCCAACCTTAGGTAACTGTGGACTAGAAGCAGTTTTGTCTACTTCAACAATTTCCTTAGTAGGCATTGAGGAGTACCCAATCAGTAGACTGAGACTCAAGAAAGATGAAATAGATGCATCATTTTCAGATTCTTGTTCTTTCTCATTCTCTAGAGAAGGTTGGTCTTTCTCATCAATAGGGGCTTTTTCATTGCTTACTCCCAACATAGTTTCTTTTTAGATGATACAACATCAGTAATTGGACATAGATGGAAGTCTGGATCCCCTCCATCAGCTGCAGTGGTTTCCTCCTCATCAGTATCATCGCTACACCGAGGTTCCTCTTCATTAGGTCCTAGACCTGGATCTCTTCTGTCTCTTGGCTTATTGGGATGGTCAACAAGGCTGATCTTATCATACACCTTCTCATCATCAACAAACCATTTCCTTCTCCATGGGTTCCAGCCAATCCTCATATACTTACAGATTGTGCTTGTAATGAAAAAATTATTCCTCATAAATATTGTCTCATCCTGAGACTGAGTTACTCCTTTCACCTTGATCAATACCGAAATAAACATTTCAATGAATAAAGCATTGTATTTTGACATAGGCCTTGTCATATCCTCATGTTGGATCACCAACAGCCTACACAAATTTACCTTGACACAATTCCTCTGTAAATAAAACAAATAAATATCGTGTTATCTCATTTTTTAAAAGCCCCCTCTTCTTGGACTTAGCACATGTTGGATGAATTTGAATAATAGCTGGTTTTCTCCATCCACCTCAGAAGCTACTACCTTTCATTGGTTTCCACTACCGGCAAGCTCTTCCAAAGACATCTCATAGTCAAAAATGTAAGTGGTAGGAGGTATTGTATTCGAGGTATACCCAAATACCCCCTCATGTGGGACTTTAAGACATTCATCCCATTCAAAAGAATAAAAAGAAATTTCCATGCCATTCACTAATGAAACCATTCTGTTTTCTTCTTCAGACTTCTCAAAACGAACAAAAGCATAAAACTCTATAACCAACATCAGATAATGAGGTCCATTGTTGTTTTCAAAACATTCTAGCAATCCCTATTCCACCAATACTCTTCGAACCAATAACTTTCTAAGAAGGAGCTAATCCTCACTGATTTTCTTTTCGATCACTATTTCTCTATTCTGCAAGGTCCTATTTTTTCGTTCTTTGAATTTTTCATATCACTATCATCTCTTACTATTGGTATCTATGTTCTTTCCATCTCCAATCGATGATTTAGGGTTACACATAATGTGGGGGTTTGAGAAGTAAGGATTTAAGAGAGGGGAGATTGCGGTGGATTGAAATGTGACTAAGGCCTAGTTTTTATCATTTAGGAATTGAAATGTAATAAAATGATTTATTCTGAAAATAATAATATTTTTGGCTAAATAAAACAAAAATCAGATAGTGAATGACATATCAATGATAATTACCGATGACAACCATGACGGTGAGGTTTATCTATCAGTGAGGTCTCTAGAGATGATGTGTCTCTTGTAGTGAGATGTCTCTTGAGGTGAGGTTTTCTAGAGGTGTGGTTTTCCTAATATTGAGTATTTTTCTAATGGTGAAGATTTTCTTAATAGTTAAGATTTGGCTAAGGGTGAGGATTTGATTAAGAGTGAGGATTTGGCTAACGGTGAGGATTTTCCTAACATTGAATATTTGGCTAACGATGACGATTTTATTCTACAAAGTCTATGATTCCAAACTCATGTCTAATGTAACTTAACCAATCAGAACAAAAAGGAATGCTGAATATGTTAGCTAATTTATTTTCATTACCTATAAATTCAAGAGAAATATCACTCTTTTGGTAATGATCTCTCAAAAAGTGGTTCTTTATATCAACGTGTTTGGTCCAAGAGTGAGATATAGGATACTTAGAGATATTGATCGCACTAGTGTCATCATAGTTTATACATATATTTCTAAACTGATATCCATAGTCCAATAATGTATGTTTTATCCACAAAATTTGTGCGTAGTAACTACCAGCAACAATATAGTCTTCTTCAGTTGTAGACAATGCAACCGAGTTCTGCTTTTTACTACACCAAGATATCAGGAACTTACCTAGAATATGCATTGTTTTAGAAGTTCACTTTCTATTTAACTTGAAACCAACAAAGTCAGCATCTGAATAACTTATTAAATCAAATTCTTGGTATTTTATATAAAATAATAATAAGTTAGTAGAATTTTTAAGATATTGAAAATTATTTTAATATCAAGCATGTGTGACTCTTTTGGATTAGCTTGAAATCTTGCACAGATACACACACTAAACATAATATCTGGTTGACTAGCAGTATGATAGAGAAGAAACCCTATCAAACCTCTGTAGTTTGTTTGATCCACTAGTTTTCAAGTTTCATTAGCATCCAACTTACAAGTGATACTCATGGGTGTGCCATTACCCTTACTACCATCCCATCCAAAACGTTTTAAAATAGCCTTTGTATATTTACCTTGATTTAAGATCATACCATTTTCAATTTGAAAAACAGAAAATCCAAGAAAATATTTGAGTTCTCCCATTAAACATATTTCAAATTCATTTTGCATAATCTTTGAAAAATAAATACTCAAAGAATTTTTAGAAGATCCAAAAAACAATTTCATCAACATAGATTTGTACTATCAAAACATCTTTGGAAATTATTTTAATAAATAGTGTTTGATCAGAAATACCTTTAGAAAAACATTTTGAAATAATAATAATACTAAGTCTATCATACCATGCTCTTGGAGCTTCTTTAAAACCATATAATGATATAGAAATCTTAAAAAATCGATTTGGAAAATGAGGATTAGTGAATCCAGGTGGTTGTTCAATAATAACATCATCAATTATAAAACCATTTAGAAAATAACTTTTATCTTCCATTTGATATAACGTGAAATTAAGATGAGTAATATAGGCAAGTAGAATGCTAATAGACTCTAATCTAGCTACCGGTGAAAAGGATTACTCATAGTCTATTCCTTCCTCTTGACTATATCCTTGTACAACTATTCTTGCCTTATGTATAATGATACTTCCATATTCATCAACTTTATTTCTAAAAACCCATTTAGTGACTATAGTCATAGTGTCCTTAGGTCTGTCAACTTAATCCGAGATATTGTTTATTTCAAATTCATTTAATTCATCTTGCATAGCCATTACCCAAAATTCATCATTAATTGCATCATTTATATTTTAAGTTTCTAAATGTGAATGAAAGGATTGATGTTCAACCTGATTTTTTATAGAAGCTCTAGTTTGGGTTCCTCTATCTAAACATCCCAAAACAAAATATAAAGGATGGTTCTTTAGAATCCTAGATGGTCTGGTCATGGAATGACTAGAGAATTCAAGTTCTTTAGTAGGATTGGTTCAAATAGAATCGGGTACTCGAAAATTTCCAGAATTATTTGTTTTTACAGCAGGTTCACTGGTTTTATCATTAAGGTCTAGAATAGAAAAATCTCCTTCATGATTTTCAAGAGGGGGTTTGTATTCATGCAGATCAGTTTCATCAAATTTGATGTGAATATATTCTTTCATACATTTGGTTATTTTTTTAAAAAACTCTATAGGCCTTTCTAGTTAATGAATAACCAAGAAAAATTCCATCATCAATTATAGATGAATATTTACCCAGATTATCTATATTATTGAGAATAAATACTTTGAAATCAAAATCTTTGAAGTAACTAACTTTAGGCTTCTTATTATTCCACAATTAATAAGGGGTCTTTTTAAGAACATGTATAAAAAAGACTCTATTTATAATATAACAAGATGTATTTACAACTTCTACCCCAAAGTAAATAGGTAGGTCATACTCATTAATCACAATTACTACAATTTCTTGAAGGGTTCTATTCCATCTTTCAACTACACCATTCTGTTGAGGTTTCTGAGGGGTAGAGAATTTGTGATTATAGCCATTTTGTGAGAATCATGATTCAAATTAATGATTTTGAAACTCACGACCTTTGTCACCTCTCATGGTTTTAATCTTAAGACAACTAAAGTTTTATGCAAACTTGGAGTTTTTAATAAAGTAAGGGAAAGCTTCAATTTTGTGAGCTAGAAAATATCCCCATGTATATCTAGAAATGTCATCTAATTAGATATAAACATAGAGATTCCCATTCAAACTAGAAATTGTAGAAGGCCTAAAAAATCCATGTAATCCAACTCAAGAGGTTGAGAAGTTGAAACCTTTTTATTTAATTTGAATAAAACATTATGTTGCTTTCAAATTTTATAGGGAGTACAAACATTGTATAATGGGAATTTTAGTTGAGGTAGGTCTCTAACAAAATTTTTCTTAGTCAGTTTCTTATGTGAATGAACATTGTAGTGTCCTAATCTTCTGTGCCATATCCAATAATCGCTATGAAAAACATTTAAACAAGTACCCTTTTGTCTGGGTAAATAATTTAAACCTACAACATATACATTTTCATTTCTCAAGGCAGTAAATACCAAATCATTTTTAGAATCAAATACATTGTAAGCATAATTTCTAAATTTAACATTGAAACCATCATCAAACAACTGAGAAATGCTTAACAGGTTGTATTTTAATCCACCAGCAAATAATAATTTAGAAATTAAAAAGTAATCTGTGTTACCAATTTGGCCTAAGTTGATGATAGTTTTTGAATTATCACGAATTATGACATTTCGTCAATCAACATTGATTAAACTTTTGAAACATGAGTAATATTCATTCATATGCGTTGAAAATCCATTTTCCATGTACCATATCTTCTTATAGGAACTCTTCATGCAAGTCTCCTACAAAACAAGTTTAAACAAAAAATGATTTTGGTACCAATATTTTCGAGGGTCCATAAAGGTAAGAAAGAAAAACTTTTGGTAACCAAATTTGTCTAATGAGTTTCATATAATCAATAGGTAAAAAAGATTTTGAAATATAAACATTTTTTGATCTATAAATATGTGAATAGCTGGTTGAGACATAAGAATTTAAAAAACTGGAACTAGTAGCATACTGTCCAGATTTAGGAATAAATCTATTCTTTGTAATATGTCTCTGTCCAGGCTGATAACCTAAACCAGTGATATATTTTAGTGATACTATTTTTCCTAGAATTTTTGAAAGTGTGTTCTTTCCTATAGTGATTTTTTCTATATCCTTCGTGAGTTTCTCATTAGACAATTTCAATTAAGAATTTTCTTTGAGTAGTTGAGAATTATTTTCCATTTCTACTTCTAGTGCAGAGTTGACAGTGCTAGTTAAAGCATACTATTTATTTAAGGATTTATACTTATCTTTTAGCTCAATACAGGTAACCTCTAGCATGTTACAGTATTCTAATAACTCATTACTGGATATGTTTTCAGAATCAGAATCATATACCGAATAATAATAATTTAAATCAGGATTATCCAATGATAACTCATATGTGTTTGACATGCAACACAAATTATCTTTTTGATATTTTTCACCGTGAGTGGAATCAAAATCACTTGAACTATCTTCTGAAGCACTCTAGGTTGATTTTATAGCTTTATTATATTCTTTGTCATTATAATCATATTTTTCCTAATATTTTAACATTGGACAGTCAACCTTCACATGTCCTTTCCTCTTTCATTCATAAAAGACTATATCATCACTTTTATCAGTCCTTTTCCAATCCTTCATCCAATGAACATTATTTTCATACATTCCCATTTAATTGTATTTTTTGAAAAACTTCTTCTTTCTATAAAACTTCTTAAATCTTCGGTCTATCTGAGCCATTTTATAATTGATGTCTGATGCACTTTCATCACAGCTTGAGCTATCACTTTCACTTTGAATTTTTCCTTTATTTATATGTTTTGAAGTAGAGGTCTTGAATGCTACAGACATATTCCTTGGTTAATCGTCTTCTTCCTTGTTTAATTTTAGTTCTTCTTCATACATCATTATCTTACCAATTAGTTCCTTGATCAGAAAACTACCAATATCACAAGATTATCTAATATAAACAGATATGCCTCTCCATCTTTCCGGTAGACATCTGAGTATTCTCATGATTTTATCCATTTCTAAAACAGATTTACCCAATGAGCTCATAGTATTAACAATATCATTGAACGTGAAATACATGTCAGAAATAGTTTCACCGGGTCTAATTTTAAAATTGTCATATTTAATAGTGTAAGTGTTTAATCTCATTTCTTTCACATTGGTTGTTCCTTCATGAGAATCAACCAAAGTATCCCATATTTCATGTGCTATTTTACAAGCATAAATTCTGTTAAACTCTTCATCTACTAGAGAGCAGTCACGGGCATTCATGGATTTACAATTGTTGTCATACTCAGATTTTTTAGCGTCATCCCAAGTAGCTCTATCATTATTTGGAATCTCATAATCAGATTCTATAGCGGTCCAAATATCAAATCCTATACTTTCTAAATGAAATTTCAATTTGGTTTTCCATTGGGCATAATTGACACCATTAAAGAAAGGTGTCATGTTGGTAGCACCACCTTCTAATCTATTATCCATAATTAGATTTTATAAAATATATTTAAAGAGATAAAATTTATAACTAAAATAAATTTAAGATATTTAAGATACAACTAAAATCAATGTTAAAAAACAGAGTGTTTGGAAATCCTTTATTAATAAATATCCTCTGATACCAAATGTTAGTCGGAGTGGATACTCAAGAGGGGGTTGAATTGAGTTCCAATTATAATATTTTTCAAAATGGTTTTCAATAAAATCTCCCCAAATTAAATTTAAATTAAACTGTAGTGAATTTGTAATGCTTGAATGGTTTCAATTATTTTATAAAATATTGATTATTTCTCTTTTAACTTTATATGAATACTAAGTTAGCTTTTAAAACTAACATATTGGAAAACAAAATTACAAACACTTTATAGTTTTACTATAAGAGTTTCCTTATAACATATTTTAATTTCAAAGTAATTAGCTAAAGAATATAGGATATAGTTTAAAATGAAATAGGATGGATAAAAGGTTTAACCAAGAGGTTCAGTCTCAAGCTGAGACTTAGTTCTCTCAAACAATTTATATAGTCTTTGATCCACACCCTTGATCGGGGAAAACAACAGTACTCAGACGGTCTAGGTCTTATGACCTCCACCACAGTTATTCATGGGAAAACCAAAACAATAGCACACAAGCTATCCAGGTCACACTTGACCTCTACCATAATTCACAGTGGGAATAAAAAATATTTAGCAAGATTTACAGAGGATATTAGTTATCCTCCAATTATTCTTAGGAGTTAGTTTGTGTCTAAGAATAACTTATTCACACACAATAATCGAAAGGTAAATAAATAATTCACAATAGATTTAATAAAATTGAGATGAAATTAGAAGGCTCTATGTGATGGAAATGCAGCTATGGACTCCTTTTGGATTTAGTATATGTTGTTTGAGTCCTTCTCTAAAATTTTTCTGAGAAATAGAGTATCACAGTTCTGTTTCATGACTCCCTCATTTTGGGGTTTTTCCCCAAAATTATAGTATTCTTTGTACCACAACAATGTCCCTCAGATTCTTAGAAAAATTTATTTTGAGTTTTAGATCTCGTGTGTATCACCTTTCTACCAGCACTGTGTCACCACTTTTTGCACATCCTCTCTTTATGCGTTTCTTTTCTCTTCCATTTTATAGCTCATGTGGTCCAACAAATTGTATGATTACTTCTGCAGGTACGAGGTACAATTTTCTAACATTCAACAGAAATTAATTAATTAAAACTAGTTACATTAAAAGCACCAAATATGACCATAGTTAATAATAAAATATAAGTAGTGTTTAGAGATATAGTGTCTAGTTTCCATCCGCAGCTCTTAGTATCAGTGGGCTTGTATCGATAGACTTGAGTCCGTAGGTCTGTATCGGTAGATGTTACTCTTTATAATGGTAGACTATGTATCAGTGACACTGACTCTGTATCGGTATCCCCTATTATCGGTAGCTCTTCTATATAGGTAGCATTCTTGTATCAGTGGATCTCTCCATCGGTAACTCGCCTATATCGGTAGCTTCATGTATCTTTGGATCTCTCTATATATTGGTGGCTTTGTCTGTATCAGTAGACTTCATATCAGTAGCTGTCTGTTTGTATCCAAAGACTTGTATCATCAGGTCTGTTTGTATCGGTAGACTTCATATCAGTAGTTGTCTGTTTGTATCGGTAAACTTGTATTGGTAGGTCTGTCTGTCTGTATCGGTAGCTCTTGATATAACAGTAGACTATGTCTATTGGTGATCTTTTCTTATCGATAGACTATGTATATATCATAGAATATAAATCAGTAGATCTGTATTAGTGACTCAAAAACATAATAATTATTTGTTCTGTGCAAATCATATCCATATTGAGTTAGTATTATTTCAAAACAAGTATAAACATAGATAAACATGGATTTACATATTCAAATGATTTTTTTGATTTTTTTGTCAACATAATTTAACATATATATAGGATTATGAAAACATATTAAAACATAATTGAGATTATCAAAACAGGTGAGGTCAACAAAAATATTAGATGTTATTTTTAGAATCTAAATATAATATAGAATAAAATGGTTTATGTTGGATTTTTGAAATTCCAATCGTAGAAGTGTAAAAATTAATATTAGTTATAATCCCAGAGATGAAGTGAAATAATTGATTTTTATAGTCGAAAAAATCATAAAAGTTTGTTAAGTTTTTATATTCAATTTCAATGTGTAATTGAATATATTTTTAAAAAATTCTGTTGGATTTAATATTTATAATATTTGACTTAAACATATTTAAAATATCATTTAGCATTAATAAATAATTAGACAAGAGGAAATTTTTATCTAAAAATCTATAATATTCTCTATTTATAATAAATTAATGTTTCATAGAAAAATAAAATAATAACAACATAGGATAATTTTAACATCATGAATTCAAATGGGAATTTTATTTTATCAAATTTTATTTATAAATGTTTCTAAAATTACTTTTATTACTAAAAGATATTCATTCAAGAAAACAATATTTTCAAAACATAAAAGATCATCACCAAAAATATGATATTTCATTATCATAATGTTTTATTTCTGTAAAACAAAAATATTTGAAATTTAGGCATCACTATGTTTTAATTATATGTTATAATTATATTATTTAAATAATTAGAATAATAAAATGAGATGTTTTGAAGAAACTCATTCTTGTGTGCATCATACAACAAATCAGTGTTGCTTGTAGCAAAAACCATGTTGGCATTGCATGTAGGACACACCATGTTGGTCCAACAAGTGAAAGGAATGTTTTAATAAGTATTTTGTTATATATACATATATATATATATATATTTATAGTGTTATGTGAAAAGAAAAATATTGAAATGAAAAATTCATTTGAAAAAAAAACAATTCTCAAAATCTCAAGGTGTAACATTATACCCCCCTTAAAAGAAATTTCACACTCCAAATTCAACTGGATTATCAACGGTTTAATACATGAATGTCTCATTCATAGAAACACACATTTTAACAATGAATACTAAATCATCCCTTACAAATTGAAATATAGAACTATAATGGTTACCCATAATATGATATGACTCGGTTTCAATATAGGAGAACATAAGATGGGAGTAAATATTAGTTATAGAGTCAAAGTGTAAATATTTATAGGGAGTGATCGGGTTCATAAATCACAAAAAACATAATTATAAAATAAAATTTTAGGGCATCAAAGTCATAAATCATTGATGGTTTTAGAAGTCATAAGTTTCATTGAATTTAAGATATTAGGAAAAAAATTGTTGTATCACATTCCCAAAGTTGATAAATTTTTGAAAAAAATATTAAATTTTATTCATGGTTTGTTCATTGAACAATTTCTAATACATACATTTCCCCATGGACTGAAGGTTTAAAATTAAAATTGATTCATAATGCACTAAAATAAACTTTTAATGGATCTTAATTCCCATATAAGAATAAAAACCATAACTATTTGTCATATAAAAATGATATAAATTAATCTATAAAAAGTAACTCAAATAGTTCTTTAAAAATATTTATTCAATACAAATAAATATATATAAACCAATGCATTGTGTTGTCCATTGGTAGGAATGAAACTCTTATCATCCTTCTGTCATGGGTTCAAGACCCCTGAACCTGCCAGACATGATTGGTTATTACCTGCCATACATGATGTTATTTTTTTTAAACCAAATTAATATTATATATAATATGGACATATTTGAAATCAAATTAATCTTTTATATGATTTTTAACCAAGTATTTCAGAAAAAAATAATTGAAAAAAATACATCCTCTTATGTTTAACAAAAAATTTTCATGAATGAATAACCTTATTAAACATTAGAAAGAATACAAAGACAAAAACATCGAAAGAGAGTCAAAAATATGATTATCATTGATTCTTATATATAACATAAAGTATATATTGGTTTTTACATTACAATCTTATGAATAACCTCATAATATATTATCTTGAAACATGGAAACAACGTGATTTATGTGAAATCCTTTTTCAAATCATGCATGCTTCCTCATTCCAATGTATATTGGATTTAATCCATAAATACAAAAATATTGCAAGCTTCATCAATGACAGCATGAACTCCATTCAATAAGTCCCTACTTAGTTACAATGTAATCAATATTATCCTAGATACTTATTCATATCCAACGTATCATTTTCTATACAACATTATAATAAAATAAAAAACATATTGAGGGTTACCTTCAATTAGTCACAATATCATCTTATCACTAAATCACTTCACGAGTCCATAGAGAGCATTCAACATATATGGAAAAATCCTTGTTTATTTCATCGTTTTTAGGTTTTGAATCCAAATAAAAAAATACTTCAATTAATTTATCTTAAATCCATTCATAATGCTACCTCATCCTATAACAAAATACGTGTTTTCCTTCACATTTCATTTGTAGTATCCTCATCATCCACAGCGTAACCATTACCTGCACCGCCATCTTGATTCTCTTCATGAACATTATTCTTCAGACATTTTTTTAAATAATTACCATTACATATACACTTAAAACACTTATCATTTGATGGTGACTAAGGGAGTCCAAAATTCTCTTCCATCTCATTAACCAAACTCTTCCTTTTTTCTATTGTATTAACTATATTTGTGTCCTTATTTTCTAAATCCAAAACATTGTATTGTTCCTCTAAGAAATTAAATCATGTGAATCATTCCATATTCAGAAAAAATGAATCTTAATATTCTTTATTCCAAGATCTACATTACCCAAACTCTCAGTAACCTCATTATTTCTCTTCCTTGGTGAGTCCAAGAGTGGGATAAGGTAATCATTATTAAAAATTTACCATAAAAATTTATTTGGAAGTATAAAAAATATTTCACTCTATTGATCATCCCACGTGACTTATCTTCATAAAATCATCCACCACATTAAAAATTAATCCAGTTCTTTCTGTTTCCCACCATTAACTAAAACCAGAAACATATTGTGAGAATTACTTATCATATCATGAAACCAAATAGTCATGAAAACAATTAATCATTAGATGTATTATTCATGAATCCTTCCACAATATATAACACCTTTGGTTTATCGTAGGTTATTCATATCACTCTTATATATAATTCCATCATTATGGTTCATACTTAATTCATGAATTCCTAAAGCATATCCCCCAGGTGTGTCAAACCATGTGATCACCAAGTCTTGTTGTCGTGTACTAGATTGCCTCGATTGAATCGCAAAAAATATTTTAGGAGTGGTTACACCTTGGTACATCTGTGACCAAGCCACATCAAATTGTAGTATCCAAAAAGAGATGTATTTCTTGGAAACCACTCACTCTATCTATTACTAAAATTAGATGACATTTTCCAAAATGTTAACTCATCCTCATATTTATCCTTAGATACATCACCAGAAATATCAATATAAATAAACATAGGGATTTCAATATGTTTTCATAATTATAGACTCTAATTATTGACTAAACCATTCCTTTTTTACCAACTATAGCGCCCTAGGATTAATATACAAGGATATTATCTAATTTTGGATAAATATTTAGTACATTACAAAAAACATTCTATAGGACTATAATAGTTTAGTGTCTATGAATATTTGGAAACAAAATCATATATCCTGCTGAATGATCTTGAACATATCCCATAAAATCTCAACATTTAGTACTTCTACCTGAATCATTTCATTTATAACATGGAGAATGGAAACCTGAAAAAGGGTGAGCTCAAATTCTCAATAAAGTAAAACTGGGTAGACATGAAAGCATAAACATGAGTATAAGGGTATGAGATGTGATCTTATAAATAAAATAGCATACCCTGTATATCAAAAATTATAACATAGATCATGGAATAATGATTGGATGTTCATAATACATTGATCATATGAATCAAAGAGCATAATCGATGAAATCACAAGATATGAATAAGACATCGACATGTGGAAAACACCTAAGAATATAATATGATGTCCATAATAGACATAGCCTCACATCAAAGACCATATTAGTGGAAAATTTCTTTTACAGAACCGATTGAACCCATGTTCCATTCATGTTTTACTAAACTTAGTGAACCATCATTCCATCTATGTACTACTAAAAAAGTAAACCCACATTACATCCATGTACTACTGAACTGAGTAAACCCACATTCCGGCCATTTACTACTTAACCATGTAAACCCTCGTTAAAACCCTATATTAGTGAACCAATTAAAACATCATTTTAACCCTATCTATGCCATGAGATATAAATCATTTCCCAACTCATTGGAAAAATATATAGGTCCTAATCGTCACATAATGAAATCATACATACATGTTCCACAAGATGATAAAGGAACAAATCATAACCCATGAAATGATATGGGTATCATAAACATGTAAAAATATAATAACATATAGAAATATATAGGTTTCATACTAATTCCATTATAAAAAAACAAATAAATAGAAGCAGGTTTCAAAATTGTATAACCCATGAAATAGAAACAGGTTTTATAAATACCGTGGTATTAATCATAACTCATTCATAAAAAGGATACAAATGGAACCATTAAATCAATTCTTAGAATGATATAAGTAACATCAATAAATTTTATCTTAGAAATAAATTATCTTATAAATATACTCAAAAAACATTTCTTTAGGAAAATATCATTTCTTGTCTGAAAATTTATTTTAATAAATAAAACCATTTCAAAATTATGTTTTTAGGAATTATCTTTAAGAAATATAAAAAAGACATGTAATCAATTTGAAATCCTTCATCCTTGAAAAAATTTTATATATTCTTCATAACATTTTAAAAATCATTTTCCATGAAAACACATGAAAACATTTTTAGAAAGCGTGAAAATGTTTTGAAATCTATTTTGTTGAAAATAATTTGAAAACATATAATGAAATTTTGAGAATGTTTTAAAAAAAAATTTACTTGAAAAAATTTAAAATAAGATTAAAATAGTTATGAAAATAATTTTTCATTAAAACATAAAAAGGAATCTTGAAAACTTTTGAGAAATTATTTTTATAGAAATCTAATAATAGAAACTTGAAATTTTTTTGAAACCAATTTCGTTGAAAGCATGTTAAAAACATCTAAATAAGACTTTAGAGAATTTTGAAAATAATTTTCCATGAAAAAATATAAAATAAATTTGAAACATTATTGAACACATGTTTTCATTAATAATATGTTTTAATTTTTTTTAAAGATTAACTTTTTTAACAATCTAATAGGAAAATTTGAATAAATGATGGCGGGTAAATCAGTACAAGTTATATGAGTTCAAAAAAACATTCCTTGTGAACTGTAAAAAGAATAGAATAGTCCCTTACTGGGAAAGCGACAAGAAGATTCCACTGAAGTGATAGGTAAAAGAAAAGAAGTGTAAAAATTTATTCTAGATATTAGAGATAAATGGTATACTATTCTTGGAAACCCATTTTCGAAAACACTGATTTTCAACAAGAGAAAGTGTATCATATGGATTTCCCAAAAACACATTCTTAACTAACTTATTGACCAAAGAGATGAAACTTTTTCCAACACATGAGTATACCATGAAATAACACAGGTTAAAGAAAAATCATAAATATTTTTGAATGATGGATCAAATGATTTCACTAAAGGATGCATAAATGGAAACAATCTCAAAAATCAATGAGACAATATCAATAAACACTTATTACTTGTTATAATGGGATAATTATCACAATGTGAGGGAAATAAATTACAAGAATAATATAATACCATGAAAATATTGAGATTAATGATATGGAATTTAAAATGGATTTATATGAACCTCGAAAAAATATTATGTGCATCAAGAAACTAGAGTCTTGATGAAGGAAAATTGAGACAAATTTTTTTAGATATTTTTTAACGTTTGATATGTAAAACCCCATTAAAGAAGGCACACATAATGGTCATGTAGATACCAATAAATTAATTACATGACACTTAGAATACAACCACGTGTAGTACATAAACCACAAAAAGGAAAGAGTGTAGAACATATCACGTATCTCATAGAAATTATATGTGAGTTGAAATCACCTTACCTTGTATATAGACTCTCTCCATACACATACAAGCATCCTCTTAATAACTTAAATCATTTTGGTTTGTGGAAAAAGGCTTACTTGAGAGGGTTTCTTCTTAAATGGAGGATTCAAGGTCAAAGAGAGAAATTTTTTGAGGCAACTACGGATGATCATTTAAGGAAATAAAATGTTTGAGAGGTGTTAGGAATGGGTAGAGGTGGTGGCCTTTTATGGGGATGGAAGAGGACACATGTGGAATTTTTAGAAGAAAATTATGTGTGCACATGCTCTTATATTAAAAAACTTTTCCTAAAAATAATAACTCAGTAATGAGAGTTTAAAGGAAAAACTATGGATATAAAATTGGTTTTAGAGAAGTGTGTTGGTCATTTGGTCCTTTAATAGCAAGCTTTCGTCCCTAATTAATTTAAATTTGGCCTTAACCACTGTGATTAATTTTTATAACTTTTACTAATCATATTTGTAAAAAATTAATATTCTCTTATTATAATATAAATATTAGACTAAATAAAATGGTTTATTTAGGATTTTTGAAATTCTAATCAGAGAATATATAAAATTATGATTAGTGCTAATCCCACAGGCGGGGTGAAATAATGGGTTTTTATAGTAGAAAAAATTCAAAAAGTTTTTTATGTTTTTATTAGATTTCAAAGTATAATTGATTATAATGATATGAATTTATTAATTGATGTAATATTTACCTAATTTTACCCTTAAATCATATTCATAATATCATTTAGAATATATAAAAAATTATTCAGAAAAGTAGTTTTTAACTAACAAGTAGTATTTTTCATTATTTACCAAAAAATAAGGTTTCTTCTAAAGATCCAAAAAATTCACCATATGCCAATTTCAGTTTTCAGAATTAAAAATTGAAGTTTATTTTTTCCAATTAAATATAAAAATGTGTCTAAAGTTTCAATTTTTTGATAAAAGTGACTCATTCAGAAAAACAATATTTTAAACATAAAATGACTTTACCAAAAAATAATACCTTTCATTAATAATATTTACCATTTATATAAAACAAAATTTTTTAAATTTAGTTATTTCTATGTATAAATTTTAGATTATAATTATCTTATTTAAATAATTAAAACAATAAAAAATTCATGTTTTCTAAAAACTCAGTGTTGCGTGCATCGAACACCAAGTTTGTGTTTCTTGTAGTGAAAGCCATGTTGAATTGCGTGTATCATGCTCTAAGGATATATTTCATGAGAAACTAATGATTTAATTAAATTATATATATATATATATAACTATTTCTAGAGTCATGTGAGATGTAAAATATTGAAAATATTAATTAGTTCAAAAAAAATAATTCTCAAAATCTCATGGTGTTATAGTAAACATGATATGCATGAACATGATTACATGTTCACAATGTTATAAATGAACTATATTAAATTTTAAATATTTAATTAATGATTTTAATTACTTGTCCACAATGTTATGATTGGACCCATCATTCATGTATATAATGTTAAGTCGGGATGTGGTTTCATGTCCCTATGTTTTTGAGAGGGCCTAAATTCATATACATAGAAGAATGAGAGAATATATTTATATTTATACTTTTAAAAAATGATATAATCACATGGCTATTTCAATAATCATTGTATTATGAAATTTGTTTTTATCAGGCCTAATTTTCATTAATTCTATTATGATTCATATATTACGAACATCAAATCTTAATGCCATGACATTTGATTTTCACCATTGATATGTGTGGTGTCGTATTCATATATTATAATGATGATCTCATACTCTTATTCTCATGTTATTTTAAATATCCCTCACATTTATCCCTATTGAGTATAAGATCTCACTC
This sequence comes from Viscum album, assembly GCA_963277665.1. Classification (NCBI taxonomy): domain Eukaryota; kingdom Viridiplantae; phylum Streptophyta; class Magnoliopsida; order Santalales; family Viscaceae; genus Viscum; species Viscum album. Next base: position 1,216,885,713 of record OY728157.1, read on the forward strand.
TTTCTGGTGATTCCTTTCCCAGGATTTGATGAACGGTTTTAAGAAGGGTATGTTTTGAGGGTAAAAAGGCAGATGTTTTTTATAAGAGATGTTAATGATAATTTTGTAAATAATAATATTTCATACATTGTTTCTAATGTCTCTGAAACATTATTGTAATTGTGATTTTATTTTTAAAATATAATTAATCTATACCTATCAAGATGTGACATCTATGAATGACATGTTTGGGTATCTATAGTTGGTATCAGAAGATAGGTTTAGTTAAAAATTGGAATCATGGATAAGAAATCATTTGGGAGACCCCAAGGGATATATCTAAGGATATTTATAGGGATATGTGAATTATAACCCTAATTATCATTCAAATTATATGAAATTTTATTAAATTTTTTTGTTAAAGCATATAGAATGGTGTTTCCATGCAATAACTACCCTTCCTAAATATTACAAGTGGATGTGTCTTAGAAAAGGACATAACTAGAGGTAAAAACAATATAAAGGTTTCATGGAGCTTGAAATAATCATCACCTATTACATAAAAATGATCCATATTAAACACCTTATTTTAAACTACCAAGGGATATGATTTGGAAATTCATAAAAACTTTATGATCTATCATGAAGAATTTAAATAGATTATGACAATGAATGACCTTGGATAAACCTTTGGTGTCATAAATTGAAACGAATGTGACATGATTTATACATAAAATAAATGTTTTTTCATGATTATCTGGATTGAAACTATGATTAGTGTTTCTGACACTATGCTTTATGGTTTTAGTTAGATGATAGAACCCGAAGGAACCATATAAATGTAGAATGTAATGGAAAATTGAACTAATTTCCTCTTTAGAAACAAAATATTATATGATATCTAATGGAAGAACTCAATGATATGGTCAAAACAAATTTCAAGATGTTAATAATTCTGAATTTATAGATGAACAATAGTGGGAACAACATTTTTTTGAATCCATAATGAGGCAACATCCACCCTTTATTAGTGGTTCTATTGATCTACTATTCACTGAGCAATGTATCAATACCACAGAAAATACATTTTCCATTCACCAATATATAGATCATAAAAAATCCGTTTAGCTTTTCTATCATATGGATGGTGAATCAAATAAATGGTGTAACTTCAATAAGAATATGATTCAAGAGGTGGTAATTGACTCAATAAAAGTTATGTCTTTAATTGGATATTTATCAGTAAGTGCATCAAATATATTCTCTGAACAATGATAGATAAGGAATTTATCTGGATAAAAAAGAAGGATAGTAAATTTTTTGGTACCTACAAAAGCCATTTTACAACACTTTTATGGTCTGATTCTTCTTTAATAGCCATTACATAAAGAAAAATTGATAAATTATTTTGTTGAATAAGGAAACATATTCGAAAAACATCATATATATGTGACATTATTAGTTTGGAATAAATCATTATAAATTTAATAATGATGAAAATAGAAAATTAATATTCTAAAAATTAACATGGTTTTTATTGGAAAACAAATATTGTGTCTCATGGTAACTCAAATTAATCCCATGTTAGAAATACATTTCAGTAACCAATATGCGATAAATGTCAGTAGAAGCACTCAGGTTGATTCCCAAAAGAAACAAGTTTGTGTTAGATGTGTTGGAATCCTACCCACTATTAAAAAATAAAGAATTTAATTTAAGTGGACACTTAATGAACTTAATGGATAGAGAGATATATATAACTCACATCCCACACTACATTATTACAAGTGTAAGGTGCATGGGAATTATGTGAATCAATACCCCTTTCTAAGGGATAATGTGGATGATAAACCACAATAAAAATTTATGAAAAGGAAAATGGGAAAGGCTATACAATCATAATGGATGAAATGAATCATTATAATTATAGAAAACTTATCATACCCTCCTTAGTTGGTAATTTTATGATTTATTTTGTATTAAGGAGCCCTATAAAAATTTTATTGATCACCCTTTGGTGACATTTCATATGAATTTCCACCTAAAAATTGATTATAGAATAATGAAATAAAATTTTATATTATATCGGTATGTGTATGAACACAATAATATATTTATAATATTGTTGTATAAGATAAGATCATATATAAGAAATAAATAGTGAATTAAATTTTTGAATATTATATGATTCCAAGTAATGTTAAATTATAATTTATTGGTGCCATCATAAGTTTTATATTTTAAGGTTGATCATATGTTCAAAGTCATTGAAACCCCATTTTAGGTTATATTTTATGGGATTTTATCAAGATTAATGATATTATAAAAGACATTTATGGAAGTAAACCACTTTTGTTCTATAAATTTTATAGTGAAAACGTTATTTGAAGATTAATTCCATTAAATATTGAGGACATATGAATAAAATACTAGTAACCCATGGGGTTCATATTTTCATTGATGATGAGGTAATTATGTGTTGTATTTGATCACTATATGATGTCAATAATCATTATTGATATTAGATAATTTTCCTATTTGGATCATGTTTCTATAATATAAATTATGGATGTGTAAGGTTAGATGGAGTACCAAATTCCATTAAACCTAAATGAGATAGAAAATATTCATATAATTATTAGGTTAATATTTTAGCATTCTATTGACATGGAGTTGAATTTCAACACTACGTATTATCCTCAGATAAATGGTCAATCTAAATGAATAATTTAAACCATTGAAGATATGATAATATCATTATATATATATCTCAATGATGTTTGGGATCACCACATTCCTATGTAATAGTATTATTATAAATATTTATTTAATGTGACAATGTATATGGAACCTTATAAAGAACTTTTTAGAAATATGAAAAGAACTCCAACTTAATGAAATTATGTTCTCGAATAACATCCATTGGGACTTGAGATAGTTTGATGAAATGACAGATAAGGATAGATCCATTCACCAAAATGGAAGAGAATAACAATTTTGGAAAAAAAAATTTGATAATTATTAACATTATCTAGAATTTGAAATTGGAGAGATTGTATTTATGTGAGTTTTTATATTGAATAAACAAGGGGAAAATAGTACCAAAGTATTTCAATCCCTTTGAACTTATATATCACATCACACCATAGTTTATTTCTTCGTCTTTCACCAAACCTATCTCAGGAAAACAATATTTTCCATGTATCTCTCTTATGAATTTATATTTTAGACTGATCACATATATTGAACATATTTTTTGAACCATTGGAGAATGATCATTCTCGTATGGGACAACCAGTGGAGATTATGGATCACTTAGAGAGTGTTTTAATAAACAATAAAATAAAAATGGTTAATTTTTTAAGGAGAAAAAACTATATTGAGGAAGTTATGATGAAACCTAAAGATGTAAGAATCCAAAACCTCCCATAGGATTTTTTTACAAAATTGATGAATTCTAAGGGATAAATTCATTTTAGGTTTTTTATAATGTTTTAATCTTAGATTCTGAGATATATATATTTTTTCAAATAAATATTTTCCGTTTAAAAATTTTTATTGAACACAACACTGATTGTAACTTACATTATATGAAACACCGATTATATCATACATGGCACACAACACTGATTTTTTCTTTTGATACACTAAACTCTTAATTTAGCATGCATTATATTCTACATTGAGTTTTAAAAAAAAGAATAGGTTATTAATATTTAATTATTTAATTTGATAGTTATTGATATGAAATTATAATTTTTCATATGAATATGACTAAATAAATTATGAAAGTATAATTTTTAGACATGAATATATAATTATTTATTAGGGTAAAAATTATGTATAAATGAAAATAAAAACCATTTAATAACAAATGAAATAATTTTCTAAAAAACTATTTCTAAGCGTAAAATCTCATTTTAAATAAATAAATTAAAAAATAAAATTATATGATTTATTTAAATGAAATTTATATATTATATATTAAATGAAATATGTAACTTTTATCTTATGTGTTTTCTAGAAAAGAGATAAGAATAATAAAATTATTAAACATAAAAATTGTATTTTTATAAAAAGATGTATTATTTTCTTTTGCATAGTTATTTTAAAATTAATTTTTTTAAATTTTTAATAATAAAAAATAAAAAATGTGTATAATTTTTTAAATAATAATGTCATAATAATTTAGAATTAATGTTTTTATAATTTTATGATAAAGTAATTTTTTCGATGAATTGAGAATAATAGTAGTTTTATTAAGAATTATCATTGATTTTAATTAATTTAAATAAAATTACTTTATATTGGTTTGGATGTAAAATTATTTCAATTTTATATCAATGAATCCCAATTTTTCATTTTAATCATCTTAATATTTAATTTTGATTTAAAAACTTGTTAATGTTTTAAAGATTTTCTCTTTGGAAAACTACTTTCTCATCCCCTATGTAGGCATAATATTAAATTAATTTTCCCCTAATACAAATAGACTTTGTAAAATAGGATTCCATATTTCGATTCTGAAATATTTATATTTTATAATATCATGAAAATAATTTTTTATCCCGTAAAATCCTAAGGGAAATAAAAATTATCTAGAGTGGTTCTTACTAAAATGGTTTTACAAGGACATCACACTAAAATGATAACTAATAATATGACATTAAAAAATTCAAAAAAACATTGTATGAGAATATTTATATCATATACCTTATAAGGTTCTATAATTTGTCCATTTTAGAGACGTTTGGATTTGAAAAACATTTCTATGCATTTTTTTTACTAAAAAATTACCATTGTGCCACTCACTAAAAATATAAAGGGACGCTAATTATCCTCTCCTCTACACACTTCTGAAACCCATTATTTGGGAAATATCAACCCAGATTTTTTCATTACTTCTCTCCACATATACTATAGAATGTTTTTAGAATATAAAGCTATTTCTTGATGGGTTTAGGCTAATCCAATGTTGTTTTTTGAGGAAGAGGTAATGTTTTTAACTATTTGTTTATATATTTTTTAATTTACAAACTCCATAATGTGTTTCATAAAAAAGATAAATTAAAAAACATAATATATCATATATATTTTCATGTTATTTTGTTAATGTAATACACTATATATACCTATATATCCATCAAATGGGATAAAAATCGTCATTTTTGTGTGTGGAAGTATAATTTCATTTTCTTTGGATATGAAAGCTCATATTCAACGTCAGACAATACAATAAATGAAAATGGTTATTGAGTATACCATGTATATGGTAATATATTTCAAAAGGTATATGACCTTGAAATAATAAATTAATTTTTTTTCAAACCGGCCCCAATGTTAGAAGTTTTGATGCTCGTTATAGATGATCATTCATTTATTTTTTGATTTGGCATAGCAGGTCCCATGAAATGTGTATAATAACAAGGTTTAATCTTTTATGGAGGAAGAGAAAATGGGACTAATAAAAAAATTTGAATGTTAAAATCATCTAATTAGAAACCATTAAATGGTGTCGTAATTTATTTGAATAACCCCACATCAATATGAGTACTCAAATCATACCTAAATATTGTTGGTGCTGGGAATGTTGGTATTAATGGGGTTTGTGGTGATTAAATTTTTGTGTTTAAGGGAAATAGGAGTCCATTGCCGGGAATATGACATACTTGTAGTGAAGACCCTCCGACTTCTCATGCTTTCCGTGATGAATGTAATTGAGGGATGTTAAAAAAAATCTCCTATGGAAATGTGTTTTAAATCAAACTGAGTAACTATAAATTTATAAAACTCATTAAAAAATTAATTAATATTTTTTTATCGAGGATTTTAGGCATAAAACGTGATGAAAAATACTATATCAAATAGTAAGTGAATAGTGGTCTACAACCTCATGACCTGATGTTATTCATTTTACATCACCACCTCTCATGGGTGGTTATAATGATTTATTTAATGTTTATATTTGATATTTATGATAATATTAGACCTCTCTAATTATAATACCACAAATACCATCCGTCCTCACACCCCTTTGGAAAAAAATAATGTCGCTCATGGCTATGGTGGGATACCGCCTAACAAACTAATGTGATTTATTTTATTAGTTTTTTATATAAATAGATAGTAATAAGGATATATTAAATGAATCTAATATATATATATATAAATTATAATTATGTAATAATTACATCACATATAATTTATTTATTTTCATTCAGTTGGGTGTACGATAATAAAATTCATGTGTATAGAAGAATACCTTCTAAGAAAGCGGTGAGAATCATTTTTTGTTGACAGTTTATATGGAAAGTAATAATAACATATTTAAATAAAAATATGTGAGGTACATGAAATAAAAGTTATTATTAAATGGTAGTATGTTCTTAATATTTATTTCATTTCAACCATTTAAGAAATTGAAATTGTATTCATGCAACAGTACGACATACCATCTTCGTGGCCAGTGTATTTCATTTTATATCTCTATCTATTCTGGATTTCTATAAATTAATATATAATATATACACATGATATTTATATCATGTATAAAATTTTTGATATTATGGAATAATTATCATTCTAGTTAAACTAAAAATAAAAAATAAAAATGTATATAAAAAACAAATAAGTTGTTACTATACACATAATTTTATCTAAAAATCTTTTATAAATTGGTAGTAAAAGGTCATACGTAAATAATATATGGTTATATATAAATATAATTATTTCAATTTAATATATTTATTATATACACATATTTAGTATACTCTAGTTTTATACTATTATTAAAGAAGTTGACAGTTATGGTATGGAATTTCTAGTCTCTCTTTTACTTCTAAGAGGCATGAAAATTTCCCACTCATTTATTTTGTGTGTTTTATATACTTCTTATTTGAAATGTTATATGATTAATATAAATATTTTAATTATATTTCAATTTTAAATTGATTTAATTATTTGTTATTTATTATTATTCAAATGATTACCAAAGCTGTAATGGATTATCGTCTCAAATTTTCTTCTTTGGGAAATAAGTTACATTATTCACATATCATCCTATATGGGTTATATATACATACCCTCTGAGAATTTATATCATGAATCACATTATTTTGAGGATATAAAATGTTTAATATTATGTTATTCTCAATGGGTCTAATAATTTAAAAGATAATACCATGTTAAAATTTTAATGATATATTCTCATCAATTAGAAGGATTGTTTCTGTTTATGATTCAGATAATGAAATATTAATATTTATATATTAATAAACACTTTAATTTTATTCACCTAGGGTTTTTTGGGATAATATATGTTTTTAAATCATTTTTATCTCATTATTTAATATTGATACAAACATAATATTTTCATTGTAAACCAACATTATTTCCCTTGTCGGTAGAAAACCCTTCTTCTTCCATGTCTGTGTTTTCTAAAAATGGTTTCTAAAAATGATTTGACGTTATCCAAAGGATTTATTTAATAAATATTTACCCATTTTATTAAAAAAAAAGTATTTAAATGTAATATTAATGACCTTTCCAAAAATAATGATTCCTATTTGGCATGTATAGAAATTGTGAATGAAATCCTTATTTTCCCATGTGTGGTACGGAGGGAATTTTCTACAATCATGAAAAATTATTTGGGATAATGAATATTTTATAAGATTCAATATATAGGATTTACAACAATTATTTCCCAAATGTTTTACATGTTTTTATGTCTTAAAATTTTATATTCAAAGTAGAAATGATATTCTCCTCACGAACTGTTCTATGTGATATTTCAGAACTTTTTTCCATCTAAGATGACATATTTTGATATTTATTTTCTTTTACTAGATATAAAATCAATTTATACCACAGTTTTATTCCTCTATATGTTTTATGATTATAATTAAAATATTTTAATGAAACCTATTTCTCTTCCTTTGATCATAACATAATAAATTGATCAATAAAACAACTTATTTGTTCAATTTTTTATGTTATAATGAAATGATAAAATGATTATGAAAACTCTTTTTTACAAAGGTTAGTTTATAATTAAAACTTAATGAATCTAATAAATTTTCATTGGTTTTAATATTATGGCTGTTTTATTATATCATGGAATTCATATTCCCGTATTATGTGATATGTTTCACATATATCATCCTCAAATTCATTGGGAAAATATTTATTACTACTGAGTAAATATGATATTTTTGATCCTGTTTACATGTTTATAATGTTATGAGTTAACTTGATGAAATGATTAAAAAATTATATTTTAATTATATAACTTCTTCGTGGTGTTACGAATGGACATGTATTTCTTGTCTATAAGGTTGTCCATTGACCTGGATCGTGTCCATATATTTATATGAGGACCTTATTATATGTGCACATCTCAATGAGTGAACTAGTTTTTATTTATACATGTTCACAACATTATAATATTATTTGAATACCACAAATATATGATTTATTCCAATGTTATTTTCTAATGGTACATGATCTTTGATTCGATTATGATTCATGTTTTATGAACAACCAATCATTATTCTAGGAAAAAACGTTTTAATCTTTGATAAGTGGGATTAATTTTCATATTTCATGATCAGATTCTCATACCCTAATTCTCCCATTATTTTTACATATTTCACATGGTTACCATTTCTGAGGAACTATTATTTCCCTTTATTATATTTCCTTTCACATGTTATGATGAAAAAAATTATTTAGGGTATATCATTGAAGAGTGAAAATGGGGAAAATTGTTATGGTATCTATTTATGTTATTTCATAAAATATATTGATTTTGTACCACCAGTCTAAATGCACTAAATCACTATGATAATTGGGTATATATTTTAGAAACATAATGAATAATAATCAATTTATATTTCATATATATGTTGGAGATAACTCAATCTCTACACAAACTACCTCTCATTAGATAACTATCACACCCCAGAAATTACTCTTTTCATTTGACCTCAGGGGTCTTCGTTATTACAATGAGTTATTTTCTATTATACCACTTGATAATAACAACCATTTTAAATTAATTGACTAATGAATTACCCCAAATGCCTTGACATGTAATTTCAGTGTTCTGTTTCCTCACATATAGATTATTTGAGAAATGTCATAGGATGTCACACAAACGAACAATACTCCAATGTGAGAAAGATTAGTTATTGAATATGTATTAGTCCAGATCCTTAAAATAATAGTTCACCTTTTTTATTTGATTAGTAGCATATATAGTCCAGTTTGTATCACTTTTCCAATGGTGTTACACTTTCCCTTAATTAATGAAATATTACTCTGTCATGAACCTCACACAACTAACCTAGGTATTTTTAATACAACTCTATCCATCTGTTTTCTCCAATACCATTTTTAACAAATATACCACTTCAATCCATGAAACCTATCATCAGAAACTTGGGGTCTCCTATAAGAAATTATTTTCCTTTATAGAAATGAAGATGATATTACCAACTTTTATTACATATCATACTAATGAACATTCTCATATGAAAAAACATTTTATGTCATTGTGCTTTATACTCACTCATACATAGCATAGAAAAAAATCCAGTAGGTCACTTTTCCTCACAATACTGTATTCTTAGCACACTTATTTATGGTGATCATATAAAATATTCTCCAAAAAATAATGAAGCATATTATGGACATGGGTAATAAAATTTATCCTCTTATAGATAATTTTTTTAGGATGTTATAGTAATCCTCAAAGATTGTGAAAAAAATGGTATCAAAATTTGGAGGTTCTATTTTTAGACTAATTATCACCCTACATTATTGGGAAAATATGAATAAAAGACATGAATATTCAGTATATGAAAGACAATATTTATGAAACCCCATGTGGTATATTGTTTTTTAATTTGATGCAAACAACTATTATTTGAATCATTATTATATTTCATATCTCTATTAAAAATTATACATATGATAATAATATTATTTAATAAAAGAATATAATACTCCATCGTAAACATTAGTTAGGGATATCTCAATGTCATATATTAATTGGAGAATTATTATTTTAGTTCATTTAATTTTCCTTGCCGTCATAGAAGAATGATAAAGGGGATGACAATTTTGGTGTAATATGATTCTTTTTTAATATTTATATAACATTTAATTTTATTAAAAAAGGAAAATTTTGTTCATAAATATAATCAAATCCAAAATGATAGATCACAAAAAAATCATTATGTTAATCATACATTTAAGATTTTATTATTACACAATAAATATCTTTATAATTGCTTCCATATATTTATGTGACCAATAGATAAAAAACTCTCACTAAACATGTAATGATTATGATTATCATTATAAAACATGTTTATATTATTTGGGATATTTTCATTGTTTTAAACCATGAAGTTGGGAGATTCATACAACCAGTGTTCCTTGAATTAATTTCTAAAATATATTAAATATTTTGATAAACATGTGTAAATTTATAAAAAAGTGATAAAATTACCGAGAAATGGAATAGACTAGAAATATATGAGAAAAGTGGAGTAAAAAATGTGGGATTTACCCTAGGAACAATATAAAATTTTTTGGCATCAGACATTTTTGAAAAAGTTTTCACCACCATAAATTAATAAAAATAAATGAAATTGAATAAATTATCTAATTTACTATGAATAAGAAACCATTACATTCTATTTAACATGGTGATTCCTCAAACCAAGGGTTATCCACGTAACATAAGATTGAGATAAACTATTGGGGAGGATCATATGGAGGATCAATGGATGAAGTCATCACATTTCCTTAGATCGAGGATTATGGGTGAACTGATTTCACATATCACAATAATGATAAGAATGAAAAACAGTTCATCATCAATCATTGATCCAAACATCAGGTAAAATTTCCAAATTGTGATTTACACCATATTATATATCCCATGTCAAACAAAATTAAATTCCACAAACCAAGATCGATATATGCATCGATTGTTGATTTATTTATAGTTTATTAAATATTTAATTGGTTATGTCCTTTATTTCATCTAAATTTATGAAAACAAATTGAGTCCAATTAATAAATGTATGTCTTTTTTCCTGACATATTATTTATTATCAATATATCCCCTTGTTTCATCTCATGTTTATCATATGTATTTATTTTTTGAAATAGGGATTGATAGTTACCCAGTAATTGATTGTTTGACAATTCTAATTAGGTGAAATAGATCATACAATGTGGTATCATTATCGATCGAGTGTGTGATCATGTGAGACGATGACAGAGGATTATCATAGGTAGATTTAAATTGATTAGTTATTTTTGTTCATCCGGATTTTGACAGTGTTGTAATTGGATTCTCGTAGTTTCATCTCTAAAGAACAATCAAATCCCATAATACATATATATTGAAATGGGTTTTTTGGATGATCACAGATCTACCGTATCCAACATGAAATTTGGAGAAGGTGACCTGAGGATAGCATGGAGGGAAACCAGTGGATTTGAAAATTTATGGGTTACACAACAGGTCAGCAGGGATCACACATTATATGGGACCCCTATGTGTGGCATTAGGCTTTCCACAGAGAGTTCAAAATTAGATGTCATGAGACCATACCACATGTCATGTGGCATGTTCCTATTTTCATGGAATGAAATAATTTTTCACAAAATCAATTAAATGTCTAATTTACATGAACATGGCTAGAGTACATGGACAAAAAAAGATTTTATGGACACAACCTGGTGTACACAAGCATGGATAGGTGTATAGAGGTTGCAATAAGGGCATGACCAGAAGTACACATACATATGACCTTGAAACAAGAATAGTTCCAAGTGATATATGCATGAAATGTACTATTCCTACAAACCATGTATATTGATATTAATATTCCTTGAGAGGCATCACCACACTCGTAGACCTAGGGTATAGTGGATGCACCATGTACCCCTTGTCACGAACCAAATCTGGTCACCACTGAAACTAGTGCAAAAATCATCCCGTGATAAGACCCGAAGGGCATTCCCCATCCCCACGGACTAGCACAAGTGCTCGGGTATCATGCTATGAGAATTGGGAACTATTTACCTGGGATTATAAACTTAAAACAACAAATGAATCCAATAAAACAAATATGGATTTTTCAGCCCAAAAAATCTTTTACAAAAATTACGAACTCAATTACATAGTTTAAACAAACTCACCAAGTTGATAATAAAGGTAAAAAACATAAAGGAAAAAACCCAATAACCCTCATGGAATGGGGCTCCGCCCTCAAGGCATCTCCCCAAGACTTCTCCACCAAGGACCTACTAGAAACCTGATCCACATGCACTAAATAAATATACCCAACCTATGAAAACAAAAATAAACAAGTATACATATACCCAAGGGTGTATGTAGGGTGCGAGATGTTTCCTAGTAGGATACCTCCACTAATAGATTCCATGTGATAAACATTAAAACAAAAAAAATCTTGAATGTTTTCATAAACATGAAATGCTTGTTAAAATTTCTAAAATATGCAACATAAAAATAAAAAAAATTTTCAAGTGGGATATCATTAAGAATCAACACTTTTAAAAATAATGCCAACACTACTGAATTTTCAAGCCAACCATACCGTATGCCGACTGTAAGCACAAAGTAACTAATGAGCACAAGCAATAGAAAATAACCCCAAGGCACTAGCTCGTTGTGGGTCCCAGGTACCTCGTATCTCGGTGAGAGTAACCATCACAATATATGTTCTTGTGCATGAGACACTAGTAGAGAACATACCCATTACCTAGTGGTTACCAATCATCATTGTCATATTTAACTAAGAGTTGAAAGCTTCAATATTTCTTTGTGAAACTGAGGCAAAACACCACTGATTCACTAGAATACGATTACATGTCCACCCACATAGATACCCGAGTTTTCCCCTTGTGATCAGACAAGTTCAACATGTAATGAAATGTAATTTTCACATGAAAATATCATTTTCACATCAAAAATTTCCCAAACAGCCCACATGTATACCACACATGTCTAAAACACCAATTTTTCATTCAAATTAATTTTGAAATCATACTCACTACATGAAAGGTTTTCATTCCAAACACTTCTATACCAACAGTTCAAAAGAACCATTGGTATATATGTCCTTTACCAATAGTTTTAATAAACCATTGGTAAAGTTGTGGTTAGGGAAGGATTTTCCAACGGTTTGAAGAAACAGGTGGGAAATCCATGCTTTTCCCAACGGTTTGTAATAACCGTTTGGAATAAACTTCCAAGATTCACTGAATCAGAACCTCCCAACTCTTAGAAGCTCCCCATTTCCAGAACTACATTCCAGACTCCCAAAAGTAGTCTCGTAAGTGAACCTCTTCCATCCAATCAATTGTAACTCCCCCATTCAGGTTGGACTCCTTCAACCACTTCTCATATTAGCTAAGGATATCCATATATTCTCAACATTTCTCCATTTATTTCAATATTTATAAAGATCATGTCATTTTTCCTTATTTAGATGGAATATGGGAAATTTTATGATTCACTACTCCCTTCATGAAATGTGTACTCAAATCACTACATCAATGTACACATTTTCCAATTAATGTTTTCATTGAACATATACAATTATAAGGGCATATTCTCTTTCTTGTGTTTTAATTTTAAATATTCATAGTTATTTTTTTAATCTCAATACTCCAAATATTACTGCTTCTTGTATATGAACTCATAAGAAATTTTTTGTAATATTTATTCATTGTATACCAAGAAAATCACTCTTTTCATTAAGATCATGTCAATGATGATGATCTCATTCATCTTAATTTGTGTACACTATGCGTGTTACATCACATGTATCTATCATGTTTCTATCAAAATATTTATATATATATATAATGAAACCCTAGTCACTTATCCATTGGACAATTGAACATATGGCGTTTCATTATCAACATTGAAAAATTTAATGTGGTCCTTATTTATTTTTCATAGAAGAAATAAGAAATACTTAATCGTACAATCCTATGTTCTTTATGAATAAAATTTCTATAAAGGGAACTCTCGGTGGGACATCTCCTTCTCCCATGTAGTACAACTTCCTTCTTCATGAAACTTATTCATAGAAAAAGCTTTTATATTTTTCAATGGAATAATAGAAAACCCATTTATATTTTTTAGTTGTCCCTTTATTTTATCATATCATTATATTAAAATGTTATATAAATAGACTGGATAGTTATAGACCTCTCAGTGGTCACCTACATGAATTATATCTCACACATTGTTCAATATGCCATTGGGTACCCGGATACACTACATGATTATATGATTAGATAAGGGGAATCACCATTTTATAGATGCATGAATACTCACATGACATAGGATGGAGCATGTAGCAGATGATTGGGTTGTAGCACAAGAAGCTAGGTTGAATTTTAGAATTTATTGAGCCTCTTGTATAGTACCACTTCCAACTAGTTGTAACATTGTTTTTCTTCTTGATACATGGAATACATTACCATCATTCGGTTTATGATTCTATTATTAGTTGGTATTACTGATTTGGTTATTTTCATCCATTTCTAGTATTTTTTCATTGTAATCTTTCTTACACTTTTTAACAGACAATATTAAAATTGTGCAACTTAGGTAATGTGGGAATAGTCTCCCCCAGACACAACAAAGGCTCACACTATTAGTCGATAACATTTGAAATTTTGGTAGGTGTGCATGAGGTCATGTGGCCATTTGGGTTTGGGTCACTAATGAGTGGCATCCTGGTTTGGGATGTTACAATTACTGTATATCCTTTTTATAGTTGTTTCTAATAAAATCCATAGATATAACTATTGAAGGTCCCTCTCTAAAATCAATTGGGACATGATTCAATGAATACACCCTAACAACATAAGATCTATGGTCCCAAACCAATGATCCATTAATCCATGGTTAAGGTGAATCTTGATGAGTCCATAACTACTTTTGATGTGGTCCTCATCCTAATCCTCATCCTTATATCCTGGAAGAAGTTAATGTATAAAACTCATGTACTCCCAACAAGACCATTAAGGATGATATATTCCATGATCCACTTCATATATATTACTGGGAAATCTCTGAATATAGGCATTAGAAATTATGTATCTTATTTTCTTATATACAATGTATTTTGTTGTGTTTCTTAATAAGATTCTCATATAGAGTAACGTGTCTGTTATGCTTTCATATAAAGTAAACAATTTTCATTTACCTAAATATTTTTATAATTGAAATTAAATATTATTGAATTTCATTGAAATGACTTATTGAATTTTTTTTGTAGAATGGATAGAAGTTTGATGTAGGAAACAGATAGAATTTCAACCGATTATCAAACTAATTTGAACAGCTTTTTAGATTTTTCATTTGACAAGGCTTCAAATTGTGGTCGCATACACTGCCCATGTTTTAATTTTGTTCGAAGACCTTGGTTTAGTCGTGAAGCAGTTAGCTATCATATAACCAAATATGGTTTCCAAACAAACTATTATGTTTTGTATCACAATGGAGTGAAAATGGAATCTCAAAATGTTGATGATCCAAATGATAGGACTGAATTGGAGAGTTTTATATATGATCGATTTCCTTTTATTCGGCATCATGAGAAGGAATGGATGTCCAACCAAAAATATTTTGATACATGCACACATGATGTGTCCAATGAATATGATGATGTTGATAGGGTGAAAAAAATTAATGATGTTGCGATGACTCCAGTATATCGGCAATGTGGTAAAATAAAAAATATGGAATTTCTAATTCGATTGTTTCATGGGAAAACTATGTACGAGATTTAAAATACTACAATGGATTACATTATTACCTTCTTGATTGTCTTACTTCTAGATGATGCAGATATTACCTCAAACCACTATATGGCATGGACGTTAGTTGATGAACTTGGATTCTCAAAAAAAACTTCATTCTTGCCCAAATGATTGCAACTTATTTTGGGAGAAAACTTCTAAAAGAAATGATTGTATCAAATTTGGAACCTCCCGATGGAAGCCAAAAGATGATGGAACACCATCTCGTGTTCCACAAAAATTAATGTGGCACTTTCCATTAATTCCCAGATTACAGAACCTTTTCATGTCTGATAAAATATCAATAAAAATGTGATGGCATGACACTGAGAGAAAAAAGAATAATGAAGAGTTGGTTCACCCTACAAATGGATTTTCATGGAAGATATTTGACGCTCGATATCCTAAATTTTTATCTAACGTGTGTAATGTGAGACTGGGTCTTTCATGTTACGATTTTAATCCATCTGGGCAGATGCTTACTTCGCAAAACATATGTCCGGTTTTCATACACATTTATAACCTTCCACCATGGTTGTGTATGAAAAAGAATTACACATTCATGAGTATACTGATATCAGGCCCTTCTAATCCTGACAATGATTTAGATATATACATGCAAGATTTAATAAAAGATTTGGAAAATTATTTGGGATGTGGGTGTGCCCACATATGATGCAAGTTCGAAAGAAATATATCAGATGTGTGTTGCGTTTATGTGGACGATCAAAGATTTTCATGCTTATGCAATGATGTCTTGATGGAGAAAAAAATGAAAATTTCTAGGTCCTGTTGGTATGAAGAATAATCAATCAAGAATACTGAAATATCATCATAGTTTTATTTAAATTAGACATCGACTATTTTTTCCAATGAACCATCCATAGAGAAACATTCGTCAAAGATTTGACAATACTATGGAGTCTGTCGATCCACCTCAGCAAATGTCTGGAACTGATGAGCTCAATGAATTGAATGATTTTAGTTATTCATTAGGGAAGCGTGTAATGAAATATAGAAAGAGGAAAAATGTTTCCAATGATACCTATTATAATTAGAAGAAGAAGATTATATTCTTTGAGATGTCGTATTGGTCAACCAACTTGTTACGTCATTGCATTGACGTAATGCACATTGAAAAAAATATATGTGAAATGTTGCATTCAATTATTCTAAATGTAAAGGGGAAGACAAAAGATTTTTTTTGGTCTTAGAGTGACATGGTAGATTGGGGGGATCAGACCAAAATTGCATCATGTCTGTATCAATGTAAATAAAGGGCACATTTAATGTGTTTCTTATGTGATGAAACCTGATAAAAAAATTAATTTATGGAAGTTCTATAGACTATTAATGTTCCTGATGCATACTCATGAAGTATATGAAAACGGATCAACAAAAAATAGTTGATGTTGAAATCCTTGATGACTCATGATTATCTCATTCTTTTCCATGAGTTGATTACAATAGCAATCCATCATCTCTTGTCAAATAATGTAAGAGTTTCAGTTATTCAGTTTTTCTGTTTTATTAGATATATTTGTGCTAAGAAGTTGTCCAAATCCATCTTGAAAAAACTATAGGTAGATACCCCATTAATTTTGTTTGAGTTTGAGAAAATATTCCCTCAATCATTTTTTACATGCATGTTGCATTTAACTGTCCATCTTTTGACCGAAATACTTCTTGGTGGACCTGTTTCATTTTATTAGATGTATCCAACATAAAGAAACATGTAAACATTGAAATCATATGTTCAGATCATGAATTATCTAGAAGGGTCTACTGTGAATAGTTACATGGCGCAATAATGTATGGATTTCTAATCAAGGTATTTGTCTGATCTTACTAAGAGAATAAACAGAACTATGAGAAATGAATAAGAATATTATGATCAAATTAAACCCAATTTTCCATCACTTCCTCAGACAGGAGGAATTCCGGGATCATATTCATTAACGACAATAAGCCTTGAAGAGCAAGAGATGACACATCAAACAATGTTGTTCAATTGTGATTTGTTCGATTAGTATATCACGTAAGTAAATTGTACATGTATCTCTTATCTTATCTCTTGTAATTTTAAATATCTGTTTACCTATTATTATTTTTATCTATAGGGAACATAAAAATTGATATATATAAAGCATTGTTCTTTATCTTTGAGAAGGAAAGAGAATTTTCATAGAAAAGGGTTTTCTACTTGGTTGAAATTGAAGGTAAAAATATTTCTGTAATAACTAAATAAAAATAATATTAAATTATGTTTACTATTTGATTATATTTCAGTTATCAATTTTTCTTGCAGACTATCTTTTTGAGGAAATAAGAGCTTTGGATTTTGGTCCTAATACCATGGTTCATGCTTTTAAATCACTTTTGATCAATGGATACAAATTTATTATCACTGAACGACCAAGAAACATGAGAACACAGTATGATGGTGTTATGCTAACTGTCACAACATACTATTATTCCAGTTAATCAGATAATAGTCCTTGTTCAGAAAATGTAGCTTATTATGGAGTCACAGAGAAAATAATAATTTTGGATAATTACTCTCATGGTCGAGTCACGATGATGAAATATCAATGGATTGATTCAATGATGAGGCAAGGCACCTTTATTGATGATTGTGGATTTCAAGTTATTGACATGACTCACACTCTTTCCACTGATGAACCATATGTATTAGCATCAATTGTGAAACACGTTTTTTATGTCAAAGATCATAGTCATCCTAAATTCATTGTAATTATTGATGTAAATCCCAAAAATGTTTTTGATGATGGTAATGATGAAGTTGACACTATCTCTATTTCCATTTGAAGCAATCGGTTTATTACTTATGATGACTCCAATAGCTCAATTGTCATATTTTATTGTGAACCCGAAGTTGTGGTGGGAAATATATAGAATCATATAATCATGATCTCACATACATGTTTCACCTACATCATTTAGAGTGTGTATCCTAGTACATACCTTCAAACAACCATAAATCTTATGTTTCATTATATATTTTTTATCAGAATGGTTTTTATATATTTTGTTTTTTGGGTTACACATTGGTTATTTGTTTCTAATTACTTCCATACTTGTTTTCATTGTAGGGAATGACACCCATTGAAGAGATGTGGTAGAAAAAGATGATAGAAAATAATCATCACATGACACCGATAAGCGTTCCTCCACTTAACCCTATTTTGAGTATTTTATTTCAAATATATATATTTCAATAAGTTATAAGGACATGTGTTTAATATTGTGTAAAACATTTTCTCAGGATCGACCCCCTCTACGTGAGATATCCGACGAGGATCCTGATATTTCTCCCAGTATAGAGGCTGGTGGTAGGGGGGGGGTTGTCAGAGTTAGACGATCATCTGGTGGTCCCGGTACTAAGGGTAGAGGTATGATGGCTTGTAGTGCGAGAGTTAGATGATCCACTGGTCGTACCCAATTATATTATGCCCCAACCGCAGACATATCTTCTATGATGCATTTTTATCCTGTTGTGTCTTTAGAGACACACGAGATATTTAGGCCTCTGATGTTTACACTATCAGTTGTCCAGTCGTCTGTACAGTCATATTTTTCTTCTGGTTCATTATCTCTGAGCTAATATATTCCACATTCTTCGAATCCTTCTCTGACAAAGTATGTGGATGAAGAGTGTATAATGAGGGACACACCACTTGTAAAGCATATTCCTTCAGTTTCTACATATCCAGTGATGCCCATTGATCAGACTACCATATGAATATTTAAATAACTATAAAAAATATTTATACCAAAATATATTTTTATTATAAATTGTACTAATATTATTTTCATTAAAAACAGATTCATCTATTGATAGGAGGCAGGGGAGGGGGCGTACTCACATGCATGCGGTATGGAAATGCCAAACACAGTTGATGGTTGAATACAATTATGATGGAAATATGATTGATAAATCTGGGAAGGAATGTCTGGGTTTTTTGTAGACGCTATCCAAATACTCTGACATCATTCTTGTCAACCCTCTCTCTTGGAGAAATCTACCACACAAAGACAAGGATAATTTGTGGGCACAAATATGGGTTAAAATTATATTGGATTTAATGTAATGTTTTTTTGTATTTATATAAATTAATCTATTGGGTGTCAGTACAGGTTTAACTTCCATGATGGTGAAGGTGAACGACAAGCACATTTAAAGGAGATAAGAGAGCTTTGGAGAGCTTATTAGCATGAGTTTCATGTTGGCTAGTGTGATAGAGTAGTCACCGAGATGGATACAATGCCTATCATTGATGACTACATGATAGAGAAATATCGAAAAATTATTACCCATTGGGCGACTGCCCAATATAAGGTATTAATCCCATTTGAGGTTTTTAAATAACAGTTTTCATATTTTGAATTAATATTTTCTTATTTATTATTAAACATTATTTAGGAATATTCTGAAAAAACAAAAAAATATTGATTCAAAGAAATACCTCTACACTTTGGGGCACACTACTATGTCAGATCATGAGAGGCAGCTGGTACGATAGAGTTGTTTATAATTTTTCTTTAGGAAATTCCATTTTTATTGTTTCTTACTTTAATTATGTGATTTATTGAATATTGAAGGACGTCTCCCTTGAGGAAAATATTTTTGCATCAGTAGATGGAAAAAAGATGGAACTAAGGTAAATGAACCGACATAAGAAAGGATTGTATGTTTTAATTTTTTTTTCAATGTTTAATATATATTTTTAAATTTAATAATCTATTAATATTTTTAAGAGGATTATTTAGAGGCCCTTGTTACCCAAGAGCCTAACAGTTTAGGGTCACATGATCATTTATATCATGTTTTGGGAGATGAGAACTCTGATCGAGTACGCTGCTGACCTGGTATGAGTATAGTCCCAACGAGGTATTGTTCCTCTCCAGGTATCCATTGTATTACCATCGAGTTGGAATAGGTCCGGGAGCATTAAAGACAGTCTAATAAAAGGGTCACTGATATGGAAGAACATGTTCAAACGTGGTAGAATGAATTTATGAAACTGATCAAAGCATTTTCTTTATCAATTCTACCAGAGGGTAACGCGGCTTGTCAGACATATATGTCATTGATGGGTGCATTATCCAATGTGCCATGTGGAAGTTCTAGTGGTGGTCGATATGATGACATTCCTGGTGATGACGAGTATTATGAAGAGGGAGGGGGTGAGGATGAGGATGAGGATGAGGGTGGGGATGATGCCGAGGGCGAGGACATGGCCGATGATGAGCATGGGGAAGATTATGAGGACAACGACGGGGAAAGAGATGGCAGCGAGGATGAGGCTGATGATGGACATGGTGATGGTTGTAACATCCCAAGTAAGTAATGAATAATAGATATTTTTATCTATGTCTATTAATGATTAAGATAGTGTTATAGAGGCTTAAAATGAAAGTAAATACAATCTTATGCATGGAATACACTAATATTCTTAAAAGATTGTTTTACTGCCTTTTGATGGCAAACCATTTTTGAATCTATCTTTTGACAATTTTATAAATTATGTTTGTCAAAATAAACTTATTCTTTATGATTGGGAAATCAAAATTTACCTTGTGTGAATTTTTGGTATTTTTCTGACAATGTTCATTTTTTAATGAATAGTGAAAAATACTTCATTTTACATCAAAACTGCTTTTTAATCTAATTTATCTATATGATTAGATTATGTTTTGAATTGGTATTGAAGTGAAATTAGAATATATTTTTACCATTTTATCCAATGGTGGTCATTGGAATCAATTTCACTTTGAAATTAGACTTAAACTGGTGTCAATCTTTTGATACTTATTGTTTTGTAAAAACACGGTATTTGCTCTGGCAGCGGGAATTAATTATTAAATTAATTAATGTGACTTATATTATTTTAATTTTGTAAAATAGACTTCATTTTTGAATTCGGAATATCAAATAAAGCTTAGGGTGAATTTTTGGTAATTTTCTGAAAAACTTCAATTTTTGATGAATAGTGAAACCACTAAGTTGTAGTTAAAGAAACTGATTTTTCGTTTAAATGAAACTTTGCCACTTTTGTGTTGTGAATTTCAAAAATCCGACATACATGGTTGTCATTAAGAAGTAAAATGTGGTTCAATGAGATTAAAATAATTTTTTGGTGAATAGTAACTTATTAAGTTTTTAATCGCGATTAGTGGTAATTAGTGTAGTTTAAGGTATAAATAATGCTTTAATAATATGAAATGACCTAGACACATGTTCCAACATTATTTTTTGTGTCATGGCCGACCAAGACAAGCCATGGGTAAACTTGGGGACCCCATGGAGACACTTTGGTTTGGAAATGACATAAATAACTTTTTATTAAATGTTAAAGTAAAAATGACACAAACAAGAGATGTTCTACGAAATTTTTTTTTACATGGGGTTATAAAGGTCCTATTTTTGATTATAAATAGTCATTGGAAAGATAAAAAGATTTCCTACATCATAGTATATTTTTTATGATTTGTAGACATTAAATAAATTAAATTATTTATGACATAATAATGATGCAGTGATGACATCATTATTTGACGATTTAAATAAAATGGAAAGATAATGTAAAATCTATGAACTAAACATGTCCAAAACTTATTGTATGAGTGGATTTCGAAGCCTTATCACCATATCCACGAATTATATCAATGTGGGACCTTTTGAAACCGAAACACATTTTCAAATAAAGTAATATTTCTTTACTTTCCAAAAGTGCCCCTCCTCTCCTCTTATAAAATCCCCCCACCTCTACCTCATTTCACACACTCCTCAAGCCTTTGGCTCAGCCAACCCCTACCCATTTACTCTCTCCACATCCCTCTCCTAATCCTAGTGGATTCCCTTTGGGCATAATCCTTTCAAAGGAAGCCTTTAGGCTCAAATCAAAAGGAGTTACACTTTTAATGGTTATTCATTCTCTCATGTTCATTTGTTTTATTTTGTTTCTCCAACCCCCTAAACTATTTTTATTTACTTATTTTGTAACAACAACAGTATCTTAAATATACAAGGATGTTGTTATAATATTTATTTGAGCTACACTCTCACACAACTACATCAAATGGTTAAAGAACATACGGTTTCCGTGGATGGAAAAATTCTGCCTCCCGAAACGATGATTGTTCAATACTCATTTAACACCTTCAAAGGTGGCCATTATGATGTCACTATTTTTATATATGATATATGATATGTTTATGTTTTCCCTAAGCTTCTGTTTTTTTTCATTTTGGTCATACCTTTATGGTTTCCATTATGGGTAAACACGATATCTTCATTTTAGGAAGTGCGGACTACCGCCCCCTGAAAGTGATTTGATTCGTTAATACCATATGTGGGATGTGTAAAGGATAAAGTTAATGATATTATATCTGTTATTATACTGTAATTATAATATAATCTTATATAATTATGATTCCATTCCAAAAAAAAATACGAAATAGAAATGGAAGTAGCGTTCATGCGTACGTACGGCTTACCATCTCCATGAACGGTGCATTTCATTTCTTACCTCTAAATGTGATGTAATATTATAAATACATGTATATGATGAATATATATGATGTATATGTTATCCAAATCATTAATATCATTCTGGATATAATGAACCTTTGACCAAATTAACAACATGTAAGTGTAAGAAGTCTATTTTTGACTTAAGAACCAAATACCGACAAAATGAACATTATTAACTTAAATTATTACATGATGTTCATAACATGGTATAAAAGGAATAATGAACTTGAAAAAGATTCTTAAGCAAGTAGAGATTAACTCAAGTTTATTATTCAGGAGATTAAAGAACGGTCGGGTCAAGTCGGATACGAGGTATGGGACTTCGTCTCAATCTCCTTTTGTTGAGGCATATTTTATTTTATACACAACTTTCTTTTATACAGTGTATAAACCCCTTTGACTTTTACGTTTATTCAAAAGGAATCTTTTTTATACGAAGCATTAACTAAACGACAAAAGGTAATGTTTTTGTCGTACGTATGCGGCGACAACGACTTCTCCGCCGTCGTGACCGTTATTTGAGTTTCGGCTTCCTCTACAAGCCATACCTTCTTTTTAAAAGAAAAATAAATACCATGTTTTACTTTTATTTTATTTTTGTATTCAAAATGGTTTTCACAGTGTCTTTTTGTGTTGTATTGATATATTGTGATTGAAATGTGGAAATTTTATGTTTCCTTTATGCATTTTTTATGTGATATGATTATGTTATGGTTCTTTGGCATTATTATGAAGACGGGTGGTTACGTGATAAACTAAGGGCGGGTGAGCCTGTTATAGCTCTCCAATGCATTGGGTAACGTGAAGGAGTGAAACGTTAAGGTTTCTACGAAGATATTTTAGGGAATATACTGTGATGGGTATTCCAAACGTAACCAAGAGGGTTACTCCCTACGTAAGAATGTTATGAATGCCTGAAGTTACCTTTATGTCTTATGATTTCTATGATTTATTCATGATTTTATGAGGTATGTTAAAGTGCCTATGTTTTATGGGTAAAGTATGATTTCATTCTTATTTATATATGAACTCATGTTTCCTTTCCATGTTTTTTTATAACCCATACTGAGTTTTTATGCTCATCCCATGTTTTTGAAATGTTTTTCACAGGTCAAGGGAAAGGTACATGATAAGATGATAGAGTCAAGGATGTGTCAAGAAATAATCCATGTTTTATTTTAAATGTGTTTCCATTGATGGGAATGAAGAATACTATCTTTATGTAACCACTTTGTTTATATGTAGAATGTAATGAAAGTTTTATGATCTAATTCTCTAAAACTCTAAACCCGAAAAGATCCTCAATGTGTAATCTTGTAATAACTCAAGATTAAGTAAGGTTTAAGGCTGGGGCCTTATAGTTGGTATCAAAGGGAGGTTTAGATAACTTTAGGAGTTAGAATTATATTAAATAATTATCCAAAAATATATTTTTTTGAAATGATATATCATTTAATGATTACCATGTTGCTTTATCTAAGACATGTTTGTTCAGAATGGTTTTCCGCAGAGGAAACAGGGAAGCAGTGCTAGGAAGGCATACAGAAGGAAAAAACCTTCCGAATCAGCATCCAAAAATGGTCAGAATTGGAACTGAACAGTTTGTTGCAGTAATGGCACAGTTGACTCAAGCGATAAATGGCGGTGGTATCCATACATGAGATCAGCCAGACCAACCGTAGAGGAACATGTCAGTGGTGGAACATTTCATGAGGCAACATCCACCATCATTCAGAGGATCATCTGACCCTGTGCTAGGTGAAGGGTGGATTAAAGCACTGGAGAAGATTTTTGATGTCATGGGGTGTTCAGACAATCAAAAGGTTAGTCTTGCTATTTACCGTTTGGAGGGTGAAGCAGATCAGTGGTGGTCTATGGTTAAAAATATCAGGGACGCCGATGAGATTGATGATCTTGACTGGGATGAATTCAAAGGTATGTTTCTTGAGAAGTATTTTCCTAAGGCTGTTCGACTTAGGATGGAAAATCAATTCTTGGAATTGAGGCAAGAGGAAGACTCAGTGGATGCCTATGAAGAAAGGATCACTCGATTGGCAAGGTATGCTCCAAATTTTATCCGGGACCTTGATAGTAAAATCAATCATTTTTACTCAGGATTAAATCCAAAATATCGAAGGGAA
This sequence comes from Viscum album, assembly GCA_963277665.1. NCBI lineage: Eukaryota > Viridiplantae > Streptophyta > Magnoliopsida > Santalales > Viscaceae > Viscum > Viscum album. Next base: position 1,216,911,255 of record OY728157.1, read on the forward strand.
TTAGCTTCTCGTGAGTTTAAAAGTTATGAAAAGCGTGTTCGATGTGCTGAGAAGGTGGAAATAGTGTTTGTCGATGACCAAGTTTTCTATAACAACCAGCAGAAGAAGAGACCGAGGTGGCAAGAGAAAGGTAAGAATTCTTCAAAAAAGTCTGATGGTAAGAGAACTATGTTTCCAGTTTGTGATAAATGTGGCAAAAGGCATGCTGGGGAATGTCTTCTGAATTCTGGAAAGTGCTACCGATGTGGTAAGATGGGACATAAGGCTCGTGATTGCACTGAAAAGGATCAAGGTGAAGGTAAGAAAAAATTTGATTTACAGTTAGTGAAATGTTATAAGTGCAATGAGATGGGTCACTATGCAAACGAGTGTCCGACAAAAAGCTTGAGTGATGGGAATCAGTTAGAATACAAGCAGAAAGGGGTGGTGAAATCCTTTGCAACTACTTCAGCATATGTCGGGCCATCAAATGAAGTTTTATCAGGTACTTTGTTTGTTTTTTCAGATTATGCCAGTGTGTTGTTTGATTCGGGGTCTACACATTCTTTCATCTCTGAAACCTTTTCTAGTAAAATGGGAATACCATATCAAGAAATGACTCCTGAACTTTTGGTGAAAACACCTAGGGGGAATGTTGAGGCAAAAAGAATTTATAAGAATCTTCCTATCCTTATCTGTGGAAAGAACTTACTTGCAAACCATATTGTTCTACCTCTAGTAGAGTTTGATGTTATCCTGGGTATGGATTGGCTCTCTATTTACCATGCTAAGATTGACTGTAGAGCTAAAGAAGTTTCTTTTCAGAAAGACTTTCAGTTTGTTTATAGGAATGAACCCTTACTTTTGATAACATATCAAGAGGCTGAGAAACGTGTAAAAGATGGAAATGAATGTTACATTGCACACGTCGTTGAAAATAAAGGAACTGTTCAAATTAATGATGTGCCAGTGGTAAATGGGTATCCTGATGTTTTTCCTGATGAGTTGCCTGGAATAATACCTGATCAGGAAGTTGAGTTTACTGTTGACTTAGTTCCTGATTCTAAGCTAATTTCAAAACCCCCTTATCGAATGACACAAATTGAACTTTTAGAGTTGAAGGAGCAATTGCAAGATTTATTAGAGAAAGGTTTCATTAGACCTAGCACATCACCATGGGGTGCTCCTGTTTTCTTTGTTAAAAAGAAAGATGGTTCTATGAGACTTTTCATTGATTATAGATCCTTGAATAATATCACTGTTAAGAACAAATATCCTTTGCATCATATCGATGATTTGTTTGATCAGCTCCAGGTAGCTCAGTTTTTTTTTCAAAGATTGACGTGAGATCGGGGTACCATTAGCTGAAGGTAAAAGAGGCAGATATTCCGAAGACCGCGTTCCGTACGAGATATGGCCATTATGAATTTGTAGTAATGCCTTTTGGGCTAACCAATGCGCCTGCTGCATTAGTGGACTTAATGAATAGAATTTTCCATGAGTTCTTGGATAAGTTTGTGGTGGTTTTCATTGATGATTTTTGGTGTTTTCTAAAAGTAAAGAGGAGCATGAAAAACATTTAAGGGTTATCTTGAAAACCTTAAAAGAAAAGAAACTGTATGGGAAATTCAGTAAGTGTGAGTTTTGGTTGCAAAAAATTTCTTTCCTTGGTCACATTGTTTCTAAAGATGGAATAACTGTTGATCCTGCAAAAACAAAAGTTGTGGAAGAATGGCCAAGATCCACAAATGTAACCGAGATTCGTAGCTTCCTTGGTTTGGCGGGCCATTACCGAAGGTTTTTTAGAAATTTTTCACGGTTATCTAGTCCAATGACTAAGCTAACTCGGAAGGGTGTTAAGTTTATCTGGACAAAAGAAAGTGATGATTGTTTTCAGGAATTGAAAAGAAGATTGGTGAATGCTCCAGTTTTGGCACTACCTTCCAGGAATGGTGAGTTTGTTATATACAGTTATGCTTCATAGAAAGGACTTGGTTGCGTCCTAATGCAGAATGATCAGGTAATTGCTTATGCTTCACGACAGTTGAAAACTCATGAGGTAAATTACCCTACACATGATTTGGAATTAGCTGCTGTTGTTTTTGCTTTAAAAATTCGAAGGCATCATTTTTATGGAGTAAAGTGTGAAATATATACCGATCACAAAAGCTTAAAGTATATATTCACTCAGCAAGAGTTAAACATTATACAAAGGAGATGGCTGGAATTAATCAAGGATTATGATTGTACAATTCATTACCATGCGGGAAAAGAAAATAATGTGGCTGATGCTTTGAGTCGAAAAAGTAATTCTTCATTAACAATGTTGTGTTTGGAATGTGATCCTTTGGTTAGGGATTTGATGAACTTTGGCATAGAAGTTGGTGGTGCAGGAAGTCCTTCTGTTTTGTTTCAGGTATCAGTGAGATCATCTCTATCAGATAGAATCAAGCAAGCACAGAAGCAAGATAGTGAGTTGCAGAAAAAGGTAGAGCTGGTTCAGAAAGGTAAGTTGCCTGAATTCAACATTGATAGTGATTGTGTATTGAGATTTGGGAAGAGATTGTGTGTGCCTTGTGATTCACAGTTGAAGAGAGAGTTGTTATATGAAGCTCATAGTTCTCCATTTTCAGTTCATCTGGGAAGTACTAAGATGTATAGAGATCTGCGGGAGTATTACTGGTGGGATGGAATGAAAAGAGATATTGCTGATTTTACTGTGAAGTGTTTGACTTGTCAGAAGGTTAAAGAAAATCAGAAGTTACCGAAAGGGATGCTTCAGCCTTTAACAGTGCCAGAGTGGAAATGGGAGAATATATCCATGGATTTTGTTGTTGGATTACCGAAGACATCTCGAGGTAATAATGCAATCTGGGTTATTATTGATCGCTTGACCAAATCTGCTCATTTCCTTGCTATACGAGATACTTTCTCTCTTGATCAACTTTCCCATTTGTATCTTAAAGAGATAGTCAGGTTACATGGAGTTCCTCTATCCATTGTATCAGATCGTGATCCCAAGTTTACTTCTAACTTTTGGAAAGGCCTTCAGAAGTCGCTGGGTACTGAATTAAATTTTAGTACAGCTGTTCATCCTCAATCAGATGGGCAGTCAGAACGAACAATTCAGACATTGGAGGATATGCTATGAGCTTGTTCTATGGATTATCAGGGAAGTTGGGACCAACATCTTTCTTTGGTTGAGTTTTGATATAATAACAGTTTTCATTCCAGTATACAGATGGCACCATTTCAGGCATTATATGGGAAGCGGTGTCGAACTCCAGCTTTCTGGGATGAAGTGGGTGAAAGGAAGTTGATGGGACCAGAATTGGTAGAAGAGATGGAAAGAAAAAGTTCAGCTGATTCAGAAACACATGAGAACAGCTCAGAGCAGGCAGAAGAGTTATGCGGATAACCGGAGGAAGGATCTATCTTTCGAGGTAGGTGATCATGTTTTTCTCAAGGTTTCTCCTTGGAAAAGTGTGATGAGATTTGTTAAGAAAGGAAAGTTGAGTCCAAGGTTCATTGGACCATACAAAATTCTGGAGAGAGTTGGATCAGTTGTATACCGAGTGGCTTTACCTCTGAGTTTATCTCAGGTACACAATGTTTTTCACATTTCGATGTTGAGAAAGTATATGCCAGATCCATCTCATGTTTTGAGTCCAGAGGTAGTTCAGCTGGAAGAGAACCTATCTTAGGAGGAACAACCGGTCCAGATTCTTGACCACAGGGAGTAAGTGTTACGGAATAAGGTGATTCATCAGGTAAAGGTTTTGTGGAAAAACCACATGATTGAAGAGGCAACATGGGAATCTGAAAATGCAATGAGGGATAAGTACCCCCATTTATTCGATAAGTAAATAAATTGCGGGGACGCAATTTTATAAAGGGGGGAAGGATGTAACATCCCAAGTAAGTAATGAATAATAGATATTTTTATCTATGTCTATTAATGATTAAGATAGTGTTATAGAGGCTTAAAATGAAAGTAAATACAATCTTATGCATGGAATACACTAATATTCTTAAAAGATTGTTTTACTGCCTTTTGATGGCAAACCATTTTTGAATCTATCTTTTGACAATTTTATAAATTATGTTTTTCAAAATAAACTTATTCTTTATGATTGGGAGATCAAAATTTACCTTGTGTGAATTATTTGTATTTTTCTGACAATGTTCATTTTTTAATGAATAGTGAAAAATACTGCATTTTACATCAAAACTGCTTTTTAATATAATTTATTTATATGATTAGATTATGTTTTGAATTGGTTTTGAAGTAAAATTAGAATATATTTTTACCATTTTATCCAATGGTGGTCATTGGAATCAATTTCACTTTGAAATTAGACTTAAACTGGTGTCAATCTTTTGATTCTTATTGTTTTGTAAAAACACGGTATTTGCTCTGGCAGCGGGAATTAATTATTAAATTAATTAATGTGACTTATATGATTTGAATTTTGTAAAATAGACTTCATTTTTTAATTCGGAATATCAAATATAGCTTAGGGTGAATTTTTGGTAATTTTCTGAAAAACATCAATTTTTGATGAATAGTGAAACCACTAAGTGGTAGTTAAAGAAACTGATTTTTCGTTTAAATGAATATTTGCCACTTTTGTGTTGTGAATTTCAAAAATCCGACATACATGGTTGTCATTAAGAAGTAAAATGTGGTTCAATGAGATTAAAATAATTTTTTGGTGAATAGTAACTTATTAAGTTTTTAATCGTGATTAGTGGTAATTAGTGTAGTTTAAGGTATAAATAATGCTTTAATAATATGAAATGATCTAGACACATGTCCCAACCTTATTGGTTGTGTCATGGCCGACCAATACAAGCCATGGGTAAACATGGGGACCCCATTGAGACACTTTGGTTTGGAAATTACATAAATAACTTTTTATTAAATGTTAAAGTAAAAATGACACAAACAAGAGATGTTTTACGAAAACAATTTTTACATGGGGTTATAAAGATCATATTTTTGATTATAAATAGTCATTGGAAAGATAAAAAGATTTCCTACATCATAGTATTTTTTTAATGATTTTTAGACATTAAATAAATTAAATTATTTATGACATAATAATGATGCAGTGATGACATCATTATTTGACGATTTAAATAAAATGGAAAGATAATGTAAAATATATAAACTACACATGTCAAAAACTTATTGGATGAGTGGATTTCGAAGCCTTATCACCTTATACACGAATTATATCAATGTGGGACCTTTTTAAACCGAAACACATTTTCAAATAAATTAATATTTCTTTACTTTCCAAAAGTGCCCCTCCTCTCCTCTTATAAAAGGCCCCCACCTCTACCTCATTTCACACACTCCTCAAGCCTTTGTCTCGGCCAACCCCTGCCCATGTACTCTCTCCAAATCCCTCTCCTAATCCTAGAGGATTCCCTTTGGGCAGAATCCTTTCAAAGGAAGCCTTTAGGCTCAAATCAAAAGGAGTTACACTTTTAAAGGTAATTCATTCTCTCATGTTCATTTGTTTTATTTTGCTTCTCCAACCCCCTAAACTCTTTTTATTTACTTATTTTGTAACAACAAAAGTATCTTAAATATACAAGGATGTTGTTATAATATTTATTTGAGCTACAATCTCACACAACTACATCAAATGGTTAAAGAACATACGGTTTCCGTGGATGGCGAAATTCTGCCTCCCGAAACGATGATTGTTCAATACTCATTTAACACCTTCAAAGGTGGCCATTATGATGTAACTATTTTTATATATGATATATGATATGTTTATGTTTTCCTTAAGCTTCTGTTTTTTTCATTTTGGGCATACCTTTATGGTTTCCATTATAGGTAAACACGATATCTTCATTTTAGGAAGTGCGGACTACCGCCCCCTGAAAGTGATTTGATTCGTTAATACCATATGTGGGATGTGTAAAGGATAAAGTTAATGATATTATATATGTTATTATACTGGAATTATAATATACTCTTATATAATTATGATTCCATTCCAAAAAAAATACGTAATAGAAATGGAAGTAGCGTTCATGCGTACGTACGGCTTACCGTCTCCATGAACGGTGCATTTCATTTCTTACCTCTAAATGTGATGTAATATTATAAATAAATGTAGATGCTGAATATATATGATGTATATGTTATCCAAATCATTAATATCATTCTGTATATAATGAACCTTTGACCAAATTAACAACATGTAAGTGTAAGAAGTCTATTTTTGACTTAAGAACCAAATACCGACAAAATGAACATTATTAACTTAAATGATTACATGATGTTCATAACATGGTATAAAAGAAATAATGAACTCTAAAAAGATTCTTAAGCAAGTAGAGATTAACTCAAGTTTATTATTCAGGAGATTAAAGAACGGTCGGGTCATGTCGGATACGAGGTATGGGACTTCGTCTCAATCTACTTTCGTTGAGGCATATTTTATTTTATACACAACTTTCTTTTATATAGTGTATAAACCCCTTTGACTTTTACGTTTATTCAAAAGGAATATTTTTTATACGAAGCGTTTACTAAATGACAAAAGGGAATGTTTTTGTCGTACGTATGCGGCGACAACTACTTCTCCACCGTCGTGACCGTTATTTGAGTTTTGGCTTCCTCTACAAGCCATACCTTCTTTTTAAAAGAAAAATAAATACCATGTTTTACATTTCTTTTATTTTTGTATTCAAAATGGTTTTCACAATTTCTTTTTGTGTTGTATTGATATATTGTGATTGAAATGTGGAAATTTTATGTTTCCTTTATGCATGTTTTTTGTGATATGATTATGTTATGGTTCTTGGGCATTATTATGAAGATGGGTGGTTCCGTGATAAACTAAGGGCGGGTGAGCCCGTTATAGCTCTCCAATGCATTGGGTAACGCGAAGGAGTGAAACGTTAAGGTTTCTCCGAATAGATTTTAAGGAATATACTGTGATGGGTATTCCAAACGTAACCTAGAGGGTTACTCCCTACGTAAGAATGTTATGAATGCCTCAAGTTACCTTTATGTCTTATGATTTCTATTATTTATTCATGATTTTATGAGGTATGTTAAAGTGCCTATGTTTTATGGGTAAAGTATGATTTCATTCTTATGTATATATGAACTCATTTTTCCATTCCATGTTTATTTTATAACCCATACTGAGTTTTTATGCTCATCCCAAGTTTTTGAAATGTTTTTCACAGGTCAAGGGAAAGGTACATGATAAGATGATAGAGTCAAGGATGTGTCAAGAAATAATCCATGTTTTATTTTAAATGTGTTTCCATTGATGGGAATGAAGAATACTATCTTTATGTAACCACTTTGTTTATATGTGGAATGTAATGCAAGTTTTATGATCTAATTCTCTAAAACTCTAAACCCGAAATGATCCTCAATGTGTAATCTTGTAATAACTCAAGATTAAGTAAGGTTTAAGGCTGGGGCCTTATAATGGTGATGGTGATCAGGGCACATTGATCCATTACATTTTTTATTTCTGCATAACTCTTTATTTTTGAACCTGGGTTTTCAATTGGGTATTGATATTTTTTTACCAAATATGGAATCCTAATGATGTGATAATAGTTTTTGAGGGTTCTAGGGCTTTTTCAGAGTACAGAACCCCGGTCAGCGTAGAAAAAAAATATGCCTCACGGTTAGTAAAAAATTTATTTCCATCGTACAAGGTATCTAAAAACCATATAGAGATATATATTAGAAGAAATTTTCATTGTTTTCCCTAACCTTGCACCAGGGGATGCACAACATGCACAATGTATATAGTTTTATTATAAGATATTATCACTATTATTGCACGATTTGCCTAACTGGCATACGTAAACCCGACTAAACACATTCGGATTGTGTGGATACTTTAGGAAAATGATCAATGAGTCATATGTGACATGTAAAAGTAAACCCTTCTTCAATCCGAGGTACAGTGTGGCCGGTATCACTCAAAGTGTCTCTCTTTTATTTAAAATGGACATCGTTTTAATTAAAAAAAACTGGCATATGGACAACCAAACAAACATATTTTTATTGTGTTGATACTTTAGGAAAAAAATACATGGTTCATATGTGATGTGTATGTCTCAACCCCACCTCAATCTGAGGCACGGTGTGACCGGTACCACTCAAAGTGTCTCACTTTTATTTTAAATGGACAACATTTTAAGTGAAAACAACAACTGACATACAGAAAAAGGACCAAACATATTCGGTTTCTATTGATATGTTAGAACAACAATCCCTGGGACATTTGTGACCTGTAAGAGTCAACCCCGCCTCAATCCAAGGCATAGTGTGGCCGGTACCACTCAAAGTGTCTCACTTTCTTTTGAAATGGATCAGATTTTAAGTGAAAACAACAACTGACATACGAAAAACTGATCAAACTCATTCTGATTGTGTTGATACTTTAGGACAAGAATAAATTGGTCATTTTTGACAGATATAAGGCAACTCTGCCTCAATCCCAGAGATGGTGTGCCCGATATCACTCAATGTGTCTCACTTTGATTTGAAATGGACAACATTTTATGTGAAAACAAGAACTGACATATGAAAAAAAACCAAACTTATTTTAAGTGTGGTGATTCATTAGGAAAATAATACAACCGTCATTTAAGACATTTACAATATATCCCCACCTCAATCAAAGGCCATGTGTGACCGGCATCAGTCTTAATGTATCTCTGTTGTTTAAAATGGCCACCATTTAATGTAAAAACAACTGACATACAGAAAACTGACCAACCATATTCAGATTGTCTGGATACATTAAAAAAACAATCCAAGGGTAATTTTGGATGTGTACGGGGACACGACACATCATTCAGACTCGTGGTTTATGCGGCACAACTGAATATGTGTTTTTTAGGTGTTTGGCGTGATTGAAAAGCATGTGTGGGTGGTCAAAACCATCCGAATGACCTCCGAATACAATTAAATTTAACGACAACAAAGGGTGGGTGAATTGTGAAATGGTCGGTTGGACGTCACGTCAATCAGAGTTTTCATGTGGCCATGATGGCAAAAAATGCACTCCTCGTGTCGTAAATGGACAAACATGCGATTAACGGTCAAATGCATGACGAATGACATAAGAATGAATTGAAATCACATGATAACACCCTAATTATTATTCTTGAGGTGTACTAGGAGACGACACATCATTCGGATGCGCGGTTTGCGCAGAATGACTAAATATGGGTTTTTTAGGTGTTTGGTGTGCTTGAAAAGCATGCGTGGGGTGGTCAAAATAGGTCGAACGTCCTCGGAATGCCTTGAAATCAGACAACAGTAAAGGGTGGGTGAATTTTGAAATGGTCGTCCATATGACATGTCAATCAGAGGTTTCGTGTGACCGCGGTGGCAAAAAACGCACTTCGCGTGTCATAAATGGCCCAAACTTGCTTTAAAGGTCAAATGCATACCGAATGACATCGTAATGACATGAAATCACACGAAAACACCCTAATTATTATTTTTAAGGTGTAAAAAAATAAGACACACCATTCAAATGCATGGTTTGCACGGCACAACAGAATATGTATTTTTTGGTGTTTAGCGTGCTAGAAAAGCGTGTGTGGGGTGGTCAAAACCACCCGAACGACCTTGGAATGCCATGAAATCAGACAAAAACAAAAGGTGGGTAAACTGTGAAATGGTCAGCTAGACGACATGTCAATCAGAGGTGTCGTTTGACCACGATGGCCAAAAATGCACTATGTGTGTCATAAATGTCTAAAACAAGCGTTTAAGGGTCAAATGCAAATCAAATGACATCGTAATAACTTGAAATCAACAAACACACCCTAATTTTTATTTTTGAGGTGTAATAGGAGACAACACATCATTCAGATGAGAGTTTTGTGTGATACAACTGAATATGTGTTTTTTAGGTGTTTGGTGCGCTTGAAAAGCGTTCGTGGGGTGGTCAAAAGCGACCAAATTACCATAGAATGTCATGAAATCACACGATAATAAAGGGTGCGTTAATTTTAAAATGGTCGGCCATAAGACACATCAATTGGAGGTGTCGTGTGACCGCGATGGCTGAAAATGCACTCCGCGTGTCAGAAATGGACAAAACATGCGTTTAACAGTCAAATGCATACCGAACGACATCAGAATGACTTAAAATCAGAATAAAACACACTAATTTTTATTTTTTATGTATATGGAGAGACAACATGTCATTATAACATGTGGCTTGTGGAGAACGGTTGAATATATGTTATTTAGGTGTTTGGTGCTCTTGAAAAGCGTGCGTGGGGTGGTCAAAACCGACCAAATGACCTCATAATTCCATGAAATCGGATGACAATAAAGTGTGGGTGAATTGTGAAATGGTCAGCTAGACGACATTTCAATCCGAGGTGTTGTGTGACCGTAGTGGACGAAAATGCACTCTGTGTGTCAGAAATGAACAAAACATGCATTTTATAGTCAAATACATGCCGAATGATATCGGAATGACTTGAAATAACATTAAAACACCCTAATTATTATTCATGAGGTGTATAAAAATACAACACGACATTCAGATGTGTGGTTTGCATGAAACGACTGAATATGTATCTTTTAGGTGTTTGGAATGCTTGAAAAGAAAGCGTGGGGTGGTCAAAACCAGCCGAACGACCTCAAAATGACATTAAATCATATGAAAAAAGGGTGGGAGAACTGTGAAACGGTCAGCCAGACGACATGTCAAACTAGGGAGTCATTTGACCACGATGGCCGAAAATGCAGTATGAATGTTGTAAATGGACAAAACAAGAGTTTAACGGTCAAATTCATACCAAATTACATTGGAATGTCTTTAAATCACACAAAACAGCCTGATTTTTATTTTTAAGGTGTACGAGGAGACCACACGTCATTCGGACGTGCGGTTTGCATGGCATGACGGAATATGTGTTTTTAGGTGTTTAGCATGCTTGAAAAGCGTACGTGGGGTGGTAAAAATTGGATGAACGACCTCATAATTCAATGAAATCAGACAACATTAAAGGGTGGGTGAATTGTAAAATGGTCGTCCATACGACACATCAATCAGAGTTGTTGTGTGACCGTGGTGACCGAAAATGCACTCTGCGGGTCTTAAATTTCCAAAACATGCGTTTAATGGTCAAATGCTTAGGGAATGACATCGAGATGACTTGAAATCACACAAAAACACCCTATTTATTATTCGTGAGGTGTATGAGGAGACAACACATCATTCAGACGTGTGGTTTGCGCAACACGGATGAATATGTGTTTTTAGGTGTTTGGTGCTCTTGAAAAGCGTGCATGGGGTGGTCAAGACCTACCGAACGACCTCAGAATGCCATGAAATTGGATGAAAATAAAGGTAGGGTGAATTGTGAAATGGTCGGGCAGATAGCAAGTCAATCATAGGATTTGTGTGACCGTTGTGGCTGAAAACACACTACGTGTGTCATAAAAGACCAAAACATGTGTTTTATGGTCAAATGAATACCGAATGATATGAGAATGACTTGAAATAACAGAAAACACCATAATTATTATTCATGAGGTATAATAAAAGACTACACATCATTCGGAGGCGCGGTTTTCACGGAATGGTAGAATATGGGTTTTTAGGTGTTTGGCGTGCTTTAAAAGCGTGTGTTGTGTGGTTAAAACAGGCCGAACGACCTCAGAATACAATGGAATCGGACGTCAACAAAGAGTGGGTTAATTTTGAAATGTTTGGATAGACGAAAAATCAATCAGATGTGATTGGTGACCATAGTGGCTGAAAACGCACATCAATATGAGGTACAATGTGACTAGTATCATTCAAAGTGTCTCACTTTTGGTTGAAATGGAAAAAATTTTAAGTGAAAACAACAACTGGTATATGTAAAATCTTCACAAGGATACACATAGATTTTTTATATTAAGAGATAAAAATTAAAATATGGTCTATTGGTCATACATTATTAGAAGAAAATATTAACAAGGCATAGATTGAGACACAATGGGTCATAATATATATAGAAAAACATGAATTATATAATGAATGTGTCTCGACATCCCATCATGAACATGAACCAACACTCATGTTCTAATTATGAATCATGGTTTGTTCATTTTATACAATAACATACAACAAATAAATATAATATTGTGATTTCATATGAATCCTATGAACACGCAAGCAAACCATATAACAAATTGTTCAATAAGGATACACATAGATTCTTGAAAAATAAGTTTCAAAGTCTCATAAAAATACCCCAATGGTGAGGAATACATATAGTGACACCATATCCCCATGGATCACCTAAATCCCATCCTCAAACAGTGGGCTCTAGGACCAAATCAAAGTCTCTTTGGGAACCCAATTCCAAAGACTTAATTGAATATTCATACCCACTACAAATGATGTGGATTCATCTCACATCACTCCTAGGAGATAATGTTACAATTATCCATATACCCTCTTATTCTAATTTATAAGTATATGAAAAACATGTAGGCTATTCTGATAACCCATATCATATGTCGAGATTGTCCAATGTTTCCCACTACCACATCAGGATCCATTTATACATGGATACATAATCATTAGAGAAATATAAACATCCCATGTGCTTCCTATAACTCATCATAGGTCTAAGCACATAACCACTACCATTATCTATCTTATGGGTATCATGATCCTTTTCCACACTATAGATGTTTTTTGTTGGTTTTATTATACTCTACCCAAGAACATGACTAAACATCACATGTGCTTCCTACAACATGTAGGTTTTTTCTCTTGTGTGTATTTGTGTTGTGGTTTGATTGTGTAATGAATTTTAAATTTTGAATACTCTTATGTGTTTTGGTGTTGTGGTTTGAGTGAGGAATGAATTCTAAATTTGGAATAATCTTATGGGTGTTATTTAATTTCATATAACATGTAGTCTTTTTCTATAAGGGGTGTTATTGCATTTGAATTTCTAAATATATAAATTCATAAATTCTGGAATGAATTATAAATTTTGAATACTTTTGATGGTGATCTTGTATTGGTTTTGTTGCAGGTCCAGAGAGGGGGAGGTGTGTTGATGTGTTGGTGTGGAGCTATGTTGTTGCGGGTCTGGAGAGGGGAGAGGGGCCTACTACTGTGGAGTTGAGCAAATGTATACCAATAGTTTTCAAAACTATTGGTATAGATTATATAATATATCTATACCAATGGTTTTTTATAACCATTGGTATAGGTTTATAACAACAGATATAACAAAACCAATGGAATAGCCTTATGGATTTCCATATCCCCTCTATACCAACGGTTTACAACCGTTGGTATATGTTATAAATTAACACACTTATGCAAATGGTTTGTAGTAAATCATTGGTATACCTTCTATTTTAACACCTATACAAATGGTTTTCACAGAACCATTGGTATATCCCATTGTCATGGATTACATGGCCACGGTTGAGGGGACAATCGGTATACTATATACCAATGGTTTCCAAACCTTTTCCAACGGTTTTGAACCGTTGGTAAAGTGTAAAATTCAAGTAGTGAATCACTCCAAAAATAGCCCAAACACATTTTTCAAATCATTCAAAATTCAAAAAATCCGTTAAAAATTTTATAAAATATTTCCCAAGATGATAAAAATCACATAACAGACCACTCACATGTAACATAATACCTTTTTCATAAACAAAGTCCAATTTTCACATCACACTCACACAAAACAGCATGAAAATATGTTTCGCACCCACATCACAATTTCATAAATCACATAGACAAATTACAAAACATTACAAAAATGACTTACAACATAACTGACCAATTTTTGTTTCAAAATATTATTTTAGGAACATACTATCACCAAAACAGTATATAAGAAAAAATTTCACGCTTTGTGTAACTCATTAAATCATTTACAATTTTCATAAAACCACCCCAAGAGGTACAACCTTGGTTTGCATACAAAACCCATTTCAAAACCCTTATTCAAGACCAAAATCATACCAATAACAGTCCTACACATAATTTTCATCCATAAAAACAATAATTAAACCACTGAAAAGTTTTATACAAATACCTCAAAAAATACCACAAAAGTTACACATGAAAAACACATGTTTTCAAAAATCACGTTCAATAAGTACAACATGGTTTCACACAATAAAACCATTAAAAAACACAATTACAAGGACCAAATGACATTAAGGCATTAACAAAATAGAATATTAATCCCCTTCCATTACTAATAAATCACTTTCATATTTTATAAAATACACCTAAACATTTCCCCAAGAGCCACGCATGAAAAGCACCCAATTCCATGAAAAAATGAAACTAAAAAATTAAACAATTTACAAATCCACCATAAATAGTTTTCTCACCACACACAAGAGATTTTAAACATACTAAATTAATAAACCAAGCAAGAAAACCCATAATAAAATGGTTATAAATGGAGTCACCTACCATTTGAGTCAAAACCCGTAAATCATAGTGTGAAACCTCAACCGCACCTCCTCTGCACCACAAGGAAGTGAAAAAAACCCTATACAATAATATTTCACCGAAAATACCCCATATAAAACCCTAGGTATGAAACCAAACTTCTGGACACTCTATAAATTCATGAACGAGGGAGGAAACCCTGTGTAGAAGGAAGGAACTGATGAGATAAACACTTACCCAAAACAATATTGAATAAAACAACCCAAAATCCACCAGTATATGAATTTTAAAACATATAAACATTTAAGGAAGGTTAGATAATGTATAAGGATATAATGTAGGAATAACCAAAAAAACATATAAATTGAATGAGTTATTAAAGCATTAAAAAATATTTTCAATTCATGAAATAGGCTTTCGGGTAGGCCCAATCTATTAAATAAAAACTCAAATCCACCCAGATTATAGATTTCTAAATAGTCCAAATTAATTTGGAAGTATTCATAGGTCAAGGGATGCTATGTAGGAATTTGAATGGATGAAAATAGTTGATAAAATAAGGAGTTATAAAGGAATCAAAATTTATTTTTAAATTTGGAATTGGGCTCACGGTTTGGCCCAAATCATGAAAACTCGCCAATTCCTTCAAAAATGCATGGGAAACCACCAAAACATAGAAATAATGGAAATTAAATTAGACATAACGTTAAATATGTTAATTATTTGAAAATTCTCCCCACCAGGAAAACATTCGCCCCAGAAAGTCACAGTAAGTCTAAAGCAACAACCATACCCAACTGAGAATCCTATAGGTACTTCTTTTCCAGGTTTCACCCACAAAGGCCAAAACACCACCAGTGATCAATTATTGTAGGAATACCTTCAAAAGCTAAACATTCACCATTTTCCTGAAACAGTCAATAACATTCATGACTTATCCCAAAAGAAAAATCATCAAACACAATCTGAACAACACTCATGCAATTTAAAAAAAACAAACAAAAAAATCGAACAAGGATACACATACCTTTCTATAACTAAACTATCAAGAACTCTCCAATATAAATGTTTACCCAAGGAAGACGTAGGTATCTTGATAGATCCAAATGAGACTAACTACATCCATGAAAAGACCATTGATAAATATGAGTTACTGGAACATGGGGAAAAATAGGTTCCCCACGATAAGAGACAACCTATATTTTCCCTGAGACTGAATTAGGACACTAACACGGGGAGCCATTAATGGAATCCCTAGAACAAAGGGTATACTTCCATTATAACATTACAAAAGAACTTATATAGGACTCATAGTGGGTATCCCTATTAAGAGAACCAACCATCTTAACCGACCAGCACATGCAAGTATAGAGAGAACCATAAATTGAATGATTTGGAACAACCACATGGTTAGTCCACACTGTTTGGGAAACCATATGCTAATAGTGGGGATCCTTCTGTCAACATGGTTTTCTAGGGCATGGTCACTACTAACCAAGTGATAACCATGATCTCAACTTGTCTAGACAAACTTCAAGACTTTCGCAAAAGACTCAATGAAAACCAATGGTGGGTGGAATAACATTTGGTGATGACATGGGTATAAGACCCTCCACCTATTTCCACCGAATGGGGACAACAAATGAAAGATGATGACACCATATGTTTAAAATCTTCATCTATTTCATACTGAGGATAGGACTTTGTACAAGGGTTTAATTGACCCTGTGATTCCCCTTCACTATGATCCAGCTTCTCTCTGAGACCTATGGCTGGAGCTCAAATGATTGATGCATTTTGGCCTTGCGGTTATGCTTTGGAAAACCTTGGAAAGAGAATTATTATTTTGGTGAAACCAAAAACTACACCGCAATCCCCGATAAGTTTTCCAAGATATAAGACATTCCAATATAACTTTACCCAGACCTGATATTTCAATAAAACAATGGCTTAAAAGATGCACATACAACCATCCTTGGTTGTTCGTGTGAGAAACAATAGATTTAAAGAACACCTATTCTCACCTTCCTCTAAAATGGAAGATTTTTATGTTTTTTCAAGGGAGACAATCTCTTAATATAACAGAGACTCTCATATGATTGAAATACATTCACATTTACAGTCAATCGAGCACATGACATCATAAGGCATGACCAAACATGGCCATTGTGACTGATATAAACAATGCTTGGAGGGGGACCATATACAACGTCCCCACAAAACACACAATTCTAGAAAGTGGCCACAATATCCTATCATGGCCATATTCCCCAAACTTGTGGTTTAACATGAACTCATGCTTCAAATAAACTTTTTAGAACCCAAAGGACCTCTTAGACACCATCAAGATACTCATCCACACTAACAACCTTGCACCACTTACACCTTCGATGAATCAAGGAACTTAAGAGACTAAGGTCTCTTTCATCCTTCTAAGAGAACTCTCTCAATACAAGAGGATCTAAAAATAAATGAAAGGAATGGGTGTAGGCTTAATCTAAATATCTCGAGATAAACATATTCCTTATATAGAGAAATAGGAGGATTTTCCAATGGAGAAACAATCCAGGATGTACTTCAGTTATGCATTAACCCTTAATGGGGGTGTACCTTATCCAACAAGAGAACCCAAGGACCCAACCAAGATGGTCCTTTGGTCAAAAAGTGCCAAAAACCAGAACAAAAAACATGAAGGGAACCACTTTAAAGTGGTCCTGAAACATATCTCAGAGGAGACTACTAACTGGTCCTTCTACCCAGCTTACCGACCAAACACAAACCCAAAACACAGTTCGAACAGGAGGGGTTCTTGGACTCAAAACATCCCAAAATATCAACATTTTCCAAAAACACATAATATAAACCATAGAAAACAATTAATAAAGAAATAATGTTTTTATTTAAAAACTTTTCTTTGAAAACAAACGGTTCAGCAGTTAGGACATGCACCAATGGTACCCTATTGGGCTTACAGATGCATGTTTTTCTACCACACCGAGTACCCACCTCATATCCATCCCGACACTCATCTAGTCACTCCATAAATCATCCATTATCTAATATAACCACATGAATGTTGTTTCTCATGAAAATACCAAAGGTTAAAACAAATATTCACTTCACTTTTCAAAACCAAAACAGTCATCCAACACATCCTTTTTCTCAAAACCGCTAACCAGGAGATCAAAATACGAACTCACATCTAAAAAAATTCAGAAAGACAAAACCATTTAAAAATTACTCACATTAAAGATATTCAAATCAATTTAAAAACATCTCATACCATTAAAAATCCCTTTAATTTTATGAAAACATTATTGGAAAAACATTTCAAAACCAACTTCAATATAGTTCCTGCCTTCAAAAGTTGTATAAGAACACCATCATCCATTTCAAAAAAATTCTGAAAATTCAATTACAACATTTCATAAACCAAACCATTCCATCTTTTTTTTTAAAATCATTTCACAAAAACATTACACTTCTGAGAACCATGTCACTTTAAAACCAAAGTGGCAAGATTTCAAAACTAAAGCACAAAACAATGCAAGAAGAAACTAGTTTCAGTGGGTGACAAGGACATATGATTGGCGGCCATATTCCAAACACATCACCATCATAGAGAGTGTTATAGGTAATATCCTTAGCTCTACATGGCTTTCCAAGCCCTGCTATCTCACAAAGACCATTAAACCAACTATCTTTTCATTTCCACTAATCATCATCAATCCAAGAAAACCAAAGGACTTAAAAAATCCAAAATTATCCTAGAAACAATAATCCAATCATGTGGTTTGGTGATAATGAACACTACCCATTACTATAATACCATGTCCTGACAATCCTAACTCTAGAATATCCCGACACTTCCCCAAATAACATGACCCAACTACTTAACATGAACCTCCTCTGATACCATTTTGTCACGAACCGAATCTGGTCTCCACTAAAACCAGTGCCAAAATCATCCCGTGATAAGGACCGAAAGGGATTTCTAATCCCCACGGGATATCACATGTGCCTGGTTAACATAAAATATGAATTGGTAATTATTTACCTGAGTTTATAAATTAAAAACAACAAATGAATCCAATAAAACAAATATGGATTTTTCAAACAAAACAATCTTTTACATAAATTCAGAACTCAATTACATAATTTAACGAAACTAACCAGGACTATAAAAAAGGTAAAAAACTAAAAGGAAACATCCCAAAAACACTCATGAAAAGGGGAACCACCATCAATCCGTCTCCGAAAGACTTCACCACCATGGACCTATAAGACACCAGAACCACTGGCACTAAAAAAATGAACACAACCTGCGACAACAAAAATAACCAAGTCTACATACACCCAAGGGTGTATGTTGGGTGTGATAAAATTATTAGTATGATACCACCACTAATAGATTCCAAGTGATAAACATTCAAATATGAAAATCTTGCAAGTTTTCATAAACATGAAATGCTAGTTACTATTCTAAAAGATGCAACATAAATATTAAAACAGTTATCAAGTGGGATATCATAAAGAATCAAAACATTTAAAAACAATTTCAATACTACTTAATTTTCCATCCAACCATACCGTATGATGATGGTATGAACAAATTAACTAATGAGAACATGCAATAGGAAATAACCCCTAGGAACCAGCTCGTTGTGGGTCCTGGGTACCTCATATCTCGGTGAGAGTAACCACACAATATATGTTCTCATGCATGAACCACTTGTAGGGAACATAAACATAACCTAGTGGTACATAATAATCATCATCATAGATTAGTTAGTATTGAAAGCGTCAATCTTGCTTAGTGAAACTGAGGACAAACCCCATAGATTCACTAGCATACTAGTACACGTCCACCCACCTAGATACCCAGGTTTTCCCCTTGTTCTTAGAAATGTTCAACAAGTGAAGAAATATACTTTTCACATGAAAATATCATCTTCACCTAAAAAATTCACCCAACATCCCACTTTTATACCACACAGGTCTTAAAATCTACATTTTCATTCATATGAATTTTGAATTCATACTCACACCAAAAATAGCCCACAACACATTTTTCAAATATTTCACAATTCAAAAAATCAGTTAGCAAATTTATAAAATCATTCCAAAGAAGATAAAAATAACATAAAAGCCCACTACCATGTTACATAATACCATTCTCATAAACATTTTCCATTTTTCACATCACACTCACACAAAACTTGCCGAAAAAATGTTTCGCACCCACATCACAATTTCATAAATCACCTCGACAAATTACAAAACATTACCAAAATGTTTTACAACATAACTAACCACTTTATGTTTCATGAAATAATTTTAGGAACATATTATCACCCAAAAAAAATACATAATAAACCATTTTACTCTTTTTTAAACTCATTAAATCATTTACAATTTTCAAAAAACCAACCCAAGAAGTATAACCATGATTTGTAGACAAAACTCATTTCAAAACCCTCAGGGAAGACCAAAACCATACCAATAATAATCCAAAACACATTTTTAATCCCTAACAACATTTATTAAACCACCACATAGTTTTATATAAATACATCAAACAATACCACAAATGGTACACATGAAAAACACACGTTTTAAAATATCACGTTTAAGAAGTACAACATTGTTTCACACATTAAAACCATTCAAACACCCCATTACAAGGTCCAAATGACATTAAGACATTAAAAAAACCAAATTTTCATCCCCTTTATACACTAATAATTTACTTTCACATGTTATAAAATACACCAAAACATTTTCCCAAGATCCATGCATGAAAAACACCCAATTCCAAAAAAAACTGCAACTAAAAAATTAAACACTTTACAAAATCCATTAAAAATAGTTTTCTCACCACACAAAACAGATTTTAAACATACTAAATTATTAAAAAAATAAAGATAACTCATTATAAACCGGTTATACATGGATTCACCTACCTTATGAGTCAA
Organism: Viscum album; assembly: GCA_963277665.1. Classification (NCBI taxonomy): domain Eukaryota; kingdom Viridiplantae; phylum Streptophyta; class Magnoliopsida; order Santalales; family Viscaceae; genus Viscum; species Viscum album. The sequence continues at coordinate 1,216,931,668 of OY728157.1, forward strand.
AGCACTTGTATCTTGGTGCGAAACATCAATCAAACATCTGCCGCACCACAAGGAAGTGAAAAAAAACCCTAAACCATAATATTTCACCAAAAATACCCCAAATGAAACACTAAGTATGAACCCTAACTTCTTGTAAATCTATAAATTCATGAAAGAGGGAGGAATCCTAAAAGATATGGAAGGAATTGAAGATATATACACTAACCCAATACAATATTGAAGAAAACAACCCAAAATCCACCAGTAAATGAATTTTACAATAGCTAAATAGTTAAGGTTGGTTCGAAAAATGATGTGGAGATCATGTAGGAATCACCGAAAAAAAAGAAATTGATAGATTTATAAAAGCAATATAAAATATTTTTAATGTAGGAAATGGGATTTTGTGTAGGCCTAATCCCTTAAAAAACTCCAATGCAACCTAATTATATATTTCTAAATGAGACAAATTAATTTGGTGGTGTTCATAGGTCCGAGATTTCAATGTAGGAATTTGAATGGATGAAAAATGTTGAAAAAATTAAGGAGTTAAAAAAGAATCAAAATTTATTTTTATAATTGGATTTGGGATCCCGGTTTGGCCCAAATCATGAAAACTCACATATTCCTTAAAAAATGCATGGGAAACCCCCAAAACAAATAAATAATGGAAATTAAATTAAAAATAACTTTAAAATATGTTATGTATGTGATACCCTTGGTACATATTCTGTACCTCCTTTGAGAGTGTTTGGATCTATTTGTTTCTTTATTTCAAAATTGTATTTATTGTGTGTGCTCCCTATTTTCATCACCTCTAGTGTAAAATGTGTCAATACATAAACATCTATGGATTGTGATCCCTTATAGTGGATGAGTCTCTGAAAGATTTTGGGGTGTACCTCCCTAATACTAAATTGTGATCCCTTATCAGTTTATACGATTAGTGGGATTTTTTGAATGGTAATAACCTCATGTAGCCGGTCATTTATCATCCATATACTAGGATTTTTTAGTATGGTATGCAGTGTCAATTGCGTATGAACCACTTTAAATTGGATTTAAAAATATTGGGTGTATGATGTCACCCTTTGGTGATAGGTGTGATCCCCTTTCTATGAATCATGTATTTATAGACCAATGTCATTTATTGGATATAGACTAGTGCTCATGAAATGTTGGATCTGATTCACCAATGATGGAACCGCTCATGGATTATATTCTCCTAGAATAATTAATGATTAGATAAAAATTCTATTGGGTGAATTTTAGTTGTAACTATATGTATGTGTGGGTTCTTAGATTTTTATATATGGGTCTTTATTATGATTTTTCTTCTTTATCCTTTTTTTATCTGAATCATCTTGATCATTTTAGTGTAATGTATGTAGGAGTCCAAATGGTTATTATTATACTAAAACTAATATTGTCTTTTACCCCCAGTTCCATGACATATTTAGATGATGACCCATTTGATAGTGTCTTAGGACATTACCTATTTTAGTGTTTTATAATCATACTTTAATTGTGGGATCATAGATACATACATGCATTAGAATAATATTTTTTAAATTTAACCACTGTTTGGGTTTTGATATGTATGTGTGTGAGAAAGTAAAATATGATAATTCATCTCATGTGTGTTATATTCCTTCAAGGAATTGGACTCTATCCCTTGGGCTGTTAGAGGTGGGAGTGGTGAAGTCATAGTATGGGCCCCATTTGGATGGGTTATGACAGATTGGTATCAAAGGTAGTTAGTTATACCATAGGAACAATGTATATGATATTTTTCTAGGTTTTATGGTAGAAATTTTAAGTGATTCAAGTGTTGGTTTGAGTCTATGGAATCTAGTGTTAGTGTGGTGTTTGATGTATCCATACACCATGACTCTGATCATATTTCTTTCGACCTATTTCGTGTAGAAATTGGTTGCAAGACAAACATTCATACAATAATCAAATAAAAATAGGTTGTGATTTCCATTTTCAGTAGGAGTTATGTCCCAAAATATAATCTTTAACTATGGTATATCTTATTTCATTTAGGATACTTTCAGAAATACAACTGGAGAAGATTCCAATTTTTGATCATGAGGATGATATTTTATGTGATGAGGCTTTATTGTAGGGGCATATACAGGAGATAAAACTTTATTCTGGTTTACTAGTTATTCCACATCCCATTTTAAGAAACAGTAATTGGATGTTACAATTGAGGATGCATGTATGTAGATCACACTACAAAATTTCCAATGGTATATACCTCTATGGTTTGGAAAAAATCTAGACCCTTAGGTGGATGATGACTGGATAGAAGAAGTTACTCTTGTTTTATGCCTTTTGATGATTTATTTGGACTAGATTGAGGTCCACATAGAGAGTCTTTTTCAGGGATCTATCTGGTGATGGTCTATTTTAGTGGCTCAGTGACATGGTAATATTTCACTATCATGCTAAAACATTAAGTTTCTATTCACGGTGTATTATTATCCATCCATGTTGTGATAAGTGCAGATCTAAGAATTTAAACATATATAGTAGGTATGTTTAACCATGATAGAGAATTCAGAGTGGTTTACTGGTCTCTCCTCATACACCATAGATATGGTGTGGGTTCCATTCTTCATATCATGGACTTTTGATATGTCTTATTCTGAATTATCATAGATTTAATGATATCTTTATGTATTCACAAATATGATTGAGTACATGTGTTGTCCCCGATGGTAGCGATTTTCTTTGTAGAGTAGGCATAGAAATATTGTGATATATGTAGGAACCCAAAATCTGATACCTCATCAGAAATAAACTGATGAAAGACATATCGAGATAGGTGTGGCATATTCTTATAGAGATGATCCTTGGATAGAGGACCAGCTGTGTAGGGAACTCAAGATGGATCAAATCCGTCAAGGTAGAGGTGGAGTTTCTACTGCGATGATTAGTAAAATCTGGGATGGGATTTTAGGCCCTTCATATTGCTAAATGAGATACAGTCAGGGGACCACCATATACTATAAAAGGCTTTATTAGGGTGTTCCATAAGGATTTGGGCATGGAAGAGGGTATTTTAGAGAAAAATGTCGTGGTGGTGGGTTTGAATTATTACAACCACAAACCACATTGTTTCACATGTGGCTGTTGGAGTTTATGGATATGGATAAGGGAAACTGAAATATATGGAGGCCTATGACCATGAATCTCCAATTATTATATAAGGATTGATACATTTATTTCTTACCTTGGATATAGTGTTGATATAAACTGGTGTGATTCATTCCATTCTTGGAACATCTCTATTTCAAGGCATAAAGATTATGGTTGAGCTTTTCTCTTAGCCATCACACTTGGATACTCTGATAAGTGTTTTATTTGTTATTGTACACTTCTGCAAATAGTGAAATATTACATAGAGAGGTGAGATATTTCTATGGGATTACTTTTTATTAGAAATGAGGCCTTATGATATCATCTCAGGGTTGCACGGTTATATACAATTCATAAGAAATTGAATTATTTGGGAAGTGGATCTGTTGTGTCCAAAATGATGGGATGAAGATTTATTTTTTGGATGAAAAAGTAAAAATTGGTATATAATAATGAGTTATATATATGAAAATACAACCAATTACTCACCAATTTTTCACCATTACTCATGGAAAGGTTGATACTAATGGATACTAGTTCTTATGGTGGTGGTAGAGTTTGATAATGTCTTTGCTAAGAACGTGATAGGATTACCTCTTCACCATAAGATATAATTATAAAATTAATTACACATAGTGATGTCCTCAATTTATTAACAAGAATATCTGAATACTCTCACAGTGAATTGTGAATTGGGGGTGGAGTTAGAGGAGATGTGATATTAGGGATTTTTGAGATCCATTTGTCCCCCGGGGTAGTCCCAGTGTCGTTCTATAAGCTGAATGATGAGATATTGAGTATATGAATGAATTATATTGTTTTTAATGTTATTGTGATATTTAATAATTATCGAATATGGAGGATCTATTTCCACTTTAATATGTTTATATATGCATGATTATTCTCAACGATTGAACTCATATAAGGCTTTCACAAGATGTGAGTATGGGATTCCGATTTGCTAAAAATGAATATAAAATGTCATAATGATCACTATGATTTCTGGTCGATGTGCATTGGTATGAAGAAAATCCTCAGATTGTTCATGGGACTCATAAAATAGATCATTTATCCTTTCATTTATTGGTTCATGGTGGTCTTCATTGACAATATCGGAGTGCACTCATTATTTGAGGAGTACGTGAGAAATCTTTAGATGGTATTGGACACACTCTAAGAGGCGCAATATTATAGGAATATCTCAATGTGTTTCTTTTTTATTCAAGAGGTCCACATTCTAGGGTACATCATCTATTTTTTAGGTGTGGAAATGGATTCGATGAATGTAGGGGTAGTTCTATCATGGGATCCACAGAAGAGTATTACAACGGTGTAGAGTTACATTTGTTTTCATGATACTATCGAATGATTGTACCTGATTTTTCTTTTGTGTTCACTTGACCTATTTCATGTAACACCCCAACCCTAGTTACCCAGAGTCGGTGCATTATTACGTTTCATTGGCATGATCACAAAAGATCAAGTCTCGAAAGACCGATTAGTAAAGTAGCCTTGGAAACACGAGGTATATTCATAAGCCGTACATTACATCATTAAATAAAAAAATCTACAACAAAATATTGTATTCATATCCCCTCATACTATCCCAATAGGTCATTCATAAAATACTTCTTCACATCCTAGGAAAAATAAAATATTGAAAGGGGTGAGCTCATATTCTCAGTAAGGATAACAATATAGCAGAAAAATTCACAAATAAACATAAACATTTAAGGCAATGTATAACTAAAACAAAATACTTTTAAACATGAACTTCAGCATAATATGGAAATGATAAAATGAAATAATTCCATTTAATTATTTTCATGTAAATTCTACTAGTTGGATAATCACATGCAATATCAATAACCACTTTCATATTAATGGAATGCATAATTCCAGACTATCATAACCACATAGTCAAGGCCTCGTGTGAAGAATACAAATAAGATTTTGTAAAGGCCTTATGCCAAGACACCTTTTTGTCTCATAAAACCTATTGATGCATCGAGGAGCTATAGAAGGCTCCACCTGTCAACTACTAAGTCCAATGTATTCCTCAAATGAAAAAGTTTAAATATAAAATAAACATTCGTATTAAAATTAGCATATGAAATGTCAATAATTTTTCCATAAACCATGAATGGTAGAAAAATAGCACATCTATAGTCAAACATAACTCATTCAATATGATATGGAAGATTGTATTTTAATTGATTAACATCAATCGATAATGATGAAGGACATTGACATAGATGAAAATAATCATCAAAACTATTTGAGAGAAATACCCCTTTTCTTGAAATCATTTCAAAGTCACACTATTTGTCAAGAAGCCATTTAAAAATAGATTTTTGAATAAAAGTGTCCCATACCACCTTGAATCTTTTAAAAGTAATTTTAATTTTAAAACATTAATGTCCATATAAATAAATCCTTAAAACCATTTTTAAAATATAGACATTAATGAGAAATAGTTAGAATAATAAATCACTAAAACATTTAAAATGATATTTTAGTTAGAGTTCCTAACGAAACAAGAGACACATGAATACAAATAATTCAGGTAATAAAATTATTTTAATATCATGAGAATAAAGTTATTCATGATATACTATATAAAATTACTTTATATAACCCATATAAAAGTTATTAGGTGTATAACAACAAAGAAGTCTCAATAGAATATAAATTGAGATGAAATATCTTGTAAAGACTTTATCATTAGGTTAAGGATAAATCAATGACATAATTATTTGTGACAAATATAAATACACTAAATATGATTGGATATTGAGGGTAAATCAATCAGAGGACATTCACACATATTCCTGTAAAAACAAAACCAATGAACTGGATATTTACCTCAACAAATGGAGATTGAGTTAAAATTTATCTTATCATGTTCATACCAATAACTAGAGAATTTATCAATAGAGGTATTATGTGTATCAAAAAGTATATCCAAAAAAAGGGGAGTGTAAATTATAACATAAGAAATCTAATAGTGATTCCAAACATAATCATGGTGTAAAATAATCAATGATGTATGCGTAAATCCGAATGAGTGGAAATTGAAATTTCAAATTCCCTTATCGATTTGGTAACCTAAGAATCATACACCCATGAAAGAAGGATCATACGATGTTGATATAAATATACATAAATTAAAGTATATTACACAATTAATTCAATCATGGGCAGTACACACACCACATGCAATAAATAAGTGCTGAACAATGGAAATCTCAAGGAATTAAAAGTGAGATAAGAAACCCCTTATGTTGTACTTTTTCCTTGGTCGAGGGTATGTTAAACAAATTTATAACGGTGAAATAATTTTTATGAAATTATAAAAGAATAATATACATTATTATGAAATCATATATGATCTTTTAACAATGATTTATTGATAATATCTTAGTATTATCGTCGTTTTGGGTGTTAACGGATTCATTTTCCACTATATTATTTGTTATGTGAGCCCTATTTTTTTGGATTGGATGTATAGTATTCATATACAGAATTATATAATGTATCTAAACATTATTTTTAATCATCAAATGAAATTTAGTCTTTAATGGATATGATGGCGAATGAATCACATCGCGTTCGTGGAGACAGTAATCTGTATGTACGCATGAGCGAAAATATCATACCGTTAAGATAAAAATAATATATAATTGGATGGTATATCATATATACAGAATCATTTTCATGTTATATTTATTATTTAAATCAATCACACATCATTATTATACCCATCCAAATAATATTGTATTTAATAACAATTGAACCACAGCGTGGATACGGTAGGCCGCACGTACACACGTATGGTGACATGTCATTCAAAGGATGGATAGAATACTGAATATGGTTGTACCATATTTATAATAACATTAATGTATATAGAATTTAGTGGAGTTATTATTATATAATGGAAATAACAATGAAATAATATGTGGAAGAAGAAAGGAACTTGAAAGAGGGTGGTGAAAGCATTACCGCTTCTTCAGGTTTTTCCTTTTGATTTGATCAAAAGGGCTCCTTAGGTTGGCTTTATGATCAAAATAAGGCCTCAAGGATGAAGTGAGGGAAGTTGAGAGAATAATTGGACAGGGTTTGGCCAAGTAAAAATTATTTTAAGGTGTGAAATTGAGAGAAGGGGGAGTACCCTATTATAAGAGGGGTGAGGGGAACCTTAGGAAAATCTAGAAGTATTATTTTATAATTAATCCATATTCTATTTATAATGGCTCCAAAGTGGATTATTTAATGGTTACAGAAGGCATAGTTCCAAAAACACTCAAAAAAAGGTTTTATAATGGTTTGGGTCACTATATTAACTTTATCATTTCGATTTAACACTTTGTTATATAGTTTGACATTTACCATGTCTCTTTGTATTTTTATATTATAGAGTCAGTAAACATACTATATACATCAAAAAGACCCCAAAATGGTCCATTAATGATACAACTATCATTATATAAGTCATTTTGTCGAGCCCTAGTTTTTAGGAATATTATATCAATTTATAATATAATATGTTTTAACAACTATTTTATGTCAATTTTGACACTATTTAATGATTGATTTTTGATAAAGTCATAAAAACGTTATTAATTCAAAACAAATTCATTTTATCAATAAACAATGTCATATAAACCAATAATATTTGAGTATGTTATCAAAAAATTCAAATTATATTTATTTTAACATTTATAATAACAACTATTTGATTCATTCATTAATAAGGAAAATACTGCATCATTATTATGTCATAAATAAATTTAATTATTTAATGTGTAAAAAATATAAATAAAATACAATTATGTATGAAATATTTTCATATTTTTAATGAATATTTATAGTCGAAAATATAACATATATTACCCAATATAATTTTTTTTGCTAAAAGATATATGCTTATGTCATTTTTGTGTTTACTTTATCTTAATTAATAAAAAGTGTAATTATCACTTACAAGTGGCTCCATAGGGTACCAAAATAGACCCAAAGATGGCCATGGTCGAACATGTATCATTAAATAAGGTTAGAAAACGTTTTAGGGTAATTTAATATTATTATAATATTATTCTTTTACCCTTATTTACAGGATTTACCTTTTAACCATGGTAAATAAAATATTTACCGAAATAATTATTCAAATTGTATAAAATAAAACTTACCTATTTACACAATTTGTACCTCCTAATTCTAAATATGGTATCTCTTTTCCTAAATTCAAAACACACATGTGGTAGAAATTAATTTAGAAATAATTTCTGTTGTCAAAACAGAAAGCGTGTTTTTAAGAAATAATAACTATCAAAAGATTGACATTTGATTATGTTTAGTTTAAATGTAAAATTATGTCCAATGACCAACATTGGATTAAATGGAAAAAAGATAATCTAATTATACATTAAAATCAATTAAATTCATAACATATCACTATTTATTATCTTGATTAAAAATATAGTTTTAAATTAAAATTTAGTAATTTCCAATATTCATCAAAATAAAAAAGTTATTAGAAAAGTACAAAAAATTCACCCTAAGCTAATTTCAATATTCTGAATCAAAAAATTATGTCCATTTTGATTGATAAAATTTATAAAATTTCAAAAAGTCGGTATTACTATTCATTATGGATAGTTTGATTGGTTGTGGTGTGATATAACTCGAAGTTGCGTAAAACACAGGCTACTATATTATTCAAAGAGAAGCGTACCGTGGAAGCATGGGGTGTTAAATTCTCCCCTCCTTCAATAAATTGCATCCTCTTAACTTTTAAAATTAGTCTTGGGAATATAATGGAACGTCCCACATCGTAAAAAGAATCAATAAAACTATCAATTTAAAAAAAAGAAATATAAGTACAAAGGTCACCTGAGATATCCTATACTAGGATTCCATGTAGAAAAACATGGATATGGATGATAAAATAAGTGTCAAGTTCTGATGGAGAGGAATAGAAAACATAATCAATAGAAAGTTAACAACAAGAAAACTACAATCTTCTGATGGGCCAAATGGTCATTAGATTCCTAGTAGGAAAAGTAAATGGAGAACTTTTTTTTGTTTTAATTTACATTACATAAAGATGAGGAATTCATTTCTAAGATTGAAAAAGAACATAAATAGATATACTAACTTTTTATGCAATGTTTCATTCTTTAATAAATTTCTACTACTAACACATTTTTAAACAATGAGTATTCAAGAAGACTCGGTCACACTAGAAGAGCGAGAATAAACTTTTTATAGAATCACATGATCCATGAAGGATAAACTATATATTTACATTGTCTGTAAAGATTAATCAAAACCAAAATGGTTAGTATATAATCTGATGATCCCTCAAAAGGGTATTCCATTATAGAAAGAATCACAAATCTTAATTTCTGAAATTAAACCATCAATACCCCAAAGATAAATAAATAGCATTCAATAAATAATTGTCCTTAAAATCCTTCAATATAATCCAAACTAATATTGAAACCCAAAACTTGGAAGAATTCGGTTTTGTAGTCTTCCACGTTAGATTGTTTCTCCATATGACATCAACTACCATTAAAGTCACATAATTAAAAGTAATTAACCTAATCTCATATTCTCTATTATAGGCTAATCATTTCCCTAAATAACACAAATCACTATAAATCCACAATATAAACATAGATAAAAATCCACCATTAATCCTTAGATGAAATATCATAGTATTATATTTTCCATGGGAATATAGTGTTCCAAACCAAGAAAAGATCTTCCAAAATAACATTTATCACTTAATCACCAAATCATTTTCCTAAACTAAGGACATTCATTAGATTAGACATAAGATCCCAAATCATCTTATTTTTGATCAATACAATCATTTAACTAAAAATAATATGTCACACCAACTAGGGACTTCACATAGTCCAGTTGTAGGCGATAAATCCCAATCACACATTGGTTGTGGGTTTGATTCCCACACCTTTTTATGAGGAGACAGGTTTTCACATGGTTTTCGTGTTGTCCTTTTTCAAAAACTATATTTTTTAACATTTCAAAAATGAGATAAATTCCTCAAAATAACTATAACATAATTTAACAACAAATGTTATCTCATACCTTGCATTTTTTGTACCTCTCGTACCCCTCGTGGTTTGATTTTCATGATCACAATCACTCACTTATTTATCTAATCCTCTTTCAAGTGTTTTTGGATGATAGGAATCATTTCAGGTTGCCAAGGAATTGGGCCAAGAAGGCCAAGAAGGCAAAAATCCTAAAATGGACTGAAATTCAGTCCACCGGCCAACCGGTGGCTTCACCACCGGCCAGACGATGGACCCTGGACAGAAGACTGAGCCACTGCCTCAGCACCGGCCAACCGGTGGCCTCAGCACCGGCCAGCCGGTGGCACCCAAACAGAAGGGGTAGCTACTGCCTCTTTACCGGCCAACCGGTGGCCTGCTCACCGGCCAGCCGGTGGCGCCTGGGCAGAACAAGTCTCCACTTTCCAAAGCAGCGGCCAACAGGTGGCCTAGCACCGGTCAGCCGGTGGAGGCAGTCAAACTAGCCGTTGGGCTTTTGACCAGCCTGTCCACTTGGCCTCCAACGGCTCCGAAAGCCTCTCCAACGGCTCCAAAGGCCTCCAACGGCCATATGAGGGTTCCCCCTCTATAAATAAAGGACCTTGAACCCCCGGAAGCCAAAGAAAAATAGCTGGAACTATTGTGAAGCCAACGGACACATTTCCCATCATTTGGCGAACCTCTGGCGGATTCCTCCAAGGGAACCCCACTTGCTCCAACACAATTCCACATCCAAGGAGCATCACCAAAGAAGCTTGGGAGCGCCCTTCATCAGCTCCTTCAATCCATTGGCGCCCAAGGCTTCTCCTAATACGGTTTTTCATTATTTATCATTTTGAGCTTAAAATTGAGTTTGTGCCTACAAAATCCCACTTCTCTCATCCTCCATTCTTTTGGGTTCTCACACCACCTTCAAGGTGTGAAGATGTTAGTCAAGCCTTGCCTTTCAAAAGGCTCGAATCAAAGGTGAGGTAGCCTTCACCTGTAAGAAGGCTAGTGGGTTCTTGCTCAACCATTGAAATCAAGTGGGTTCTTGCTCAACCAATAAAAGCAAGCTGTAATAGGTGAGCTATCCTTCACCTGTAAAAAGGCTAGTGGGTTTCTTGCTACAACCATTGAAAAGCAAGCGGTAGAATCTCGCAACGGTTGAGTTGGGAGCGGTGACGTAGGCCGGTTTTTTTGGCCGAACTCCTTTATCAATTTTGTGTCTTGCTTCATTTATTTCCGCTGCAATTTCAACTTTGATTTTAATTTGTTAATAATTTTTTAAAAAGGCAATTCACCCCCCTCTTGCCATCACTTCCCTTCATTCTCCGCCTATCAATTGGTATCAGAGGCAAAATTTGAGTAATACCTTCACCGGTTTCAAATTCAAGATCCATTGTGATGGCATCAACCTCTTTCGCCCCCGAAGGCTATTCTTTGGGTCGTGCTCCATTTTTTGATGGAACCGACTATACTTATTGGAAAACCCGCATGACTACTTTTCTTAGAAGTATAGGCTATCCCATTTATAAAATTGTCATGCATGGTTACACTCTCTCTTCCCCCGATGAATCCAAATGGACCCAAGCCGATATAAAAAATTTTGAGCTTGATGGCAAAGCCATGAACGCTCTACATTGTGGCCATTATCGTAATGAATTCAATAGAGTTTCCACATGCACCTCCTCACATGAAATCTGGAAACTTTTGGAGGTTACCCATGAGGGGACCAACAAAGTCAAGGACACTCGATTGGATATGTTTCGTCAAGATTTTGAGTCTCTTTCCATGCATCCAAATGAATCAATTTCTGAAATGTTTACTCGTTTTACTGATGTTTTCAATGGTAGAAAATCTCTTGGAGATAATATTTCTACAGAAAAAATGGTCAAGAAGATCCTATGGATCCTACCAAGCTCATGGGATCCGAAGGTCATGGCAATCAAAGAAGCCAAAGACATCAAAAACATGCCGGTAGAAGATCTCATCAGATCCCTCATGACTTACGAGATCACCATGAGAAGGCAAGCTAAAAAGGAAGGCAAACCGATTAAAGTTCCAAAGAACATCGCCTTCAAGGTACAAAAAGAAGAAAGCTCATCCTCCTCCTCATCTTCTTCCTCTTCTAGAGGCGATTCCTAAATGGAGAACCTTTCCCGCAAGATGCACAAGTTCATGAAGAAGCACAAGAAGAAGAAATCCCGCAAGGCTCAACCCAATGAAAAATCCGAGCCCAAGGTAAAATGTTACGGGTGTGGCGAGAAAGGCCATTACAAGCCCGATTGCCCACTCAACAAGAAAAGGGCCAAGCAAAAGGAGAAGAAGAAAGCATTCAAGGCCACATGGAGTGATAGCTCCGCATCATCCTCCTCCTCCTCCTCAAGCGACAACGGAAACAAATGCCTAATGACATTTCATGAGGTAACATCTTCCGACTCCTCATCCTCTTGTTCTTCAAATTCTTTAAATCATTTGTCATACGAGGATCTCCAACATGCGCGAGATCAATTGGAGGAAGGTTTTCACGAACTTTCTTCCAAATTAGTTGCTTTAAAAAAGAATTTCAAAAAACTCTCTTCTGAAAAAGAACAACTTCTCAAAGAGAAGGAAGAGTTGACCCTTAAAATCCAAAACCTTCCTGATGTTGATTCTATGGAATCAACCATCAAAGATCTAAGGGAATCACTAGCTAAGTTCACCCAAGGGGAACAAAATCTGACCAAACTACTAGGTTCCCAACGCGTTTCTAGAACCACCGAAGGGCTTGGCTATTCCAAGCAAGATTCCTCTTCCCATGCACCCACTATTTTTGTAAGGGGGAGCTCCCAATTTAAATTTTGCAATTATTGTAAAAAACCCGGGCACTTAATTTATGAGTGCAATTGTAAAAATGCCCGGTATGGCCTCCCCAAAAGTATTTTCTTTAGCGATGAATTTTATAAGAGAAGACCCGCCACTAGACAAGTATGGATTGAAAAATCCCTTTTAGCGAGTCTCTCCGGACCAAAATTTGTCTCGGTTTGATAATCCTCTCCCCGGTATTTTGTTGTTTTATTTAGGGGGAGTTAGGATCGTTTAAACCCTTTTTATTTCAATTTCAAAATTTTCGATTCAAACTTTCAATTTTAACACTTGGTTTCAAATTTTTTAAATTGTTTCTCATTTTTCGTTTCAAAACTTTCAATTCAAACTGTTATTCAATTTTTCGATTCAAAACTTTCAATTCAAACTGTTATTCAAATTTTCAATTTCAAATTTTTGATTCAAAACATTCAATTCAAATTTCAAAAATTTCAATTGGTTTAAAATCTCCATCTTGTTTTTAAACGATTCCCTCAATCAAGTTTTATGCCCCGTGATATTTTGATAATCACAAAGGGGGAGAAATTCTTGATTGATTGGGGGAAAAATTCTTTAAAGCATGCTTTTCATTTCATTTTCTACATTGATTGTTTTGGTGATTGTGATCATCAAAATAGGGGGAGATTGTTGTACCTCTCGTACCCCTCGTGGTTTGATTTTCATGATCACAATCACTCACTTATTTATCTAATCCTCTTTCATGTGTTTTTGGATGATAGGAATCATTTCAGGTTGCCAAGGAATTGGGCCAAGAAGGCCAAGAAGGCAAAAAGCCTAAAATGGACTGAAATTCAGTCCACCAGCCAACCGGTGGCTTCACCACCAGCCAGCCGATGGACCCTGGACAGAAGGCTGAGCCACTGCCTCAGCACCGGCCAACCGGTGGCCTCAGCACCGGCCAGCCGGTGGCCTAGCACCGGTCAGCCGGTGGAGGCAGTCAAACTAGCCGTTGGGCTTTTGACCAGCCTGTCCACTTGGCCTCCAATGGCTCCGAAAGCCTCTCCAACGGCTCCAAAGGCCTCCAACGGCCATATGAGGGTTCCCCCTCTATAAATAAAGGACCTTGAACCCCCGGAAGCCAAATAAACATAGCCGGAACTATTGTGAAGCCAACAGACACATTTCCCATCATTTGGCGAACCTCCGGCGGATTCCTCCAAGGGAACCCCACTTGCTCCAACACAATTCCACATCCAAGGAGCATCACCAAAGAAGCTTGGGAGCGCCCTTCATCAGCTCCTTCAATCCATTGGCGCCCAAGGCTTCTCCTAATACGGTTTTTCATTATTTATCATTTTGAGCTTAAAATTGAGTTTGTGCCTACAAACTCCCACTTCTCTCATCCTCCATTATTTTGGGTTCTCACACCACCTTCAAGGTGTGAAGAGGTTAGTAAAGCCTTGACTTTCAAAAGGCTTGAATCAAAGGTGAGCTAGCCTTCACCTGTAAGAAGGCTAGTGGGTTCTTGCTCAACCATTGAAAGCAAGTGGGTTCTTGCTCAACCAATAAAAGCAAGCTGTAATAGGTGAGCTAGCCTTCACCTGTAAAAAGGCTAGTGGGTTTCTTGCTACAACCATTGAAAAGCAAGTGGTAGAATCTCTCCACGGTTGAGTTGGGAGCGGAGACGTAGGCCGGGTTTTTTGGCCGAACTCCGTTATCAATTTTTTGTCTTGCCTCATTTATTTCCGCTGCAATTTCAACTTTGATTTTAATTTGTTAATCATTTTTTAAAAAGGCAATTCACCCCCCCTCTTACCATCACTTCCCTTCTTTCTCCGCCTATCAGCATTTTCATCCCAAAATATAGTAACTTGTAATTGCTTCAAACCCAATGATCATCTAAAACTAAATGGTTATTTATAACTATATCCACAAGATAAAAGATAAGTCTTTATCAAATATCATTCTCCCATTCCAAACTATAGGGTTAAAAATACAAGAGAAAATTATTCCAAAGTAATACCATCAATAAGTAGAATTAATACATTTAAACATTTCTCCAACCATTTAATTCCACATAGCTTCTTCTTTAACCAAAAAAATATCTTATAGAATAGGGAATTCAACTTGGTAATGGTCGGGTCCCCTACATTTACGGAAGATGACAATAAATGGACTCCTGGGATCATTTTTATTTTCTTCCATATTATTCTTCATTTTTCCTCAACAATTCATCACTTTATGTCCATCTTTCCTTCATGTAATGCATTTCTTTGTTCAATTGAGACACTTTCCTAAGTTTCTCCTTCCACAATTCTAGCATGATGGAAATTAGGGAATATTTTCTCCATGGTATATACTACTGAAGCTATTATCACTCATCACCTTTCTCTTCATTGTTAATTCCTAGAGATGGTTAATATATATGTTGTTGATCATATTTTTTGAAAATTGATTTTGCATGAAAAAGATATATTTTATGTCTATCAACATTCCATTTTTTCCCATTTACAGCATTGCTCCTACATTTTAAATCTTTCTAAAAGTTACTAGGACTTCCTTGGAATCCAACCATTGACTAAAAAAATAAAGCATTTCGTGAGTAACAGTAGTCATAAAATCATTTAGAGAATATCATGGCACCATATTCATTATTTGAAACAGCATAGAATTAACCAAGATCATTTATTCTCATCTTATATTAAAATAATTCAAATAAGTTTGTAATGAAAATGTAAATTATCCTAAGCATATCCCCCGGGAGTGTCGTGACCAAGTGTGCAGCAAGGCCCATTGTCGTGAACTAGTTCCCATTCGAGTATAGATCAAAGAGGTGTTTTCGGGTATTACCGCGTGGTAGATCTGTTCCAAAGCCGACTCTACCAGCTCATATCCGGAGAGGGATGTATTTCTTGGAAAACACACAAAATCAATACAATTCAAAATTTCTAGGAAGATCATCTATACTAATTCTCAATGTCTTTCTTAAGGATATGTTCTCTAATCAAAGTTTATCTAAATCTAGTTTCAATGGGTTACTAAATTTCCTATGATACCAATTGTAAATCCCAGACCCCAGTTACTAAGAGTCGGGTGCATTATTACGTATCATTGGCATGATAAAAAAAGGTCAAGTATCGAAAGACAGATTAGTTTAGTAGCCTTGGAAACACTATATATATTCATAAGTCTTACATTACATAATAAAATAGAAATAACTAAAAAAAATCTTGTCTTTATATACCCTCATACTATGCCTGGAGGAAATTCATAAAATACTCCTTCACTTCCTGGAAAAAATAAAACATTGAAAGGGGTAACCTCGGATGTAACATCCTCAAATGATAAAAGGTTAAATGACTAAATGATATGACTCATGTCAACAAGGTGAACCTTCCTTTTCGGGAGCCTATCTGATTAGAACTCCACAGTTAAGCGTGCTTGGCCTGGAGTAGTGATCAGGATGGGTGACCTCCTGGGAAGTTCCCCAGGGTGTGTGTGAGTGAGGACAAAGCACACTGGAAAGGACATGTGTTGGTCTGTGAGGACTATCATATTAGTCAGAAGACCCGTTCAGGCATGTGGGTGGACCCTGGGGTGGGCCCCACGTGTCTGCGGGGAAACTGGGGGTACTTGGTGGGCTAGGACCCGACGGCCATGTTAAGGCGGGGTGGTTGTGCTGTCACCGGGACCCGGTTGTCACATTTGGTATCAGAGGAGGAACTCAGCCTTAAGTGTGCGGTGCACTGTCTGGGTTGTGATATAGGGCCCACAACGAGGGCGTTGTGCTCTAAAGGGGGGGTGATTGTAACATCCTCAAATGATAAATGGTTAAATGACTAAATGATATGACTCATGTCAACAAGGTGAATCTTCCTTTTCGGGAGTCTGTCTGATTAGAAGTCCACAGTTAAGCGTGCTTGGCCTGGAGTAGTGATCAGGATGGGTGACCTCCTGGGAAGTTCCCAAGGGTGTGTGTGAGTGAGGAAAAAGCACACTGGAAAGGACATGTGCTGGCCTGTGGGGACTATCATATTAGTCAGAAGACCCGTTCAGGCATGTGGGTGGACCCTAGGGTGGGCCCCACGTGTCTGCGGGGCAACTTGGGGTACCTGGTGGGCTAGGACCCGACGACCATGTTAAGGCGGGGTGGCTGTGCAGTCACCGGGACCCGGTTGTCACATCGGATGCTCAGTAAGGATAACAATATAGCAGAAATATTCATAAATAAACATAAACATTTAAGGCAATGTATAACTAAAACAAAAGTTTTTTAAAATTGAACTTCAGCATAATATTGCAAAGATAAAATAAAATTATTCCATTTACTAATTCACATGGATATTCTACAAGTCAAATAATCACATACAATATCAATAACCACTTTCATAATAATGGAATGCATAATTCTAGACTATCATAACCACAAAGTCACGACCTCGTTCCAAGGATACAAATAATATTTTTTCAAGGCCTTGTGCCAAGAAAATATTTTGCCTCATGAGACCTACCGATGTATCAAGGAGCTATAGCGGGATCCACCCGTCACTTACTAAGTACAATTCATTCATCATATGAATAGGTTTAAACATAACATAAACATTCATATTAAAACTAGCATAAAAAATGCAAATAAATTCTCCATAAACCATGAATGGTATTAAAATAGCACATCCATAGTCAAACATAAATCATTCAATACAACATGGATGATTTTATTGTAACAGATTAACCTCAATCGATAATAATGAAGGATATTGAAACAGATGAAAATAATCATCACATCTATTTGAGAGAAATACCCCCTTTTTCTTTAAATCATTTCAAAGTCAAAATACTTTTCAAGAAGCCATTTAAAAAAAGATCTTTGAATCAAAGTCCCCCAAACCACCTTGAAACTTTTAAAAGTAATTTTAATTTAAATACTTTAATGTCAATAAAAATAAATACTTAAAACCATTTTTAAAATATGGACATTAATGGGAAATAATTAAAATAATAAACCATTAAAACATTTAAAATGATATTTTAGTTCGAGTTCCAAACCAAAAAAGAGACACTTGAATACAAATAATTGAGGTAATAAAAAAATTTAATATCATGAGAATAAAAATATAATGATATACCATGTCAAAGTATATTATATACACCATATAAAAGTTATTTGGTGTATAACAACAAATAAGTCTCAAGGGAATGTAAATTGAGATGAAATATCTTATAAAGATCATATCCTTTGGTTAAGAATAAATTGACGACATAATTATGAGTGAAAAATATAAATACATACAATATGATTGGATATTCAGTGTAAATCAATCAAAGTACATTCACACATATTCCTGCTAAAACAACACCAATGTATTGGATAATTAACTCAACAAATGAAGATTGAGTTAAAAGTACTCTTATCAAGTTCATACTGATGACTTGAGAATTTATCAATGGAGTGATTATGTGTATCAAAAATTATATCTAGAAAAATGGAAGTGGATATTATGACATAAGAAAATGAATAGTGATTCCACACATAATCATGGGGTAAAATAATCAATGAAGTATGCGTAAAGCCGAATTAGTGGAAATTGAAATTTCAAATTAACTTATAGATATGGTAATATACGAATCATAAACCCATGAAAGAAGGATCATACAATGATGATGTAAATATCCATAAATTAAATTATATTACACAATGAATTCAGTCATGGGATGTACACACACTACATGCAATAAATAATTGGTGAATAATGGAAATCTCTTGGAATTAAAAGTGAGATAAGAAACCCCTTACATTGAACTTTTTCCTTGGTAGAGGGTAGTTTAACCTCCTGTAAAATGTTTAAATAGTTTTTATTTAATTATACAAGAATAATATACATTAATTTGATATCATATATGATCTTTTAACATTGATTTGTTGATAATATCTTAGTATTATCATCTTTTCAGGGTTTAACAGATACATTTTCCTTTATATTATTTGTTATGTGAGTAATGTTTGTTATATATGGGATGTATCTTATTCATATAAAAAATTATATAATGTATCTAATCATTATTTTAAATCATCAAATGAAATTTAGTCTTGAATGGATATGATGGGGAATGAATCTCATCGTGTTCGCGGAGATGGTAATTTGTACGTACGCACGAGCGACAATATCATTACATTGCTATTAAAATAATATATAATTGGATGTTATATCATATATACATAATCATTATCATGTTATATTTTTTATTTACATCAATAAAACATCATTATCATACCCATCCAAATAATAATGTATTGAATAACAATTGCACCATGACGTGGAGACGGTAGGTTGTACGTGCGCACGTATGGTGACATTCCATTCAAACGATGGATAGAATATTTAATATTGTAGTACCATATTTATAATAACATCATAGTATATAGAAGATACTAGAGTTATTATTTTTGAATGGAAATAACAAAGAAATAAGAAGTGGAAGAAGAAAAGAACTTGAAAGAGTGTGGTGAAAACATTACCTCTTATTCGGGTTCTTCCTTTTTATTTGATTAAAAAGGATGCTTATGTTGTCTTTATGATCCTACTAAATCCTCTAGGTTGAAGTGAGGGAAGTTGAGAGAATATTTGGTCTGGGGATGGCTGAGCCAAAAGGCTTTAATGGTGTTAAATTGATAGAAAGGGGAGTTCCCTTTTATAAGAGGGGTGAGAGGCACCTCAAGAGAATCTAGAAATATTATTTTATAATTAATTCATAATCGGGTTCTAATTTCTCCAAAGTGGATTATTTAAAGGGTACAGTAGGGATAGGTCTAAAACCATTCAGCGAATAGGTTTTATATAGGTTTGGGTCACTATATTAATTTTATCTTTTTTATTTAACTATAAGTTAAATAGTTTGACATTTATCATGTCTCTTTGAATTTTTGTATTATATAGTTAATAAACATACTATATACTTCACAAATACCCCAAAGTGATCCATTAATGATTCAAATATCATTATATATGTCATATGTCCTACCCTTAGATTTTTAGTAATATTATATCAATTTATTATATAAAATTTGTTTTAAAAACAATTGTATGTCAATTTTAACATTATTTAATAATTTATTTTTATTAAAGACTTAAATAATTTATTAATTAGAAAAAATTCTTTTATGCAATCCAAACATTTCATATTAACGAATAAAATTATTTTATTTTATAAAAACATTAAAATTATATTTATTTTAACATTTATAATACCAAATATTTGATTCTTTAACAAATAAGGAAAATAATGCATCATTATTGTGTCATAAATTAATTTAATTATTAAATGTCAATAAATTATAAATAAAATACCATTATGAAGGAAATATTTTTTTCTTTATAATTAATATTTAAAGACGAGAATATAACATATATGACTCAAATAGAAATTGTTTTTATAAAAGATATATGCCTATGTTATTTTTTGTATTAACTTTAACTTAATTAATATAAAGTGTTATTATCATTTACAAGTGGCTCCATGGGGTCCAAAAATCGACCCAATGATTTCCATGGTCTAAAATGTATCATCAAATAGGGTTAAGACACGTTTTATGGTAATTTAATATTATTATAATAGTATTCGTTTACCCTTACTTACCAGATTTACCCTTTAACCATGGCAAATAAAATATTTACCGAAATAATTATTCAAAATGTATAAAAATAAATGTTAACTATTAACAAAATTTGTTCCTCCTGATTCTAAATCTGTAATATTTTTTTCTAAATTCAAAACATAGAAGTGGCATAAATTAATTTAAAATTAATTCCCGTTGTCAAAACAAAAAACGTATTTTTCAGAAATAATAACTTTCAAAAGATTGTCACTTGCTTATGTCCTGTTTAAATGTGAAATAATGTCAAATGACCAACCATGGATTAAATGGTAAAAATATAATCTAATTTTTCCTTAAAATCACTCAAGTTATTAATTTATCAATATTAATTATTTTGATAAAAAAAGTTGTTTTTAAGTAAAATTTTGTAATTTTAACTATTCATCAAAAAATGAATGTTTTCATAAAAGTATCAAAAATTCACCATAACCTAATTTCAATATTCCAAATCAAAAAATGATTTCCATTTTGAATGATAAAATTTATAAAATTTCAAATAGTGGGTATTACTATTCATAACGGGTAGTTTGATTGGTTGTGGTATGTTAGAACTCGAAGTTGCGTACAACACACGCTACTGTATTATTCAAAGAGAAGCGTACCGTGGAAGCTTGGGGTGTTACATTTCAATTGATAGGGAATGAATTTTCTAAAGACATAATGGTGAAATATGTTCTTTCAAGTGTCGAGGAAGGGGTTCAAGAGATCTCCAATAATGATATTTCTAGAGATGGGTGTTGAGTATATAGTGTTATATGATTCCTCATCGACCATGATTTTTTGTATTTTCATGAAGAGGTAGGAAGTTATTCCCAATGGATCAAATCAGTTGAGACCACATAATCATAAAAATGTGACACAAAATCGTGAGCTATAAGTGGTAGTACTCATGTTGAATATATGGTGATAGTACCAAATAGATGGGTCATTGATCTTCTACATTGACCACAAGAGACTCAATTATATATTCATATTAAGTGATATTAACATGACACAAATGAAATGGGTAAAGATTCTCTTCTCTTTTGAATTCAATATTTTCAATACTCCTTTGATGGGGAACCTGGTTGACGATTCTCTCAAAACGAGATCCATTTCTCATTAGTTGGCCATTCCATCAGATTAGTTAGCCACATTGTAGTATCATTTAGTAGAAAATGATGGTACATTGTATCTATAATATATTTTCATTAACACAAAAATTTTTATACAATTTTACGGATTCTCCGATTATATATACTAACTGTTAGACCTTATGTACTAATATATCCATTGTAAATGTGCAAGTTGTATATTCTGGTCATCATTGGAACACTTATATTTTCAAAGCATGAATGATGGTACCATTGATATTGCAGGAGGATATAATGTGGAGTTCCATAAATCCACTTGTCTACCATATCTAGGTGGGGAATGATATTCAGTCCCTATGAAATAAGTTTTAGTTTTGATATATGAGGAGTTGGGTTGTATAGTTTTTCGCTCAATTCCTCACTTGTCATCATGTGAAGGTTGCACATAAGGATCCACCGGGTCTAGCTCAAACACTTAAGGTGTCAGAGAGGAAGTGGGTAGGGATATCCTTGGGCATTGTTATTGGGTTTCCAAGTATATATTGGGGACATGATTCCAGCTATGAGATTATATATAGACTCACCATGACATCCCAAATCTTATCCATTTGAGAGAAGAGTTTAGTATAATGAATTTGGAGCATGTATGGGCATGAGTTATTCTGGATCCAAGGATTTCCCTCGATGATCCTTTTAGACTATGATAATCATTTCACTTCATGATTTTATTGAGGATTTCATGATATATTTTGGACTTAGTTTCATTTGAGGATGGAGTTTCAACCACAAAATGATGGCCAAACTGATTATACAATTTTGGTCTTCGAGAACATGATTCATTCTTTCAGGTTAGATTTTGGTCATAGTTTGGAGGATCTCCAACCCTTAGTGGAGTTTTCATAAAAGAGAATTTATCATTTTAATGTTGGTATGGAAGTATTTAAGGAATTTTATGCGATGCTTTGTAGGTCACAACAATTATGGAATGTTATAGGTGATTTAGAACTCAAGGGCCCGGATTTGGTGTGAGAAATAAATGAGGAGGAACTAATCATCTAAAATAAGATGATGATTGTAGAGAGACCTCATAATTTTATACATACTTATAATAGATACCTATGGATTTCTAGGACAGAGATACCTTTTCCCTGATTTTCTAACAATGATGTTTATTATAGGGATTTAGTAGGGGTGTCAAGATATATTCGAGATTCATTAGACTATTCAGCATAGAGAAGTAAATGGGGGACATGGCATATCCCTACCTCCATTGTTGGATCAGGTTAATGACATATTCTAGTGTAATATCATTGGAGGTACATGCACGACCAATCTAATTTTTATGACTCGGGTGGTATGGACATCATGGATGAATATACCATTTCTATGTACTTGTTGGAGATTGTGGATCAAGATAAGAGACTACATTTTGGATGATTTTTCTAGTTGTGCATGTCAGGGTGCATCATGTGAATATTTATGAGAGAAAATTGAAGAGAGAGAACCAGGTGAAATCTCAGTATCCTCATCATTTCATATGGTTTTTATCATTATCGGAGGAAAATATATTAGTTTCGGAGAATGGAAAAACTCATATTTTTCATTTATTAGTTTTTCATTTTATAATAAATGTTTTCAGAGTTAGGTTCTCTGTTCATGTGATATTTTGAGGCCTGATGTGCCTAAAATATTGTATAAATATATTAGATATTTTAATATAACACATAAATGTTTTTCTTTAAAATGTTGAATAACTCATGAATGGGGGATCAAATTATAAATATGATGGAATCATTATCTTATGAACATTAATTTTAACATATATGTGACATAAAAATTATTTTCTTCAGGTGTTTTTGAAAAATTTGTCACAAGGGGTTAATTAATAAAATAAAACAAATAAACTAATTTAGTAATTTTTTTATGAAACAGTGACTATGATATTATTTTTAAACAAGATTATTCCTTATAACTAGGTCTATCCACATTACCTAGGACAACAATTAACAATTGGATAAGTTTGTGGGGAGGTTCTTTGGAAGATGTCATTAGATAACATTAGATCTAGTATCATACACCAAAATATATCATTGATCTATTGAAACTCAATAATGCAGAACTATTCTTCATCATTGATTGATCCAAACACTAGGTAGGATGTTTCATTTTTGAATTACATATCATTATTTATCCCATGTTGAAATCAAATAAATCCCATAAATTAGTATTGATATGTACATCAATGGTTGATTTATTTATAGTTGATTAAATTTTTCATTAATTATTTCCATTTCATTGAACTAAATTTATGAATATTGATCGAATTTGAATAACCAAATGTGAATTTCTATTTCTGAAAACTTGGGTCATATGGATTTCTTCCTCAATATTTTATAATAATCATCTTGAATATTTTATTTGGTGTGTGGTTTGATGGTTTCATGGTAATATTTAATTGTACGTCTGTTCAGCGGAGAATAGGATCAGTACCATGGTCATGGATTATGATCAATGGTTCGACTGAGTTGTAAGAATAATTAAATATCATTTGATGAGGATTAGAACGAATTTTCAATTTTCATTTATCCTAGTTTGGTCAATTAAACTACAGATGACATGTGGGTGAGTTTTTAGAGTAGATTTGATGCCCACAATCCATATCTCTGGAAACGAAGTGTTGGATAACCTTAGAAATAACATCTATAGAAATTATGATAGTGACATAAATGAGGAGTACATCAAAATGTAGAAACATTATATAAAATAATTTCAAGGTTACACGGCGTGTGATCCGTGATCACAAACCATATGGGACACCCTAGAAATGGATATAGGTTTTCATAAAGTGTTAAATATAACATGTTCTGTGACTTTTTCATAGACTCTGTTATGTTTTTGTCGATGTAATGGTGAAAAAACTAGAGGTTACAAAGGTAAAAACAAGGAAAGTGTAAAAAGAAACTACTAGAGTACACGGACACAACTAGATGTACATGGGAACGACTAGGTGTACATGGGTTACTATATGGGCATGACCTGTGGTACACGAGCACATGAAGATGAACTATTAAAGGTGTTAGAAAAACATTGTATACTATTTTATTTTACTACCCCCCCATGTGTTGGGATATACATTCCATGTGAGGAATCACCACATGAGAAGACTAATGGTTGTCGGGACACACCATGTATCCCTATTACCAGAAGTGTACACCCTTTGCATGGTTTTAAAGAAATTTGTTTCTTCAGTCTGGAAAATTATCAATTGATTTGGTTTGCTTAGTCTATTCCCTCCATTGTACAGTGCGTCATTAAATCCCGAAATCTATATTGTGATCCCATATGGATGGAGAGTCTCAAATATAGTTTTTTTGTACATCCATGAGTTTATTGTGTTATATTCTAAAACTTTATACCTTATATGGGGTACATAGAATCGACCTGACCTCCTTGAGTAGTGAATTGATCCTCTTTCTAGTAGGTTTTTTCAGTAGGATTCACATTATTATTGGAGTAAAATCCGCAACATAATGGGTTGATAGATATTGGGTTTGTGGTGTCCCCTAACTATCATAGGTGTAATCACATATCTATGTACCAGGTCCTCATGGAACCATGAGGTTTCATGTGTCGGTTACTTTGTTCATGAACTCTTGGATGAGTGTTTATAATGTTGTAATGTCTCATAGAGTGGGTACATTTAAAATGACAAATTATTTGAGTAGAATCTTTTGGTCAGAAATATGGTTGGGACTTCTTAGAGATGTGGTGTCCTTCCTATGTATATCATGTTCTTTTAAGGCATGGATTAATATATAAATTTTATGGGATGAATATTAGAGATTCGTCATGTTTATATTTTTGGTGTTTCATACTAGGTATTATTATACCCACACATGAATGATCTTTTCCCATACATGTATTGACTTATGTAGAAGAAGACTCATTTGACAATGTGGAAAGAGTAAATAGTTCTGGTGAATAATATCTTTATCATCATAGACTGAGGTTTTTTCAAGGTGGATCTATTTTATTGTATTCCATTCCCATAGAGTAGGCCATACTATTGGTAAATTTTGGTTTTGGACTCTATTTTCCATTCTTTATTGCTTTCAATACATTATTATCATATTTTGAATGTGGGATCATATGTGTATGCATGAATTGGTATCAATTTATTTACTTTTCAATGTTTTTTATGCTTGGAGATGTGTGAATGTGTATAGTACATTATGCTAACTCACCCCATGTTTTTGTTAAGCCTACTCAGAGCTTGTCACTAGCCCCATGCCAATTGACGGTAGACTTGGGGTAGTCACAGTTTAGCCCCTATTGGACCGGTACAAGAAAAAAATAATTTATTTTGTTTAATAGATTAAGTACAAATGTTTTAGTAATTATGAAACTTGAAAATCATATTTATACTATTTAACTAATTTTAAAAAAATCAATCTCATTTAAATAAAAAAATCCACGGTTATAAAACTAATAACTTCAAATCTAAAAAATGATCTTTGTTTAACTTCTTCATTATCATCATATAAATTCATTAAACACTCTATCATTAATTTTATATGAGATATTTTTTATAAAAACATGTAAATATTTTATTGTTGTCATCAACCATATACGAAAATCAATATAATATATTAATATTCATTCACATAATTTGATGACATAGATAATTATTTATTTTTTATATTTGAAATTTTCAAATAATAAAAAACATACATACGAATCCTTGAGATTATATTTCATTTAACCATCATTCTATATGACTAATCGGATTTCTTATAAATAAATAATAAACATTTATTTTAGGTAGAATATTTTAAAAATAATCTACTAAGTGTAATATCATATATCAGTGTCTTTCTGTGTTATGAAGCATTCGAAATATAAGGTTTCATTCCGAGAAATATTCCAATTAGAATTAACAGAATATGAATTACACATATTTTGAAAAAATATATAAGATAATGAAATTAAATCTGATATAAATAATTTTATACCCTTCTTCTATTCAATAAAATTATTTCATATAAATAATCATAAACCATGTTATTAAATCAATAATAAACAAAATTATAAGGACTATTTTCAATTTTTTTCTCATCATGTAAGTGAAATATATCAAAAATATCATTAACTAATATGTTTATGTTTTATCTTGTAATTTTTCATTTAGAGTTTAAATGCATGATATTAAAACCCTTTCTGTTATCAAACTTATAAAAACATATTTTGTTATAATGAATGTAAAATACATTTCTAAACAATTTTATCCTTGATTTTGAATTCTTATATATTAAGAACATATAAACAATTTTTCTATTTACCAATAAAAGATGATGAACTGACTCTCTAACACTAGTACTAATCAATTAATTTCACTAGAATTTAAAAAATCACTTCAGTCACCATGTAATATTAAATAATTTATATTTAATGGATTAACATCCTAATTTTGCTAACTAGTCAAATTTGAATAATTTATTCTTTAAAAATATAATTTCACTAATATTCATCTCAATCTATCATATGGGTAATCCCATCACTATTAAAATGGAATCCTATATTAAATGGTTTTCAAGATGAGTGTAACATAACTAAATTACTAATATCATCTTTACTCATCGTCTAACAACAATATTTTTTTATAAAATCTAATCCATGTTCATCTAGATTTAGAATGAACCTACCAAATTATATTATTACTGTAACAGAATTTGTTTTCATTGGAATTAATTTTACACACATTTTTTTAAAGGTGGTTTAATCACAACATATCGTCTAACGATTTTTTGTTATCATATATGAATGAATCAAATGATTTATATTTGGAATCTTATTCCTTATTTCAAAAAAAAATTCCAATCCACATTAATGTGTGTCACTTTACACACCTAACATTTTCTGTTAATATTCCAAATTAAAATAATAGTATATTAAAAACATATTCTAATTTATCTTAGATAAATAGAACATAAAATATAGAAAAATATTTATACACATTAAATTACATTCAATGTAATATTTTTAAACTAATATTAAATCAGATAGCTAGAAAATAATTTTCATGGAGTGATAGATAACTAACATAGACTTCCCAAGAAAAGAAATAAGGTTATAATTTAATTATTAGTTTTATCCATATTCAATCAATCTAAGGTTTCATTAAGGAAGTTATGCATAAATAATATTATAATTTCAATATCCTAATATTTCTAAACTCTAAATAAAATCAGGATTCCCATTCATAAAAAAGTTCATTCCAAATATATGGTAGTAGAAAATAGAATCATTTACTATACTTAGAATTTTAAACAATAAATGATAATAATTTTATATTAGTGGGTTTTATAGATGAAACTATTGTATAATTTCAATCACATTTATATCAAGAGTCTTTCTTGTTTTATTCATAAATAATAGTGATGCCACTTCTAGATATGCTATTTTCATTGAAATTTATTTAGATTTATTTACATATTAATTTGTTCCATTAGTTCTTATAAATATTTATAACCTTTAAATAGTATGATTGAGATGTTATATATATATATATTATATGGTCTGAATATATTATAATTATTTGGAACTAATGATGTATGCGTAATAGGTTTTGTGTTCTCATAAGTCATTATTCCTCCTTATATGACATTTTTACCTGGTGATCTTGAGTAAAGGTGAACATGAGGACTGGCCAACCAATGTGGACACTATATTTTTTGGGTTTTCTAGAGGTTCCCTTTTTCAAACAATTATATTTTTCATGTTGACATGAGAACATTTTAAATGAGTATTATTTATTCACATACTTTGATACAGGATGAAAAGCATGTAATTATGTTGTGTGGAATCTCATATCATATTCGTTAGTAGTGATTTGGATATTTTTTGGATTTATAAAAATATTATTTTACACTTTTAAGAAGTGGGATAGATATCTCGGGCCAATTTAAAAAAACGGACATAGTATCATTAAATATTTTTACATGGTACAAGGTCGAAAATAATTCTACTATGTTCGTTATAAGAAGATATAAATCATTAATGTATGGTAAACAAAATATGCAATACACTTTATAACATATTAAATATAAATAGGTTACATTACATAGTCTCTGTTCATTGTATGTTGTCATTATTATGATTTATCAAAATCATCATCGGGGTCATGGTGTTTTGTAAGATTATATACATGGTTAGTGAATATAACTCACTACTATCAAGATAAATTCCCAGAGTGTTACACCGAATGTGTATAAAAAAATCCATTAATTGAGTTGAAATGTAGCATAACACGATGTGGGACCAATGTTTGGGGCCACTAGACATACACATGTTAGTGAAGCCAACTAAGTTAATTAAAATATTTCATTAATGATTTGAAAAATTATGAATGAATTTATTTACAATTTTTTCCATATTTATTTAACTATAAAAGTGTATGTGGGGAAAATAATATTTTTCATAAAATTATAATGCATTCCCAGTTCAATAATTAATTAATAGAGTGTGCAAATAGATTTAATGGATTAAATTTTATCATGTGACACATTGACAATGTAACAAGATCATGAAAAAAAATTTGTGGCATACATTACCCAAATGAATACTCTAATATTTGATGCTAATTTCATAATACTTTTACACAAGCATGGATATCGACTCAAGATATCCAATTTTACCTATCAATTATTATAATATCATAATAAATTATTGAGTTGCATATATATTGAGAAAAATTTTAGTTTCATAACGTTAATTAATTAGAAAAAAACATAAATAAAAAAACATTTCATTCCCAACCATTTTCATTTTTATTGTTATACATTGATTTTCTATTTCCATTGTAATTCATCAAAATATTTTAAAAAAGTATCCACACATAATAACATTTAATATATGTCTTATATTTTACACTTCTTCATAACATTACGAAATATAAGCATTATAAGGGGGAGATAAAACATTCAATAATGTTAACATTCAATTGAAGATGTGAGAGGGAAATAAACATGAGTAATATGGAAAGGTAAATAATTATTATATATTCCATATAATCAATTAATTGAAAAATAGTTATATCCATTAAGAATATATGAATGTGAATAAATTCAGGGAAATCATAAAATATATTTACAGTGATAAAATAAATAATTTCATACATCATAGTCTTACCAACATGATGTTGTGAAAATATATCATGCATTCCATCAAGGTCATAATACAAGACATTATCGTTTTATGTGGTGGAATACAAAAAGAGATAACCAATATACTTTTTCTTATGATACCTTCTAGATTCATAATGGGTTTGGGTAAATCCCGTCCCCACCCATAAATTAGAAATTTCTAGTTTATTCATTATATATAATATAAAATAGTCATGTCTTAATAAAATTTTTAATTCCATGTCAAATCATTTATATAAAATGTTAATATTTACCAATTACATTATCATACTACTATATTTATCAATAATTATATTTCTAAACCATACAATTCTATTGATTTTTTATATTTCCAATGTAAATAATTGAACTATCAATTTGGTGAAGACCCCAAATATTATTTATTTAAAATTGGGTATTCTCATTATAATGAGTAATGAGTATATAACTAAGTAATTTCTATAAATAATATAGAATAAATCTACGATAAAAAAACTCGAAAATGGAGGATACCAAAAATTAAATAGAAATTAATATATCGTGGTAAAGATAAGTATTTTATTATATAGTGATTAAAATGGAAGTAAAACATTAAAAAAATTATTCAATAAATAATTTTTAACAACTATACAATTATATATTTCTAGAAACATTCAAATATCATTTATTGAGGTGTTTTAAAAATAATTAAAAATTATTTATAAAATAGTTTTCATAAATAGATTCATGAATATAGACTAATGTTAATAAATAATATGGGGAGTGAAATATATAAACATACATTATTGGAATGAAATTTCTTCTAAAAAAAGAATATAATGCCTTTTTCTTGATAAATTTTTTTGGAATGATGGAATTATATGATAATTTTTAAAAACACCAATATTTAAATTTGAACCTATGACAGGAATAAAGGTCACAATCAATAGAAATTTAAATCTGGTAGAAAAATGTTAAAAAGAGATTCATTTACATATTTTGTAACAAAAATAAAATTTTCTTATCATAAAAAAGATAAAATGACTCATTTAAAACATTTTAATTGAAATTATATGATAATAGTAAATTTCCATTAGTAGTTTATGATAATTATACAATAACTTTATTTACGAAAAGTAATATATATTGACTTCATGGACCATAGAACAATCATAAATTATTCTTGTGACGATTGAATAGAATTTATTTTCATCCATTCGAATTAGTAATTTGTATCTATATTTTTAGAGAACAAGGAAAAGATCTTATAGTTTAATCCCATACATTATAAGTGGATAATTATATTATATATCAGCCTTTTCCACCAATTTAAATCATTTTTAAATAAATCGTGTTTTTTTGTTAGATCATTAATTCATTCATCATGACACATTTTTTTTCATTACCAATATTTAATCCCTATGAAAAAACTTTTAAAACATGAGCTGAGAAAAAAATATCAATATGGGACTTAAATATATAAAAATAGTAGCCTATTTATAAGGCATAAAACATTTCCTTAAAATAAAACATATAATTTTACCCTGAAAAAGATAACATCATTGCAAAAATATAGTTATCGTACCTTTTTAAAATCAACAATTTTCATGAAAACTCAAAAGAGAATATATAATATATAATTAGGTATCATGGAATATTATTATACTAAAATGGGATAACCAGGCGATTGAATTCAATACATGTCTCTCTTACAAATGGAATTTCTATACTACCAACATCTATACATGTCACTCTTATTAATGGAATAGTCATTCAGTTGATATACATCCCACTACATTGCATGTTATAATGTTACCAGTAGTATTTGGATTATCATGTAACCTCCCATAAAATGTAAAATTTCTACTATATAATGATAACACATAAATGAACTCAATTTTCAGAATTTCACTTATAAAATTTCATTTGCAATCACAAGAAATCAATTCAAGATATTAAAATAATTAATCTATCATCAAAATCTTTTTCAACATTAAAATAAACATTAAATTGAATCTAACGTTTCTTTATCTCTTTTTCTAACTTTATGTCTTTTAAGGGATTATAAATATCAAATAATGGTCATAAAGTAGGGTATGGTCACATTTTTTGGTTTGTCCCAATGCTCCATATATAACATGTAAAAATATTCTTTTTGAGAACAATGGAATGAAATTAAAAATATGCATAAAAGTTACTTTATTATAATTTAATATCCACATAAATAAATTGTTAAAATATCAATAAAATGGACATCTAGAAAAATATTTGAAAATTAAACTATAAAATATTCACAGTGTCCAAAAAAACATTAAAAATTAAAATATTAATATACATGAAATAATACCTTCAAAATAATTTTATTAAAAAAATAGATATAAAATATGGATATTAAATTAGATAGTATCCATATATACACCTTATTAAGGTTCATATAATCAAAAAATTATTCAATGAATGGAGATTGTGATGAATTCTATTAACACGTGTCTGATTCATCACGTATGTTTTTTATCATCCAGAATAATAAAATAATTTAATTATTTACATTCATGATAAAATTATTCATATTTATTATTCAATTTATATAACTTTTTACCATTTCATAAGAACTACATATTTATTTATGATCACGTAGGATGTTTTGATGATACTTGGTGCTTGAGTCCAGAATGACTTGTGTTTAATGCCAATAGTCAAAGTGGTCATTATTCATTCATCTTGAGAATAATATTAATGAAATAATATCTCATTAAAAAATTAATTATACTTTTAAATACCAAAATTTATGCATGGCTATGAAAAATGGACAACAATTTAATGATGGAGATGTTTGTGTATATTTACACATAAGTAACAATCCCATTTCTCACTAATCATTATTGAAAGAAGGTATTTACAATTTTATTTTTTTATATTGATAATAATATAATAAAAATAATATTATAATATATATATACATTTATATATTGTACATGTGATTTGAAAAAGAAAAATGAATAACATTGCATCTTGGAGGTGATAGTTCACACGTACGAACGAACGATGTTATCATTTTTATTTTCATGCAATATAATAATATAATCGATATATTCTTTAGTATAATGATAAATATGTAATGGATATCCTATATAAAAATTAGTTCCATTATTATTGAGAGTCATTATATATGTCAATGGAAAACAAATTATATCTATTCGTGGAGGTTATTGTTCACATGTTTGCACGAATGATTAACTAATTTCCCTTTTCATGGATATGAATAAGTATTTAGGATATGTAATTTTCATAATAAATAATCAATATATTTATTACACTGTTTTAATTATGTTATCCTGGTTGAAGAATATTTTATAGAAATTTATGAAAAAATAAAATAGAAATAATTGATTAAAAAGTATATCATTCCTTTGGATTCTCACCATTGATTAACAATTTAGCACATCTATGTAGGGTCTTTTTAATAAAAAATGACCTCAAGATTGTTGTTAAGAATTATATTTAGGTATTTAAGTAGATACTTTTTGATCTAAAATAGTTTTTATATTTGAATAAATTATAGTATGTAGTTCCCTTTTATAATATATAGGAGGGTCACACATGGAATACATAAAAATAATACATTAATATAAATTATTTTTATATTTTAAATGGGTCTAAAGTGATTTATTTGGCATCTATGATGAGGATGGGTCTAAATATAATCATCCGTTAAAAATTATACATGTTTTGATTTTTTTAATTTTTATCATTTTGTTCTAACCCTTTTGTCTCTTACTATTTTATCATATATTTTACAGTTTGAGGTTCAATATAATTACCATAACATTCCAAAAAACCAATAAAAGATTCATTCATTTCATGTTGCATTTAAAACAAATAGTTTTCTTAATCATTAATATTTTTAATTTTTATATCAATTAATAAAATAGTTTTTATTTTAAAATAAAATTAGTGTCAATTTTGAAAATATTCATTTCTTGAAAAAAAATATCATATAATCATGATATAGTCGAAAAAACAATTTTAACACATAAATAACATGTTAAATTAATCAAAAATATTAGGTTATTAAATATATTTAAAAAATATATTTATTATAACATTATTAATATCATTTATTTGATTCTTACATTAAAGAAGCAATCAGTTCACCACGATTGTGTCGCCGTTTGATATAATTTTTTATATCCTGAATATTTTAAATAAATTATAATGATGTATAAAATTGTATTATCTGTATATATACTATTTATTTTAAAATAGATCCCCTATATAACAAAATATTAAAAATACATTAGTTGTTAAAAACAAAAGATTAACAAAAATGACTTTTCATTGAATATAAGAGTATAAATTCATTAAAGTCAACCATTTGGCTCCATGTGGTCCCAAAATCGACACAAGTATTCTATTCATTGAAAAAATAAAGAAATTAAATTAGGAAATGTTATAGGGAAATATTTAAATTTTAAAATATAATTTTTACAATTAATTACTAGATTTACCTTTAACCATGGTAATAAAAAATATTACAATAGTTAATATTAATAATGTCAAAAAATAAAACACGATATATTTACATAATTTTTACCTTCTAATTAAAAATTTGGAATTCATTTTTCAAAATATAAAACATATTATTTTTATTAATTAAATAAAAATTAATCCTTTTGATAGTATAAGAAAACGAGTTTTTAAAGTAAAAACATTCCAAAGTTCACCATGATTTTTATCCAACATAAATGAAAAATTTATTCCAACAAACTATATTGGATTAAATGATAAAAATTTACATAATTATACTTTAAAAAAATTTAAACATTTATTTAACACTAAAATAAATTTGAAGAAAAACTAGTTTTCAATTAAAAATAATTATTTTTTCACTATTTACCCAAAAATGAATCTTATAAGAAATTTTCAAAAAGAAAAATACCCAAATTTTTTTATGTACCTATTCTAAGGGAGAATATTATGTTATGAAATATAATTTATAAAAGTGACAAAAACCTGATTTAGAACATTGTACCATCAAATAGATTCCAAAATGTCTTTTTAGAAAAATACTCATATTATCTATAAAATTCGATATATTCATATATCATGTTAATAAAATCCATTACATTAAAATAGAATGTTAAATTAAATATATTTTATATATATTTAATTAATATGATACCAAAATAATGATTTTATTATTTTATAAACATAAATATTCACATTTAATTTTTTTATAAAAAACACATACTTTATATTCAATTTGTTTTTTTTATTTGTATAATTAATTTATTAACCATGGAATAACTATAAAGAATAGGTAAACCTAATTTTATTTATTTATTTAATACATTTCAATCCCATATTTCTAACAACTAGGTTTCTATGGTAACATTTAATTATTAATTAGTTCTCTAAATATTGTTGTGGCATATCATGTATGCTATAAAACATGGTGTTTTATTTTAAAAACTCAAAATGGTACATCCACCCCATTGGAAAATTTTATCCTCACCATTCAAATTTTGTGTTGGATACTAAATTATTACTTTAAAAATAACTTTATTGAATTCCCACATTAGGAAAAAGTATTTATAAAACTACCATGTTTGATATCGTACATGATATATAATTACTATTTCATATTTACATAATCATCACAATATAATATTATAAGATTAATAATATATTTATATATACACACACACACACACACAGATATATATATATATATACATACATATATATATATCACACTTTTGATGTGGTGAATAAAAACGAATTGCACCTCTTCATCGAGGTGATAATTCACATGTACACATGAACAACATTATCATTGTTATGAGCATGGTATGTTAGAACATAATTTTTATATAATTTAAATATCCAATTATATATATGTATTTAATATCATATATAATAATTATTTCTGTTATTATAACCAGTCTCTATAGATGGTAATGTAAAATGAAATTTATCAGTTCGTAGAGGTGATAACTGACATGTACGCATGAACGATTGATTATTTTAGATTTTTATGGAAGTGGAGATGGATTTAGGTGATGGTATTAACATAATAACATTTATTTATATTTATTATACTATATTTAATATATCATCATGGTTTAATAAATTTTTATGGAAGTTAAAAAAGATATAAAATAGATATACTTGATTAAAAACAATACATTTCCTTTGAACGATCACCATTGATTAACACCTTAACACCAATAAGGAGGCTATTCTACATAAATTAATGACTCGTTATTTTATTAGG
Source organism: Viscum album (assembly GCA_963277665.1). Taxonomy (NCBI): domain Eukaryota; kingdom Viridiplantae; phylum Streptophyta; class Magnoliopsida; order Santalales; family Viscaceae; genus Viscum; species Viscum album. Next base: position 1,216,967,835 of record OY728157.1, read on the forward strand.
GATTATGGTATGAGATGTAGAAAAATAATTTATGAACCAAAATCGACTTGAAGTGTGATGAAATGATAGAAAGTAGTGCATGTTTATAAGAGAGGGGGGAAGACTTGGGATTTCACAAAATATTAAAAACATTTATATTAATTTATTATCCCAAATGTGTCAAAATAGATATATTTAGATGATAGTATGATAATGGTACTAAAATATCCATACAATAAAAATTATATAAGATTGGAATAAAATTTAACCATTATCTTTATGTTTTAAAACTTATAACACTTATCGTTTTTTCATGTGATTTAAATTTAGTGTAAATATAATTACCATAATAAGGAAAAAGAAATATAATGAAGCAATTTAGAAAACATGGGATATATCCAAATATTTTAATGAATCTTGTATTTTTTGAAATATTATTACATTAAAAAATTATTATATATTTTAAAAAATCATTATTGTCGATTAAAAAACAATTGATTTATTGATTTTTTAAAAAATATCATAACATAATGATAGTGTGGAAAAAAATATTTAAAAACATCACTATAATGTAAAATCTGATACAAAAATTATTTTTGGGGTTAAATTATTTCATTGTATATTTATTATAATATATATAATCTCATTGGTCTGATTCATCCTTTAATGATGCAATTAGTGCATCGCAATTGTGTCAACATTTTATTTAATAATTTATTTTAAAAAAATTAAAATTAATTAAAAGAATATTTAGATAATAAATTTATATTTCTGAATAATTTTTATGTTTAAATATATCCCCTTTATATACCAATTTTAAAAATACATTACTTGATAAAAATTAAAGTGTAACAAAAATGACATTTTGTTGAATATAATATTATGAATTAATTAAGTCATCCATGTGGCTCCATGTGGGTCTAAAATGGTACCAAGGTTGGTATTATTAAAAAAAAATTCATACAATTATATATTTACAAATTTTTGGGTAATTAAATATTTTTTTATTTTATTTTCTACCATTAATTAAATGATTTACCATTATCCATGGCCAAAATAATTATAACTAATGTTGTTATTCATAATGTCCATAAAATAAAAGGGGCATGATAAAATAACATGGAACCTATCATTACATATATGGAATCCATTTTAAAAAATTCAATATAAATGATTCCCAAAAATTAATAAAAAATTTAATCCCTTTTATGGAATAAGAAAATGGTGTTTTAATGTAGAAATGTTCAAAAGTTCACCATGTTTTTCTATAAAATTTCAATTTGAATTTGATTAAAATGAAATAAACTGGATTAAATAATAAAATATGAACTAATAATAATTTAAAACCATTTATAAATATTATTTCTTTACATAAATACATTTTATGGAAAACTATTTTTCAATGAAAAGAAATTACTATTTCACCGTTCGTCAAAAAATAAATCTTATTAAAAAATACCTAAATTTATAAAAAGTAAATTTTGATTCTCTCATCCAATTAATAATATTATACTTTCAAATATAATTAATATAAGTGACAAAAACTATATTTTAATTAGGCCCACCATCAAAAGTCTGAAAAAAATTCTTTTTAGAAAAAAAACGCTATTAATAAAATTGGATTTCTTATAATATCAAGTATAGAAAATGCATAAGTTAAATTTAATCATTAAATTATATATATTTCATATATATATCATTATAATATTACAATAATAGTAATTTAAATTTTTATAAACACAATTATTCTCATTTAAATTTTGTTTAAAAAAAAACACATCCTTTATATTATTTTTTTTCAGTTTAATTTCTAATTAATTTTCCAACCAAATAATCATTATATAAACATGTGTAAACCGTATTTTAATTAATTAGTAAATACTATTCATTCCAAAAATTCTAATGGATTGGTTATAATTTTAACATTTAAATATTAATTAGTTGTTCACTTAAGCATGATGTGGTGTATCATATACCTGATCGAACATATTGTTTCCTATTAAGAACATAGGATGTTACATTGAAATAGAATATAGACATCCCCATCCAAAGGGTAAAAATATAGGGATTTCTTATATACATTCCATTAATGATTTTATGTAAAAAATAAGGGAATAATGTAATTAATTTAAGAAATCCCTAGAAATAAAAATTGTATAGTAATATTTTTAATGATTAAGAGATAAATAACATGAAATTATCCTCAATGGAAAAAATAAATATAAACAATCTCTATAGAAATAAATGTTTTCAATTCAACCCTTACTAATTTTATAACACTTTATTCCCAACATATTCAAAGAGATCACATCAAATTTAATATTAATTATAATTATTCAGGAGTCTATCATGATATAATATTTAAAATATGAATCGTATACACCAAATAATTTAAATTGTTGAAAAATTAATCATTTTTTTAAATGTTTGATGTTTTATATAACAATCCATTAAAATGGTCATAATATTTAATATAATAATAAACTAGTGAAGTGATTAATTATAAAATTTAGATTAATATAAAAAATATATTATGAAATATGAAATAATTACATTTCATTATGCATAAAATATGGGAATAACATATTTTATGATAAATGTGATATAAATCTATGATAGGGAGTTGAGTGATGAATTCCATTACCTTATGTACCATGATAATCAGACATGTTATAACATCCTTGAATAATAAAATTTTTTATTATAAAATTTTATTAGACCTGAATTTATATTTATTTTACTAGGTCCAATTAACATATTATTTCTGGTTACCCACTTAGTAATAATTCATTATAAAAAACAATATATTTTTGTTATCTACATAGTTCTCTATCTATGATCCAATTCAACAGTTCAAGTCATTTAAACATAGTAAATTTTTTATTGTCTATTTAATTTTAATTATTGTATATAATATATTTTTATTATCTGTTTAGAGTTCCATGTTCAGCTCATAAAATATAGATTTATGATTCATATGTAAAGCCTAAAAATTACTTTTTTTAGAAAAATTCAATACACATGTGAACTAATTTTAATACTAAATAAAATTATTCTTATAAATAATCCAAAAATATAATTATTTTGTAAATGTCACATTTATAAGTTAAATACAACCTTAGAACCATCTATTTTAGGAGGTAATGGAATATTAAATATGTTATTCATATAGGTGGTATCCTATATGTATACACAAACCATGTGTTCATTTTATATTTAATAGGGGATAAGTAAGGTAGATAATAGTTTATCTATATTGAATAATAACTATGTCATATATATAATATTTTTTAATTAAGTAAAACATTTATAATGGCCAATGTATAATAGTGAGTACAAATGAAATACATCGATTGTTTAGGATTTAGTCCGCACATATACACAATTTATGATTTAATATTTCAATGAATAGACATGAGGTAGATGATGATTGTTTAATCAATATAATAATATTTATGTTAAAATTTATTTTTAATTTTTCATTTTAGGATATTTGTGAATAATATTTTCTATATTCTTGTTAAAGTAAATTTTATAGAACTCACTTAATACAATTACCTCTTCCATGGTTATCCACTATTGGATATTTTCTTTAAGTATTCTTGCGTTGGGATTTTGGTAGTGATGAAACCTCTAAATCATGGATTGAGGTGTTAGGAATTTATATTAAAAACAAAAATGATTCTAAATGGCTCTATGTTTTGTTCTATATGTGAGAATTATATGGGTCCTTTTATAAGTGAGAGTTGTAAAACGTTTATAAATATTCATAACATAGAATTATTATAATTCAATTTATTATAGTCAATAGATACAAAGGATACCAAATTATAATATAGAATAGGTTAGGATTGAATCCACAAAAAAAATCAAAAGTAATTTTTGAGTTACATTAAACATCATCCTTTTGTATAATCCCCCCATTAACATTTTAAACCCTTATCAGGGTGAGACACTTTTACCACAATAAAACGTGTATTTGGAAGAAAATAAAATTGAAAGTATGAATTATTTTTGAATATTTTGAATTATAATATTTAATATATTTTGGTGGATCCAATTTATTTTGGGTGTGATTTTTAATAATATAATTATAAAATTTTCATGAACTATCATTTTTTAGAAAAACGAATTTTTAAACAATAAAATGAATTTACATGGATATATTTTACAGAATTGATCCCTATGACATTTACTGAATTATTAATAATAGAATTAGATTTATAATACTTTAAAACCAATTAAAAAATAAATGATACCTAATAATTAATTAATTATCAAATGGGATCAAAATAATTATTCTATTAGAATAAAATATCACTTTTCTTTTAAAATGTCATAAATTTCTCTCCAAAATAAATATAACATTTTTAGATGGTTAATTTTAACTGTCAAACACATATATATATTTTAATAAAAAAATAACAAGAATTTTATTCATTTTTATATCATTTTGGATTGATAAATGTGGAGATATTTTTAAAAATTGTATTCTTAGCTATTCTCTAAAATATCAACAATTTTATAAAAATTAAAAAAGTTACCAAAAACTAATTTTTATAAAAATATTAAAACAATAAGGTTAATTTAATAAAATTTAATTCATATAATAAGGTAATTTTACATTTAAATTAAAACATTTAATATATTGAAAAAAATTTCTGGGAAATTTAATTATAAATATTTTAGAGTTGATAACATTTTTTTAAAAAAAATCCATTTTTTTATAATTACATTTATTTAAAAATGTATATTAATAATTAATTATTATTGAAATAACATTATAGGTTTGTGTGTGTCTATATATATATAAATTTTTATTAATTAATAGTTAAATGTAATACAAGGTATTAAATAAGTTATTTATATAATGTAATACATTTTAAAATATTTTATTGATACATGTTCTTCCCTCTTAAGTAAAATACAAAATTGAAATTTTAATTTTTTCTTACCAGAAACACTTTTGTATTATGTCCATGGTAGTACCTAATTTTTTGATTTTTTCAAGATCTATAATGTCTATATTACTAGTAAGATACATTAGATTAAAAATTTCTAACTATATATGTAGCATTTTAAAACTCATACATGTAAATAGGCATCCAAAAGCATACCTTGAGAGTTATATTCCACATAGCACTCAATAGATTGGTCTTCTACATTTATTATTAATTATTTTACCATTAAAAAAAGGAATATAAGAAAATATTTTTTCATTATTTTTTCTACCTTATAATTGTAATATTATCCTTAGGTTGTAAATTGATCAGATTTCCACATGTAATTCATCATATATTTTAAATAATAATTAACCCTGATGAATTTTACAATCCAATAAAATTATGATTGAATTTTAATATATCTTATTATCCAAAATAGAATTAAAATTTATTCCTCTCATCTTTATCATTTTATTAAAACCAAAATTTTTATAAATTTTTTAAAATAATAATCAATATGAATGAAATGTTATTGTACAGATGTAATAAAATCCTCAAAAGTAACACACAATGTTTACCAAAAATCATACAAAATAATCTCAAAAATATTATTGACCATATTCAAAACAAAAAATTATAAATATTTGATCATATTTTCTATAAAAATAATCCTATCTTTTATCTCAAACAATATTGAAGCTGAATAATCTTTAAAATATTCAATACTATATTCTATACCCAAGAATAATATAAATATATTCTCCTATAAATATATTATTCATCCCCAAAATAACCTAAATCAAATTTACATCAAATTACTATTTAATCTACATTTTCATGCATATTGGTCATCTAATTTATTATATATCATTTAATATATTCAAAATTTACCATATTTTCATCAAAATTATATCAAATAAAAACAAATAAAGTCATTTATACCGTAACATTTTCCCCAAAAATATAATAAAATACTTCCCAAATTAACATCACACTTAATTAAAACCAAATACCAGTGGTTTTATATTCTTTAAATATTTATTCCTAAACATTTATTCTAAAATATTGTGAATACATATAATATATAATCACATATGACAAAAAAATAGTTCAAATGAATTTGATTATTCGATAAAAAATAAACATATTAATATTGGATGATATTTTATATTTTTAAAAATTCCAAAACCATTAACATCCATCAAAATATGTCAAAACTATTACCTGATGCCAATTGAGAATCCATATAACCCCATTGATTGATCTCATGAAAAAATAATCTTATATACTATATTCGATACAATATATAGGGACCCTATTTTATTTATAACAATTAAAAATATTTAGTTAAATGATTGTGTAACATAAATAACCATTATATTTTTTGGTTTATATTCTTGGATTGTTAGGGAAAATTTTTTCTTAAAAGTGTCCATTTCCACCCCATAAAATGGAATGTTTTCCTATTATACCAAATTTTTATTATTCCATAATAAGTCTAAAACATATATAAAAAAATTCTCAACATATGATACCATATTGGATGTAATATATGTATTACAATTCTTCATTAAATATGGAAATATAAATATGAGAAGGTTGAGATAAAACAGAAAGTAAGAATAACATTCAATGGAAACTATGAGAGGGAAACAAACATATGTAGTATGGAAAGGTAATTCATTAATTTTCCACATAATCAATTAAATAAACATGAAATACATCCATAAAAAATAAAAATGTTAATAATCAAATCAAAATCAGTAACAATCAGAGTAAGGAAATTTATAATGATGGAGATCATAATTATATAGTAAAGGCATTATACAAAGAGATATTACATATTATTAAAGAATCAGGGAGACAAAAAGTAGGTACCATCAATGAAACACACTAAGAGATTATTAATGTATGGGGTGAAATTCAACAATTGATACCCATTATGTGGTTTCAAATTGGACATACCCAATATATTTATGGGATATATAATTTTCAGTCACACGGATATCTAAAACACATTAAATGAATTCACCTAATTAAAAATAATCATAATGCCTTATCAATAAATGTGATTCCACAATGAATAAAGTATAAAGTAATATAATATTCCTCATTGTAAATAATAATCAGTCTATAGTTGTCTATACTAATCTATATAGTCTAAAAAAGTGTATATATTTTAAATATTTCCCCTATCATTAAATTTATTTACATTATTGGAAAAACCTCCAATCAAATTTATGTATAATGTGTTATTCACAATATATTGATAAATGAGAATTGATCCATGTTAGTAGATGGAAATATGTATAATACATAAATGATTATAAAGAAAATGTACCTGAATGATACCATCAATTCATTATAAACAAAGGTATTTTAGAGAATGAATTCCTTTTAGGATATAGAGGGAATAATAAAAAAACCATTAAAATTAATTGTCATCATATAATTTGTAAATATTCAAAAAAATGATGTTATAAATTAAATCCAATTCAATATTTAGGAAATTTAAATTAAACCACTAAAATATTACTAGTAAAAAAATATAAATTAATGTAGTATTTAAAATAAAATAATCATGTAAAAAATGTTTTGGGTAAATCAAAAAAATATATAATTGGAATGAAATCTCATATCAAAACATTTAACAACAAATATCATTATTTTTAGAAAAATTTAAATAATAATGTGAATAGAAATTCGGCTGTAAAAAAATCAATATTATAAAGTAAGATGAAAAATAATAATGATCATGATAGTGGTAATAACTTTTCATAGATAAAATATTAAATAAATATTACTTTCAAACTTCTATAAAGAATGTCAAAAATTACGTGTTCAGAATTATTCGAAAACATTACATTTAAATTTTTTTTAAACAATTATATTTTAACATAAAAATAAATTTCTAAATAATGTATGATTTCAAAATAAAATTCTTCAATCAAAATAATGAATTAGGATTCAGAGTAGAAATATTTCCAATAAAAATGGGAAATATGGTGTGCTTTTCTTACAAACATTCATTTGATGGATTTACATACATATGGGTAGTGAAGCTGAACATATACAAGAATTATTTAGGAATAATAAATGAAGTGGAAAATATATCGGGTTTAGGATAGATATAACATTAAATTTCGTCTAATTTAAATTGAACACAAACAATCCCGATAAAAAAGTAAAATTATAATATAAAAACATAATGATTTTTTACACTAGAATAAAAACCAAGAGAAATATTAAATATAAAATATAACATTAATTAAAATTATTTATGTGTGGTTTCTGATTTATTATTTAAAATATATATAATATAAAACATATAATCGATATAGGTTCTTAATATAGAACATTTCTCAATTTAAAATGTCTAATATGCTAAACCATTTAAATGATTACAACATATAATATATGAAAAAAATATACAAATTGATTGTGTGAAAAAAATAAAAATTCAAAAAATATATTTTTTAACTAATATATAAATAAATTTTATGTCTTGAAACACATATTCTTGGAGTTACACCATCATTAGAAACATGAAATAACCAAATGAAAATAAATTTAGTTAATAATCCCCTTACGTGAGATTCTAGATAAATATAACATGATATAATATCCACATATAATATATTTATATTTAGAATACATATAAGTTAAAACCGTATTTATTTTAATCTCACTATATGTTATTGATTTATAATTTCTTAGTACCAACAGACTAGTAAATCATTTTTAAAATAAATATCATTTGTGTTAAAAATTTTGTTTGACAAGTATATTTTGATTCAGCGATTCAGGTAATTCCACTATAGAAATGGTTTAATCATATATTGAATCATAATATATATATATATATATATATATATATTAAAATTACTTTAGTTTTTTAGTCCAATAGTTAATTCAAGAAACTTATGGTGATGATTTACATAGAGAAAATAGAAATTTATTGGTATCTCTAAATTCAAATTCTATAAAAATAATTAATTTTTTGTAAATTAAAATATGTATATATCAATTACTTAATTATAATCATGTTTATATATAACATTTATACATGAATTACATGTATAAGACCATATATTTATGGAGATAAATGGAAATCAATCATGTTTTTAATTAAGGTGGTAGTTCACATGTACACTGGAGTGACATTTTCATTTTCTAATAAATGTGAGGAAAGGATAATATAGAACAGATTATAATTCCATATTAATATTTTCTTCAAAATATCATAATTATTCATTTTAAAAAATCATTTATAATTATCCATGTAATATGGAGATGGAAAATACAATGCAACATTTATGGGGGTGGTAGTCTATACACATGAAAGAAAGATGTTTTCATTTTCTAATTGATCGAAATGATGTATATTATGGTAATTCAATAAATATAATAAATTTTGAATAAAAAAATTAAAATTATTAAAAAAATAATTGTTTCATGGATTTTTTTAGGGTAAAATAGGAATGAAACATTAATATTCCCTCTTAAGACAAATTCCTCTTCCTTAGACATTGTCCTTTGGGTATCTTCTCAATCATTATTGGGTTGGAATTTTGGTGATACTACGACCACTAGATTATATATATGGATTTTGGGAAGTCATTTTTGTAGAAATTGTTTGAGATAATGTTCTCAATATGTGTTGATAAGTTATAAGAATATGGGGATGATTTATATTTTAGAATTTTGGTTCATTTTCAAAATAATTATTAATTTTTAAAATTGTATTTGTATTTATTATGAAAAAGTGGAACCATGTAAATGTATGAAACCATCCTATGATGACCTAAAATTTCAACCCATCTGTCTTTCCATAAGTCCTCAAGTATGAATCCTCAAACAGTAGAGGCTACCAACTACTAGTGGGATTTTAAAAGATACAGTTGGAAGTCTATTCCCTATAGTTAGTGTAAAATAACAACAGAAATAACAAAAAAAATAAATAGGGCTAAATATAAATATTTTCATAATAAGTAAAACAAATATATATTTTGTAGTAATTTAAATTTAACATATCTTCATACATTATACCAGGCATTTAAAATATACAATGGTCTCACACTCGACAGACAAAAAAAAAAGAAAAAAAAACTGAGCATAAAATCTATATATATCTACTACAAATATTAGGCCAAACACTGAAAAAGTCTCCACAATTCTAGAGTTTCTCTAGCTATGTTGTAAGAATCCACAGGATCAATGCATTTTGATAATGAAAAACTAGGCCATTTTCCCATCAATCATGAAACCTAGGATCCAAATTGAATGGAGACATTATGCGTATTGGAATGTAGGGGTTTACATATATTCTGTGAGATATAAGTCGTAGAATACTACCCAAAATGGTGATCCTATAATCAACTATCATAATAAGTTCATTCACATGCGATATTTACAACCTATCGTAAAAATAATAACCTATATAAAATTAAATTATATTAAATTAATGGGGAAACAAAAAAATAATTAATGAATGATACAACAAGTTCTAATATGGAAGCTAAAGGTAAATATCCCCCCACTCTATCCCATTATAAGGGATTTTGAACAAGTGGATCACCAAGCCACACAAAACCTGGAATGTTATCAAAATTATTAAAGGATTTACATGATTTCTAAATAAGAAATCATAAATTTTAGAACCCAATGAATAACCAGATGCATCCACATGACAATGAAAATATACCAGGTTATAGTTCACCACAATAATGATCTAAACCATTGATAGTAAAATATAGATCACAAAAACTAGATAGAATGCGAGTATCAACAGTCATGTAGAATAAATAAAGGACTATATTTATTCAAAAAAAAACAATGGATAAAAACATAACAATGAGAGCATACTTTATATCTGGGATCTGAGAGATGTCATTTATTTAATATACACAAAACCAAACCTATGAGCACAATAAAACCTATGAAGCATAATGCCACTCCATACAATATACACACTAAACTAGAGAGGGGGTGAACTCATCCAAGTCACCCAATATATAACAAACCATACCTCATCACACCTAAAATTAGAATAGAGAACTAGATCAAAACTCAAGTAAAATTCCCAATACCATATATAAAAGGGGTCTCCTCCCACAATAAATTTCTTATGTATAATATTTTTCATATATTACAGAAATATGACATAAGAACATGAGATGATACAACCTTGAACCTACTATTTAAATAAATGAACTAGTATCACTCACGAAATTTTGACCACTAAATAATTGGGGCTATATTTTTCCCCTAGATGTCATCATTAAATAAACTAAAACTATCGGCTCTCTATGACCCACCTCATGGAAAAACCAAAACATGAGACTCCCATTGTCCATAATGTTTAATCAAAACTAACATAATTCTAGTGACACCCATTATACAACCTTGATCTTGGGCCACACTGATACAGACTCTCTATAATAATCTTACAGTCCACAATAATATTAGAAGACCTTATGAGTCATTCCACTAGCTTATCAAAAGATCATGTCCCTCTTAGTGCAGAAACATCTCCAAAGACCCTTAGTTTCCTCCAATTAATCCTCGATAAAAAACATTTACATAGGGAAACCAAAATATTAGCCCTCCGACTAGAGAATTCACAATGATACTCATGAACACATTAAATGAATGACCCTCTAGAAGGGTTATTCAATATAACACAAAACATACCACAAGGGAATTGTAAAATGTAGAATGTAGAACCCCCGAATCACTCAATTAGTAAACATCATACTTGGGAAACATCAAGAATCTCTTATAATTATACCAAATATTCAATAGCACCATGCCTTATCCACAACCCATGACATCATCCCATACCAATATCTCCAATAGAACTAGTATTTATACATATGAGTTAACACTCAGCTACTCTATCCTTGAAATAGCAGTACCACCATGTGTGGAAAAACTATGAACACATCATTGATAGTAATTGATACATCCTTTTGAGGTCCATCAAAAAATAAAAAATTAGTCGCTTTATCACACATAAGACGCTCCATTCACTAATATCATAGCCATCATCGACACCTTATATCTCACAACTCGACCCACATGATGATTTTGAAAACAAACCATAATAAAATCCTTCTAGAAATACATACCGTATAGAAAACTATCTTCCTGACTTTTAAAAACATAATTGATTCCACCACTCTAATCATTGTGTAATAATTATTACAATTGACTATACATAACTATAATCATAATAATATGGATAAAAAATGAAAAATGTGATGTGGGGGAAAAGGTACACAATATGTACATTGGGTGCACAACATGTACACCTAAATGTCCTCCCAAGTAATGTTCCCCTAGCCACTCAATGTGTAGTTTTTGAAATAACATTTCATGTTATCACTATACACAATAAGTAACCAAAAGGGGTACCTCACAATGTTCCTCATCCCCCACTCAGTGTGTACCTCGATCGAGTACACAATGTATTACCCTGGTACATGGTATACACTCCTACAAGGGGTACCTGAATGCATACCACTCATGGCCTATGCATGTTTTTTACATGTTTGTGTATTCCTACACAACATGCGTCCCACAAAGGATCTAGTCAAATACTATATATTGACACAAACCACCACCCACAGTGTTAAGACAATAACTCAGCCAAACCCCATAATGACACTATAGGTAGTGTAATCCAATGTACATTGAGTGTATTCCAAAAAATAATCTTACCCAAACATAAAAAACATTTTGTGAGTTCATTGAACCACATGTCGTGTACATTGATTTTGTAAAATGGAGAACCCCTAAAATATCCAAAAATATCAAATTCCTCCCCAAAACTATAGATAAATTTACAAGGTGTACATAATAACCCATAAAGTGGATTAAAAAAACTATTATACATGGATTTATAGTGAAAAACATATAATAATCATTCCTTTATGTGGAAATTGTCAACGATTTACCCATATTCAGTGACATGCAGCTGCCACACCGCAATTTACCTCTAAAAGATCTCCCTTGGCGGTGCCTCCTTTTTCTCCCTCTCATCTCCATATATTCTATACCTATTTCCTATAGTCCAAAGACCCCATAAGGGTATTACCATGATAGAATACAATACATTCCAAATTGGAGAATGTAATCGAACAAAAATAACAAATGTAAAAGGAAGAAAAAACAAAAATGAATGAAAAGAAACAAGATTCAGGACTAACCCTAGTGACCATCACATGGTTATGCCTCACTATGGAAAAAACACCATTCTAGACATAATTGTGTACATGGAATCTCAATCCATGGTATCATTAAAAACATACCCATGAATAAGCAAACATGAATAAATTAATATTTAAGAAAATAAAAATGAAATTTTCAGTGATAATTCAATCTACAAAGATTTTAACTATACTCATGTCCACAGGTAAACACACTTTTCCAAAAACAAAAGAGTGGTCTGAAAAACTAACTCATATAATATTTTTGGAAGATATACCATTTTCAATATAATATACATTGGAACAAAATCATTCCAATTTTATAACATGTCATGAAGTGAGGCATCACAAAAAACCACCTTAAACTCTTCTCACACATGAGAAGACTTGGAAGGCAATTAGTATCCCTTCACTCCAATATGAACTCAAATGTAAAACACAATATGTGCCATATAATTAGTAGTCTTAAATCATCCACAACACTCTCCAATAAGAAATATATTCAATCATGATTTATTTGATTATCCCCTTCGTAAGATAGTCTTTATCATTTCCCCATTTCCATAAATAGAAAACTACATGGCCTATATAAAATTAGTTAATAAATTTTATTAAATTATGTGAAAAAACATCTCACATATGATCACCATTATGAAAACTACATCAACCATGATTAATATAATTTAAAATGCAACACATGACCTCTAAATTCTTATGGTGAACTACACGACATATAGAATTCTACAAACATCTCTCAAAGTCACAAAAGGACCAATGATCACAATGGATAATTCTTAATGAGTCTTGGATATCATGCCAAAAACCACTATACAAGTTCCTCACATAGGTCAATTCCATAAAACTATAGCATCTTGGACACACCACCTAAAAATGGAATCATCTCCCTTATGTCACAATCTTCCACATCACCACCCTCCACTTGAGCATTGATCCAAAACAAAAAGCATCATATCAAAATTACACTAAACATCTCAATGCACAAAAAATGATAATTCTCATGGGTGAAACCAAACATGCCATCATATGAAAACCAAGGGACAAGATCACTCCATGAACTTCACTTCTCAAAAACTTGTATTACTTATGACTAACCACATAATCTCAATATTATAACTCAATAACCCCCTTCTACATATTAAGAAAAATAATACCCACACAATACATTTGAGATAGAAAGCATGTGGTCCCCACTACATTATTGTTTAGACAAAACATGGTATGATAAACTCCCTCACAAGGAAAAAGATGATGTGAATTTTAGGAAACCACCACGTCATGAAAAATATAGCATTATCTAGTGATATCACCAAAATTATTTCACTCATCAATCCACCAATAGAGAATTCCAATCCCATTAACAAACCATAAAGGCCTACATGAACCCATAAATAAGGGGAAATCATATAAATCATGAGTTAACATATCACGAATAATTTTCACATGAAAATTAATCATATTTTTTTACACAAGTGGTTCATATGAGTTGAATTCCACCAGGAACATTTATGAGGAAAAATAATATGCAAAATATATGATAATTTAACCAACTAAACATATATAATCAGTAAAACAAAATATATATGTATTTTTCATGTGAATTATAAATGGCTATAATGATGCATTATCATTGGACTCATTCCTATTCACCAAGAGACAAATAATGGACAATAAATCCACCAAACCAAGTGTTTTAAACAATGTGTGACAACACAACCATAAAAAATATTCATGATGAGATTAACCATACCCTACCAATTTTGAATTTATATCAAAAAATGTTTTAACAACTTACTAGTTTGAAATATATCAGAAATTCTCATGTATTCCAAGATTATAAATCCCCCAAATCTCCAAATAAAAACAAAAAAAATCATTTATAACATTTTTTAATGAACCATACTACATCAAAAAAACATTTTACTCAATCAGGCTCACCATATGGTATTAATTATTCATCCTGAAATTCTTGTGTCTTCTAACTAAAATTAGGGGCTGATAAGATAATATGGAGATAAAATACCATTTGTTTAGAGTGTACTAATGAAAAATATCTAAAAAATAAATATTAATAAATATTATAGTAATCAAAATATTTTTCCAAATTATTGTATTTTATTATTATTATAAAGTTTCATAAAGTCATACATTCTCAAAATCAAGAAAAAAAATTAAAAATTGATCACACACATGGCCAAATATATATAAAAGATAAACCAAGAAAACATAAAATAAATCACACACTACTAAAAAGGCATGTCCAAATCACATACCCAGTCTCTAGGAAGATCAATTTTCGCCAGCAAAATCCTAGGACTACACATGAGACGTTATTCTCGATAATACATAATAGAAAATCATCCCCATACATTGTGTAACCTATTATGTAATATGAATTAAGCATTACGTTATGTATCCACTCACAGAATAATTAATTTGTTAGAATACGGTGCTCGTAGAAACAATCCATGTTTTTATAATTGTAAAACATAACATTTTCTTATGAACATTCCTTGGAGAAAAAATGTTTCAATTTCCCATGATTTGATAACTAGTAATAACATTAGGAGTCATAGTAACACTTATATATATTTTGATTTATTCATATTATAATATATTTCATTTCTTCAATATCATGCAACACAAAAAACATATAGGAAAAATGTAGGTTAATTTATTATTCTATTATAATAATGATTTTAAATTTTTTTAGAGAATAATTATAACCATATTTTTAAAAAATATTTTCAAATGGTTTTAGAAAGATAAAATATATAAATAAATAAGAACAACACTTTTATTAAATTCAATAAAATATTTTAAAATACATTACTCCTAAAAATGAGTCATATATTTTTAGAATACAATATAATTATTTTAATCCTTTTTCAAAACAATATTTGAATAAATTAAACCAATTATTGAAATAATAATTAAGAAATTTTCTTTGAGTGAATTTGTTATAATTTTTGGAGATGATATTGTTTTTCAACTAATAGATAAAATTAATTATTTTTGTTAAAAAAATTCATTTCATTTAAGGAATATAAAACATATATTTTTTAAACGATGGTTTTATTTAAAATATGTTCATTTATATTTTTTATAATCCAATTTTTATCATTTTAAATAATTATGTGTTTGATTTTCGTATTAAAACATCTTATACAAACAAAAACTTTTTTTCTAGAAAACATATTTTTGTCATATTATAGGATTTTAATATAAAATTTAATTCTAAAACATCATTTAATTGAATTTCTTAAAGAAGAATATATATTTGGAATCAAACTAATTTTTTTTAATATATTGAAAACGATTTTTGGTAATAATGAATAGTATAAAAATGAAAAAATCTATTACCGCCATTAAAATGCAAATGGGAATACTGGAGGGGTTAAACCATGAGATCATGGTATTTTTTCTAAATAAGCTAGTCGTAGTCCTATTTTTTTGTATAATTATACCTCATTCTTTCAAACATTTTAATAAATTTCCATTTGTATACAATTTTCCTAGGTATGAAATTATTGTGTTTTATTCTTTTAATAAATTCCATGTATGTCCACTACCCAGCATATGAATGTATACCAATAATTTCATTTCATTACACTAAATTGAGAAATATATCTCTACCAAACACTACTAAATTCACTCAATGTATTTCATATATGTTAATTGTAGCATTTGGTTTTCTTAAAATACAATTCAATGGATCTTTAATAAAGGATCTAACAAACATTAACCGAAGGTGGAGTAATCATCCTAAATGATCTCTTTCATATTATTTATTCATTATCGTACACAATATTTATATTATTAATATTTGAACCTTGACAAAAAGGGATTGCATCGTCTGCTCGGAGCTCATGATGCTGGAACCCTAGCGTATTCCGAATGAGGCATTCCCCCCTTCCAGGCGGCGGGAGGGGGGAGGATGATCCGATTCTTCTCTCGTTAAAGCCCCGAAGTCCCTTTGTGCCTTTTACTAACCCTATCATTCTTCCCGATTTTTTGTCGATTGCTTTAAACCCGAAGGTTCCTGATCGTCATCTTGGAAATCATCATCTTCTGATCTCGGTGTCAGAGTTCTCCGATGCGAAGAAGCACCTTGATCTGACGCTTGTGGCTCGATTCAGTTCATGAAGGCCGTATGTTGATGACTTTGATCAGTTTGTCTTTTCCAAATGGGATTTATGTGATCGAGCACTGGTTGGCCTCCTTGATAATCGTCATATTATGATCTGATTTGCCTCGGATGAAGACATGGTTCATGCTTGCTCTAGCGCCCGTCGACATTGCAACGGCTGCATGTTTTTTCTATTTTGATGGACGATTGATTGTTGTATGAACCGGGATCCTACTGCCTTTCTGATCTGGGTAAGTCTCCCGAATCAACCTTTACCCTTTCAAAATACAGCAATTTTTCAAATGCTTGGGAACATGATAGGTCGTTTCTTATGTTCTGATGTGCGTATGTCTACTCTGAGCCATCTGATCAACCACCAGTGCTGCGTTGAGGTGGAAATTTCTAGACCACCGGTGGAATGGGTTTAGATCTCAGTCGGGGAGGAATTTTGATGGAAGCAGTCTGTTATCTACGAGTCTTGGGTTGATTATTGCTCAAGCTGTAAGAAATTGGGCCATCCCTTCTCGAGATGTCATGCTAGAATTCAGAGACAGAGGTCACTGGAACCAAAATTCTCTAAAGAGAACAGAGGACATGCTGTTGTTGATGTTATGACATGCGATCTGGGACCTCGGGGTAATTTTTCTGTTGACACTTCCACGGGTGCTCCCCCGAACCCACTGGTCTCTGCTGTATTCATGCGACTAAGGCAGGATCTGAATGGGGGGGGGGAGGGCCTGAAGAATTTTGATACTAAGGGTAATGGCGGTGGTGGTGTGGCACGTCGCTCAGATGAACACCCGGTAGCAGACCTTCCGTAGGAGACTGAGACCTCTGTTGTGTCGGGGAGGGAAGCCCAAGCTCACTTCAGTCAATCTGATGCTGGAGCAGACAATCAATGGAAGGGGAATAGTAGTGAGGGTGTGTGTAAAGGAATGAAGGGGTCTACATCGATGTCTGAAATGGATCACATGCAAGTGTATACTCCTGCGGTGAAGAAAATGAAATCTGTTGGTTGCAAGGATAACAGAATCATGGGTATTGTTGACAGCTACAGTGGGAAGGGTATTTCTGCTAATGGTGTGATGATTTCCATACCCACGTGGAATCGTTTTCTAGAATTAGGCATGGAGAATGGGGATGATATTCCTCCATTAAGTGGCGGTGTAAGAATGAAGAATGCGTTAAAAGATGATGCAGTAATGTGAAAAGGTGGGTTTGATGCTGAGGATACAACAGTAGAGCAGCCTTAATGTTTGCATATGATTGAAATAAATAAAAAGTTTCAGTAAAAGATGTTGGTGAGGTATAAAGAGATGCAGTACCATGGTAAATGGGTGGACCTTACTGACAGTGATAAGGAGAATCATGGGGACTTGATGAGGCCATCATACAGTGAGATTGACCAAGTGGGGAACAAAGCATTGCCGGTGATCCAAGACAAGGTGATTTCCTCTCCGCGAGGAAGGATGAGGAAGGACTACTCTAATTTATCAAAGTCGATGCCTACCAGATCAACTGTCAGAAGTATGCAATCTCCAAATGAGTTTCTTGAGCTGGAGCGGCTGAATGTGAGGAGGAAGTATGCCAAGGTTCTGAAGCACTATGACAGTTTTCTTTGGGAAACAGCAACTAAGGAAGAGTCTGTTTATCATGAAGGTGTTGAGGGGTGTGATTTTGAGGATTTGCAGTGAATGTGCTGGGTCTGTAATGCCTGTTTACTATCTTTTATTTTATGTTAATAAATGGCCAAGGGTTCTACCTCTAGCTATGCCTTACTGGTATATAGTTTTCATATTTCAATAATAAATTAAATATATTAAAAAATATTTAAATGTAATTATTATTTTAGACTCATCATTTTCACCCTCTTTTCCATCAAAAGGGAATATAATATATCAGTCTTGTGTATTTCTGAACTACGACCTCCTTGTAGTATAGAATGTCATTTTCCTCCATATCTATTCATGGATAGGAGTTATGATATGTTTAATATTTAAATAAAATATTTATTAAATATTTATTCTTAGGTATTTATAATTTCATTTTTTCCTTCTTTCCTTATTATCATTTAGAGATTGATGATGTCACTTGTGCATATTACTTGACTAAAACCTCCATGAAGTGAAGTAATTTATTATTCAATTATATTTAAAAGTAATCAAAAAAAGTATATATTTAATGAATATAAAATATATAAATGATATAACTATTTTTCATTAATTAATAATTATTATTTACCACTCCTTTAATTTTTTACATTTAAATGTAAATACAACCTTCATATATACTTACAACCTACCATCTCTCGAAGAGGATTAATTCATTTTTATATCACTTCCTTTTATACATGGTTATATATTTAATGAATATATATGATATTATATCATGACTAAAAATATATAAATTTTCAATCCCTCTAAATAGTTAACGTAAAATAACTACCAAACAAAAATTCTCATGATAATTGAAAGAGTTATCACATGAAAAAAATAGATTAATTTATGAATTTGTAACAAATGTGATTTGAGACATTATAAGTGGATCAAATATGATATAATAAGTATTTAAATGACAATTTAATAGATTTATAAGAAATAAAAATTTGTTATGAATGTGGTTAGAGTTCATTATAAGTAATTTCTACTTTCGATAAGTTATTTCCATTTTAATAAAAAAAATTATTACAATTTCCTATGATTAATATTCTAAAGATGACATTGAATAAACTATATCTCATGAATTCAATTAATTTTTAACACCACTATATATTTTTAGATATTAAATTTCTTATTTACATTTTATTCTCTTTAGTAAATCAATTGAATGAAACAATTTTTTGATGCAATGTAGAATTAATTTCACTTTTCAGATAGAAATCAATTTTTGTTCGTACTTATTATTTTTAAAACATATCTTGAATTATATTACAATTATTATATAAATTTTTTATTTCATATTTATATGTGATTTATGTTTTTCAATATATTATTGAATTATTATTAATGTTATTTTTTGAATGAGATACTATTTAAATTCATTGGAATATTTGAAAGAGTATTTGTAAAAAAACATGACCTGAAAAAATGTCCTATTGTAATGAAATATTAATAATTTCAATCCTATAATAAAGGATTCTATGGATATTTTTAAATAAGATTCCTTAGTATCTGGGAAGCTTGTTATATTTTAGAAATTTTATTTCAACGTGTAAAGGTTGTTTTCCATGTCAAATGTTCGGGTTAAATATGAAAGGTTTCTTATATTTATGATAACATCCTTAAATGTTACATAAGACTTGTTGGGGATATGATATAATGATACCATACACATTAATTTTAGGGATTCCATATGATGATTATGATTTATGGATAATTATATGAATATCATATCATTCCCATGGGTTAATTATTTTATGATGAATCCTTTATTAAATCCATTTCATTTTGTGGTGTTCTGCAATGGAGAAATTATAAAACATTTAAGAAAACAATTTATTTGATACTAGTTATTATATTAATAATGTTTTATGATATTATATCACACATATGTATTTTTATCACTATTTGATGGTTGTTTTTAGTTTATATATCCTTCTAATGCATTGAGTAAATACAGATACCTAATGAGATAATAATGATTGGAATGGAAAGTTAATCTAATTCAGTAGGGTACAATGTCAAAAATGATAGTATTGGTAGTGAACCTAGAAATAGGATATGATTTAGTGGGAGTGATCCACATCCACTATTATTTTCTCATAAGTTATCCTTGACTAATGAAATGACATTCTCTTTATATATGAATATCTAAAAATAAGTTATTGTACTAATTTTACACTCTCACAGATTATTTTATTTGACTTATTTGGGATTCATGTATTACAAACATACAAGACATGATTCATGACTCAATATTATAATATTTGATATTTTGGGTATGTTTTTCAAATGTTAATATAATTTTTCCATACCCTTATGCCCATGTTATTTTAAGGTGGTCATAAATATCTCTAATTTTTTTCCCTTACTGAGAATATGAGTTCACCATAATCTTATGTTTCCTTTCCCTATATCTGGGAGAGTGTTTTTAAGTAAGATATTTCTAATAAGGGTTCTAATTAAAAATAACTTTGTGGGATATTATATTTATATCTTATGAACATGTTATTTACATATCCAAGTATCTAATGACAGTAATCCAATAATATTATAATAGGAATCATAAGGTTCTGTATTGAATATAATATCCGTCTCTATTGTTTTTTTAGAATGTTTTAGTTTCCATTGTAAACTAATATCTTAAAATATTAGTAACATATTTATGGATAATAAAATATATAGAATAACATCCAATATTATTGTAAATGAAAGAGTGTGTTTTTCATTGATTTTTTTTATGGATACATAAAGTTTAAGTGGTAGGGGTAGAGATATATTTTGGGATAATAACACTGAAAATAGTGAGTCATGTATACATTGCCAATCATTTTGGAACTTAATAACTTTTCCCTCACTATAAACTAGTTTTGACACTCCAATAGTATATTCTTTGGTTATCACACATTTTCATTACAAACCATTATGAAGGAATTTAATAGATGATAACCATTAAATACCTCGGTTATTATAAATGTATCATAGATTGAAAGAAATTTTTCATGATGAATACATCTTATAAATAATTTTTTATTATAATGTTATTTTCCATAATAATTGATATTGATGACACATTTAATTTGTTTTTATTCTGTGCCTTGAAACTAGATGAACTATGATAATGCTGAATGTGTTTGAATTATTTTATGGTTTTCCTCATGAGAAACCAAATTTTATTGAATTTATAATGAAAAAGTACATTCATCTACATACACAATATTATCAATAAATGAATCATGATGAAATTCCAAATGATGAATGGAATTAAAATGTTCAACGACATCATTCATGAGGAAATATCTTTCTACATATAATGGGTATAATTAACCAATAGTTACTGACAAATACATTAGTACCAATGACTAGAGAGATTACATTATCCTATATGAAGAGTATGAAAAAAAGTATTTTGGATTTATATCATTGGGAGGGTGAAACAATTCAATGGTGGAATCTTATCAAGAACAAAATTTAGTTGTCTAAAAATGAATTCTCATGGTGGGATGAGTTTGTGATATTATTTTTCAATAATTAATTTCATCATATTATTTATATTTTGATTGATATATAATTCTTATTACTAATCAAAATTGAAAAGAATCTATTTGTAACTATGAGGAACATTTTAAAAATTCCTGCAACGTATATTCCTATTGTTTTCATAAAACTTGAATGTAAAATTGATTAATTCATTAGTGGATTGAATCAAAGTCTCAAATGGTCTAAAAAATAATAGTCATGTGTTCATAAAATTAAATCATTCTATATTTCATCAAGGTGGAATTATATTTTAGAAATACACATCAACGACATTGTTTTGATAATAAAGTATATATAGAATTCAAATGAAATTACATTAATTGAAAACATTGATAGAAGAAGATGAGATTTATTTTATGCTCAAGTTAAAGAAGAAACACTAGTGAAAAATTTCATAAGGGTACTAGTAAAAATTTTAAATTTGAAAGGATGGTGATTGGGAAATATACAGATCATGAAATAGGAATAAGAAGTTTTCTAGTGATGAAAAAAAGGTATTAAAAATAACCACCAATCTTTAGTGTTTCATATATGATGTTTTTGTTAATTATGTTAACTACTGTTGATATATGAATGTTAATTTGTTATTAAAAATATAAATCTTGGAGAAAAAAGAAAAAATCTTGTAATCACTATTTAAATTTCGAGGTATGATAAAAAAATTAGTGTAATGTGCACTTACCATCATATATTCATATTATAAGGTATTATTTATTTTGGAACCTCCTTACCATTTATATCTGGTGAATTTTATAAGGGTATCATAAAACCTCCAAAACGATTGGATATTTGATTATATATGTGAACTCGTAATTGTATTATAGTCAAATCTCATCGCTATGATTCATTCTTGATTGATGTTTATGTGAATTTTATTATTGAAAATATCATTATTATCCCACTAGATTAATTGTATTTTATATTTTTCATGGATTTTATTTCATTACATAAATTCCACATCAATTTCTATATATTTTTGGAAAAATTTTATGTTCATAAAAATATTATGATTTTCTATCATTCTGATGATAAATTTTATCATTACATTGAAATTGTATCCATTATATGGGTATCAATTCCCATTGAAAATGGGTATTTTTCTCTGGTATTTGGAGATAAAATAACCATCCACAATATGAATATTGTGTTATATTTTTTTGAGGTATTTCTAGATGATTTTTATAGTCTTCAAAAAAATTGTGAAATTGTTTTTTAATGAAACCATACCTTATGTTATACATATTTCAAAACTATATATAGAATTTATGTAATTGAATGTTAGGAATTGAAGGTGAAAAATAAAAAATTATATTGATATTAGATTCATTTAGGAAAGTGCATAATCTTGGGTTGAACATGTTACTTTTATTAAGAATAATTATGGATTAATGTGAATCTATATCTATTATTCGAAACATAACATTATTATAATCACAAATATGTTTCACCTTCCAATAATTGATGATATTATTGACTAATTTCGATCTTTTAAATATGTTTAAATGACTGATCTTCCATCTTAATACAATCAGTTGGGTTTAAAACTAAATTTAAGCCTATGAAAAAAATTTCTATGAGTTGTAGATATTATGAATTTATTTTGATGTAATTTGGTAATAATAACACCCCCACTATTTTTATAGATTTAATTAATAGGGAAATAATAGATTAATATGATTAGTATTTGGTAGCCCTTAAATTTTTTTATATAATCAATGTCTATGCATTAAGAACCATTGATAATTGTACTAATTCCCCCCATGAAAAGAGAAGTTGAAAGAAAAATTTACCAATACTGAAATTTTTAATCAAATGTTCTATTTTTTGGACCTATAATCTCAAAATGGGTATATTATTGATTCCATAAATGATATAATATATTCTATGTTGTCCAAGAATAACCATTGTGACTGAGATTCATAGATATATTTGTTTTTCCAGATATTATCCACACTTTCCGGAAAAGTTACAATCGATGACTAATCCACACAAAAAGTTGTATAGGATGGAGGACATGCTCTTTTTAGAAAACCGAATGTGATGAAAATTTCATCTTAATGAAGATAAGGATATTAAATTAACCTTTCAATATAATACCATAAGTAGAGATACATCAATTAAGTTATTAGGCTTCATTCTCATACATAAATATATTGTTATAGATTATTCTTCATGAAATTTGATGGATGACGAGAACAAATACTGGGCTTATTTGTTGGAGTTACTTGTAGTTTTTTCATAAAATTTTAGATATGGATGAGTTATAATTATTAAAAATACTATTACATATATATTTATCATAAATATTTATGATATATATTAACATAGAAAAAAGTTTATCTTGTGCTATATAATGTTTTTGGAGTTGATTAATGATTATTACTGTTAATCACCTTGCCACTCTTGTAAACAGAATAATCTTGGAGATTCTATGATTTGAATGTATTATGATATCTTATATATGATGATAACTAAAAAAAATATTTATAATTTTTAAAGTATGTATATGAAAATATTGAGAGAGTAGAAAAATATTATCATTTTTAAATGACTATTCAACTAGACATCCTTATTATGCTTATAATGGTAGAAAAACATAATATGTTGAAATAAAAAATAGTGCAAGATATGTTATTGAGTTAATACTTGACTATAGAGGAATAAGACGTAGGAAACACATTTGTTTTTGTACATACATGATTTGATTTTGGGGGGTATTGAATAAATATCATAATTTATCATCCAACATTCATCTTGGAAGGGTGAATATGTATAGAGATTAAAAAGGTTACTTTATGTGGGGTAACATCACTGTGTATTTTTTCATATTACCCCCCAGTAGGTCTAAAGGTTGTCATAATATTTAGTTTATATCACAAAATATTAGAATGTCATAATATTTAATTTATTTCATATAATATTTCCCTCTTGATCAAAGGAAAAGAATATATATTAATAAATTAGTAAGGTTTCATTGAGATCCATATTATACTATTTTTGATAGAGACCTATGGAATGCCTCAATTTTCATCAAAAGTGGTCATATATTTTTGGATTCATAGTTGTGTTTCAGGGAGTCTTATCATCATATATAAATATTATGTTAGAGATAACCATTCACAAATTGTAGGGAATGTTGTGGCCTTCTTTTATTGATTTTATATGTGGATGGAAACAACACCATCCCCTAGTCAGGATTTCTTATATCAACATATTCATTAGAGAATTCATATGGATCCTTAATAATACCCTTATAGAGAGATGTGTAGAACTCAAACCACTCTTGTAATGGTTAGTGAACTAAAGATATTGGAAATTGACTTAGATGATAACATTCTATAGAAGGTCAGATATATTTAATAGAAAATAAATCTAGAAAATAATACTGTGAAACGTTTTACGAAAAATAATTTGTGAAATATGGAATTCATGGTTCATGAGAGGGTTTTCTTATGAATTTATAAATCGAATAATGTTATGAGATATGAAGGGAAGTATAATTAATGAAAAATGAAAATGGACCCTCTAAGATTAGTGGTCGAGTAGGGATGATCTTTTATCTCTTAGTAATTCCACTAAACATCTCTTAATATCACTATGTATTCCATGTGTATCACCTAATAAATAAAAACATGATCCTTCACATTTTCTACACTCATAATTTATTCCACTAGATATCGATCTTTTCAATGAAGATAAACTGGTAGAAGTTTTCGATCAATGACATACAATATTATTACACAATATTATGCATCTAGTTATTTCTCTCTATAGGAATAATAAATATGACAAAGATACATGAGAAATAGAGGATGTGATGAAACAATATTCTATAAATTGATTTTTTTTCTATGACGTGTTATTGATTACAATGTATATTTAAATGGGTGTGGGCATGTAACACTTGTAAATTATATGATCTATTTTCTCTTAAAATAAATTTAATTTCATCAATAAAAAGTGATAAACAAAAGACCATGTGAAAGTGAACCATAATATAGTACAACATTATAAACAAGATAATAAATTTTAGGGGTGAATAGGAATTAACACACTGTAAAAAATGTGTTTCTTTATTTTTGATAATGATAATATATTATGATGTACTATTTTATGAGTAGTTATTATATTCTATAAAAATATTACTTTTTCTCACAAAAAATATTTCATTTAATTATTTAATAGTATAATATCATATATTGATTAAACTATTTTAAAATACATTGGATTAGATGAACTTAAATTTTTAAATCATCATGTCAATAATATTTTAATGAATAATTTTGGGAATTTTATAAAATGGTTTATTTTTTGATAAATAATTAATAATACTAATTTTTATTGAAAACGATATTTTTTAATGTATTTATAGATATATATTTTTTAAAACTATTTTCAAAATTAAAATTAGATAAATTTTACATTGAAGATTTCAATTTTTTTCTTTTTAATTAATTATGTATTATATTTTGTTACAAAAACATTTTTATAATTACAGAATAATGTTTTTTGAAATTTTAGTTCTTTATATTTAGTGGCTTTAAATTTTAATTAAATTCTAAAAATATATTAATTGAATTTGATAAAATGTATTCCTATTTTTTTAATCAAAATAATTATAAGCCATAATATCTTGAACTTATTGTTTGGTCATAATTTATAATAAAAACATTAAAAATCCATTTCTATGGTTAAAGTGGAAAACAACATTACCGGGGGGATTAATCTAAGTGATAAGGGTATGGTTTCTCAATAAAAATTTATAAATCCTATTGGATAGATATATTTCTTCCATATCATATTCCACATTAAAATATCAATCAATTTTGATGATATATTCTTCCATGTGTCACAATTATATGTCAATCTTTTATGAAATTTAACGTATGTCCTCTCCCCCCACTTATAAATGGACACCCCAAAAATCATTCCCCACAACACATTGAGCCACACATCA
The DNA here is from genome assembly GCA_963277665.1 of Viscum album. Classification (NCBI taxonomy): domain Eukaryota; kingdom Viridiplantae; phylum Streptophyta; class Magnoliopsida; order Santalales; family Viscaceae; genus Viscum; species Viscum album. The sequence continues at coordinate 1,216,995,269 of OY728157.1, forward strand.
CAACAAAAATCTGATCAACTGTTATCCTGAATTTGTTAATCACTTTTTAGAGGTTTTATTAATATTTAAATAATATTTATAGGATACCTATAATAGGATCTAAATGAGGACAATGGAAGGAGATGTAGTCTTCTAAGCTGACCTCTTCCAAAGTTTTTCTTAATTTATAACCTCAATATTTTCGGTTTTCAAATAAAAAAATAAATTAAGTATCCTAAAAATTATTAATTTATATTTTGTTTATTGAACATTAATTATTCACCAATATTTTCTGAAATCATAATTTAAAGTATCGATCGTGCGTACATGGACTACTTGAACAATAATGCGATGTAATTAATTTTCCTTACCAATTATTTGTGGATGGGTATTATGATGAGTATAATTATAATAAATTACATTTATAACAAAATTATTTTTATAGAATTTTTATACAATTATTACCATATCACCTTCCGATCCTATTGAATATTATAACGACATTCATGCGTATGTTTAGGCAACCACCTCCATAGTTTGATATGATTAACTTTTATGTGTTCTTTAAATGGATGGTAATAAGGATACATTAAATGAATATATATATATATATATATGATATATATGAAATAATAATTATTCTATTATGGTTAAATAGTATTTAATATTATTTCATTTCATATGTTGAAAAGTATAATCAATGTTCATGCATACATAAAAGCTACTGCATATATGAACGATGAATTTTTTTTATATAAGTATCATTTGATGAAAAATTTAAATTTATATATATAATGAATATGTATCAAATATGTATCATGATTAATATATGGAGAATATGGATGTAGGATAAAATTACATACACCATAACTACCGTACATGAATTCTAATGAAAAATCTAAAAGTTAACGATTAAAAACAATAATTTATTAATGAATTAAAAATAAATTGGATTTTAAATTGTATAATATTATCATATATGTTATTCTAAGTATTTAAATTATTCTATATAGAATAATAATAAATTTATTTTTTTTATATGAATTTAGAGTGATTTTGAAGTCTGTAAAGCTTGAGGTAAGATATTTATGTTACCATCTCATTATTTATTGGGATTTGTTGTGTTTATGTTTTAGATAATAATTTGTTTACCTAAATCTCAAGTATAATAAGAATTTTATTATCTCCATAATATTTCTAGTGGTTATTTATATTCATTTCATTTTACTCTCTTTAAGCACCCACATGTTAGAAAAAATATGTTTTCAAGTAATCTCTATATCATTTTTTGCTCAAAAATAATTTTCCCACCATATCAATGTTTTCTAAAATTTTTCTCAGCAATATAACTAATAATATTGTTTTATTATTTAAAGTATTTTTACACATGTTTTTTTAAATAGGTTTAATGGGAATATTCTTCTCATTTTCAAAATGATCTACATTTTATAATTTTTATTAAAAATTTAAAAGGAAATATGTTTTAACATACATTGTATGAATGGAATTTCAACCTTCATCACCAATTAATTATTTGAATATTAAATTACATGTTACTAAAGATATTTTCAAATAAAATATGTTGATTTTTCATTTTTAAATTATTTTTATTTTAAATATTAATTTTCTAATTGAAATGTTTATTTTCCTCGAGAAATGATCCAGTGATATTTGAAATGAAATTGTCATCTTTTATAAAATAAATTGATGTTACATAGTGTTTTCTAGAGAAATAATATAATGAGAAATATAGATTCCTTATTTGTATGCATTTTCATGATAGTTCTTTTAAATAAAATTTTTCCAAGCCATTTTCATGCCCATTAGTTAATTATGTTATGATTAAAATATTAAAAAATCAATTACTTTTCCACAGGTTTTTCTATGATGAAATGATTAATATTGCATTATTTTTTTTTATTTACATGGGTTGGGCCAGAATTACTATTTTCTGAACTTTCATTTTAAATATGACTTATTTTTTGTGTGAAATAGGATGGTCTATAAATATATATATCTCTATTTCATAGTGTATTATGGATATTTATTGAAATAATAAGGACTGGAATATGGTTTCAAAAATTTCCAGTATGTGAATCCCTCCACTATGATATTCTTGAGTATGAACCATGAATAAAGATATGATGGAACTTTGAGTGAATAAAATCCACTATGATAGTGTTGGTAGTGATCCTTGAATAAGAAACTGATTTTTCCTATATTTTTTTATTCCATAATCTTATGTCTAATGAAAATGTTATTCTCTCATGAATCATTTTCATTGATTACATTATGATTCACATCCAATGAAATAAAATGTGTTATTACATGCCTCCCGATTGTGATCTATGATATATTGGGTATTGTTTTCAAATGATATAATCATGTTATCATAATGTTATTCTCTTTTTAGTTTTATGTTATAATTGATATCTCCCTTGTTTACCCATATTGATTTTTTGAATCAGCCAATTCTTTTAATTCCCCTACACATGTTATAATGAAATGTTTTAAGTATGATATTTATAAAAAGTGTGGTTATGATGAAGATCTTATTGGTAAATAATAAATATGATTTAGGATAATGTTATTTATGTATCCATGTTTTGAAATATAGAAATTATCTATGATTTTGGAATGGATTGTAAGACTCGAGTCTTTTATGATAAATATTTTGTATTTATGTTATATAAATCATCAAAGGAATCTTTCGCTACACGCAAACGCGACATTCCTCGATAGCGTGTGGGGTACGCAATACTGAGTTCCACTAAACAACGATAAATTGTTATAATATTATAAATTGACCGTTATGAATAGTATTAATTGAATTTTAAATTTTACAACATTATTATACATCTTACACATTTTCTAGAACATGGTAGGAGAACAAAATAATTTTTATGGGTAAAATAAGTATTTATCAAAAAATGCAGTTTTGCCGCCTTTTGATGGAACACCCACATTAAATCTAGTTTTTAACACATTTATAAGTTTAATTTGACAAAATAAAATTCTTCTTTTGAATCAGTATATAAAAATTTACTTTTGATAATTTTGTGATATTTTTCTGATAACTTTCATATTTTGATGAATAGTAAAAATACTCTAATTTTTAATTAAAAACAACTTTTTTCATTGAGATAATTTATATAGTTAAATTATAATATTTAATGGTTTTAAAGTATTGATATAATATATTTATATCATTTAATATAATGTATGTCATTAGCATTAATTTCACATTGAATTCACAGGAAAAAACATTACAATCTTCGGCAATGTTTTAACTTCTAAAACCCGTTAGCTTAACAACGAGATTTATTTTAAATTAATTAATGCAACTTATATGTTTTGAATTTTGAAAAATGGATTCCATATTAATAATAAGTGGGTCCAAATTATGTTAATAGGCTACTTTTTATTTTTTGGGCATTATGAATAGTAACCACGATAAATTTTATTTACCATAGTTAAAGGTAAATCAGGTAAATAAGGGTAAATATAAGATTATAAAATTACCCTAACACCTGTAAAAATTCTATTGGATGATTAAAAGTTCAATAATATCACCTATGTGTCGGATTATATTCATTTAATAGACATTTTTCCATGAAAATAATTTAATTATTATTAAAACCAAAAAATGTGACAACATGTAACTTTCTTAAATCTTATAAGTATAAAAATTTTAATTTGGTGATAAACTTAATGAAACATATAAAATGAATATTATACATAAGGATAATAAAATTATGTACATCATAGGAATTTATTTAGAATTTTTAGGGATTAAATATTTATCATTAATTATGACACAATAGTGATGTTGAAATTATTTTATTAATTAAAGTATCAAATAAATGGTTTTAAAAATACTAAAATAATTATTATATGCACTATTTAATGTTCTCCACTAATTTTATAGATACATATGACATTTTATTAATCTATGAAAGGTTTTAGTTCGAACATATCCTCTCTATATATTTTATTTAAATTCAAATAAATGAATAGTGTCAAAATTGACACTATTGATATTTTATAAAAATAACATATTATAAATTTTTTTAAAAATCACAAAAATATTTAAAAATTATAAATTAAATTTTATATGGTCTAGAATGTCATAAAGTTTCAAATTATGGAAAATTTTCAACACATATGTAATTATTAATAACTATTTAAAATTTATTATATTATTACTACAAATAAAATTAAATTGATAAATAAGGATAAATCAAGTTGATAATGTTTAAAATAAATTACTATCTTGTATAAATTTTATTTTTTGATTATATTACTACCCTATATCATCTAATATTCAGATATGGGTCATTTTTGGAGGTTTTTAAGTGGGGTTAGATTTATTATAAATTAATATTTTTTAGTTTTTCCAAAGGTGCCCCTCTCCTCCCTTATAAAAGGGCACCCCTCCCTCTCTTCCTCACAACACATTGAGCCTTAAAGATTGTCCAACCCCTGAAAAATTCTCTTCTCCATTTCCCTAAAAACATCCTAGAGGTTCTGGTCTTCCCCAAAGACCAATTTTATTGCCCTAAAAGGAGATCTCAAAGAGGCGCTTTAAAGAAGAGGTAATGTCCGTTACTGATTCTTTCAACTTTATTTCTTCTTCCAATTCTTCTTCTTAGGTTGTTTCATTATGAAGTAATAACAAAAATAACACTCATATACTGATATGTTATTATAAGTATGAAACAACCCTATTTCACAATCTATCAATCCTACGGAAAACGAAATCACCGCGCGTGCGTACGTACGGAATACCGTCTCCACACCGTGGTGAAATCTATTTTCCACCACCAACTTACTTGGATGGGTATAATGGTGTAAATAATTACTATATATAATTATTATAAATTGATATTGATTATTAAATAGTATACATACACTCCAACACAATTCCACGATCATGGGAACGATATCATCGCTCGTGCGTACGTACGGAATACTGTCTCCATGATGTGATGTGATTCGTTCTACATGATCTTCAATTCATAATGATTATATAAATTAATTGAATGAATAAATATGATATATATTACATTAATAAAATTCTGAAAATGATGTATCTATAACCTAAAGAGAAGAATAATAATTTATTCGAAAAAACACGCATAAGAACAAAAAGTTATAAACACCCGAATAACAAGTAGCAATGAAATATTACTACTAAGAAGTTAATAATATGACCATATATGATATCATAACAATAATTATGATTCTGGAATAAGTAAATAACATTATTTAAATCATTTTACAGGAGTTTCAGACACTTATGAGGCAAACCGGACCTAAGGTAAGGGAAAATCTCGCAATCTCAATTTTTATCCGAGATTGTTTATACATCAGAATTTACTGGGGAATATTTATCATCCACATCCATGTTTCCTCAATATGTATTATTTATATCCTTCCACAATAGTTTATATCCAATTTTACCCTTCTTTGAGTTTTTAGTAAATGATATGAAAGGAATCTTTTGTCGTTTTTCGTACGAGGTACTTTTTGACTTTTCTGAAAAAAGTACGAGAAGAATGTTTAGTTTAACATATACGACATGAATGGATTTTGAAAACATTATTTTCAAGAATCTTACTTTACAAATTTTCAAGTTTATTTTTAATCATCTTATTTTATTTTAAAATTGTATGACATGTTAAGAAAGGAAAAAAAAATTTTGAAGTAAAAAGGATATTTTCCTCAATAATGGAGTTCAGGTGTTTTATCAAAATTATTTTCCATATAAGATAATATAGGGTTCTGTTTCTATCCCTATTATTAAATTGATTTTATTATGTTGTTATGGAAATATTTTTATGAACTCATTTATCTTATATGAATTGATTTATGATGTCATGATGTTTAAGATTCCCGTTTTTATTACATGGGTTATGCTATGATGTATGGTTTATGATTTTGTGAAACACATAAGAATGGTATCAGTATGAGATGGGTGGGACCTACATCTCCCGCCAATGCATTGGGTAAAGACTCAATATCTCATGAGATAGACATGGCTGGAACGATAGGTTAAACCGGTTCAGTGAAACAGGACTGAAACGAGGAGTGAACTCGGTTCAGAAATGGACTTTGTCCACTAAGATAGTCTGGGCAATGATTCTTGACTAACAAGAAATGATTCTCTATGATTATGTGTGTATGACAGAAAGATTCATGTTTAATGTTATGATTATTGGGATTACATTTCACTACTATGATTTATCCCATGTTATGAAATTATGCTCTCTTTTGCAGGTTAAGATTTCGAAAATGTTTTGTTCTTATGAATACGATGTGATTGAAATTTCTTTTGTTTATCCTTACTGAGAATTTGAGATCACCCTTTTTTATGATTTCTTTCCCTAGGTCAGGAAGAAGCTTATTCAGTAAGATATGCCAAAAGGGACTATAGATATGATGAAATAAATGGGAGATAGTGTAGACACTTTATGAACCAGTTGTTTATGTTTCCCAGTTTCTAAAGACACTATACCTATACCGTCCTTTCCTGGTTTTGCTATATGTTGTAATAAGTGTGCTTCCATTTTGAATTAATAACAATGCATGTAATGTATGGGTCGTTATAGTTGGTATCAGAGGAAAGGTATAGTCAACCTTTGGAAACTAGGATGTGAAATCCTTAGTAAGAACCCTAAGGATAAGTCTATGCATAGAACACAATCTTAGTGTTTTAGAAATGGCAATGAATAACCTAGGATAAGACATTAAGTGTGAAATTTTATTCTTGATTATGTGGTTTTCCTATTATAATTAGTGTTTCTCACACTATTCTTCTTGGTTTTAGTCAATGGATGGAACCCGAAGGAACCGTGTTAATGCGGAATGCGACGGGCAATGCAATGATTGTTCCCCTAAGCAACCAAACGTTATGGGAGCTGGAATGAAAAATCTTGTATCCATGCTCACACAACTTTCTCAAGCTATGAATCATGCATGACATCCAAAAGAGAAAAGGAAGGAGAAAAATTATGTTGAATCCTTCATGAGGTAGCGTCCACCATCATTCAGCGGGTCTACCGATCCATTAGTTGCTGAAAAATGGATTAGGACTACTGAAAAGATATTTTCAGTTCTTCAATGTTCTGAACATGATAAAGTCATCCTAGAAGTGTATCGTTTGGAAGGAGATACTGATCAATGGTGGAATATTATTAAGAATATGAGGCAAAGGGATGAAATTGAGTCCATGAAATGGGACGAGTTCAAGAACTTATGTTTCAATAAGTACTTCCCTCATATTCTCCGAACAAAGATGGAGAAAGGGTTTCTTGAACTGAAGAAAAAGGATGATGAATCTATTGGTACCTATGAATCAAATTTTACAAGACTTTCAAGGTACACTTCTTGTATTATTATCCAACCTGAGAGTAAGATCGATCGATTCTTTAGTGGTTTAAAACTAAGTCTTCAAAGGGCGTTAGCCATAAGGGACTTCAATAGCTATGGGGAAATCATTCGATGTGCTCTCAAAGTCGAGATGGAGATTGGAGTAACCCATTAGTAATATGGGTTTGATAAGAAGAGGAAAATGGAATTCAAAGGAAAATCTAAAGAGAACACTGAAAAGAAGATGAGCTTTCCCTTATGATCAAAGTGTGGAAAGAAACATGGAGGGAGATGTCTTAAAGGGACAAGTAAATGGTTCAAATGTGGAAAGGAAGGTCATCGGGCATTTGAATGCCACAATGATGGGAATAAGATGTCTAAGGATGCAAAAAAAGGAAGGGATACAAAGAATGAACCTAATAAACTTCAATTTTTCAAGTTCAAGGAGATGGGTAATTATGCCAATCAAGGCCCAAATCCAAGGGTTGATGATGATGGTCGACGTCAACAAACTCTTAAGGCTAAAGACAAAGTAAAGTCATGTGCAATTTCTATCAGTGATGTGGAGTACGATAACTATGTGGTGAAAGGTACACTTACCATCCACTCTAAAGTAGCAAATGTTTTATTTGATTATGGATCCACCCACTCCGTTATTTATGAAGAATTTTCTAAGGATATCACCGTATTACCTCAACAATTAGATGTTGAGTTAGCTGTGACAACCCCTAATGGAACAACAGTTGCATCAAAAGTTTATAATTCTTCTCTGATTAAAGTTTGTGGGAAAGTGCTTCCTGCAAATCTCGTGATCCTTCCTATAGTGTAATTTGATGTGATTCCTGGCATGGATTGGCTTTATTTATATGGATCTCATATCAATTTCCAAAGAAGGGAAGTCACATTTCATATTCTAGATCAATCTATGATCTTCTATCGATGCAAGGATGAACATAACATTCCAGTGGAAATTTCTTCCATCTTATGGGTCTTGATTCCACTAAATGAAGGTTATTTATCTCAAATGGTTGGTGAGATACTCACGATTAAGCATATGCCCATTGTACGGGAGTTTGACGATGTCTTTCCATATGAATTGCTAGGTCTTCCACCAAATCGTGAAGTTGAGTTTTCAATAGAAATCGTACCGGGTGCTTTGCCTATTTCAAATACACCTTATAGAATGGACCCAATTGAGTTGCAGGAGTTGAAGAAGCAACTCCAAGAGAATCTTGATAAGGGATTCATATGCCCTAGTGCGTCACCTTGGGGAGCACCTGTTCTATTTGTTAAGAAGAAAGATGGATCAATGAGACTCTGCATTGATTATCGAGAACTTAACAAGATACCTATCAAGAAAAAATATCTTCTCCCACGCATTGATTACTTATTTGACCAACTACAAGGAGATCAATACTTTTCCAAGATTGATCTTAGTTTAAGGCATCATCAATTAAGGGTCAAAAGGGAGGATATATCAAAGAAGACTTTCCGTACAAGGTATGGACACTATGAATTTATAGTGATTCCATTTGGTCTTACTAATGCCCCTGCTATCTTCATGGATCTGATGAATAGAGTCTTTAGAGACTACCTTGATCAGTTTGTGGTAGTCTTTATAGATGATATTCTTGTATATTCAAAGAGAAAGGAAGAACATGAATATCACTTGAGAATTATAATAAAGACCCTGATAAAAGAGAATCTTTATGCCAAATTTACCAAGTGTAAATTTTGGCTTCATAGAGTTTCATTTTTGGGTCACATAATCTCAAAAGAGGGGATATCTGTGGATCCAGCAAAAACAGAGGTTATCGAAAGATGGTCGAGAACAACAACAGTAACTGAGATCTAATGTTTTCTTGGTTTGGGTGGATATTATCGATGTTTTGTGAAATATTCATCACTATTATCTAATCCACTCACCAAGCTGACTCGGAAAGGAGTTATGTTTGTATGGATGGAGGAATGTGAAGAGAATTTCAAGGAGTTGAAAAGAAGCTTATCCAGTGCACCTGTGATCAAACTGCCTTGTAGTGGAGAATGGTTTGTGATCTACAGTGATGCATCCAAGAAGGGATTGGGGTGTGTTCTTATGAAAAATGATATGGTGATAGCATATGCCTCACCAAATTTGAAAATCCATGAGCAAAATTACCCAACTCATGATTTGGAGTTACTTGCGGTAATCTTTGCATTAATGATTTGGAGGCATTACCTTTATGGTGAAAGGTGTGACATTTATATTGATCATAAAAGTTTAAAGTATATCTTCACACAAAAGGAGATGATTATGCGCCAAAGAAGATGGTGGGAGCTGATTAAGGATTACGACTGCTCAATTCATTACCACCCTTGGAAAGCAAACACGGTGGCCGATGCATTAAGTCGACAAGACCATGCCAGTTTATCCATGATGAGGATCACAAAAGATCCAATCTTTATGGATTTACAAAGGATGGATCTTGGAATTATAATGAAAGGGGGAAAATCGTATCTTTCTCAAATGAATGTTCAACCATCTATACATGTGAAGATTAAAGAGGCACATAAAGAAGATGTCGAGTTACAAAAGAAGGTGTGAAATGTTCCTGAATTCATCCTTGATTGTGATGGGATAATAAAGTTCAGGAATCGGGTTTGTGTTACTCCCATCCCTGAATTAAAGAAGTAGCTACAGGATGAGGCTCATAGTTCTTCATTCTCTATTCATCCTGGAAGCACGAAGATGTATAGGGACCTAAAAGAGTACTTCTGGTGGGATGGCATGAAAAGAGATGTTGCTGAATATGTCTCTCGATGCTTGGTTTTTCAGCAAGTTAAAGCTGAGAGACAGAAGTCTAAGGGGATGTTACAACCATTACCCATACCCGAATGGAAATGGGAAAACATCACTATAGACTTTGTCACAGGACTTCCTAAAACATCCATAGGAAATAATGTTATCTGGGTCATAGTTGATCTTCTTACAAAGTCTACACACTTCATCGCTATTAGAGAGGATTTCTCTCTGGATCAACTTGCCAGGATATATGTAAAGGAAGTTGTAAAATTTCATGGAATACCACTTTCTATTATATCTGATCGGGATTAGAGGTTCACCTCAATGTTATGGAGAAGTCTTCAGCATACTCTGGATACAGAGTTCAGTTTCAACACTACTTATCATCCTCAGACAGTCGGTCAGTCTGAGAGAACAATTCAAACTCTAGAAGATATGTTGAGATCTTTCTCTATGGATTTCAAAGGTGGTTGGGATCAAAACCTACCTTTGGTGGAATTTTCTTATAATAGTAGCTTTCACTACAGTATTCAGATGGCTCCTTATGAAACTCTCTATGGAAAAAAATGCAGGACTCCAACTTGCTGGGATGAAGTTGGGGAAAGAAAGCTATTAGGACCTGATCTTGTTGATGAGATGGTAGAAAAGGTCTGATCTATTCAACAACACAGAAGAGAAGCTCAAAGTCGATAGAAAAGTTATGCTGACAACCGAAGAAAATACCTAGAGTTTGAAGTGGGTGATAAAGTGTTCTTACGAATATCTCCCTAGAAGAGAGTCATGAGATTTGGAAAGAAGGGGAAGTTGAACCCTAGATATATCGGTCCGTTCGATATACAAGATCGTGTTGGAAAGGTAGCTTACCGATTGGCGCTTCCACCAAATCTCTCCAAAGTTCACGATGTGTTCCATGTATCTCTCCTGAAAAGTACATACCTGATCCTTCACATGTACTTAGCTCAGAAGTTGTACCGCTGGAGCAAGATCTTTCTTATGAAGAACAACCAATAGAGAATCTGGATCATAGCGAAAAATTCCTACGAAACAAGACCACTCGCTTGGTGAATGTTTTATGGAGGAACCACCAATTAGATGAAGCCACATGGGAGTTTGGGGATATGATGAGGGAGAGGTATCCTAATCTATTTGTTACAAAGTGATGAATTTCGAGGGCAAAATTCATTTTAAGGGGGGTAGAATGTAACAACCAAGACATCTATGAGAAATATTTTGTTTTTATGCTATATAAATCATCAATGAAATCTTTCGCTACACGAAAACGCGACCTTCCTCGATAATGTGTGTGGTACGCAATAACGAGTTCCACTAAACAACAATAAATTGTTATAATATTATAAACTAACGGTTATGAATAGTATTAACTGAATTTTAAATTTTACAACATTATTATCCTTCTTACACATTTTCAAGAACATGGTAGGAGAACAAAATAATTTTTTTGGCTAAAATAAGTATTTATAAAAAAATGCTGTTTTGCCACCTTTTGATGGCGCACCCACATTAAATCTAGTTTTTAACACGTTTATAAGTTCAATTTGACAAAATAAAATTCTTTTTTTGAATCAGGATATAAAAATTTACTTTGGATAAATTTTTTATATTTTTCTGATAACATTCATATTTTGATGAATAGTAAAAATACGCTAATTTTTAATTAAAAACAACTTTTTTCATTGAGATAATTTATATGGTTAAATTATAATATTGAATGGTCTTAAAGTATAGATAGAATATATTTTTACCATTTAATATAATTTATGTCATTTGAATTAATTTCACATAGAATTCATAGGTAAAAACATTTCAATATTTGGCAATGTTTTAACTTCTAAAACCCGTTTTCTTAACAATAGGATTTATTTTAATTTAATTACTGCAACATATATGTTTTTAATTTAGAAAAATGTATTCCATATTCAGAATCAGTGGGTCCAAATTATGTTAATATGCAACTTTTTATTTTTTGGGCATTATGAATAGTAACCACAGTAAATATTATTTACCCTAGTTAAAGGTAAATCGGGTAATTAAGGGTAAATATAAGATTATAAAATTACCCTAACACCTGCCAAAATCCTATTGGATGACTAAAAGTCTATCAATATCACCTAAGTGTCGGATTAGATTCATTTAATAGACTTTTTCCCATGAAAATAATTTAATTATTATTAAAACCAAAGAATGTGACAACATGTCACTTTCTTAAATATTATAAGTATAATAATTTTCATTTGGTGATAAACATAATGAAACTCCGAACATGAATAGTCTCCAGAAATCTAATAAAATTATATACATCATAGGAATTTATTTAGAATTTTTAGGGATTAAATAATTATCATTAATTATGACACAATAGTGATGTTGAAATTATTTTATTAATTAATGTATCAAATAAATGGTTTAAAAAATATTAAATTAATTATTATATGCACTATTTAATGTTCTCCACTAATTTTCTAGATAAATATGAAATTTTATTATTCTATTAAAGGTTTTAGTTCTAACATATCCTCTGTATATATTTTATTTAAATTCAAATAAATGGATAGTGTCAAAATTGACACTATTGTTTTTTTATAAAAATAACATATTATAAAATAGTTTAAAATTAACAACAAAATTTAAAAATTATAAATTAAATTTTATATGGTAGAAAATTTCATAAAGTGTCAAATTATGTAAAATTCACAAAACATATGTAATTATTAATAATAATTTAAAATTTAGAATATTATTACCACAAATAAAATTAAATTGATAAATAAGGATAAATAAAGTTGATAATGTTTAAAATAAAATCCTAACATGTCTAAATTTTAGTTTTTGATGATATTACAACCCTATCTCATCTAATATTCAGATATGAGTCATTTTTGGAGGTTTTTAAGTGGGGTTAGATTTATTATAAATTAATATTTTTTAGTTTTCCCAAAGGTGCCCCTCTCCTCCCTTATAAATAGGCACCCATCCCTCTTTTCCTCACACCACATTGAGCCTTCACGCTCAACCAACCCATGCAAAATTATATTCTCCACTTCCCTATAAACATCCTAGAGGTTCTGGTCTTCCTCAAAGACCAATTTTAGTGCCATAAAAGGAGATCTCAAAGAGGCTCTTCAAAGAAGAGGTAATGTCTATTACTGATTCTTTAAACGTTATTTCTTCTTCCATTTATTCTTCTTAGGTTGTTTCATTATGAGGTAATAACATAAGTATCACTAATATACTGATATGTTATTATAAGTATCAAAAACCCCTATTTCACCATCTATCAATCCTACGGAAAATGAAATCACCGCGCGTGCGTACGTACAGAATACCGTCTCCACGCCGTGGTGAAATATATTTTCCACCACCACCTTACTTGGATGGGTATAATGGTGTAAATGATTATTATATATGATTATTATAAAGTTATATTTATTCTGAAATAGTATATATACACTCAAATACAATTCCACGATCATGGGAATGATATCATCGCTCGTGCCTACGTACGGAATATCGTCTCCACAATGTGATGTGATTCGTTCTAAATGATCTTAATTGAATAATGATTATATAAATGAATTGAATGAATAAATATGATATATAATACATTAATACCATTCTGGAAATGATGTATGTATATCCTAAAGTGAATAATAAGAATTTATTCGGCAAAACACGCATAAGAAAAAAATGTTATAAACACACGAATATCAAGTAGCAATGAAATATTACTACTAAGAAGCTATGAATATGACCATATATGATATAATAACAATAACTATGATTCTGGAATAAGACAATAACATCATTTAAATCATTATACAGGAGTTTCGGACACTTATGAGGCAAATCAGACCTAAGGTAAGGGAAAATCTCACAATCTCAATTTTTATCCGAGATTGTTTATACTTCAGAATTTACTGGTGAATATTTATCATCCACATCCATGTTTCTTCAATATGTATTATTTATATCCTTACAAAAATATTTTTTATCCAATTTTACCATTCGAGGAGTTTTTAATAAATGATATGAAAGGAATTTTTTGTCATTTTTCGTACTAGGTAGTTTTTGACATTTCCGACAAAAGTACGAGAAGAATGTTTTTTTTAACTTATACGACATGAATGGATTTTGAAAAAATTATTTCCAAGAATCTTCCTTTACAAGTTTTCAAGTTTATTTTTAATAAACTAATTTTATTTTAAAATTTTATGACATGTTAATAAAGGAAAAATGTTTTTTTGAAGTAAAAAGGATATTTTCCTCAAGAATGGAGTTCAAGTGTTTTGTCAAAATTAATTTACATCTACGATAATATAGGGATTTGTTTCTATGCCTATTATTACATTGATTTGATTATGTTTTTATGGAAATATTTTAATGACTTCCTTTATCTTATATGAAATGTTTTATGATGTCATGATGTTTAAGATCCCCATTTTTATTACATGGGTTATGATATGATGTATGGTTTATGATTTTGTGGAACACATAAGAATAGTATCATTATGAGATGGGTGGGACCTATATCTCCCTCCAATGCATTGGTTAAAGATTTTATATCTCATGAGATAGACATTGCTAGAATGGCAGGTTAAACTGGTTCAGTGAAATAAGACTGAAACGAGGAGTGAACTCGGTACAGAAATGTACCTTGTCCACTAAGATAGTCTTGGCAACGAGTCTTGACTAAAAGAAATGATTCTCTATGATTATGTGTGTATGCCACAAAGATTCATGTTTTATGTTATGATTATTGCGATTACATTTCACTACTATGATTTATCCCATGTTATGAAATTATTCTCTCTTTTACAGGTTATGATTTCCAAAATGTTATGTTCTTATGAATATGATGTGATTGATATTTCTTTTGTTTACCCTTACTGAGCATTTGAGCTCACCCTTTTGTATGTTTTATTTCCCCAGGTCAGGAAGAAACTTATTAAGTAAGATATGACAAAAGGGACTATAGATATGATTAAATAAATGGGAGACAGTGTAGACGCTTTATAAACCAGTTGTTTATGTTTCCCAGTTTCTAATGACAATATACATATACAGTCCATTCCTGGTTTTGTTATATGTTGTAATAAGTGTGCTTTAATTTTTAAGTAAAAACAATGTATGTAAGGTATGGGTCGTTATATGGATAATAAGATAATATTATGAATATTTACGTAATAAAAAAATATATTTATATTTTAAGAATTTGATATATTTAAACTAATGAAACAAATATTTGATGATTTTTTTGGGTTTATTAAAAATAAACTCACTCAATAAAATAAATGGAAGGGATTTTATATAATGTAAACCCTATATTTTTGTTTTAGCCTCTCATTAACCCTTTTAAACATTATGGTGGTTGAATGACACTAACATAATAAATAATTTTTATGGCCAAAAATGAAATATAAATTTTTATAAAAAAATTAATATTTCAATTATTAATATGAAATATATTTTAAGAGTATAAATTTAATATGGGGTAATAATTAATTTTAATATAATTTATCAAAATTCAATGAAAAATAGTTTTTTTTCAAAAATTATCATTAATCCATAAAAAATAATTTAAACTGAAATACTATATTAAATTTATCCACAAGTAATTTATTGGTTACATACTAATTAAATTAAAAGTTTTTATACATTAAAATAAATCAAAACCCAAATATTACCATTAAATAACATAATAGATGAAAATATTCAATATAGTTATATTATAAGTATAATAAATTAATAATAATTAAAAATATAAAATATATTTGTATAGATTGAATATAATATTTTAAAGGTGTTATTTTAATATTTAATCACATATATGGAATACATAACACATTTTATAAACATTTATTTCATTCAAATATCATGATGGATTCAATAAACTTACAATATTGGAAAAAAACATTCAACATTCATCCTCAAATAAACCATTTCACAAAAATAAAAAAAATTATGCAAAGAAAAATTCACATAATAAAATAGAAAATATATATTATTTCATGAAATTTAAATTATTGAATTTTGAAATATTTTTATAAAAAATATATTAAAAACAAATTTTGTAGGATATTTATTTTCTGGTTACATGGAATAATTTTTTGACTAGATTTTTCTTTAATTTAGTACATATAAAAATATCATGATGTTATAGTGGAATTTATAACATGTTTAAAATGTAGTTGGTGATGTTTTTTGGTGGTTTTTAACTTTATGTTTCATAGGTTATCTAAGGGAAATTAATGAAACCTAAAACCAAACTATAAAATGAAATTTTACACTCATTAATCTCAAAAATAATACCTCAATTATTTTTGGTTCTCCTCTTCTTTATATATATTTAAATATCTTAAATTTGAGAAATAAATGTGGTAAAATAAATATGGCTTACTTAGTTCAATTCCATGTTAATTGTGTTTTCAAATAATCATCATAATTCTCTAAAATACATGATGCTATAAATCAAATATGGATAATCTATTTACATGCG
Source organism: Viscum album (assembly GCA_963277665.1). Taxonomy (NCBI): domain Eukaryota; kingdom Viridiplantae; phylum Streptophyta; class Magnoliopsida; order Santalales; family Viscaceae; genus Viscum; species Viscum album. Next base: position 1,217,011,915 of record OY728157.1, read on the forward strand.
TATGGATTTGGACATGTGGACGATCTAGAGGGATCTCAAATTGAATTTTTCAATGTTGTTCAATCACAATAATGATAAACAAACCCTGAAATTGAACACACGAGTATAAAATTGTCTTATTAATTCTTCATGATTATTTATTTAATATAATATCCATATTTTTATAATATGGTGTTACACTGGTGGATATAACATCATGATGTTTAATTAGTGTAATTTGTTTTACCTACCTATTCACTTCTTCCCTGATATTGTTACAAAAAATTGAAATCAAAGTGATTATGTGATTTCCAAATATGGAGATAAATTATATTTGTGAAATTTATTATATTTGGAATTGTTACTATAGATACCAAAAATTTATAAATATAAATATTACATATCATTATATGAATATTCATTGTATATCATTATGATCAATGCCATATCCAAAAAGTTTTACTGAATTTGGATTATTGGATACATAAATAAATGTGACATAACATATCCACATCATCCCCCAACTAATTCCTAATAAAATATATTCATTTTGGACATATCATTCAAAAACAATTAATTCATACATAGGTAAAACATAACATAATAAATTGTGATCATAGATAATGTGTAAGGGTAAAGAATGATTTTATCAGTTAATCATCCTAAGTAATCACACCACAATAATATGTGTATGAGAACATGAGCTTAATTTTTTAAATTCATTCCCTAAAATTCATATAACCATTACTAATTGAGTAAATAATGTCTGTTTGTAAGACACAAATCTTAATGGAATTAACGAACATGAGTTTTGAGAGAATAATATTATAATAATATCATGTCATAAAATAGATGAATAATGTGTGGAATAATAATAATAATTGAAATATTCTACCATGGAATCATACCAATATATTCATCACATGGTAGGTTTCAGTTACCCACTAATGTACAAGCTTTTCATTTTGGATAACCACATACATAACATCATTTAGGATTGGGATATCCTCTCATGTAACCAGTTTTTTTAATTGGATTACCAATAATGATACATTTGAGCAATGAAAATAATGTTATTTAACCAATTAATTGAAGGGATATAACAAACCAAACCATCCAATCACAAAATCATTATCCATTAATTTATATGACATAATATAATGGAAATATTGTTCATTTAATCAGAGCATAACCCATGAAAAAATGTTCTTCATTAATATTTCATCATAATGATAATATATCATCACAATAAAAAATAGAGAAGGTATCATTGGATCATATCTCTATTAAAACATTAAAAACAAAAAATCATGTTGATATAGGTGAAATACCATAAAAATATCAATATATAATTTACTAATTAAAAAATGTTTTCATTTTGAAATAAATATATATAATATAGAAATTTCAAAACTTTTAAGGAATAAAATTAATTTAAAAATATATATGGACAATTTTAAAGTAAGATTCATAATAAAAATTAGTCATGCCATTGGAAAATTAATTTCATGTGGTTCATATTAAACAAAATATTCTAATCACATCATTACCTTTCCTCTTTTGTAGCATGATAACTAGTTTCCATTAAAACCTTTTTATAAAAATTAGATAATATGTAATAAGTGAAATTAATCAGTAAATATAAAATAATAAAAATATTTTTGAAATCATGTTATAGAAAAAATTTAAATGGAATAAAATTTTCCATCAAAATAGATTATTAGAGTTCTTTTCCAGTAAAAAGTTTAAATATTTATTTTTATTACATAGAGGGAGGAATATTAATGGAAAAAATTTAATTATGTGTAATAACTATAATATATGAAAATAAAATTCATTCATTGGATATAAATTATATAATTTAATCATTGGAAATTTAATAATAAATAATCTCTAAAAATGTTGTTATTTGAACATAAATCATTAATGCTTTTGTATCTTCTTAGTCATAATTCAAAATAAATATATTTATTAAAATAAAACATTAAATATCATGAAGATAAGTTAATTATGATAAAAAAATTTAAAGGGGATAATATATATATCATAGAATATGAGAGATTTATAAAATTGCATATATCCCAAAGATGATAATTAATGATGATATAACCTTACAAATTTTGTTTATCTCAAATAAAAACCCCTTATGTTAAATATTTTTATTTGTAACTCTAAATATCTACAATTAAAAAGGTTACTTGAAACAACATGTAAAAAGGGAATTGTATATATTTCATTAATGTAAATTAGGTCATAAAATATTATTTTTCTCATTGAATCAATATGGAGATGAATAGACCTTACCGTATGTCCGATAGGATTCGTAACCACTCAATCATACTATTAATTGATAGACCACCATTATATTAAACTTTTAACCATAATTTTTTTAGGATAATACGAATGGTTATAGGATGAAAAGAAATAATCTATTATGGTTTCTTATTATATATTTTCTAAGCTAGAGGGCACAAATTATGTGAATCAGGGATGAGAAGAGGGTATATATTATGTGATGGGAGGGACCCACATTGTATTATATAATATTTATCAATAATATAATGTCAATATTAAGAGAAAGTGGGAAATTATGGTTATTATTCAAATATATATATAAGATCATTTTTAAATATCTAAAAATAAAAAAATAGACAATGTTATGTGACATTCCTAACCTTTTCTCGTCATTTAAACCACCCTGTAAACTGATATTAACCCTAAACATGGAATCAAAATTTTATTATTTTTACTATTCATTATGAACAAATATTATTTTTCCCCTATTAAATTATATTTATTATTCTTATAATGAATATGTAATCCATTTTTGTAGCATAAATTTCTATAACTGGAAGCATTTCTCATTAAATAAGTACACAAAATTCAATGCAAATCCAACTGTAATAAAAATACATTTTAAGCATAAAACAAAATTTTCTTCCTTTATATGACATAAAATATAATAAATTGAAATTTAAAATATTTTATTTAATATTTATAATTTATTTTTAATCATAAATATTAATAAATAGAGAATGATTTTTTAAATAGTTAAAAGACATTATGCACATAAAAATAGTATTAAAAATATGATTTTTAAGAAAAAAAAATGATCTTACATGTAAATAAAGTATAATACTAATAATAATGTAAAGAAAAGTATTATTTTTAATTATAGTGGAATTATGTTATTTTTGAAAAAAAAATTTAAATTAATTAATATAATTAATAGAAAATAAAGTTTTTAGAAAAAAAGTGTATTATTTACTTTTTAAAGAAAAGAATATTTATTGAATTTTATTTAAATCACCCTAATATAATTTTAACATATTAACTTCAAAGAATATATTAATTAAATAACCTAATATTTGTTAAATTTTTATAAATTAATTATAATTTATTGATTAAAATGAAATAAATATAATTTATCATGAAAACATATACTTAATGTGTTAAATGAATTTAATGAAAATAAGATTCTGATTAAGTATAAATTGATAAATAAATTTTAATTAACTAAAATAGTTTTACATATTTTCATAATTCTATTATTGGAATTTATACAATCAAAAATAATTTCTATGTTACAAAGGAATAATATATCACATTTTAATTAGACTATGTATTTCATGTAAATAAATTTATTTAATATTTTATGTTAATTTCAAAATAAATACATACAATATACTCTAGTGTTAGATTCTACCCCACATAAATTAAATTTACCATCAAAATTCCTTCACTATGAAATAAACAATTGGGGATATCTCTACTTCATCAAATCCTCCAGTAATCATGTTGTTGTCCTGATTTTTTATTCCTCTAAATAGCATTATCCATTTCAGTTGTCTTATTTCATATAATATCCTGTCTTAGGTATAATATTTCCACTAGTTTTCCATCATAATAATTTACATCCTTTATTGGTAGAACCTCTAAGTTCTGTTTATCTAAAGGATCTGGTTTTGAATCTTTAAAAAGTGATAGATGGAACACATCATGAATTAGAGAGAGGTTTAATGGAAATTTCATGTGATAAGTTGTAGTCCCTACTTAATCAATAATTTCATGGGGTCCAATAAAATTAGGGATTATCATTACCTTATTTAAAAATCTCAAAACTGCATTCTGTATTGATATTCATAGGAATAATTTCACAATAACTTTTAATTTGATGTCTCACATATGATTGTCATCATAACTATTCTGTCAAATTTGGGAGCTCTTACTGATCTATTGAATAGATGAGACATTTTATACCATTTCCTCAGTTAACGTAGATTTCAGTATATTTGGTTTTATAACTACATCCAATTATTTTAGAGCAATGCACTTCCTTCCATAGATGGATTATTAAGGATCAATTTCAATTCTTGAGTGGATGATTTATTACAAGATATTTAAACATGAGTAAGTATTGATACGAGAAAAATATAAAATCTAGAGAGTATGATTTCGATATATAATCCAAGGAATAAATTTTTATTTTATATTTATCTTCCATATGAAGATAATTGGGCATAGAGAAACACAACTTACTATCTAGATATTGCTAAATAATTTTCCTGATAACCGAGGTAAACCTTGTATCTCGATCATATATTATAGAATTTTGTAATCCATTAATTCGGAATAATCACTTAATGTATAACAGGTATTTTGATTAAGGATATAAATATTATATATTATTAAATGAATGAGGTTAATTTATAAGGTCTCAACTATAACACAAATAGAATTGGGGACATTAAATTTATTGGGGAGTTTGAATACAAAAAATGTGGTGATATTTTCCAATTTCCAATCATAATGGGTAATAGTTGAATGAACCCCTTGTGATTTTTTCACTCGTCTTCAACATTCTAATATTCAAATCATGAAGATATATAATCTAAAATTTCTATCATTATTATGGCTCACCAGGAATACTCTTTTAAATCAATCTTCATCATCATACTTATAAAAAAATAGATAATGATGATCTATGAGATTCATCTGATGGATTATCCAACATGTATAGTATTAATGGGAAATATATTAGGTTCCAAAGCCTTTTAATTTGATTATAATCAAGGTTTAACATATAAAAATTCATGTTCTTTTTCATCTCTATATCTTTATTTTTGGGAATATTCAATCTCTAATTGGATAGATTATTGAACACCAGATTTAGGAATATAATATTTCTCATCTACCAAAGTAAATTCATTTTATATCCATTTCAAATCTATATTTTTTGGATCCTCATCACAAATAAGAATGATTTTGGATATTTTTTTGAAATTAATCATTTAGATTGTTGACTTTAATGGGGTGGTAATGTATTAAGTATCTTAATAATTGATCAAATCCAACAATCCTATATGGTACATATTTTATTTTTTAATGAAGATATATAATTTTAATTTTTTTAATCATTATATATGTAACATATTTCTATGTAATGAAAATTTCTCCCTATAATTAATGTAAATATTATAGCTTCTTACTCCAATTTAGGGGTCGGGTATTTTTTTCAAACATCAAATAGGCTGATTAAAAATATCTACCTAATAAATTCTTCATAAGATATTATATTATACAATTCCCTTAATGATAAATATAAATAAAAACTGTATCCATTGTAGGATTGTTTTGGCTAATTTGAACTAGACAAACATCTCTTAGTTTCCTTGAAATTTTCTTATCATTATTTAGTCTAATTAAACTTGTCATCCTTGTGAGTTACCCTTTTGAGAATTTTTTAAATCAATGTTAAATAATTAAAAAAACAACAATAATACACAATCAATCTATGAAAAATATATATATCTGTCAAATTTATTTTTTTTGGAGATTGTTTAGTAACTTACATATTTAATGGATTCACTTATATTGTATCGCCAATATGTTTTGAGGAAATATGTACTTAATTTTAATTCTTCAATGGCTTGTATTGAATGAAACCATGTGTTCAAATGAAATATGAGTTTCCATTAGTATAAAATTACCACTATAACCCAGTGATTATGTTAGCGGGAATAAAGATAATTAAATTATAAAAATTGATGGTGAATTATTTGGCTTAAATATATTTATGTAAAATACATACCAAATATATATAATGAAAATATGTTCATTTTTTAGTAATAAATAAATTTAGTTAAAATTAGTAAATGAAAATAATAAAATATATATGTCATATATTTAATAAAATATTTTTTATATTTATCTAATATATATTTAAGTCATACGATATGTATAAAGTGTACTTTATAAAAAAAACTAAAATTTTTTATAAGAGTAGTGTTGCCTTCTTTTAATGGTGAACCCATTTGAAATTAAAATTTTGACACATTAAAAATTTTTATATGAAAACATAAAATTCTTCTTTTGAAGTAGGGTTTAAAAATTTACATATGATAAATTGTTTATATTTTTTTGATAAAATTAATGTTTTATGAATAATAAAAATATAATAAAATTTAATAAAAACCATGATTTTCTTCAAAATTATTTATATGGTAAATTATATTTTTTGAGTGATTTTAAAGAATAAAAATATATTAATTTTATCATTTATTTAATTTAGGTCATATGTTGTAATTTTAAATTAAATTCAGTTGTAAAAACAATTTAATCAATTTCTATTTTTTACATTCTAAAACCCATTTTCTAATTACAATAATGATATTAATTTTACCTTCTCTCCTAGGGTGTCATCATCAAAACGTTACCCAATAATTCATGTTGCTGTCAAATTGAGGAAACCGCTTGTGATGAACTCAACAGGAGAGAAGCGGCAGAGGGTCCATGCCTTGTTTGTTTGGCCTGTACCCTCTTCATTAATATGCCAGCAGAAGGAAGCATGGAAATCACTATAGATGAACATAAAATAACACTACCTGGATTATATGTCTGCTGAAGAAGATCGACGTAACCTCCTTTTTCATTGACATTGGTTAAGGATTTGGTGGCCCTCGTCACTGATTTCTAAAACTAGTCTCGTCCCCCAAGTGGTTCACTTCATGGTACGTTTCCAGAGCTTTGTCGTTTGGTGAATCCATTGAAAAACACCACCCCGAGCTCCAAATAAATATTAGTGGGGGTGGGTGAGTAACACACATGTAATTAATGATGTTTATTTAATTAAGGAACCATCTGATTTCAAACCGTGATGTTACATGAATAATTGGGAGTCAAGCCATTAAATGGCTTGATGTGTCATTAGTCCCCCCAATGCCACCCATATTCTAGAAAAAATATAAAATAACAATAAAATTGTTATTTTATTATTCTTTAAAATGTTCCAAAAACTAACTTCTCCTCCCAAAAATCATGTGATTGGAGTGAATCATTCCATAAGTGAATCCCAACGCTACAGATACAATGGTGCTCCCCAATATTTAATCCAAGCAACGTGTCAAAATATAGAAAATGGCGCCCATGTTTTTACTAAACATACCATGAAAACAGTTAAGAAAATTATTATCAGTCACCCTTGACCCGTGCATATCGAGGGTAGGCTCTGACTAAGGGAAACCCAACCCAAATAACTCAACAGTACTCTTAGATTTTAAATTCGAGTTACTATTTAGAAATTATGGATTTTTAAAAATAAAATAATTGTTACTTAATTATTTTGTTTATAGACAAAAACTAACTTCTATAGTTCGCTCGTGCCTACCAATGTTATTATCTTCTTAAAGAAAGCATATCCACACGAGCTTAGTGGTGGGCTCTAATTTTTAATCTGAGTCACCGTTTGTGAGTTATTAAAACTCCCTACCCCAGTTACCCAGTATTGGTGTATTATTTTAATACATTGGAATGATATAAGGAAATAATGTCCCAAACGAATGATCCTTTTATAAGTCATGGAAATAGATTACATGCATCACCTTCATATTACAATTGCATTTATAAAATAAAGCATAGATACTTCTATGAGAATTCCATTATTCCCTTTTAGCTTCAACCTACATATCTATCATAATAAACATCTTGGAAATCTAGGTAAAATAAAACATAAGAAAAGAGTGAGTTAATATGCTTAGTAAGGGTAAAAGATTTAGCGAAAGATAACATAAACAACATGAATGGTGATTAATTGAAAACACGTGCCTTTACAAATAATAAACATGAACACATTATGGAAGAAATATGATATGGGTAAATAATTCCATAATAAAATATAGTCATGGGTATTCTACTAGTTGAATAACCACATGAACCATCAATACTATTTTCATAATGAGGGAATGTATAACGCCAGACATTCTGAAACATTTTGTAATGGCCTCGGCCAAGATGTCTAAAAATGTTTAAGGCCAAGGGAAAAATCATATGTGTAATTGAGAAACGCCTCAGCCAATTCCATGTCTAATTGTCTCATGAGACATACCAGTGCATAGAGGATCTATAGAGGGATCCACTCGTCACTTACCATTTCCAATAGATTCCTCATATGAGAAGGTTGAAACATAAAATAAACATTTGTATTAGAACTAGCATTCGAAATATCAATACTTTAACCCTAAACAATGAATGGTATAAAAATAACACATCCCCATTAAAATATATCACTAAACCTTAAATACAATATTGGAGATTTGTATAATAATAAATCAACCTTTATCAAGAATAATATCCTGTAATGAATGTTGGCATGGTTGAAAATGATCAGTAAAAATCGTTGAGAGAGATATACCTTTTTCAGGAAATCATTTAAAAGTTTCATGATTTATAAAGTATGTAATTTAAAATATATTTTTGAATAAAAGTGTCCCACACCAATTTTAATCTTTTGAATGGAATTAACATTTTAAAACATTCATGATCATATAAATATATCCTTTAAACCATTTTAAAAACATGGATATTAAGGAGACATGTTTTGAAGAATAAATATCTAAAATATTTAAAATGATGTTTTAGTAAAAAAGCATCTTAAAAATATTTCATTGAAAAAATCTTTTATGAAAAATGGAAATTTATAATAAATATTTCGATGTAGATACTTATGTTAAAACAACCTCGAATAATAAATAGATTGTGACATGAACCATTACCTTTCACTTTCCTTTGTTCGAGGGTATGTTTAACCTTTAGTACGTTGACTGTTGTATGTTATTAAATTATACTAGAACCATATTCATATTTATTATATCATAAATGATTCATTTATGACCTTATAATACACATTTAATAATGATTTCCATGTCAAATTAACATTTCGGGTAATAATTGCTTTTTTATTGTACGGGGTTTAACGTGTTATTCTTGATCATATCATTTAGATCACGATTTAAATATTTCCATAATATAAAAAATATTTATTTATCAAACAAATTTAGAATATAAATTTTTATAATAGATTGATATATGAAATTGAATGCACCATTTATGGAGATGATACTCCGTACGTACGCATAAATGTTGTTTCTGTTTTCATATCATATTGAACGGAAGTAGGTGAATAAGATATATGTATGTACATATATACATACATACATACATACAGAAACACAGACACAAAAACACACAGATATATATATATATCTCCAGTATCATTATTATTTCATATATTACATACTTATTAATAATATATATTTTTATAATCACCATTTAATGGTGAATGTGGGAATGAATCGCATAGTGTCGTGGAGACGGTAATCCGTACGTGCGCATCAGTGATAATATCATTATATTAATGGTGAAATATTATGTAATTAGATGGTATATCATATATAAAGAATCATTAATATGTTATATTTATTATTTACATCACTTATCCTCATTTTTATACCCATCCAAATAATGATGTGTTTGAATAACAAACAACACCACGACATTGATACGGTAAGCTGTAGGTATGCAAGTATAGTGAATTTGTCATTTATATGAGGGATAGAATTACCAATATGGTTGTACCATATTTTTAATGACATCATAGTATGTAGGAGGTACTTGAGTTATTATTTTGGTATGGAAACAACAAAGAATGTGGAATTGGAAGAAGCAAAATAACTTGAAAGAGGGTGGTGAAATTATTAACTCTTCTTCGGGTGTTTCCTTTTGAGTTGATAAAAGGGACACTTAGGATAGATTTCTAATAATATTATGTAATGTAGGTTTATCTAATGGATGTTGTGAAGATATTTGGGCAGGGATTGGCCGAGTCAAATGGCTTTAGAGGTGTGATTTTGAGAGAAGGGGAAGTGCCCTTTTATAAGAGGGGTGAGGTCACTTTATGAATAGATTAAAATATTAATTTATTATACAATCATATTCAGTTTATAATTGTTCCAAATAACTTTATTTAGAGCCTTAGGTTGTTATTGGTTGAAATCCTCTAACCGATAGGTTTTAGATATGTTTATTTTACCATATTAACTATATCTTTTAGATTTAACTCTTTGTTAAATAGTTTAACTTTTACCATGTCTTCTTTTATTTTTACAGTATATGGATAGTAAACGTACTCTAAACATCCAATAGAATCTAATGTGGTTCCTTAATTACATATATATTATTATTTAAGACCTTTTTTCGAACCTTATATTTTGAGGAATATTATATCAACCAATAATATAGTATTTGTTTTATAAACAAATTTATGTCAATTTTGACACTATTTGGTATTTTGTTTTTGTGAAAGTCATAACAACATTATCACTTAGAAAAAAATTAATATAATAAACCATAACACGTATAATTAACATATAATTTGAATGGAATTCATCAAATGTCACAATTTACATTTATTTGGATATTTATGATATTAATTATTTTAATATTGTATTGATATGGTAATTATTGCATCATCACAGTGTCATAAATAAGCTAAATTATTTAATGTCTAAATATAAAAAATAAAATACCATTATGTAGGAAATATTTTTATATTTCTAATTAATATTTATAGACAAATATATATTGTGTGTATCCTAATATAAATAATGGTTTAGTTATTAAACATTGAATTTAACACTATTAACTATTCATTAAATAAAATAATAATTAATGTCTTAATATAGTCCATGTAGCCCAAAGAGAATCATATTTTATTTATAAGGTTGTTTTTAGTCGATTTAAACTTATCCAATAGAATTAGGAAATCTGTTTGGGTAATTATAATATCATTTTTACCCTTAATTATCATATTTACTTTAAACCGCGGTAAAAAAAGTCAATATTCACTATTCAAAAAAATTATTTTCATCCTATTGAACTACATTTTACTTACTTATTTCAATAATTTCTCTGAGAATTTTAAATTTAACTCATAGAAGCGGTAAAATTATGTTTTATGCAAATTTGCAAATGCCTTTAAAAGGTGGGTTAAAAGAGTTAAAAAGTTCAATAAAATTTTATACATCTAATTTTATTATAAAATGTCCCCAATGAATTATATTGAACTTATATAGGTACTATATATCTATTTTTACATAAACTAAATTTAAAAAGAAAAAATAATTATTGAATTAAAAATTCGGTTCAAAATAATAACGCAGTGTTTTTCACTATTCATCAAAAATTGAATGTTTTTGACAAAAATACCAAAAACTTACCCTAAGATAATTTGGGTCTTTCAAATTCAATAATTAAGTCCAATTTACTAAATTAAAAACATAGAAGTTTCATTTATTAATTAATAATTAATTCTAATTGTCCAAACCAAAAAGTGTGTTTTTAAGAAATGATAACTATCAAAAGATTGGCACCTGTTTATGTCTTGTTTTAAAGTGAAATTACATCTGATGACCTAAATTATATTAAATGAAAAAAATATAATCTAATGGTACTTTTAGAACAATGAAATCTATAATTTAACACTGTAAATTATTTTGATTAAAATAGTTGTTTTTAATTAAAATATAGTATTTTTCACTATGATGAGAATACGTGGAAGACTATTTTCCTTTTAAATGTTGTCTTAATACAATGAAAGATATAATCCTTCTTAATATTTTGATCTTGCGAATTGTTGGAATTCTCATTCCAACTACTAGGCCCCATTTCAAAAAAAATGGCATTCACTTGGTTAGTTTATGATTCAAAATTCATAATTCCAAACATGTAAAATACCTAAACTAAGTTCAAGATATTTTTCATATAATCTATAATTATAAAATATTTTCTTTGATGAAGTATTTACTGTTGAATCATTCATAATGGCTTGTAATGAAAATGTGAATTATCTTAAGAATATCTCTCGAGAGTGTCATAACCAAGAGTGAAACAAATCATGTTGTCATGTACCCGGATACCCCAGGTCAAGCCCGAAACTCCTTGTAGGAGTTTTCACTCCTCGGTATATCTGTGCCAGAGATTCCTCTACCTACTCGTATCAAAACAAGGATTTATTTCTTGAAATAATACACAAAATCACGATATTACCAAAATTATATATTGTTCATTTATATTAATCCTCAAAGTTTATCTTATGGTAATGTTCACTAATCAGAGTTTATCTAAATCTATTTCCAAGGTTGTTTCCAAAATTCCTATTATACCAAATGTAACTCCCCGAACCCAGTTACCTAGAGTCTATGCATTATTTTAATACATGGGCATGATTCAAGGAAATTATGTCCTGAATGACCGATCAATTTAGCAGTCTTGGAAATAGATTACATTCATCAACTTCACATTAGAATTTCAATCATAAAATACAGCATAGATAGTTCTCTAAGAATTCCATTATTCCATTTTAGCTTAACCCTGCATTTCAATCATAATACACTTCATAGATATCCTAGGAAAATAAAACATAAGAAAGGGGTGAGCTTAGATTCTCAGTAAGGGAATGCAATTTAGTGTAAGAAAAAATAAACAATAGGCATGGTGAATAATTGAAAACACATGCCTTTACAAATAATAAACATGAAAAATTTGTGGAAAAAATATGAGATGAGTAAATAATTTCATAATAAAACAAAGTTATGGGTATTATACTAGTCGAATAAAAACATGAACCATCAATGTTTTTTTTAATAATGAGGGAATGTATAATTCATGACATTCTTAATCAATATTCAAGGCCTCGACCAAGATTTTTAAAAATTATTAAGGCCTCGGCCAAAACCACATATCAAATTGGGAAAGGCCTCGGCCAATTCTATGTCTAATTGTCTCATGAGACCTTCCGATGCACCGAGAAGCTATAGCGAGCTCCAACCTTCACATAGCATGTCCACTATATTCCTCATATAGAAAGGTTGAAACATAACATAAACATTAGTATTAGAACTAGCATACAAAATTTCAATACATTAACCCTAAACCATTAATGTTATAAAAATAACATATACATATTCAAATATATCACAAAACCTTCATTAAAATATGGAAGATTTTTATCATAATAACTTAACCTTCATCAAGAATAATATCCCGTAAATAATGTTGGCATAGTTGAAAATGATGAGAAGCAATCTTTGAGAGAAATATACATTTTTCATGAAATCATTTAAAAGTCACATAATTTATAAAGGAAGTACTTTAAAAATAGTTTTGAATCATATTTTCCCATTACACATTGAAACTTTTTAAAGGAAATGACATTTTAAACCATTCATGTCCCTATAAATAAATCTTTTAAACCATTTTGAAAAAAATTAACATTAATGAGAATGGTTTAAAAGAATAAATCATTAAAACATTTTGAATAATGATTTAGTAGAAAAGTATCTTAAAAATAATTTCTTTAAAAAATCTTTTATAAAACATGGACATGGATAATAAATATTTCCCAGTAGATACTCATATAAAAACAACCTCGGATAACAAAGAGATTATGAAATTAAACATTTCCTTGCACATTCCTTTGGTTGATTGTACGTTTAACCTCTTGTATAATGACCATAGTATGTTAATAAATTATACTAGAACAATATTTATATTTATTATATCATAAATTATTCATTTATGACTTTATAATACATATTTAAAAATTATTTCCATGTTAAATTAACATTTCAGGTAATAATAGTTTTTTTATCGTACGTGTTTCATCTTGTTATTCTTGATCATATCATTTATAACATGACTTAAATACATCCAAAATATAAATCTATATTTATATATCAAATAAATTTAGAATATAATTATTTATAATTGATAGATATATGAAATGGAAGGCACTGTTTATGGATATGGTAGGCTATACATACGCATAAACACTGTTTCCGTTTTGATATCATATTATATGAAAGTAAGTGAATAAGATATATGTATGTAAATACATACATACATATATATATATATCTAGTAGAATTATTATGTCATATATTACATAATTTTTAATAATATATATTTTTATAATAATTGTTGAATGGTGAACGTGGGAATTAATCTCATCACGTTTTGGAGATGGTAATTCATACGTACACAGAAGCGACAATATCATTATATTGAAGGTGATATAATATGTAATTGGATGGGATATTATATATACAGAATCATAAAAATGATATATTTATTATTTACATTAGTTATACTCATTATTATACCCATCCAAATAATGAAGTGCTTGAATAACAGACTACACCATAACGTGGAAATGGTAAGTTGTACGTACACACGTACGGTGACATTGTCATTTATAGGATAGATAGAATGAGGAATATGGTTTTACCATATATATATTAACAATGTAGTATATAAAAGGTACTGTAGTTATTATTTTGGTATGGAAACAAAAAGAAAAAGAAGTGGAAGAAGAAAAGTGCTTGAAAGAGGGTGGTGAAATTATTAGTTCTTCTTCGGGTGTTTCCTTTTGAGTTGATAAAATTATCTTCTTAGATTGGAATTAAAATAAAATTATGGACTCTAGGTTGATTTTAGGGAAGTTGGGAGGATATTTGGGTGGGGTTTGGACATGAAAAATAGCTTTGGCGGTGTGATTTTGAGAGAAGAGAAAGTGTCCTTTTATAAGAGGGGTGAGGGTCAGTTTAGGAAAATATTTAAATATTAATTTGTTATACAATCACATTTGGTTTATAATGGCTCCAAAGGAATTTATTTCGAGCCTTAGGTGGTTATGGGTCGAAATAATCTAAACCAATAGAGTTTATAAATGTTTAGTTTTCCCTTTTAACTTTATATTTTAGAGTTAACTTTTAGTTAAATAGTTTACCTTTTACCATGTCTTCTTGTATTTTTACACTATATGGTTATTAAACATACTATAAACATCCAAGTGAACCTAAAGTGGTTCTTTAATAACAAATTTAATATTATTTAATCCCTTTGGTAGAACCTTATATTTTTAGAAATATTATATCAACCAATAATATTGTATTTGTTTTAAAAAATAATTTATGTCAATTTTAACACTGTTTGGTATTTTGTTTTTCTGAAAGTCATAACAACCTTATCAATTAGAAAAAAAATTATATAATCAATGATAACATGCCATATTAACCTATAATATTAGTAAAATTCACCATATGTCTCAATTTACAATTATTTGGATATTTATAATATCAATTATTTTAATATTCAATTAATAATGTAATTACTGCATCATCAATGTGTCAAAAATAAATTAAATAAATAAATATCAAAAAATTATAAATAATCTAAAGTTATGTTTGAAATATTTTTATCTTCATAATGAATATTTATAGTTGAATTTATATTGTTTGTAACACAATATAAAAAATGGTTTTGTTATTAATCATTGTATTTAACACTTTTAAATCATCTTTAAATAAAATAATAATAAATGTCCTAATCTAGTCCAAGTGTACGAAAGATTATAATATTTTATTCCTAATGTTGTTTTTATTCTAATTACACTGATCAAATAGAATTAAGACATGTGATAGGGTAATTATTATATCGTCTTTACCGTCAATTACCCTATTTACTTTAAACCGTGGTAAAAAAGTCAAAAGCTACTATTCAACCAAAATTATTTTCATTTTATTCATTCAAATTTTACTTACTGATATCAACCGTGTCTTTCGAATTTTTGAAATTCCATTCACAGAACCGGTAAAATTATTTTTTATGCAAATTTGCAAATGCTTCAAAAAGGTGGGTAAAAAACAATAAAAAGTTAAATAAATATCTATACATCTGATTTTATTATAACATGACCGCAATGTATTATATGAACATATATAGGTATTATATATATATATATATATAATTACATAAAATAAAATTTAATAAAATAAAAAACTATATAAAAAAAGTCAGTTTTAAATAATAATGTAGTGTTTTTTACTATTCATTAAAAGATGATATTTTTCAGAAAAGTATCAAAAATTTACCCTTAGCTGATTTTGACATAAAGAATTCAAAAATGAAGTCCATTTTACCAAATTCAAAATATATAAGTTTCATTTTATTTATTTAAAATTAATTCATGTTGTCAAAACCAAAAGGCGTATTTTTATGAAATAAAAACTATCAAAAGATTGACACTTGTTTATGTCTTGTTTAAAAGTGAAATTACATCCAATGACCAAAATTATATTAAATAATAGAAATATTATCTAATGACACTTTAAAACCACTCTAATGTATAATTTAACACTATAAATTATTTCTATTAAAATAGTTGTTTTTAATTAAAATTATGTATTTTTTACTATTCATCACAATTTGAAAGTTATCAGAAAAGTTCCATAACTTTATCCAAACTAAATTTTTAAATCCCTATTCTAAAGAATAATTTTAATTCATTAAATTGAGTATATAAAAGTGTCAAATGTTCATTTTTATAAGGTTTATCCATTAAAAGGTGGTAAAATTTCATTTTTTGAAAAATATAACTTTTATCTGAAAAATGAATTTGTTCTAATATTATTTCAAAGAGACAAGTAATATCAGTGATAAAATTATATAGAGTATATAAGATTCAAAATTTAGTTAATACTATTCATAACCACTTTTTGAACGGTTAGTTTGGTTGTTTTGGTGCGCTCAAACTCAGTGTTGCGTGTAGCATAAGTTATTAAATTTCTTCAATGAGATAACATACTATGAAATCATTGGGTGTTAGAGTTATAATCAATTGAAAAAATGTAATAAATTTATATAATTATTTTATTATAGTTATTCCATTTTCATTTTTTCTCTCGAAGGCCAATGCCAACTAAACTTAAGTCACTCTTAGGGTAAACCCACTATCTTAAATGCAACAGTGCCCTCAAATTTATAATCTAGGAATCCGTATAATATTTATTCCACTTTTTCATGAAAACCACTCGTCCGTGCTATTTTAAACTTAACATATTTTCGACAGATCATTCCGAGCACTCCAAGCCATGAAATCAATCGCCGCCAAATTTTTCGATCTCGAAATAATTCCATATCTTTAAAAAAAATATAGGGAAATTCGGGGACATAACATATTTCATAAAATACCACTAAAAAAAGAAGATAAGGGTGGATAAAATAATTTGGAAAATCGAAAAATATACTCAGGATAAAGAATTACGTAATAGTAAGTAAAATGTTAAGTTTTTTTCCATTATAGATGGTGTTTATTATCCGGTGTATTAAATTATATACTATATATGATAATGTTAACTATAATTATTCATATATATAGTTTTATTCTGATGCAAATGGATGTCTAAATAAGTCCTTTTTGGTTTTGGAACATATATATTCTATTATATTAATTTAATTTAATTCTTAAAGTTATAATGGGAGAAGGAAGTTGATGTAATAAAGGATTAATTATCTTAAAATGCAAGTAAATGAAATACCTTTATAATACATATAAATTATATAGAATAAATTGCATGAATTTAAAAGTATTGAATTTATATAGTTATTAAAGAGTATAAAATTGTTATTTTTTGGAAATAAGGTTTTGAAAGGTTATTAATTAAATATACCATACATTGGAGAAATTTAAAAAATAATCATGGAATGTAAAATATGAAATAATACAGGTAATAACGATGGGGATATGATAGATGGTTAAATTTTTAAGAGTTACATGTAAAATGTAGAAGGATTATATAAATAAGTTTTCATGTGAATATAATGAAAGTATTAATGTACATAAATAATAGATGAAATTTTGTAATAGAAAATTTCTAATGATGGAAATCATGATTAAAAATTGTCATGTCACCCTTAAAGAATCATCATAATCTTCTTAGAAAAGTTATATATAAAAAAATCATGAAGTGATTAATGTTTAATATTAGACATCTACTGGTTTTGAAAATTGATTTAGATCATCTACAAATAATCCTATTAAAAGAACCCAGAAAATGGTTACAAATTAATATAATAAAGAAATTTTTAGATATTATATCATAACAAATAACCCAAGAGTAATTTCACAATATATAGAAAATTAATTG
The DNA here is from genome assembly GCA_963277665.1 of Viscum album. Classification (NCBI taxonomy): domain Eukaryota; kingdom Viridiplantae; phylum Streptophyta; class Magnoliopsida; order Santalales; family Viscaceae; genus Viscum; species Viscum album. The sequence continues at coordinate 1,217,030,214 of OY728157.1, forward strand.
GTGAAAATTGTTAAAAACAAACCATCATTTCATGGGTGTTTGTAGACATTTTTAGAAAAAGATGAAACCCAAATAGTGTTTAAAAAATTACATTTACACTAAAAATATCAATGTTTAGTATATTGGGTTGTTTCATGTACAAGAAAATTAAAGTGGTTTTTTTGATATTGTTTGTGTTATTATTGTTTTTAAGACATTAACCTTATTCTTAAAACAATATGTAAAAAATATGATGTTACACATGTTTGGAATATTTGTGGAAAAAATGGATGTTAGAGTAAAACCAACAACTATGAACTAGGATTCACAAAATATGAAAAATATATAAATAAAAATAGATATAAATTTCAAAATAATTGTGTGTTTTTTAACTAGGTTAGACACTAGAATGAAGAGTTTTAATATTCATAAGGAAAATATATTTTCTATACTGATGTGAAAATATTACTATAGTTGAAACAATAGTAGGTTAAGGAATATAATAAATATTCATTTTGAAATAAATAATATATGGTTGTTATATGGGGTATACTCAAGAGGATAACTGAATGGGATTTCAAAATAACATGATAGAGATTCATCTATTGTTGTAAGATAAGACACATTATTTACCATTTAATGATGGATATGAACTACAATGTACAATGTAATAATGCTTGAACATAAAATTGAATATATCTTTGAGTGATATAATTAGAAAGGATTAGTGGTCGACACCCCAATTAAAGAATTAATATTTAATTGGTGGTTAAAAAATTGTACAACATAATAGAGAATATATATTTTTATAGACTATGTAAGCAATAAGGAAATGTATATGTGAAATTTTTTAATAATTTTTCAAGATAAATGAATAAAAATGGAAATAAAATATGACCTTTGGTATCAGGGATACTCATAAAAAAGGATCCAAAACTGAAAAAATTAATGTACATAAAAATATAAAATGTCAGACAACATAAAAAACGTAGTTTGAAATTGATTGAATGATTTATCAAGTATAAAAAAAACAAAGAATTTTCTAAAGTCTATATTCCACACAATCATAGAATAAATATTAGAAAAATAATTAATCCTTGTAACCTAAAGATATTAAGATATTGAAATATGTTGAAAAATAAATCATGAAGGGTACTTGACAAATTGGATAATAATGTAAATTATTTTCTTGCTAAAGAGACAATATTATGCACTAATACTAAACATCAAGTACTCATGAAGGAATTCTTTATTCAAATAGTATGCCCATTTTTAATCATGAAATATTTAATTAAAAGGTATTAATTAATGAAAAAAATAATCAATAAATGTTTTTTTCATTTTGATTTATTGGCGCTCCTTGAACCATTTACTTTGTAATATCATAATTTTAATTTTTCTAAACCATGTATCATAGAATCATAAAACCTATTTCTTAAGTAATGATCGACCATGATCATGAATGAAATGAAACTATTTATGGGGGAATAGTTAGAGTAGTTAATATTCCAATGATATACTGTTTCTTGATAAATATGGAATTCTGGATATCCCCACCAAAATATAAATTTTGAGATATTGTTTGAAATTATTTATTAATATTTTAGATGATATTAAATATGATTATAAAGGGGTAGTAAATATACAAAAAAAGGAGAATTTAAATTTCAAATAAAATATTTTAATATTGTTGTTAAATTTTAGTATATATTTGTTTGTAATTTATTGAAAATTCTATATGATCATCCCTAATGATATGAATTTCAGTTTGTATTACATTGTGGATAGAATATGGAAAATATTTTTATGTAAATATATCAATATATTATTCTCAGAAGTTTATTCCAAATAGTCCTAATTTTTATTTATTCATGTTTTGTTCAATACAAAAATTTTAATATCCTTATCTTATAGACAAAACTATGTTTAACGATTATTGGAAGAATGAATAGGGATAAGATTTTTTCCCATAGAATTATAATATTAAAGTTGGAGAAGATGTATCCCTTTAAAAAACATACCTAATAATATATGAATCACAATATGTTTGAGATGTTGATACATTTAAATAGGAATTTATTTTCAATAAGGGCGAGTATATTGAAAGTGAATTTGGAAATGAACATTGTGTTGATAAAAAATAGAATATAGTTTAATATAGTTCCCTATGTATTGTGGTTTTATTTGTTTTCAATTTATTTGTTTGAGTAATTTGAACTTTTATTGAATGGATAAGAGATTGAGTGTGTATCGACCACATGAACATTGATGTTTTACACATATATTTGTGTAAATATGACATAATTGTAAAAATTATTACAATACATGTATCAATAAATTTTGAGATTTTGTAAGATCATAATTTTATTCCAATGAACCATCATATTGAATAAAATGATTTATTTTAATAGTATCTCAATCAAAAATATTTTTATGACGGTTGAGTGGAGTTAATAAGACTTAACAACTAACCTATACTGGAATATTTTTCATTATGTAATGAAAAGATAAAAGTATTTTCAATGATTTAGTGTATAACTAGTAGATTTATGTTGAAACAATCCATGTTTTATTAAAAATATTATTAAAAAATTTGTGTATAAATGATATTTTATGGAAGTTTTTGAACATAATGATGGATGTGATGTCAAATAGTGATAATAGAAATACTCTATCTTAAGTATTTATATAATCTAATAGACCGTATAAATATTCTAATGGTGTTTTGAAAAATTAAAATATTTCCCATAAGTGGTTAAAAATATAATGAGGTGGATTGGTTTTCTTATTAGTATATAAGTATTAAGATCAATTATAATGAATATATTTGATGAAATATTTATCTATGATGATGTGACTGAAAATTGAATGTTTGGATGTCATCATAAGAGTTATCTTATACATGTAAAGGTTGAAATTTGATGATGAAACAACTAAATAATAGTTAAATGTATACCTAGGAAGAGTAATATTGGAAATTATATAAGATAAAATTGATTTTATATGTTTCAATCATATCTTTAGAAGAGACATATGTTAGTTTAGAAATATAAAAATTAATTTTTCGATAATTAAAATTAATATTAGTAAAATTATGTTATGCACTCATTAAAGTCAATGGCTATATTAGAAAAGTAATATGGGAAATTGAAACAATCCTTGAACATTAAATAAGAGTAATTTTGGAATAAGTAAGATTTTTTGTGACTTTGGATGAGTATCATGTCACCTTAGAAAAATATATAGTAACAAAAAATCATAATTTCATATGTATGAAATTCAATGACTCGAGGGATAAATAATAATGAATGAAATGATAATCCATGATTGTATAGAAGTTATTTATAGATTAAAATAATATGGTTCATAGTGAATACAAGATTTGAGATTTATTTTACAAGTATAAATTTACAATATGATGAATAAATTACTTTTTAAAAATTTATGAGTTTCAATTGATAATATTTCTAATTCAATATCTATGATCAATGGCGAGAATAAAAAACATTGATAGTTATATGATTGAACATTTAAAATATCAAAAAATAAATTTTGATCAAATACTATTTAATTAGTATGGATATGGATTTTTTATAGATATCATGGAATTAAATTTACCCACAAAATACCAAATTCATGATTTCATGAATCTAAAATTCAAATTTTCTTAGGCTTCCCATATTCATTTGATTTATATACATAACAAATTATATTGGATTTTTTCTAAATTAATCATAATGTGTGTGTGTGGGAATATCATGTATATGTTATCTAAAATAACTTATCTCCTAATCATTTATAGCTATGATGATGAAGAAAATAATTAAGGTCATTCATGTTGTGTTTATGAAAATACTAAGTCCTATTGTTTTTTATTCATCAAGTAATTTTATGGGTTTGTTATTTTTAAAAATTATTCGAATGTGTAATTTCAGTGGAATACTATCTGCATATTTTTTTATATTTGTTAATAAAATTGGATAATATAATCAACTAGGAATAGAAAAATAAAAATGAAAACTAAGGGTACATTAATAATTGTACTACAATCATCCATTTGAGAAAAATGATATTTGTGGGATCTTGGGAATGGTCCATTTCATGAAGACATGTTTTACTAAGCTTACAATTTATCTCCTAAAATATTTTACATTACTATAAATAATAAATGCCCACATAAATGATATATTTCTCCTTAAACTATGATGGTGTGATGAGATTATATAATATGAGATAAATATATATATATATATATACACAGAGTTTTCAAATATTAGTGTTTTATGATTAGTTAGTATATTTATGTATAAGAAAGAGGGACCAAATTATTTTACATATGATGATACATGATCTGGGTTTCAAAGAAGAGAATAAGTAGAATATGATTTTGGTTCACATAGAAGTTCATGAAATACACCATGTTTTATAATTTTTTTAAATGAAAAAGAAGAAGTGGATGTACCAATGATCGTGTTCATAAAATATTTATAAATATTCCAGGGAGAAAAACTACATTAATTTTTTGTTTGATAAAATACAAAAAAGAATATAAAAAATAAAACTATGGGACAATGTTAAACCAAACAGTGACTGAGTTAGATAGTCATATTCATAAAAATATACTTGAATTTAATGAATCTATGTGGATTATGAAGAAGATATAATTATTGGATGAAATGAACATGCTATAAATATTTTTTGATCAAGATATTTGTTATTTGGAAGCTATTATAACTATTAGGATTCTATAATAACGAACCAATGAAGTACAACATATATTCAAATTTTTTATTTTATAAATAGTAAACTTTGTATTAGGGTGAGAGGCATCATGATGTTCCCCGATACACCTAATCTATGTGTATGTAAATTTTTATAGTTTAGAATATGTGAAGATATAAAAACATGATAGTATTAAGGAGTAAGTTTCCTACATTAGGGTCGAACATTTAAAAATATATTTGTTGTAAATTATTACATTACATAAATTTAATATGGATTCTATGATTATGATTGGAAAAATAGATCTGCACACATCCAAATAAGAGATATATGTTCTGTCCATAGTGAGAAAAAATATAAAAATGATATCAAATTTTTAAAAAAATATTTTCTTATATCTAATTCACCCCAATCTCTATTTCCTAAACTAATCATATCGAAATACATAATTGTTTCAAATTTACCTTGGGTGGAAGAATTTTGTGTCCCTATTTTTCATTAGTGGAAATCGGTTACAATATTATATTTTTTTTATTTTTCATAGTAATAATTATTATTATATGATGGTCACCACTTCAGTGGAATGTTGTCTCGGTTAATTTATTATTATATGAGGTATTTGTAAAATTTAATAGAATTTTGGATTATAAAATGAATGTCATATTTTGATGAAATTTTAATGTGGCGAGATTCATTTCATCAAAATATGATTTTTTATCATCAAATTTAATGTTCCATGAAGATCAAATATATGGAAAGGAAAAATTATTTATTAACATAGTATACTATAAAATGAAAAAAATATATATATCTATTTAACATGACGAATTATATAATTTTTTGATGTATTTTATTCTTAAATTCAATTTTTCTAAAATAACCATTTTATCTTCCCTCTCCTTATATATTGTTTGACCATTAGTAATCTCTATGTTTTTTTTATTCCCTTTTTGAAAACTGAAAATTTCATCCTCTCATGAAACATGTTTTAAATTGATTAAGAAAAGTACTCATTATTTCATATTTTATAAATATTCATTGTGTCATTGAGTAGTGTCAAGGGTTATGAATATAGAGTCTATGTGATGAAGAATTTTTTTTTGATGATTGATTATATATTTATGTGGATATGCTGAAATATTACTGTCTCGATTCATCTTATGATGATGTAAAAATTAATCATTGATCTACGATAGGATGTTTAAATTTATTATATAATATATTTATGATTGTAATTGTTTAAAAAATTTCAAAAAAATAATTGGGAATAGATATCGAGTTTTCATTAATTAATTTACTAAATTTTAATGTCATCAGTTAATTGTGGGTCGTAGATGCATTAAATGATTTATTGGTTATTGATTATGTTGTTTAATGATTTATTTACTAATAATGATACTATGATTGATTATGAATCCTATTAATAAATTATTAAACATGATAATTTAATTGAATTATAATAATGAGATTATTAAAATATTTTTTTGTAATTATTTTGATTTATTGCTATTTTTTCTTCCATTATTTGATAAAAATGATAAAAAATTGATGAATTATTGAAAAATATTATCTCCAATTTGGGGGATTTCATTATATGAATTATTATCATTAATTTTGTTAATGATTTTTGTGGGTTATGAGTTGATTTGATATAAATGAATTGATGATATATATTTTAAGGTTAATTCATGGTAGAGTTGATTTAGTAATGGATTTGATATCTCTTATAGTGGGGATAATGTTGATCCCAATAAATGAATGAGAAATTTGGTAATGAAATGTGTTCTGAAAATTTCTTTTTTTAGTGAATATCTTCAAACAAAATTTCGAATAAAAATATAGTGAGTGTAAACTAATTTTCTGATCCGTGGCATGTTATTATGGATTAATGTATAATGAGTAACTATATTAATTAATGTGTCTGGTAAATAAGTAATACATAATTATCAATTTCATATGAATGGACATGAACTTCTCTAGTATAAGTGTGGTTGTTTAGTGGTGTATGTTTTCACATGTTTCCTGTATATATATGGTAACATTGGCCATTTATTGAAAATGATGATATGGTGATGGTAAGTGGATTTAGTTGGGTTGAATATAAATTCATCCTTTTATTGGGTGACATGATTATTATATAACCATTTTATGTTTGTAATTTCATATGAAAACCCACCATAGTCCAATTACATTACCTATAAAGATATATGTTCTTAATTTTTTTGGACCCGCATCAATTATAATGTTGGCCATAGAAATAGATGAAAACTCCCCCACATTATCTCTATTATACAACTATATTATCAGTGTTTATTAATGTTTTTGGTATATGTAATAAATTGCATAGTTTTTATAAGGATGTTATATATTTCTTGGATTTATTATTGCAGAATGTGATATGTGGTTGTGGTATGATGATATGTTAGGTGATGGGAGTTGGAAGAAAAACTTTATTGGAATATATTTGGGAATAGACAATTTATGATGTGGGTGTGGGATACAATCTCTCAATTTATTTCAATTATTTTTGCATTATAATACATATCATTAGATTTGGTGAGTTTTACTTTATTAGGATATGTGATAGTTGACCATGGTTAGAAAACAAATCGATTTTTTATTTGTTTGCTTTTAATTTCCTATACATAAAATATATTTTCATGAGGGTATAAATAGAATCTATCTTAGTATATTAATATTCTAACAAATGAGATGATATATTAATATTATATATTTATAAGCATTGGGATAGAGATTAGGATGATCATTACTAGGTTATGTTGTAATTTTTTGTATATATATTTTTTGTCATGAGATTCCTATTATGTTTTACTTTTATTATATATTATTTTATATTGTAATAAACTTCATATGTTATTTTGGGATATAATTTTTTTTATTTTGTGGATTTTATTATTATGTTGGCCAAACTAGATCATACCACACCTCCATCTATGTTTTCCTCAGACATGAAACCTAATGTGGGTTGGATTAGGGGATCACCCGTGTATTTACTACATATCTAGGTTTAATTTAATTAGGCATGGGTCATGAGAGAGTGTATTATATCTATTATACAAAGTTAGGTCGTAAATTTAAGTAATAAATTTGGGAGGATTGGGTTATATTATTAGGGTAAATATTCTATTTATCATATCAAATAGAATTTTCTAAAGAAATGTCTTATAACGTATAAGAGACCTTCTAATCCAATTCATGGACCTTGATATTTTATTAAACATATATTATTAATAATATATCTATTATTTGGTATACCTATATCTATTTAATATGAAATATTCAAATTTAAACCATCAATCAAATTGGGGGAGTTATATTAAAAAATTTGAATTCATTTAATTAATAATCCATATATCAAATGTAAAAACTGTCAATTTAATCCCTATATGTATTTAATTATATGGTAAGTGGTTTAAAACCTCATGTAGTTCATAATGTAGCTGTATAAAAATATATTTCATAATATAATTTGAGGGATGACCCCAAAGGGGGATAATTAATTGACGAATGAATTTATACATTTTTCATGGTTTGTCCTTCCAACTAATGAGATATTTATCTCAAATCATGAGTTAAATATCTCACTAGTGATTTGAATGTTTTATTTTTGTTTTATTTTTCTATGAAAAGGTAATTTATTTCTTAATCATTTTTTTATTGAGACATTTGTCTCATAATTAGTATATCCTTTATCTAGGAGAAAATTTTCTATTTTTTTATTTATGTTAGATATGATTAAAATGTATTTTCAAGAATTTTTATTGGAAGTAAAAATAATGGTGGAATTGTGAAATGTGTTTCTCGTCCTTTATAATGGGATATTGAGTGTTATGATATTAGATTTTGATTTATGAACCTTTAAAATTATTATATTTATCATCATCCAGGTGATGAGGTGACGAAACATCATAAGTAAAATTGATTATGCCTACATATTCAACACAAAGTCATTAAAATAATTTATCAATTTATATCAATGCTTTGACGAAGGATGAGTTGATTGATTATTCCTTAAAACTGATGGATTCATATTAAGATATGTTTTTTATAATATTTCTATATATTTTATATCTAAAGAGGGCATCATAGTTTTCTAGTATGAAATTTCGATGATCTACAAGGAATCAATAAGAACAATCATTCACCAATTTTAATATATATTTTACTACTCCAAAAAATCTAAAAAGAGGGCTATAATAGTTTGTTAATATTTTAAAGGACATAATGATGGGTATTTTTAGTGATTAATATTTCGTTTTTGTTACCAAGGATATATAAAAAAATATAAGATACTAAATCAAAAACTATTTTTTTCATGGCCATTATTAGAAACAATAAGATTCTCTTGATTTTGAGACATAGATGGGAGATGACGGAGGATGGAGGGTACATTGGTATTTTTTTATTCTCTTGGTCCTTGGGTAAAGAATTGATGAGGTGGGGATATCATTTGAGTTAATGAGGAAGATGTGTAGGGATTGAATAGTTTCAAAAAAGGATATTTAAAATATTAGGTGGTATTGATTTCCATTAGGGATCCTATTGTCTATATTCTATCCAATATTACCTATTAATGTATTATAACGACTCATAAGTTTTAATTTATCATTCAATTTTTGATGTATCTAGTATGATGGTTTTTGTTAATTATATTCCTTTGGTGTAAAGTGAACTGTTGTTAGTGCTCATCAAAGGTGTATCATAAATATGAAGTGAAAATGGGTTATCATTAATTAATTATTTTTTTCATCATGTTATAGATATAATAATATGATTTTATCCGTTGAATTGATTTGTTTTTCTATCAAAAGATATTATGGATTGATATCCAAGGGAAGATACCTTATAATGATCATTAGTTGAAGTATATTAGTAGTACTCATATTCATCTTCCACATGGCCCTAAGAGTCCTACAAATTCTAAAGGGGCTTCTCATAAGGATTGAATGATTTAATGAGTAATATCGTTGTGATATTCCAACATTAATATTCTATTAATAAGTATCTAAATATAATAATATTTAAATGAAATTAATTTAATATGTTATAAAAAATTTCAATAGAAGAATAAAAATATAACACTACTCATATACCTGCATTTCTATGATAAAAAAATAAATATATTCCCTATATTCTAAATATAGTGTAATTCAACTCATACCAACAGTACACATGATCAAAAAGACCAAATAAGAAAATTATCAACTTCTATATATATATAATTTCCATCTATACAGACCATAATACATCATGTCACAAGGGTTCTTATGTAGGGTTTGAGTTTAACATACTCAGTAGACAACCTCAAAGAATCAAACATCTATGAAATACACTAATGTGTATTCTTTAATTCGATATATTAATTCACCGAACAATATAAAAATAGGTTAACATAAATTTATCAATAAAAAAGAATAGGATAAGATATTAAATTACATAAAAATAAATATAAAAAAAGTAAATATGTTTAGTTGATCCAAACATGATATAAATATTTCAATACTAATCATGGAAACAGGGATGTATTATGAAGGGAATCCATGTTACCCACCAATTCATATATGTCACAAACGCAAGAAGGGAAAATTCATATCACAATATTGTGGAGGGAGTGTATTCTATGTTGATGCCTTAGACCATCCCAGTGGAACAGGTGAATTGGAATATATGGACATCAAACTGTGAATCCTTCCATGGAACTTGATCTTAATGAACCTATACTTATAGATTTTTTTTAAAATAATATGAATAACCCTTATTACCTAATAATAAAATACCATGAGAGAGTCATTCTCATGTATAAAACAGATATAATAAACATCATTCTTATCAAAAAAAGAGTTAAGAATAGATTTGAAAACTATTTAAATTTTCACATTAACATGATTTAAACATGTAAAAGATAGTAATTACTATATCATATATGAAAAAAATGTATAATAAAATTTACATTATCTCAAATAAAACTAATTGAAATATGTTTTGTGTGTGTCTTAATATTTTATATTATGTAACCCTTTTCATGCATGGTGCCAACCATAACAATAAACTAAAATCATGTATGAGAAGTAAATCAAGTTCTAATATATTTTAGATAAATATGGATTTATCTCATATTTTATCTATAACTAGATTTCATTATCAATGTATTATGTGATAAATTTATTATAGTTATAATTCACCAATGTTCCAATAAATTGATCCACACATAACAGTGTTATCTAATAGAATCATTATATATTTATGTAAATCAATAAATAATTATTCATAACAATTAAAAACCAATAAGTTTAACTGCATGGAATGAATATGAGTGACTGATTGTTTAATTATATTTATATAGAAAACAATTCTTTTAAGATGAATTAAATTCAATTAGTTTAATTAAAATAATTTCTAAGATCATTTATTATTTATAAAATTAGTTTTATGAAAATTTTATTCGTTGTGACACGAACATATATATGAATTAAAATATTTTAGGATAAATTATTTTTTAAATTTTAAATTTTAATACACCTATCTAGTTGGTAAATGTAATGAAATAAGAACAATATTAATTTTTATTGTAAAATAAAATATTAAAATTTAAACTGGAATTAAAATATAAATTATTATTTTATTAAAAACTTAAATTTTAAATTTTTAAATGTAAAATAAATAAACTTAATTTCTTATAGTTTTTAAAAAATTGACTTAGTGTTAGTTTTTGGCATTTTTTGGAAAAACGTTGAATTTTTGTAGAAAATATGATTTTCTTGATACATGTAATTTATTTTATAGTACAACTACAGAGAAATTAACTAGAAATTTTTAAAGTCTTTTATTTAAAAAAAATGTAATTTTAATAAACCCATAAATTGTATTCTTATAAATAATTAAAATGTAAATTTATTATAAAAACTATTTTGGACTTTTCTATGAATCAATAATTTTTCTATTTAGGATCAGTTTTGGCATTCCATGAACTCATATCAATTAATTTTCAATAATAACATCATTTATAGTATTTTAATCATTATATAGTATAATATTATCTTATATATAAATGTAAAATCTTTAAAAATCTTTTCTGTAGAAATTATTTTTATACATCTTAGTTTGCTAGTTTTCATTTTACACTTTCCTAACTTTGAAAATTTTATTTGATAAAATAATTTAAAATTTTAAAAATAGTGTTATAAATTTAGGTCAAATGGTTAATCTATATCAATTTTATCAAAATTATTTACTATTGATACAAATTAATTTCTAAGGTAAAGTAAATTATGTTAATGAAATTAAAAAAACACATTAAAAACTGAATATTTACTCAAAATGAAGTGTTTTTAGTGAGTATCAATCCCAAATAATTATCCTTTCCTATTTTTTTCAATTTTTTAGCCCTTGAAAATTTAATATTAAAAATAAATTTTTTAAAATGTATAGGCCCCTCCCAAAACTATCCATGGAATCATATATAATGTAGTAACATATTCACAACTAGATGAAAGACTTTCACATCTAATTTCTCCAAAAAATATGAATAATCAATCCTAAAGGAACTGTCTCCATCATTAAAAAATTTTAGGTGATGATTATTATTCATAAGGTCTAAGACTCCCACCCAAGTATCCCAAAGCCATTAGTTACTTCATTAAATTGTTGACACCTGATATCCTGGTGTTAAATTATACACCCATTAAAATGAATTTCTCTCCAATTTTTTTCACTCTATTATAAATGGATTGTGATTCATTTTCTTTGTCACATACTGATGTTCCCATGTAGCTTCATAAACATAGTGGTTTCATCATAAAACATTTAACAATTGTGTGGTATTTATTCATATCACTTTCTATTGACAAACAATAATCACTATCAGTTATTCATAATAAGAATGATCTATCTTCAATGATTTTAACATTGAGTTCAATACATATGATGGATCTAGTATGTACATCCTCATGAGGGATATGATAAACACATCATTAACATGACTGATATTCAATAGAAAAACAAAAAGATATGCTACCATTGATATATGGTCATGAATATAAAAAGGAACATTATATTTATTTCATAACATTACCTTATTTATAAATAACAACACCCTCTAGGAGGGATATATTTTTATGAATAAATTTTCTCCATAATTAAAATCTAGATCATTCTTATTATTTTAGACAAAACATTTTGGTCGACTATGAAATTCACTAACATGTTGTAGAATTACTCTTAACTTCTATTTCATTTACTTCTCTTCATAATTTAACAATAATATATTTTCTCTAAGATCATACCAACAAGTCTGATATAAATGAATTTTTATGATTTCATAATATTGATAGTGTTAAACCAAAAGAGTCTTATAACTTATATAAAGAATAACTGAGTATATTGATAAAGATCGAAATCATTTCTAATATAAATGAATTTTTATGATTTTATAAAGTTATAAAATAAAACCATAATATCCTTATGTACATTATATTTACTAAGAAATCATATGAAAAAAACCATAGAGATGATTTTATAATTCCATTCTTGTAGGTGTAACGGTTTCACCATCTCTTTTGAATTCGATTTCTCATCCTTAACATCGTGAAATTCTAATCAATAAGAAACATACTATGACATATCTATCTTGAACCCATCCCACATGATATACTGTTTCAAATCAATATAAAAATTCATACCTCTATAATGAATAGTTAATGAAGAATTGTGTGAATCATCCATTTTATCCTTCATATCGGGTAATGAAGGCATCCATACACAGTTCCTAAACATTATTTTTTCGATCACAATTATAGTTGAACTCATTAATATTTCCCACCATCTATTGTATCTCTAAATATTCCTTATTTTCTTTTTTAATTGTCACATGGGTAGATAGATGATCACCCATTTAAGAAATATAATATTTATAACCTTAATTCATGATTTCATTTTCCAAAATTTTAAGGTCATGAAATATTATATATTTTTCCATCCTCATCATTAAAAATATAAAATGATTATATCGACTCAGATCATCGACCAACTTGTTGGATTTCTTAGTGTGGTAATGTATTGAGAATTAATAATGTTTTATCATCTCCAATTATATTCATTATCTTATGTTCATATATTTTTGATTGAATATATAATTAAGAATTTTTTGATCAATATATAGTCTACAAATTTCTCCATATAGAGAATTCATCATATTATCAATGAATTAATTACTGTATCCATCCCCAATTCATGATTTAAGTCAATATCATAATCGACCATTAATTTTGATGACCCAGAAGCTATAACAACTTAGTTCATCATGAGGATGAATCCTAGTCTTTTATTTGATGTGTTAAAATATATTACAAACCCTAATTCGATGTCGAGTACTATGAGAAGAGGTTCTCTAACAAGCCTTCATATCAGTTCCATAAAAAATTCATCAAATTTATCTATAAAAATGGACTTGGCTCCCATCTGTTTAAACATCACGAGTCTATTTGATATTAAGGAAACATTGTCCAAATTTTTTTTATAACATATATATAATCCATGAAAACTATAGATATCATCGATAGTTATTATTATATTTCAATTCTCAATAACATCATTGTTTGAAGGGTCTACCGATATACCATCACATTAGATTATGTCGTCCATGGATGAAATTTAATAATGGAAAAAATCAATCTTGGAAATTATTTTATAAATTTAACCTTATTTTTGTTCATCCGAATAATTCTTAATTAATAATTATTAATATTCTTTCCCATTAAATAAAAAATAATATCATCTATAAATAATACCTAAAATTGATCAAAGTAAAACCTAAAGTCTTTCTTCATTAAATACATGAACATAGCCAGGTTTTATTAAGACCAAATTCAATTGAATTGAATTCATTGTTTCCATACTATTTTTGGAATATGGTCTTTGGAATATCATCCTTCTTCACCCTCAAATAATGATATATAAAATTTTCATTTGTCATTGAAAAGAATTATACTCCTTTAAGTTGATCAAACCATTCATAAATACATTATAATGGAAATTTTTTTCAATAGTTTTTCTATTATGTTATCAATAATATATTCATAGTTAGATTGATCAATATTTCTTCTGACAAAATTAAATATTGACACCCCAATGTGATTTACAGGGATGAATTAATCCCTTTTTATGATTCTGATAAATTTTATTCATCAATTACAATGACTAATTTCTATCATTCTATATGGATTCATTCAAATAAGTGTACACTAGTTATGAGTTCTATTGGAAACTAAAATTCACTATTCTATAGATGAAAATTAAAATCTTCTGGAAGGATATCAATAAGGTACCACACAATAGGAATATCCTTAATGATGAGTTTCACACCATCTATCTGAGATAAATTACACTTATGAATATGAATCAGGGCATATAAAATGGTTATAATTTCAATCATAAGATAATTTTTGTCATCACACTACTAGGTGATCATATATTTTTCAAAATATCAAATGTAACAAAAATTATTTGGAAATTAAATCTAGATAGATTGTATAAATTCATTGAATTTTGAAAATATCATCAAATTCAACATGATGATGAATGGAATGATTTTTCAAAAACATATTCCCCTAAACATCAATTCAAGACGAATCAATGTATTTTGATGAAATAAATGTCATCCTAGTTAGTTTTACTACTAACTCAACACATAATTGTTTAGGTGGTATTGTGACACCCTTGTAATGATCATTAGATATAAAAGTGTGGACATAACTATAATTAAATAACACATTGATAGTTTATGAGTGAATGGATAGTGTTTCTTTTATAATAAGTTACCCCAAACCACATTAAAAATATTGATCACATGAGATTTCCCTCTATCACTACGATTAACTTGTTGTTAATTTTAATCATCATTATTAGACTTTATAGTTTTAAAATTGTTAGTATAATTATGATAACCTATGAATTTAAAACACTTGATATTGGTGGGGCATTCAATATTGTTTTCTATTTATTCACATATTTTTCTAACTTCATCCCTTCATGTTGACATCCGATTTCTGGAGGAGCTTCCATTTTACAATATAAATATTTACATGTTAATTTTTGATATTTACACCCATGTTTCCTTCCTCACATCATATACATAAGAAGTATAAGAATATCATATCCATAGTTTTTAAAATTAATATTAAATTAAAATTTTCATTTATTATGCAAATAATTATATTAATTGGTAACTCCTATCTCCATCTTAACCTTGATATATCATCAGATAGTTTCTTCATAGAAATTGAATTGCCTAATATAAAATACACAATTGAGACTTGGTATTAAGGCCATTAATAATAGACCATGTATACTATCATGTTGGATTATAATACTAGATGCATACCTCAAAAATCTTGTGAAACATTCTTTATAATCACTAATAGAATAATTTTTCATCATATTTTACTCTAATAATTATATCTCAAAATTTTAAAATAATAAATGGATTTTGATTTCTCAAAGATTAGATGTTAAATTCACCACACTCAATATATAATTTTATTATATCATGCCTTAGATAATATCCTAGTACATATAAATTTTGGATTCCAAATTATCAACAACTATAATTCGTTTCAAATGTTCCCAATCCAAAAAGGTGGAATATATATTGTCAATGGTACTAATCAATTTATATGTGACAATAAGATCGGTATACCCATGAATATAATTTGGACATTTCCACTTGAATGATTTAAGAGAATAATGTTCCCTAAATTTTTCATTTGGAATCTAAACGTGATTCATAACTCATGAAAGATGTGTGAGAATAACAAAATTACATTGGACTTCTAGATCCCAAAACATTTAATTTCTCAAGAGGGAGATCATTGAATTTTCCATCATATATAGCCTTAATATGATTCTTTTTTGTTCTATCAATTTCATTAAAAATAAAAGAAATAGTATAAGAAATTATAATTATAGTGGTAAACCACAAAATCCAATAAATTAATTTATTGGATGTCTAACAATTGAAATGTTCTTCTATGATACATTGTTATTTATTTTTTTCATTAATGCTCACTACAAAAAAATTATAATTTTATCTTATACATAAACATTTCTATATGTTTCACCATAATATTATCTCATCATATATTCTAAAATTTAAGTATTACTTTTTCTGATACCAATTATAGAAACCCATACATTTCATGTAAATATATAACATCATAAAAGACGAACAATTATTAAATAGCATCCAACTATTTTCCATAATCATATTGGTTTAGTATATTTGGAAGCAAGGAAATATTAAAAAAATTCAACAAAGTTATTTATAATATCCCACTTATTTCTTCATAACTAGAGATCTTCTTATAAATATATTGTTTAATAAATTTATTTCGAACCAATGGAATTAAACATAATAAAAGGATGAGATTAGATTCCCTGTAAAGGAAAAAATGGGTTATAATAATGTTTCTATAAAAATTACATGAGAATAATGTTATAAGTAAATTATAGTAGCATTTTAAAACATATAATATATGCCAAAGATTATAATATTATGTCATGGAAAAATAATTTCCATTCATAATACATGGATTAAAAAGGAATATTAGAACACTAATCTATATATCGTAACATTGTAATATGAATTGGAATAATGGAATACAGATAAGCATATAAAATCATCCCCTTAGTAGAAAAGGAATATCACCAGGACTATAATTGTAGAATGGGTTCACTATTCAAACTATTGTAGTAGTCAAGGTTCACACCCAAAACTATCATAGAAGAACTTTTTTTAATACACCGGTCCACTCCAAATACCATTATTTCTTATCTCTAAAGATGCAAATATTTACCCAATAAATTGGGGGAAATTTAGGTCCCACCATCACATAATGAAAATTATCCATATGTGAGCCACTAGAAATTAAAATAGTAATCATATTAGAAACCATTAATAGAAATGGGTCTCATAAAAATTTTATCATGGTATTTCTCATAGAATGTATGTGGGTTTCTTAATTAATTATTTCATTTCATTATAGAATAAACCATGTAAAAGAAACAAATTTTGTACACATATTTACATAATAAAAATAATACATTTAAATAATAAATATGATTGGTATCCTTAGACAATATACCAATTAAATAATAAATTAAAAAATTTGATTTTCTCTTTGATGAATTTAAATCTCATTAAAAAATCATTAAACATTATTGAGGAAAACATCCTTTCAATTTTGAAATAACATATTTTACATAAAAATTGTGAAATTATTAGGAAATTCATTTTCTATGAAAATAAGATTGAAAACATTTAATTTATGATTCAATGAAAATATTTGTCATGATAGTGGGAGAATACATTCAAGTAATATAAGTTATACAAACATTTTGTCAATATTTATGTCAAAAAAGTCACAAATTACCACTTTTTTAAAATGAAAAATAGATTCCGGTAATTTTTTTTTGTCAAAAGTAAATCAAGGGTAAAAATTAATTTATTATATCATAGATTTAAAGTGAAACCCAAATTTTATTTTATTTAGAAATAAGGACATCGAAGGGAATATTTATTCAACTGAAGAGAGATGTAAAGTCCATTTTCCTTACAAACATATTTCCAGGAATTTGAGTACCTAAGATGAGGAAAATGGAAATAAAAAATCTATTTTTAAAAATATATAGATTATAGGAAATGTCATATGTTTTATAGAGTATAATATAATATTATTTCATTATAAGAACATAATCATAGACAATCATGGTATACAATGAGATTATTACATAAAATACCTTACCATCATCACAACATCAATCGTACATTTCTGAACCTCCATAATAATAAATTTATATTTATTTTATTTCTATGACAGTGTAATTTTAATACATATAATATCATATATGATAACATTATAACATTTCAACACCCTCTTTTATCAATAATTCCATATTAAAATCGTCATTTCTCAATGTAAACTATTTTTTTTACCATGATAATTTTTGTTCATTAGTTCCAATAATTTTATATTTACATTATTTTCATCATCCCCAACATATTAATAAAGAAATAAATATCATATATATATATAATGTTGTTTAGAAAATTTTAATATAAAAAATTATTTTAATCCTTAATGGAAAAAATAGGTTGTACGTACGGATGAACATTGAATATATGTATATGTAATATTATAATATAAAAAGTATAATTATATCATAAATATCAAATATATGAATTATATCCACACTAATACCCATAAATTAATAATTTTTAGAAATATTAATACTATTGTTACATAGAGATGGTAACTGGTGCATATGCATTAGCATACATTCCCTTCCCATTTGATTGGAAGTATGAGGTCCCGACCTTAAAATATTACATAATCTATAATTAAATAAATAATTCACATTTAGGATCATTTGAAGTTTATATTTTTTGAGAATTAGGCTTTAACTACTACATTAAATCTCAATAATTACAATGTAGACACTTCTAATCAGTTTCCAATTTTTCATAAAATAAAAACTCTAGATAAAAAGTGTCATGTATAGTTCCATGTTTTAGATAGCATGACTTTTCCTTGATCTCATCCTTGACCCTATTCATCCTTAAGTCCTCTGAAAAACATTTCAAAACATGGTACGAGACTGATATACTCAGTAATGGTTATAAAATAATGAAAGAGAATATTAGTCCATTAATACATACTAAGCGTAAACAATTTAACAGACCTCATGATATAATAAATTTTATGAATAACATAAAGAAATCATAAATCATAAAGGTAACATGTGGCATCCATATCATAATAACATTGTAGTTATCTCAGCTACATAGGGAGATTCATATGGAATACCCATCACAATATATTCCCTTAATAATTTAGGATAAACATTATTGTTTACCTCTATCGCATTACCCAATGCATTCGAGAGCTATCTCGGGATCACCCTCTGTAGGTTTATTAGGTAACCACTTGTAAACGTAATCAATTCCCAAGAACCATAACATATTCATACACATAAAACAAATATAAATGAACGTTAACATTTCCCCATTTCAATCACAATATATCATTTAAATATATTGACATTACAAAAACATTATCAAAACCATTTTCAATACCAAATTACATAAAAGAGTATAGGGTATTTATTTTTCTTTTAAAAACATTAATTCTTATTATGGAAGTTATAGATAAAATAATACTCATAGCGGTAGAAAATTTCATTGTCAATGCTTACGTTAAAAATAAACATTGTTTTCTTTCCTTTTATTAAAACACCTCTTAGAAAAAGATTCCCTTTGAATGAAATGAAAATTCCAAGGTTTTTATACACCGTATAAAATAATTTCATGTATAAAAAATATATTCCTCAATGAAAGGAGATTGAGAAGAAGTCCATTACCTCATGTCTGACTTGACCCTTTCGTTATTTAATATCTTGAATAATAAACTAATGTAATTTTTAAATTTTTTAAGAACCTTTTTCTTTTTTATTATTCTTTACATATCATTTATTACAATGTTATAAAAATTATTTAATCATTTATGTTTATAATGGTTGTTTTATCGATATTAGGTACTTGAGTAAAAAATATATTTCTTATAATTACATGTTGTTGACGTGGTCAATATTCCATTATTTATAGAATGATATTAACGATTTAGATATCATATATACATTATATATCCATTATATATATGTATTTTTAATAGTACATAACATTTGGAGATAAGAAATGAAATGCACCTTTCATGGAGATGGTAATTGTATGTACGCATGAACACTACTTTCATTTATATTTCGTAATTAATATAATGAAAAATTAATGATACATAGGTAGATAATAATTCCACTATAATATCATATATAATTTCTGTGATGTCATCCTTTATATGTTGCACATATGCCATGAACAAGTCATATAACTTTGAGGGGGCCGTAGTCCGCATTTCCAGAAATGAAATTATCATGTTTACCCATTATGGAAACTATAAATTTATGATATAAATGAAAAATACAGAAGCATAAAGACAACATAAATATAATATATATCACATATAAATACAGTTCCATCATAATGGCCACCATGAGAGGCAGTAGGAGATAATTGAAGAATTAATGATTTCGTGAGGTGTTAGTTTGTCATCCATAGAGACAATATAAATCATTCTTTCATGAGGCTTTAGTTTGTACAAGGCAAGGGGATTGAGAGTTTTGAGTAATGGGTTAGAGGTGAGGGATTTTTATAAGGGGGATGGAATATTTATGAATGTTGGAAAATATTACTTTATTATATAATGATTTTCAGTTTTTTAAGTTCAAAAACTTATTAAAGTAGAAGATAAGATGACTCATGTTCGAAATAAAATCATCCAATTAGAATTGGATAGGTTTTGAATATTTTTTTAATCATTATAATCTTATTTATTTTAATAATTCAATAATGTGCTAAACACTGCATCATTATTGTGTCATAGATAATTTTATTAATTTGATGTCTAAAAATTATAAAAAAATACCATGTTGTAGGAAATATTTTTAGATTTCAAATGAAAAATTATAGTCAAATATATAACATATAAAACCCCATGTAAACATTTATTTACTAAAAGATAAATGTTAATGTCATTTTTTTCATTACATAAAATTAATTAATATAAAGATTCATTATCACTCTTATGTGGCTCAACGGGGTCCCCAAATCGACCCAAGGATGGATATGGTCGGAAATGCTTCAACCAATAGGATTAGGACACATGTTATAGTAATTTATTATTATTATAATAACATATTTTACCCTTATTTAGAAGATTTAACATTTTACCATGGTAAATAAAATATTTACTGAAGTAAATATTTATAATGTCTAAAAATGAAAGTTACCTATTTACTCAATTAGGAACTCCTGATTCCAAATATTGAATCCATTTTTCCAAATACAAAATACAGAATTAGTTGAAATTAAATTAAAATTATTTCCCTTTGTGAAATAAAAAACGTGTTTTTATGAAATAATAACTTTCAAAAGACAGAGACTTGTTTATATCCAATATAAAAGTGAAACTACTTTTAATGACCTACATTTGATTAAAATAAAAATAAAGAATCTAATTAAACGTTAAAAACAATTAAAAATATAATCTAACAATATATATATTAATTAGATTAAAAGGTAGTTTTGAATTAAAATACAGTAATTTTCACTATTCATTAAATAATGAATTTTATCAGAAAAATACCAAAAAAATACCCAATTTAAATTTTGATGTCTCAATTATAATGAAGAAATTATTTTTTCAAATAGAACATATCAAAGTGGCCAAAACTAGATTTAATTAGGGTTCACCATCAAAAGGCGGTAAATTGTCCTTTTGATGAATATAAGTGTGTTTATGTTTAAAATTAAATTCATTCACATTTTAAGCATCTACCTTTTATTGGATAAATGTAAAAAAATTTAAAAAACATGTATAATCATATTGTATTTAGTTCTGTTCATTCCTGCTAATACAATGTCTAGGCGTTAACTACCATTTAAAATAATATAATATTATTATTTTTCAGTATGACTCAATGTTGTGTGCAACATAAGATTTTAAAGAAACACAATTTTGCGTACCAGGTATTCCATATAACATAGCGCAAAATTTAAAGTAATGTTAATATTAAATTCAAAAATATTAATAAATATGAAAATGCCACATTCTTTATTTACATTGGATGTTACATCCTTCCCCCCCCCTTTGGAAATTGTGTCCTCACAATTTTTATTCACTTATGAAATAAAATGGGGGTATTTATCCCTCATAGAATTTTTAGATTCCCAAGTTCCCTCTTCAAATATATGATTTTTCCAAAAAAACATTACCTAATGAATTTACTCATTTTTCAACAATTTCTCTCTTCGATAAAGAATCATGACTAGTTATTCCTCATATGAGAGATTCTCTTCCAACTGAACTACATCTAGGCTAAAAACATGAGATGGATCCAGAATATACATTCTCAACATTGAAAATTGAAAAATAAAATTGTAACTAGGATACACTTAGATTTAAAGCCACTCTATAGGAAATTAATCCAACTTTATTTAGGATTTTATAAGGTCTAATGAACCTCAGACTCAAATTTCTCTTCTTACCAAAACACATCACACTTTTTCATAGAGAAACATTGATAATGACATGATCACCTACATGAAATGATGTATCCTTACTCTTGTTATCTATATAAACTTTTTGCATTCTCTAAGATGTTATCATGTTATTTTGAATCAACTGAACTTTTTCTACTATCTCTTCTAACAATTCTGGTCCCATCAACTTCCTTTCAGCCACTTCATCCCAAAAATCTGGAGTTCGACACTATTTCTCATATAATGCCTCAAATGAATCCATATGTATACTAGAATGCATAATGTTTTTATATGAAAACTCAACCAAAGAATGATGTTTCTACCAAATCCCCTGATAATCTATCGAGCAAGCACGTAACATATTCTCCAAGATCTGAATTGTTTGTTCTGACTGCCCATCTAATTGAGGATGAAAAGCTATACTAAAATTTAATTCAGTTCCCAAAAACGTCTAAAGGAATTTATAAAATTTTGAAGTAAAATTTGGATCATGATCCGATACAATAGAGCGGGGAACTCCATGCAACCTGATTATCTCATTAACATTTAACAAAAATGTTTATCAAGAGACAAACTATCTCGAATAGGAAGAAAATGAGCAGATTTATTCAATCGCTCAACAATTACCCAGATTGCATTATTACATTGAGATATGATTAGTAATCCCACAATGAATCCCATGGATATATTTTCTAATTTCCACTCTGGCACCGGTAAAGACTGAAGCATCCCTTTCGGTAACTGCCGCTCTACTTCAAACTGTTGACATGTTAAACACTTCATAGTAAATTCAGCAATATCTCTTTTCATTCTATCCCACCACCAGTACTTCTAATGATCTATGTACAACTTATTACATCTAGGATAAACTGAAAACGGAGAACTATGAGCTTCACATAACATCTCGTTCTTCAACTGTGAATCACATGGCATGCATAATCTCTTTCCAAAGATAAAAATACAATCATTATCAATGTTAAAATTAGGAATCATTCCCTTCTAATCCAACCCTACCTTTTTGTGTAAATCACTATCTTTTTTTATTGCTTGTATAATTATGTATTATAGAGATGATTTCTCTAACACCTAAAACGAAATAGCAGAATTTCCGACACTATACACTTCTATTCAAAAGATTATCAAGTCTTCCACCAGAGGATATTTTTTCATATGTAACAAGGTTAATGTAGCATTATTTATTCATCTCAATGCATCAGCCACTTTATTTCACATTCCTGGTTGGTAATGAATTGTGTAATAATAATCCTTGATTAATTCCATCCATCTCTTATGTCTCATGTTCAATTCGTTCTTAGTGAATATATACTTAAAACTTTTGTGATTATTATAAATTTCATATTTTATTCCACACAATTGATTCCTCCAAAATTTTAATGGAAAAACAACAGCATGTAATTCCAAATCACGTGTAGGGTAATTTAACTCATGAGGTTTCAACTGACGTGAAGCATAATAAATTATCAAGTCATTCTACATAATGACACAACCATGTCCTTTTAATTAAGCATCATTTTAGATTAAAAAACTCACCATTTCAGGAAGGTAATTCTAAAATGGGAACATTCAACAATCTTCTTTTCAATTCCTAAAAACAATCATCAAATTCTTTTATTCAAATTAACTTAACACCTTTTTGAGTTAACTTAGTCATTGAGATAGATAACCATGAAAAATTTTCAACAACCCTCTGGTAATAACCTACCAAACAAAGAATACTACGGATCTCGATATTAATTGTGGGTCTTGGCCATTCTTCACAAATAGTAATAGTATGATCAATAGTTATAACAATTTTTGAAACAATGTGACCATGGAGTGAAATTTGTTGTAACAAAAACTCACACTTTCTGAATTTCCCATAAGGTTTTTTAGGTTTTCAAGACAACCATTAAATTAATTTTATGATACTCTTTACTTTTGTAATAAACCAAAATATTATCTATAAAAACAACCAACATTTTTCACGAGAGTTGACTGAGCCATCACTACAACAAACTATTCAATTATGATTTTTGACCATCTTAGGAATATGATTTGGAAGGTTATTCTCCTCAGTATGCCTTCCTAGAAAAGATTCTCTATTTTCTCAATGAAAAAACATTATTAACATAGCCATATCTTAGATGAAGAAACATGGTAATTTGTAAATTCTATATCATTTCAATCATTCCATAAATTAAAAATAATTTATGGATATTAATTTAACAATATCCTAACTTCAAAATTTGTCTTAACCAACCTTTGATACAAACTCTAAGGACTTGGTATTAAATCATTACATAATCTATGATTAAATGAATAATTCACATTTGGGATCTTTTTTAGGTTTAGAGTTTTAGATATTTAGGTCATCACTATTACATTACATCTTAAAAATTACAAATTAGACAGTTCTACTCAGTTTCCGTTTTTATAATAAAATAAAATCTCTTGAAGAAAATATTCATTTCTATTTCCATGTTTTAAACATCATGAATTTTCCATGATCTCATCCTTGACCATATTCATCTTTATGCTCTATGAAAAACATTTCAGAACATAGTATGAGTGGAAAAATCTTAGTAACAATTTTAGAACAAAGAAAGAGAACATTGGTCCATTAATTCATACTAAGCTTAAGCACACAAAGATACCTCGTGAAATCAAAATATTTATAAATAACACTTAGAAATAATATATCACAAAGGTAACATGTGGTATCAAAATCATACATACATTATAGTTATCTCATCTACATAGGGAATTGTGTTTGGAATACACATCAGAATATAATTCCTAAATATCAATGAATAAACATTATCATTTACCTCTGTCACATTACCCAATACAATGGAGAGCTATATCAGGCTCACCAACCCTTGGTTTATCACGGAACCACTGTTATATATAAACAATTCCCATGAACCGTGAAATATTCATAACACATAAAAAAATATAAAGAAGAATAATATTTCCACATATCAATCAAAATATATTATTTAGATATATTGACATAAAAAATCCATTATCAAAACCATTTTCCATACCAAAATACGTAAATGTGTATCTGGTTTTTATTTTCCTTTAAAAAATATTATGGCTTGTTTAGGAAGTAATAGGTTAAATAATACTTGTGGCAGAAGAAAAGGATGTTGTCACCACTTAAGTTAAAAATAAAAATTCTTTTTTCTGTTCAGTAAGAAACCTTGTAGAAAAAGATTCCATTTGAAATAAATGAATAGTCAAAGGTGTTCATACACCATATTAAATAATGTCGTGTATAAAACAAAATATACCTCAATGAATGGAGATTGAGATGAAGTCCCTTACCTCGTGTCCGACATGAACCATTCATTCTTTAATCTCCATAATAATAAACTGAAGATAATTTCTATTTTCATAAGATACTTTTTCAAGTTTATTATTGTTCTTATATCACTTATTACCATGTTATAAACATTACATAATCATTTATGTTAATAATTGTTATTTTTTTGATATTTGGTACTTGAGTAAATAATGAACTTCTTATAACTACAAGTTGTTCATGTGGCCAAAAGTACATTATCTCAAGAATGATATTTATGATTTAGATATTATATATATCGTATATATCTAGTATATATTTGTATTTATAATAGTACGTAACATTTCGAGATAATAAATTAAATACACCATTCATGGAGACGGTAAGTCGTATGTACGCATGAACACTACTTTTATTTCAATTTGATATTTAATGGAATGAAAAATTAATGATACATAGGTATATTATTATTCCATTATAATATCATATATAATTTCATTATTTCTATTCTTTATATGTTCCATGTATGGCATTAATGAATCATATCATTTTGAGGGGGTGGTTGTCTGTAGTTCCCCAAATGAAATTATCAATTTTACCCTTTATGGAAACCATAAAGGTATGATATAAATGAAAAATAAAGAAAAATAGATAAAATAAAAATATAATATATATCACATATGAAAAAATTTAATCATAATGGCCTCTATTAGAGATGTTAGGAGAAATTTGAACGATCATCATTTCCTAATGTGTTAGTTTACCGCCCACAGAAACAATATGTTCTTTACCCATTAATTACAGGTGTGTGTAAGTGTAGTTTTAATCCTTCTCATATAAAACTAGTATATGGAGGATATTTTTGTCGTTATAAAATAAAGGAATAAAAATAATTTATTGGTTTAGAGATGTGAAATAATAGAAAATAAATTAAGAGAAGATATTACCTTTAAATCGTGTAACTTATTTTCGTTTGAACCAAAAAGATTTCTTGATGTGTCTTCTACCTAAGATAATGAATTTAAGTGGAAGATAGGGATATTGAGAGTTTATTTGGATATATTTTGGGCGATCCAAGGGGCTTGAGAGGTGTGATTAATTTGTTATAGGTGAAGGATTTTTATAAATGGAGGTGGGAATCTTTAGGAATGTTTGAAAATATTATATTATTATATAGTGATTTTTGGTTCCCCAATGTCCACAACTTATTAATGTTTAAGATCAGATAACTATTGATCGAAATAAAATCATTCAATACGAATTGGATAGGATTGGATTATTTTTTAATCTTTATAGTCTTATTTATTTAAATCATTCATTAATGAGGTAAACACTACATCATTATTGTGTCATAAATAATTTTATTTATTTGATGTATAAAAATAATAAATAAAATACCATGATGTAATAATTTTTTTTTCATTCAAATGAATATTTATATTAAAATATATAATCTTTAAAACCCCAGGTAAAAATTGATTTATAAAAATATATTTGTTTATGACATTTTTGTGATTGCTTTAAATTAATTAATATAAAGTGTCATTATCACTCTTAGGTGGCTCCAAGGGGTCCCAAAATTGACCCAAGTATGCCAATAGTCGGATATGTATCACAAAATAGGATTAGGAAACATTTTAGGGTAATTTAATAATAATATTATTACTATATTTGACCCGTATTTACATGATTTACCCTTTTAACATGGTAAATAAAATTGTTACTAAAGTAAATATTCATAATGCCAAAAATGAAAGTTACCTATTTACAAAAATTGGAACTCATGTTTCCAAATATTGAGTCCATGTTCCAAATTCAAAACACAGAAGTGGTAGAAATTAATTTAAATTTAATTCCCATTGTCAAAACAAAAAAACGCATTTTCAAAAAATAATAACTATCAAAAGATTGACACTTGTTTATGTCCAATGTCAAAGTGAAATAACATCAAATGACCTGAATTGGATTAAATGGTAAAAAATAATTTAATTACACATTAAAATTTATCAAAAAGATAATCAAACCAAATAAATAAATTTGATTAAAAGGTAGCTTTGAATTGAAATACTATATTTCTCATTGTTCAATAAATAATGTATTTTATCAGAAAAATTCAAACATTTACCCAAGTTACATTTTGATGTACCTATTCTAAATAAAAGTTTATTTTTTCAAATATAACATATAAATGTGACCAAAACTAGATTTAAATTTGGTTATCCATCAAAAGTCTCCAAATTTACCTTTTAATGAATATTAGACTGTTTATGCTTAAAATTAGATTCATTCAAATTTTAACGCTATAACATTTATGGGATAAATGTAAAAACACTTATAAAACATGTATAATAATATTTTAGTTAGTTATGTTAATTCTTGCCAACATAAAGGCTAGGCGTTAACTACCATTTAAAATAATATTATATAATTATTTTTCAGTATGACTCAACGTTGTGTGCAACGTAATATTTCAAAGAAACTTGTTGTTGTGTATCGAGTACACCATTGAACATAGCATCTGATTTAGTGTAAAATTAATGTTTTATTCATAAATATTAATAAATATGAAAATTTCATATTCTTTATTTACCTGGGATATTATAGGAAGAAGGGTATATAATAGTGTTTTCATAATAATAATAAAATTTATTAATATATAGATATACTCAGTCATAATTTTATGAATATTTATTCAATTTCAGTAGAGGTAAAAAAGAGTAGAAATGAAATTGATCAGATAAAGATTCTTCCTTGTCTTTGAAACCACTACTTTAAAACTCCTCTAGAATGCTATAGTGTTTGTACTTTGGGATGACTAAACCACTTAGATGTGTATATGTATGTGGAAAAGATTATGTTGAAGATTTTGGATTTTTATAATGATAAATATAGTGTAAATAATTTAGGGAGGAGGTTCCATTTTATCATTCAGGTGATTGTCACATTGTATATTTCTCAAAACATTGAATTATAGTACATTTATTCCCTCTAAAAATTCCTTCAAATGGATAGATAATAAAATATAAGGTTGTAATACCATAAAAAATGTAATTTATCAATGTTTTGGTGTCATTTTCTGCCATAACATTTTAAGTAACCCTTAATTAACTATTTTTTTAATTTATTTATGGTAACAAATGTATCAAAATTACGGGTTGTAATTTATACTTATATGGTGAAAATTGGACCATAAATGGAAAATTTATGAATCTTTTCAATATATAATATAAATATTATCTTCTCTAAAGAGTTTTAATATTATTAACTACGTTATTTTAATATTATTTTGATATGATATCATTAAATTCAATTTTGATAGTATTCATTTAATTTTACTTATATAACATAAATAAAAAAATTGAATTAAAATCTATTCTTCTAAAAAATAAACAATATGTCATATTATCATAGAATATTTATATAATGCTCTAAAATACTAATATAATATCACTATTTTTATTTTCAATATCATTTATTTTATTTTTCATTTAATTGAATAAATAATATTTTCCTGTTCAATAAGAAAATACTATAATTATATAATATATAAAAACTATAAGTACATTTACATTAGTAATATAATTACATAATTTCAAAAATTATTATAATTTTTTATTCGTGACTCTTAATTCCATCTGTGAGTAGACAAAGAATATTTAAAAATAATATAATGATATTTTTAAGCATTCATTGATTTAAATAATAAGTAATTTATTTTCTTAGACATATATACATATATATAATAAATTTTAAGAAAAATATAACAAGAATATAATTTAATTCATAAAATATGAATAATAATAATTATTTATGATATTATCTCCAATTATTAATATTGATTAACCTGATTTACCCTTTTCTATGTTGATACATTTTACAACATTTATTATTTATATTGACCAAAATTAAAAGTGGGTTATTTTTCTATTTTGACCTTACTAGTTCTAAATATGTTATTAATTTTATCTAATTGAATGCATATAAATAGATGAAATTAATTTTATATTTAGTTTTAAAATTGAGACAAATAATTATTTTTAGAATAAATAAATTTATAACCATAAAACTATAATTATTGTTATCAACCGACAAAAAACTATTTCTAGAATGTTTTAAAAATAAGTAATTTTAATAATATATATATTTTATTAAATTTTTCATAATATTAAAATATTTATACTATTAAAATAAAAATAGAATGTGAAAATATAAATAAAATTTCATAAAAACCCTAAATTTTATTTCAAAATAATATTTGTATTTAACTATATTCAATTGTAAAAAATAGAATACATTTAATAAATGTGTATATCACATCTTTTTCATAATTTTTGTTACTGTAAATATTTAACAATCCAATATACATGTGATAATTGATGAACACTATTGTAATAATGTTATAATTTTCATATAATCGTGTTGTTACTTATATTGAAAGATATCGAAGAAATTTATTTACATGAGAAAAAAATATCTTCAAATCTCACGTGCCTGAAAAATGAATGACGGGTAAATAATATTTCACATTTATAAAATAATTTTTATATTTTAATTGAATATAATATATATTAATTAATTATATATGTATTACCATCTATTTAAAAATAGAACAAACAACATTTCACATCACTTTGTGGAGTTAGTAGTTATCACATATACAAAAGAGATATTATCATTTTCTATTGGAAATTAGGGTAATTTGGTATATGTGATATTATAATTTAAAATTTTAATTATGTATTAAATATAAAATTTATTTTTTAAATTTATTTTTAAATATATCCTTGAGATGTGGTGATGGAAAAAAATTATATCGGTTTAAAAGGAGATAGAACATTGTCCACATGAATGACAGTTTCATTTCTCAATTGATAAATAGGAATATGGATATATGAAAATAAATTAATGTAATAAAATATCAGTATATCTTATGTACTATTTTTTTATTTCATCATAATTTATGGATATTTGATGTATTTAATGGGATTAATAAAATTAAGATGCATTATAAGAATAAAACCACAAAAAAAATACATAATCATGAATTTTAACTCAAGAAAATACTTTAATTTATATTGAGGATATTTTTAGGTTTTTAGTTTTAGAGAATTAAGAATCAATACATAATTTAAATTTCAAATTTATATAGAGATGATACTACTAAAACAGTATTTATTTATTTCAGAACGTAAATATTTTCAAATAACACATAATTTCATTTGAATGTCATCATAACATTTTACATTACTTCTGTCTTTCTCTTACACATCCTTATAACCTTTGAAAGGCATTTAATAAGATTGGATGAGAAAAAAAAGCTCATTAGGGACATAAATAACGAAAAATCATTAGTCTAAACCATCATATATTGAACTATAATGGGGCTCAAACCATTATATATTCAGCTTTAATGGGTTACACCCGACATTAACTATATCCATGGAATATATCCAGAATATATCACTCGATAAGTCATTTAATCCTATCAGCAAAACAAATTGAAATATGAAAATACCCATTTTGGTAAAATTATCATTTAAAAAAAATATAGAAACTATGAATATAATAAATAATTCTTATTTTTAAATGTATTGAATTAAAAAATATATTGTAATAATTTTAGAATAAATTAGTCATTATAAATGGGATAAATTGATCACACAATATATATAAACAGTAATATTAAATTTTCTCAAAAGAGACATTTAAAAAGGATTTGAAAAGAAGACTCCATATTA
The DNA here is from genome assembly GCA_963277665.1 of Viscum album. Lineage (NCBI taxonomy): Eukaryota > Viridiplantae > Streptophyta > Magnoliopsida > Santalales > Viscaceae > Viscum > Viscum album. Next base: position 1,217,062,126 of record OY728157.1, read on the forward strand.
AGAAAAATGAAAAAGTTGCATTTTAAAAAAACATAAGTGTAAATATAAAATTAATAACCAGATATATATATTCATATAACCCATTTTGATGAAATATAAATAAACTTGATGTCTTTATAAGTATAAATATTTAAAAAATTTAAAACAATATTTTAGTTAAAGAGTCAATTACCTTAGGTTTGACTTCCTTAAAATGAGTTCAATCCTCTTATATAATGGTTGATGAAGTGTTATTAATTTATTACATAATTAAAATAATGTGTATAATACCTTAAATTATGTTTCATAATATCTTCCACCCATTTATTGAAAATATTTTGTTATTTCAATTGTTTTGGATGGCTTCTTTTAATGGTTTCCAAGTACAGTTTGTCATTTTATAACTTTTTAAAATGAAATAATAAACAGGTAGTCATAAAATATATTTATTTGTATCATTTTAAACAAATACATGTGAATTTAACCTTACTATGATTTCAGTAAAAGATAAATAAAATGTCATCACCAACCAAGGCGATCAATTAACGTACCACATATGACAATTACATTATTTTAGAAAAAAAGGAGAAGATGAGAGATTTTATGATCAATATAGAATAACCAAAAAAAACACTACAGTATATATGTGAAATTTTTTTTTATGAACCATTATAATAGATGTGGGGATATGGTGTAATTGAAAAATAAGTTAAAATAGATGAAAAGTGAACCTTACTTCTTTAATATTCTTCCTTGAGACAATATTTAAGGATTGATGAAGTAATATTTTTGTGATTCCAAGAGATCAGTAATGTGGAAAGGGATGAGTATGATGGAATTTGTCCGAGCTTATCCAGACAATATGGCTTTAGTTGATGAAAATATGTGATGTAGGAAGCCTCATTTTATAATTGATGTGAGGGGTAATGTAGGAATTATTCAATGTCTTAAAATATAAGAATTTTACTACAGGTTTTAAGTCCTCCAAAAGGCCTAAAAATCATATTATATCCCACAGTCGATAGAATATAATCATTTTTAGACTTGATTGGGTTTTTTTTGTTATTTTTAATGAAATTAATAAAATATTATAGTCAAGGAAATATTTTTTTTTCAAAAAAAACTATTAACAATCAAGTCTTTAAAGACATCAAAACAATATTTTAGATTTGAATTAAAACTTTTTATATGAATTATACATATTATAATTACCTATAGAAATCATGAAATTACATAAAAATATAAAATTATATTTTAGTTAATATTTTTAAAATCATTAATTTGATTTACTCCATGATTAATGATTTACTGCATCAAAATTATTCAGGCAAATAATTAAATAATTTATTACCAAATAAAAAAAATTATTTTTGAAAAATAAATTTTTATTTCAATATATTATTTATTTATAAAATAATCTTCTGGAAAAAATATCATTAAAATAATATACTAATTGAAATTTATAGTTTGAACAAGTTGTCATACTTTTTAATAAAATTATATATTGAGTCTAATGTGACCCGTGTGGGTCCAGATTGTTCCCAATTAGAACCAAAACATGATAATGATCATATTTATCTTATATTATATATTTTTATCCAAAAAAATTCATTTGATAAATCATTTATTTTTCATAAAAATATTTTATTTATTTTCATAGGCTTCAAAAAACACAACGTCATCATTGCACTAGAATTAGTGTTAATTATTTACAATATAAAAATTACAAATAAATTATTATCCTAATAATAACATTATTAAGTTCCAAATATAATTCTACATTAATGAATTTTTTATATTCAGTCATATACATGTCAAAATAACATCTTAATTATTTTTCATGCCCCTCACAAGCGCTGCACAAACATTTGGATGACATTTAAGTAATATTATTATACAATACAATATTAAAATAAAAAAGAAAAATAATTATTAATAAATATTAAATTAGTATTGAAAATAATTTTTATCTCTATATTACTATTTATAAAGAACCAAAATTGACATGGAAAATGTTGTGTAGGAATTGCAACATCACTAATAAGAACTTTTCTACATATCATTAAATAAAAAATAACATAAATTTTCAAAATTATTCTAAAAAATATTAATATTATAAAATAATAATTTATTTATTCAATAAATTTAATAAATGTTAAATAATAAATATGTCTTCTTCATATTTAAACAATATGATATTTTATAAAAAACTATATTTTTTATTATTCACCCAAAATTAAAGTATTTAAGCAAAATCCAAAAAATTCTTTCTAACCATTTTTTATGTGTAAAAATGAAAAATGAACTGCATTTTTCAAAATAATTTTCTAATGATGATAATTTTAATTTTTAAATAAAATTATTATTTATTCGAGAAATAAAAATTTTAAAAATTTAACTAATTTTATAAAACATTGAAAAATTAATCAAGGTCTTATAATATTATTTTATTATAATAAAAAATAAAAAAAATAAATTTATAATTAAATTTTATGAAAATAAATTTCTATTTAATTTATAAAATTAATCATAAAATTGTATAAAAATATTTATGACTTAAAAAAATATTAACACAATGCTATAATCATATCTCCACATATACGATGCCTAAATTTTATCTATAGATTCATCTGTAAGAGTACTATTCATTTGGATGATTTACTATTCATTAGGGACATATTACTATTCATAAGGGTTAAATTACAATTCATAATGTTATGTTAGTATTCCAAAAAAATTAATTTGTTCTTATCAAACTCTAAATATCATACGGATTGCAATCATGAATGTCCGCTTTTTGAAAATCAATTAACTATAGTGGAAAATAAAATTATAAAGTCAACTCTATAGAGGTCACATAGTACTTCATATTTTATTTATGCATGATTTTTCATTGTTTTTCCTTTTAAAATATCAGGTGAATACATTCTTCCCTCCTTCAATAAATTAAATCCTTGTAATTTAAAATTTGGATTTAAAACTAATGGGTCTACTAATAAACATACATTATTTAAATCCCACATCGTAAAAAAGTATTGATAAAAATCCATTCAATAAGGGAGAAACTATGTATGAGGACCAACTAAGGTAACACATTTTAGGTTTCAATATAGAAATACATGGATTTAGAAGATGAAACCAACTCTAAAATACTGATAGAGACTGAGATAAAACATGTTCATGAGAATTTTAAGCACCAAAAAACAATAAATATATGATGGGTAATAAGGGATATTAATTTCATATAAAGAAAAGAAAATGGATAATTGTTTTAATCTAAAGACCCCTTTTCCATTATTTATGAAACTCCATTGAAATATATTCAAAAAAAATATTGATATGTACTTACTTGGAAGATAGAGATGTTTCCTTTAATGAGATTATTGTCACATACTCATCTATTTCTCCCAAATAAATACCCTAATACATTCATTGATATAACACTAGAACAAAAACCTATGGATCGTAAAATCCATAAAAAGAATAACTTTCATTCCTATTTTTATTAAGAATTCCGGAAAAAATGTTTGGATAAAATAATATAATTCAAAAATAAAATTCATCACTAAAAATGTAATTACCAAGGATTATCATGCATCATTCAATAAATAACTATCATTAAAATTCATCAAAAAAATATTCTAAACAAATATTAATACACAATAATTATAAATATTTTCCCTGATATAACTTTAATACAAAATTAACATTTATAACCAAACAATCATTGATGACTCTTAATGTATCACTTAAAAAATATGTGCCCAAATCATAAAACCTCAAGATATTATTTTCATTTTAGTTTATATCCCTAATGCCATAATAAAATCATATATTCCTCTAAAATATAATTTATCATTTGTTACTCAAATAAAATATTATGTATTTTATTTACCTTATTCATATAAAACTTCCCAAAATTATAAAAAATATAATTAGCTTAAAATCAATGATAATATGAATCATAATCTTATCCATACCATTAAAATTATGTCCACAAAATAAAAGAGATTTTTTTCCTCAAATAAATTGTGTTTACATATTGACATTAGGATTACAAAAATATCAAGCTCAATAAAATTATCCAAATAAACTCCCATTATCAATGGAGTATTAGTACATTAAGATATCACATGATCATTAAGTCTACTATAACTCTTGATTCCTTTTTATGTAGACAACTTGATCGTTCAACATTCTTCATATTCCATTAAGTATGTATTTCCACCTCATTTTATATTAATACATTCCTGAAATTCCAATATTTGAATTATTTCCTTCTTATTCATAAATATTAATCTGATTATTTTTAATTATTTATAGATAATAAAATAATTCATACCTCAAATCCATATTTTAGGACCTTCTTGATGTTCCCTTTTTCATTCGGTATGTTGACCAACATTCAAAAAGTAGACATTGAAATCACTCCAGGATTTTAACATTCTTGGAGAGTTTGAAGAGTTGATATCTTGAAATCATATGATAAATATACAATTTCATAGAAAATTGTTTTATAAAATAGTAGGTGTTAGATAACTCTAACAATTTCATTCACATGATTTGAACACTCAAGAAGCTATCAAAATCATTTGAACAAGCCTTCACAATAATAGTGATGATAAAATCATTTGGGAGGGATAATAATCTTTTGCATTATCTTTTTCCTTCCATATTTACAAATTATCTTTAATATATTGAAAATAACATCACATAAACATGAAATTAATTATTAAAATAAAAATACTATATATGGTAAAAAATACAAAAAGAAAAAACATAATACTAAAATCCATCATATTTATTATATATCAATTGAATATATTTCTATAAAATATACGTAGATTATCATCTAACAGATAAAAAGTACCATATTATAGTAACCCTTTTGTTTATAAGGTAACTCTAGTTTATGATTAATTTATATCCAAAATTCTAATGTTATCCAAAACATCCTTTGACACCAACTACAAAGACCTGACCATAAAAAATTACATAATATTGAATTTTAATTTATAAAATAATTTATATTATATTATGGATATTTTCAAGATTATAGTTTTAAAGAAATTATACACAATACATACATAACATTCAACATTTATATATATTAGATATTATTATAATAGTATTCATTTCTTCCAAAATGTAAATATTTTCTAATAAAACATAATTTCATTATAAAATATTCATAATTTATTTAATTAATTACTTCTTTTGATTAAAAATTATTATAATGTATTAAAAAATAATCCAAACATTGGATGAGAACAAAAATATGAATAGGGATATAAAGAAAGAAAACCCATTAGTCCAACGAAAACATGAAAAATCTTTAAAAAAAATTTCTTGAAAAATATAAGGATGAATAGAAACACAATGTATCTTGCTTGTAAAAAATTAGAATATATTTCTTATATTCACACATACACATGGAATAACCGTTCGGTCAAATTCCATATATTTGGAAACCAATACATTAGAGATATAAAATGGGGGTCACCCATCATATCATGGGATATAATACGCTCAACACAACATATCATAAGCTATAATGTGGATCAACCCATCATATCATGAGATATAATGGGATCATCCCCACATAAAATATTTCAATGAAACATATCATTAACAAATCACTCGATAACTCATTTAATCCCATGATAAAAACATATTTATATATCAAAATACACTTTTTTATAAAAATAATTTTTTAACAATAAATATAAAAACTAAAATCATAATAAAGAAATTGTATTTTTTATATATAACTATTAAAAAATATACATGAATAATTAATGTAGAAAAGTGTCATAAAAAATTATACAAATTGCTCACATCATGTATAAAAAAGTATTTTGTTTCATTTTCACAAAAGAGACATTAATATGATTTAAAAAGAAGAAACAATTTAAAATAAATGAATAAGATCCGTTTTCAAATACAATAATGGTAATTTGAACATTTATATAAATATATATCTATTAAAAAACCCATTTTGAAGAAATGGAAATAAAATAGAATGATTTGGAAGAATAAATCCTTAAAACATTTATAATAATGTTTAAGTAAAAGAGTCACTTACCTCATGTTTGAATTCCTTCAAATGTGTTCAAAAATACTATATAATGGTTGGAAAAGGTTTATTAATATATTATAGAACTAAAATCATTTGTATAATACCTTAGATTATTTTTTGTAAAATCATACACCAATTTATTAACAATAATTTTTTATTTCAATTGTTTCAGGTGTTGTATTTTCACAATTTCCATGATTACTTTAGTAGGGTGTTCATTATTGAAATGAAATAATAAAATAGTATTTATAGAATATGTATATTTAGATAATTTACCACAGTTAAAATTTTAAATTAACCACTCAATGATTTAAGTAAAAGGGAAATGAAAAATCATCATCCATAAAGGCGGTGAATAAACGCACAATGGATGGAGATTTTGTTATTTTATAAAAAAGATGAAGAAGTGAGATTTTATTATGAATATACAATAAACACAAAAACACTATAGTATATAAGTGTTACTAGAGATTCCATGAAACATTGGAAATGATGTGGGGATAATGTCTAACTGAAAATTAAATTAAAATAGAACCAGAATGAACTATACTTCTTGAAAGTTCCTCCTTGAGAACATGTTTAATGATTTTGGATGTGGTATTTTTGTGAGACCAGGTCTCAAGAATGTGTCTTGGGATGAGGATGAAGGAATTTGGTAGATGTTATCCAAACAATATGACTTAATGTGATGAAAATATGTGACAGAGGGAGAATCCGTTTATAATTATTGTGAGGGGGGACATTGAAATTAAAAGAATTATTAAAATATAATAATTTTATTATAGGTAGTAAGACTACCAAAAGGAATAAAAATTATATTATATCCCATTTTAGAGTGAATATAATCTATTTTTGCCTTGATCATGATTTTTTTTTAAATATTTTATTCATGAAAAAACGATTTGGTCAAAAAAGCTATTAACAATCAATACATTAAACACATAAAAATAATTCAAATGTGAATATTTATTTTTATTATATATATAAATAATATAATTATCTATGTAAAACAAGAAATGAAAAAAATTATAATGTTCTATATATTTTAAAAATTTTAAAATCATTAGTTTGATATATTCATTACATAAATATTTATTGCATAATAATTTTTGAAGCCACTTATATAATTATATATTATCAAAAAATATAAAAAATTACAATGAGAATGATAATTTTTTTATCTTTACATGAAGTATTTATTTCTTAATTCCTCTTCTAGAAAAACTTTCATTAAAATAAATAAACTAATTGAAAGTTATAGTGTGGACAAGATGTCATTCTTTTTAATAAAAAGTTTATAATGGGAATAATGTGACCCATGGGGGTCTTGAGTGTCCCCAATTTGAACCAGAACATGATAATGATCTTTATTTTCTCATATAATATGTTTTTTTAATAAGTTGTGTCATTTAACAATTCTTATTATTTTAGTAATTACATTTTATTTTTTGGGTTGCACAAGCACGGCATCAGCATTGCACAAGAATTAATGTTTATTATTTCATATGTAAAAATAAAAAATAAATTAATATCATAAAAACAAGATAATTATATTCAAAATAGAAATTTACATTCATTAATTATTTATATTTAGTCATATACATGTCAAAATAATATCATAAATTTGTTATTTTGTCTTCTTATAACTCAAGCATGCATTGCACATACATTTTCATAAGGTTAATGTAATATAACTAGTAAATTCTAAATTAACGGGAAACAACATAAATAATAATTAATAATTATTAAAACAGTCTTGAAAATAATTTTTATCACTTATTTATTATTTATAAATAATCAAAATTTACATTGCCAATGATGCACATGCACTACGTCGGCACTAACAATAATTTTTATACCTATAATAAAATTAATTATAACAAACAAGTTCTGAAATATTTCCGAATAATATTAATATTTTAATATAATAATTTTGTTATTTAAAAAAATTAATAAATTTAATATCATAAATACGTCTTCATGACATCACAATAGAATACCATATTTTCTAAAAATCCATATATTTTACCATTAAAAAAAATTAAATAATTTACGAAAAAATCAAAAAATTCATGGTAAGACTTTTTGATGTGTAGATTATGAGCTGTATTTTATCAGAATAATTTCCCATATATGAGAAATTTAATTTGCAAATAAAATAATAATTTATTCAAAAAATTACAATTTTAAAACTGAAACTAATTTTATAAATCCTTGAAAAATTAATCAAGGTCTCAGAAAAATATCTTATAACCATAATACAATAAAATAATAATTTTTTATATTTATTTAAAATAATTTTTATTTTATTTTATTATAGTATTCATATAATATTAAATAAATATTTAGGTGTTACGAAAATAACACAACTTATTCTAGAATCCTGTCACCACTTATAAGATGCCTAAATTTTATTTATACATTCACGTGTAAGGTTACTATTCATTTAGATGATTGACTAATCATTATGGCCATATTACTATTAATAAGGGTAACATTACTATTCATAAGGGGAAATTACTATTCACCAAAAATAATTTATTCCCTATCAGACTCTAAATATCTAACTGATCAAGACCATATATAACTATTTTTAAAAATTAAATTCACAGTAGTGGCATAATTATGTTTAACAGCTGGGATATATTGGTAACATATTACATAGTAGTTTATTTATAAATGATTTTAAATTATGATTACTTTTAAAATATCAAGATGTTACAATCTCCCCTCATTCAATAAATATCTTTCACAAAATTTGTAATTGCGATTCATAACTAGGGGTGAAAAAATAATATATACCTTTGTTGAAAACCATCATCTTAAAAAAATCTTTAAACATCCAATCAATAAGTGATAAACAAAGTATGAGAACTTCATGAGGTAACAGATATTAGGTTTCCATATAATAATACATGTACATGGAAGATTAAACCAACTCCCAAATACTGATTGAGTCTCAGATTGAATAAGTTCATGAGATTGTTCAGCACCAAAAAACTGAAAATTTGTGATGGGTTAAAAATGATATAAATTTCTTTGTAATAATTGAAAACGGATAATTTTTTTATTTCAAGATCTCTGTTCCTATATTTGAGAAATTTCATTAACTTCAATGCAAAAAAACATATAGATATGTACTTACCTAAAAAGTAGAGTTTTATCAATTAATGAATTTTTTACCACAAACTCATCTATTTCTCCAAAATAATTACCCCACCACTTTCTTTCTTATTACACTATATTAATATAATATTGATGTATTAATATATAACAAGAAAAATATTTATTCCTCATGTATTTAGGAAGTAAGGAAAAAATGTTTTGTATAAGATAATTATATTCCAAAAAGGAATTCATCAAAAAAAGGTAATTCCAAAGGTTCAACATGTATCATTCAATAAATAAATATTACTAAAAGTGACTAAAAAATTTAAAACATATATTGAAACCAAAAAATTAGAACAATTTAGTCTCATATACCTCCAATACAGTGTTAAATGTTATCACAAAAGAATCAACAATGACACTTAAAGTCTCACTTCAAAATGTATATGCCAAAACATAAAATATATAATATATTATGTTCAATTAAATTGGCCAATATAGTGTTAAATCTTATCACAAAAGAATCACCAATGACACTTAAAGTCTCACTTTAAAATGTATATGCCAAATCATAAAATATATAATATATTATGTTCAATTAAATTGGTAAACCTAATACCATAATAAAATCTTACATTCCACCAAAATATAATTTAACATTAATTCCAGAAATAAAATCATTGGTATTGTATTTACCTTATTTATGTAAAACATCCCAAAATTTAAAAAAAACATAATTACCTTAAAATTAAAGATCACAAGAATCCTTATTTTATCCATACAATTTAAATTATGTCCACAAAAGAAAATTTACTTTTTCCACAAAAAATTTTTGTTCACATAAAAACATAAGCATTACATATAACGTAAAATCAATAATAATATCCCAATTTACTTACATTATCAAATGAGTACTAGTAATTTTATACATTTTGACATCATTAAGTCTACCATAACTCTCAAATCCTTTATATATAGACATCTTAAACGTTCAACATTATTCATACTCCATTAACTATTCATTTCCACATAATTTTTTATTAATAAATTCTTTAAAATAAATGATAAGAATTATATCCTCAAGATTCATAAATATCAATCCAATTATGCTTCATAATTTATATATAATAAAATAATTCATAACTTAAATCAAGATTTCAGTAACATCTTGATGATACCTATTCATTTCGACATGTGGACCTACTTTTAAAAAGTACACTTTCATACCAATCCTTGGTTTTAACTTTGTTGGTATATTTGGAAGAGTTAAGATCTGGAAATCATATCAAAAATATACCATTCAGATAATTTTTTTTAGAAAATAGTAGGTGTTGGATAACTCAAAAAAAATCCTACATATGATTTGAATACTCAAGAAGATATCAATATCATTTGAACAGGACTTTAATTTAATAGTGATGATCAAATCATTGGGGAGGTATAATAAGTTTTTTCGTGATATTTTACTTCCACCATGACAAATTATGCTTAATCTATCGAAACGAACATTACATAAACATGAAATGTATTATTAAAATAAAAATAATCTATAGTGTAAAAAAATTAATACTAAAATCCATGAATGTTATTATATTTCATTTGATTGATTTTACATAAAATTAACCAACATTATCATAAGAGTAAATAAATTTCAATATTATAGTAACTGTTTTTCTTATAAGGAAATTGTAGTTTATGTTTAATTAACATATAAACCTCTAAAGTTATCCAAATCATCTGTTGATACCAACTATAAGGACCTATCATTAAAAAATTACATAATATTGAATTATAATCTAGGAAATAAATTAATTTACACTGAGGATCATTTCAGTCTTTGAGTTATAGAGAATTAGGACACAATATATATATAACATTCCTCTTTTATACAGAGTGGATACTTCTAAAACAACATTAATTTCGTCCAAATTGTAAATATTCTAAAATAAAATATAATTTCCTTGAAAAAATTCATATCATTTTACATGATTGAATTCATTCTCTTATGAATACTTATAACCTATAAGAAACATTAAAAACATGGGATATTCATATAAAGCTTCATAGGGACATAAATATAGAAAAACCATTAGTCGAGGGTAAACATGAAGACCCATTAAAAACGGTTTTTATGAAAACTCATAAGAATGCATAGAAACATCATGTTGTTTCCCTGGGAAATATTTACCGTATCAATATTAAATACACCCTTAGTCATGTAATAATTGTTCAGTCAACTTCTATCTTTAGTTTACCCAGTGAACTGCAGAGCTGTAATGGGGCTCACCCATCATATCATGAGCTATAATGGGATCAACCCAACATATCATGAGCTATAATAGAGCTCAACCCATAATATCACAATATTTAATGGGATCAACCTAACATACACTATTTCCATGGAGCATATCATGAACAAATCACTCGATAACTCATTTAATCCTATGATCAAAATAGATTCACATTACAAAATACCTTTTTTATTATAATTTTGTTTTATAAAAAATATATAGAAACTAAGAACATAATAATGAAATAATATTTTTTTATATATAAGTATTAAAATATAAAAATATAATATTTACAGTAGGAATGTTTCAAATAAATGGGATAAATTTGTCACACCATATTCAATAAATATTATTATTTATTTTTTGAAAAAAAGATATTGAAAAATGAATTCAAAAGAATAAACCATATTAAAAAATGAAAAATATCCATTTAGAAAAACCATAACTGTAATTAAAAAATTAATATAAATATAAATATATTTATAAAACCCACTTTGAATACATATATATAAAAAATAATGATTTAGAATAATTAATGTTTAAAAATTTAAAATGATGTTTTAGTTAAACAGTCCCTTACCTCAGGTTTGAATTCCTTAAAATGTGTTAAAACCTATTGTGTAATGTTTGTAAAAGTGTTATTAATTTATTAATGAACTAAAATGATTTTTATAATACGTTCCATTTTTGTAACATCTTTCATTGATTTATACTCAATATTTTGTTATTTCAATTTTTTTAGGTACCTTCTTTTCACAGTTTTTATAGTCGGTTTATTATGGTTTTTCTTGTAAAAATGAAAAAAACCATTAGTGAATATATATATATATAAGTCATTTTAAACACTTACATGTGAATTTAACCATTCCATGATTTCAGTAAAATGGAATCTAAAAATTATCATCCATGAAGACGGTGAATTAACACACCACAAAGGACAATTTCATTATTTATGAAAAAAAGGATAACAAGATAGATTTTATAATGAATATAAAATAAACCCGAAAAAAATAAATTATATATTTGATACTGGTGTTTTAATGAAACATTGTCAAAATAAAGTGTGGATATGGTGCATGTGAAAAAAAAGTTAAAATATAATAAAAAGGAACCCTAATTCATGAATGTTCCTCCTTGAGAACAACTTTAAAGATCCTATAAGGGGTATTTTTTGATAACATGAGATCAAGAATGTGGAAAGGGATGAGGAGGATGGAATTTGGTAGATTTTATCTGAATAATATGGTTTTAGGTGATGAAAATATGTCACGAAGGGATCCTCCTTTTATAATTCAGGTGAGGGGTAACATAGAAATTACTCAAATCCATAGAATATAATAATTTTATAATAGGTTTTTAGAATTCAAAAAGGCCTAAAAATAATATTATATACAATTTTTTTAAGAAATATAATCATTTTGGGAATTGATAATTATTTTTCTTTTATTTTTATATATTTTAGTGAAATATTTTATTCATGGAAAAAATATTTTATAATATAAAACAATTCACAATCAGGACATAACAAAATTAAAAAAAAAATCCAATTAAAATTTTTTTTATTATTTTTTCTTATAAATATTAGGATTACCTAAATACATCATAACATGACATAAAAATATTAATTGATAATTATTAAAATATTTTTAAAATGATTAATTTTATTGATTTGTTAATTAAATATTTACAGCATAATTATTGTTCATGGTATTAATATAATTATTTATTACCAAATAAATAAATAAAAAATTCAATGAGAATTATAAACTTGTTATATTACAATATTTTATTTATTTCTAAAATAATCTTCTAAAAACCCATTTAGTAAAATGATAAACTAATAAAATGTTACACTGTGAACAAGTTTATATTAAATTTAAAAGAATAATACAATGATTCTAATGTGATATATGTGGGTCCAAAATTCCCTAAATTAGAACCACAACATGATAATTACCGTTAATTTCTTATATAGTATGTTTTATTCCAAATTTGTGTCATTTAATAATTCTTATAATTTTAATAAAAAAATAATTTTTTTTCATAAGCTTCCTTAAGCACTGCATCAGAATTGAAAAGGAATTAGTCATAATTATTTCATATAAACATATTATAATAAATTAATATCGTAATAATATGTTTTTTAGGTTCAATATAATACTCTATATTCATTAATTATTTATATTCAATCATATACATGTAAAAATAACATCTAAAATTTATTATTTTGTGTTTTCATGGCACGCACAAGCATTGAAAAGACATTTGTATAAGATTAATGTAATTTAACTATAAAATTATAAATTATCAAAAAAACATAAATAATACATAATAATAAATTAATTAATCTTCAAAATGTTTTTAGCACTCAATTATCATTTATAAAGAACCAAAATAGACATTATTAATTTTACGCAAGCACTGCGTCGACACTGGTAATAATTTTTATACCTATTATCAAATAAATTATATCATAGATATTTTGAGTTATTTATGAACAATATTACTATTTTAAGATACAAGTATAGTTATTCAATAAATTTCATATCATAAACATGTCTTAATGACATCACAAAAAATACAATTTAAAAAAACAATATTTTTTTACTATTAACCAAAATTAATATATTTCAAAAAAATAACAAAAATTAATGCTAAAAATTATTTATATGTATAATTCAAAATTTAACTCCATTTTATCAAAATATCTTCCTAAATATGAGAAAAATTATTTTTGTATAAAATAATAATTTATTAAAAAAAATTACAAATTTAAATATGTAAGTGATTTTATAAAACCATAAGAAATTAATCAAGGTCTCATAAAATTACCGTTTAACCTTAAGAAAATATAATTAAAATTTATGATTACATTTAATGAAAATAATTTTTTATTAAATTTTTAAAATTTATCATAAAATTTTAAATTAATATTTATGACATTCAAAAATAACAACACTTATAATATAATCATATCGTCGCTTATAAGATACATAAATTTTATTTATACATACATGGATAAGGTTGCTATTCATTTGGATTATTTAATATTTATTAGCTTCATATTACTATTCATAATGGTAACATTCATATTCATAAGGGTAAGATAGAATTCACCAATAATTATTTTGTTAATATCAGACAATATATATGTGACTGATCGCAACTGTGTATGTCTTTTTTTCAAAATTCAATTCATAGAAGTGGATATATTATGTTTAACAAATATGATGTGGAGTTCACATAGTACATAGTAATTTTTTCAAGAATTTTGTGGAATTGTGTTTCTATTTAAAATATAGGGATATTACAAACATGGTTAAGAACTATAACTCTTCGTGATTGAAACTATTTATGTTTAAACCTACATCGTTACTAGATTGGATTTATGGTCGAAAAAAACTACAGTTCATGGGAATAAACATGTTAAAAATATTTGGATAGGTCTTGTATAAAACTATTGGATTTTAATTTTGGAATATGATATGAGATAGGGTGTACATTTATAATAAGGGGATAGGAGAATGTTAGAATTTTTTAAAATAATTAATTACACCAGATTTTTTTACAAGAAATAGGGATCCTATGTAACAGTTTTTGAACAATGGTAGGACTACAGTAGATATATGTTCATACAACTATAATTTTTAATATTTAAAGGTCATTTTAACCATTATCTAGTTATTTTGACCACATTAAACTTGTTTAAACATTAAAATTAGTAATTAATTTTAATGTTTTTACAATTCATTATGGAAAAAATAATTCATCCAATTAATATAGTACTAATTATTATTTGTGAAAATATGGAATACAATTTTACATGTTCAATTTAAAGAATTAGAAGAATTTAATTTAAATATAATCCCACTGATTTGATGATAAAATAGTTTTTATAATTGAAAACAATTTAAAAAGTATTTATATCATAATTTACTATATATTTGAATAAAATGAAGTTGATTTTATAAAATATTATATAATTGAAATAATTTAACTTTTTAATAAATTAGTCAAAAGGGAACATTGTAAATTAATAAAATAAATAGGAGTTCTCAACCGAAGTATTTATATTTTCACTGTTCATTGGAAAAATAATAATATTCTCAAAAATATTTCAAATATTCAATCCAATATTATTTTTAAATTATGAATTTAAAAAAAAGAATTTATTTTTAAAACTAATATTTCTAAAATTGATTAATTATTATGGTAAAACAAGTTCACACACTGTAACAAAATCAATTTTTAGAGGAATACAATTTGTAAGCATAAAACTAATCTTTTTTCTTCTCTCTATATTTTAAAAAATAATTGATTAATGATAAAAACATTTGTTGAATAAATAGTATAAAAATTTCATTAATATTTGTTACAAATAGTGGGTAATTAAATTTATTAATACACAAACATAATTTACATATAAGAATAGCTTTTTATAAATATATTTCTTTTACATTTAATTTTTTTTAATTTATAGCTTATTAAAAAAATTGAATTTGCATTATGTATGTTTGAACTATATAATTTTTTTGTTTAGTTGTTTCAATTCATACCCTCCATTTCAATGGTCTGGTTATAGTGGTCGTCTTTAAATAATATCTTCCAGGGGTCATTTAAGCTTAGTTTTTTCTTTCACTTACAATATAATCAATAATGTTTTTATTTGAAAATATATTTGGTACATGTATAATAATATGTAAATTTAGAAACATTTACTTAAAATAAATGTATCATAATGTCTCAGGTTATTACATTCATCCCTCCTTTAATACATTTTTTCATTGTAATTTGAACTTGCTAATATAATACATGGGTTAGACATTAGAAAATTCATTATTTTGATATAGAACCTCATAAAAGGGTTAATAAAACATACAATTAGAATGTGGATAATAAAAGTAAAAATTTCATAGTGAATAATAAATAAATATGGTTCATAGTAGGAAAATATTATTGACACATGGATGAAAAGTTTAAATAATTATATAGAGTAACAGAGATCATTGATCAAAATAGAGTGAATGATCAAGGGAATGATTATAATCACAAAACTATAAACCTTTGATATGTTAAAATACAACTAATTCATCATAATTTAATTTTTTATGAAAAATTTATTTTTTTCATGATCTTTTTCCTATATTTGAGGAATTTGTAGAACATTTTGAATATGAACATAAGGAAATATAAATATTTGATATATTTCTATTTCATTGGTATAATTTCATTATTTTCTTATTATTTTATCTATTGAAACTTTATAACGTATTCTATGAAACAAATATATAATATGGATTTTTTATTCTGGAAGAAATAAAAATAACTTCTAACTTATTATCAGATCTATGATAGAATGAAATTTTATCCCTTATGTATTTAGATACTTCCAAATAGAAATTATTTTCACAAATTGTATAATAATAAATTTATCACTAAAAAATAATTTTATCCACAATGTTCTAATTAATGAATTTTTATATTTTTTAGCATTATGACTCCACAAAATACATATGATTTTTTTTTAAATCTAAAAAATCAAATGAAGGTAAATAAATTTATATTGTCATATTGACATTATTCCAGAAAAAAATATATCTCTTAATTTAACATACCAAATATGTGAATTCCTTGATAACCATAAATCATGAATGAAAAATTGATTTCTTTAGAAAATAATATATCATATTATCGAATACATTCTTTTATCAAAAAAATATAATAAAATCCAATAATGGAAATATATACCATCAAATCACAAACCCATTTCACGGTCACCCATACTATCCCATAAATATACAATAATGATTATTATACAAACATCATAAACATATTTAGGCTTTTATTTCCATAATAAGTTTTTTAAAAATATATCAAATACTTACTATAACACTTTTTATGGGAATTGGTTCATTCAATACAAGAATTAAAATGCTTAAAGAAAAACTAATTTTAAAAAATACATATATGTTTCATGATTCTTATATTTAAAATAAAATTAAAAAAATTCATATAAAACATAATTCATAAGTCCAAAGACACAATAACATAAATCAATCCAATTAATTAATAGTATTATCATAAGATTTAATATGATCCCTCAGTTTCTTCTGAGAGAAAATCCATTAAACCTTAGGGAATTTAATTTTTTAGTTCCTATTCTCCTTAAATATGAGTCAATAATCATTTGATGTTACTTATTTACCCATAAATTCATATGATTGATGGAGTTTCACATGACACATATATTAAATTCCCATTCAATTCAATAATTTTCTAGTGTGTTTCTTTCCTCAATTATCACATGTGGAAAAAATACTTCATTATATTCCTTCCCTTATCTATTTTTTGTCATCCTATATTTTAATCCTTTGCTTCCAATAAAATAGATAATTCATGGAGAATAATTTTTATTTATATAACATGATAATATAAAATCATATAGTGATATTTTTTGGGAGACTCATTCCCTTCATAAGATTTTGTTATGTCCACAAAAAATATCATAAATCATTATATTAATATTACATACATATTCCATGAATTTACTTGCTAAAACTATAAATTTAACATCACACATAGCTAAATATTCTTCTTTTTTTTCTATGACTCATAAATTATCTCTCCATATCCAATAGTTTCTCCTTAGGAAAATATTTTTCCCTGATGATTAAAATTCAACATAATCATTAAATTATAAATATTTTCTTCTCCTCCTCATTTTTTTAAATTAATGATAAAAATTTATCCACATACCTTGTGATATGATAAATTCCATTATAAATATTATCATAACATTCTAAATTTAGATATATATTCTCTTAGTAGTATACCTATTTTTGAGCTACGAATATATATTTAGTCCAATTGAATGATGGAATTTGTTTTTGAATAAATAGATGTAACATTGTTACTCCACAATATGTGTTATTGTGCTAATCCAAATGGGCATGGTTACTTTTAAAAACATGAGTCAGTAGCCCCATTATAGTTATAATTTGAACAACATCATCTATAGTTCCGGCTCTATCTATATTATCATCCCAAGAGGGAAATTCCTATATATATTATGTACATTGACACAATTCCTATTAATTTTAATAGGATCTATTTTTAAATAATGGAATATAATATATTTGATCATAACATTACGAATCATGATGTATAATATCAAAACTAGTTAGAAACATAACATAAATTGAAATATTTATGTAATGGAAATCTCATAATAATAATATGGGTATCTTTGATAATATTAACAATTCAAAAAATATTTTCAAATCCCTTATAATGTTTTTTAAATATAATTTGAATTGGTAGATGTATATATACCATGAGGGTTATATAGGTTTTGCTGCAATGTATTTTTTCTTCTAATATGTGATAAATAGGAAAACCCCCAATCAATCATTTTTAGAGATATTGATCCTTGGTACATCTATGAAAGATCCACATCCTCTTCTAGTTCTCATAAAATGATTAATAACTATGAAATATGTATAACATCTACCTTATAAAAAAATTAAGATGTTATCATATACTTTGACTTGTCATCAATATCATTCATTCTATTATTTCCTCTAATATATTCATTCCTAAATCTATTTCTAAGGGATTCTAATAAAATTTCTTTGATATAAACAATAAATACCTCTCCTGTTTTATACTAGAAAATATGGTTATTTTATTCTATTGTTGCTAGATTTGAGCAATGTTATCCTAATAGATTGAATAGTTTCGTGGTCCTAGGAATATAGAAACACATTAAATTCACATCACATCTAAAAATATGAGATTAAAAATTGAATATTCGTTAGAAAATGATTATTACATTTATCATATCCATGTATATCAATCATAATAAACTTCATTTCATCAATGGGAAACAAAACGTAAGATAGTGGTAACCAATAATGATCTGTAATGTAATTTTTAAAACAAAATCTATCATTAAAACATTAGGAATAATCAATATGGAAATTTAAATTACTGAAGAACATGAAATTTAATAAATAACATGAATATAAATAATAATAATCCTAGAATAAAAATTGATTAAATAATTTCCATTAAGATAAACACATGAGCATGAAACTTAATTGTGAATATTCTATCTAATTGAAGAATCACATAGAAATAAATTAATAACATCATTACAAGTGAATTAATAACTTTGGACATTATTAAAGTACCATAAATGTCATATGAAATGACATATTACATAAATGGGTATGGCCTCATCCAAAAATACAATATAGATTGTCAGATTATACCTACTAATTCATCGAGAGGTTATTGTAGTCCATTCTAATCACATAATGAATGCAATTAATTCCCCATTTAAAATTGTTGAATCATAATAAACATAAACATTAATATTGGAAAACTATAACATGAAATATTAATATATTCACCAATCAATAAAAATAATCATTAACTATCCACAGTAATATAGAGAATGGTATCAAAATAGTACATTCCCATAAAATTGATAATAAAACATCCATATGTATAAAAATTATGGTATAGTTATGAATTATTATCAAAGGATAACATGTTACAATTTTTATAGTCATTGATGATTAATTAAATACTATAAAAATGTCACATAAAACATTTCAAAGTAAAATTACATTTAAAATATAAAAATATTTTTTTAAAATGATATTTGAAAAATTATTAGAGAATCATTTTATTTAAAATTAATAATTGTATCATGAAAATACATCTTTAAAAAATATGTGTTGTTAATATTGGATAATTTTTTTAATGGCATATATGTTAGAAAACATTCATTTCAGATAATTATAAAATGGTTAAAATCACATCATTTAGAAAACAAGAAGAAGAATGCATTCAATCAATTTAATAAAAATTAATCTATGGTGAAAATGTATTGAATAAGTCCTCTTTATAATGTTTGATACATTTTTTAAATCATATTTATACACATCCATAAGTATGGGAAAATATTTTGACTGAATAAAGAAGTGAAGTCAGTCTTTCATAGAATATTTTTATCAATCCTATTATGTAAAACATAGGGAAATATGGTTTTATTAATTTTAAAAACATTATTAGACATATAATAAGAATATATACTGGGTTTAATATAGATATATAAAATAATTCACCCAATGGGTATAAAAACATAAACACTCTTGATTAATAGGGATATTGTGGATTAAACCCAAACCAATTAGGTAACATTTATATAAAAATAAAAAGGAATGAAATAAAATCATTTGACAATCTGAAAACATATAGATAATGGTATTAATTATATAGAATATCAATGTGGTATTATATAAACCACATAAATAAAATAATTGCTGAACATGGCATATATCCTATATAAGTAAATGTGTGATGAAAAAACCTTACCTTAGGGTTGGATTTATTAATATGTTTTCAAACCAGATGTTAAATAAATATGTATTTATTATACATATATTATAGAACCTGGTCATATTTATCATACCATGCATCATTTAAAAAAAAATTATCACCGGTTAATTATGGATTCTTTATTTAAAACACTGTTTTATGAGACAACTAATTTGATTTTTACATTTGTGTTTGTTTGGTATTTTCCGTCATTATAAATTGATCACAGTTTCATAAAAAAAACTATACTTAAAATAATAAAAAGATTTTTCATATTTCATATATATTTATTTATTGTAATATATAAATTAATGGTAAAAAAGTAAATTGTGTCGTTCTTTTTGAAAAATATAGGCCAAATGTACCCATAAACTATATATTCATTTTATAATGGATGGATAAAAAGAAAGGATAATTATATTTCAATATAATAAAATAACTATTTTATTATATATGTTTAATATATTCAGTAAATCTATCCTTATTAGCATTTATGTATGAAAATTATTTTACATCGCATTGAGAAGGTAGTAGTCTACACATACACCCGAGTGATGTTATCATTCTCTTATGGATTGAAAAGTATGATGATATAAGTTATATGATTATTAATGGAGTAATATTATTTCATATTATTAATTTATATTCATATATATATATATATATATATGATTATCATATCCTTCATTGGGAGGTGGGGATGGAAATCTAAGTATATCTGTTCATGAGGCCGTGGTCCTCCTTACAAGGTATCTACCGTTTTGTTTCACATTTGATGGAAGATGAAATGTAAATATTTTACTAATAAAATTAATAGTATATATTATATGGGATATTCGGATTATATTATTTTATCATGGTTTATTATGATTTAGTTGGAGGTGAAATAAAATGAATATTCAAGGTTAATAAGTATAACTCTTCTTATGCATCCATATTTAGGTTTATAAATAAATCCTTTCTAAATTTTTTTAATGAAGAAAGAAAATATAATAGATCATAGGGATTTATTTATGGAATTTATTTTTTTGGGAAATGGATTATATAATTTACTATATAATTGTGAGGAGGAATATAGAGGGGTTTCCTTTTATAAGAGGGGGAGAGTACTCACTTTGAATATTTGAAAAGAATGAATTAGACCCTAGATTTCCCAATGAATAAATGATCCAACATGGATCATTCTAGAACAATAAAATATATATGTTCAATAGAATTCTATTAAATAAGAATTGGAATTGTTTTTTCTCATTTTAACCATTTTCATCTTATATTTACTCCGATAAAAATGATTTATCCTCATGAATGGTAATTATTTATAACTATCTTTACAATTCATTATGATCACGCATTTATTTGAACATATTATTTTATAATAATTTTTAATAATAATAATTTAATATACATTTTCTAAATTTAATTACATAATAGTGGTTTAATTTAATTTAATGTAAATCACATAGATGTGACAAAAAAGGTTTTTCCAAAGAAAATGATCTCCAAAGTATAAAAACATTTATATCTAATGTGAACATATAATTGATTCCAATGACCTAATTCTGATTAGTTATGATATAATTGATGTAATATTATATTTAAAACAATTTTAAATAGAACAGATCAATGTAACTTCTTTAAAGGAAAAGTAAATTTTCAATAATGGTCACTATTTTTTCATATTCTTTGAAAAAAAAATTTCATAGAAAACTCATAAAAAAACTATAAGATAATTTATAAATTTTTATTTCAAAAATATATTTTTTAATTTATTACTTAAATTTTATTTAATTGATAGGTTTTTAATTTTATGAAAATATGAGAAATGTGAAAAGACAATTTTTTAGAAGAATGTCATTTGAACTATAAATTGGATTTATTCTTATCTCAACATTAAAAAATTATTTGTTGAATTATTAAAAATTTTATTTAATATATAATATATTATTTTCATTAAAATCATTCAATGATAGATTCAAATTTAACTTATTAATATAAAAAACACACTACTTGCATAATATCAATTTTCAAAAGATAAATTCTTTTTTTATAAGGATTATTATTTTTGTATCTTATCAATTGATAAATAATAAATTAAATATATAAATTTAGAAACCATTAAACTTTAATAGTTAAATTAATCTTATTCATACCCATCATTTAGAAGGGTTGGTTATAATGGTCATTTTTTAATAAAATATTTCATGTGTCATTTATTCTCATTATAGAGTGTCGTATGTGCTATCAAACATTACTTATTATTATAATTTTGAAATATGGGATGATAATATATAAAAAATTTTAAAAGAAGATAAATTTATTAAAAATAAATACATCATAAATTTTTTTGGTCTGACCTAATGCCTAAATTTATTAGCAGACATATAATGAAAAACTTGATTCCCCAATGTGAGTATTATCAACTACATAGTTTTTCTTATTAATTATTATCACTATAATTTATTATAGATACACTAGTATAATTATATTAGTATTATTTATATAATTTATTTTTATATATATAATATTTTTTATAATTCTTTATTAATATCCTCATCAGTTAAGAAATAAATTCTGTCATTTGTATGTTGTGTGGGTTGCCGCCTCCATGACCAGTATGTTTTTCGATCACCGCATTAAATGGATGGTTATAGGGATTGAATTGAAGGATAAATATTATTATTATGATATAATTAATGTTATATTATGATAAATTTATGAACTTATTAGTGATGTGGTCAAAAAATCATAATTTATTTTTATTATTTAAAATAAGTGTACTGAGAATATAATCTTTTTCCAAATAGTGTTATGTTTTCTTATGCATTATTTATCCTATTATTTTATAAATATTTTAATATATCATAATACTAAACACTGAACATGGTCATTATTCTTATATTATAATGATATTATAAAAACACCACCTCATGATTAGTCATTAAATCTGGGTATGTTCATCTTTGGGTCAGTTAATCCACCTAATTAGTCCACACTATGGATTGAAATCCTACATGACTTAGGGATAATTATTTATTGTTTAATATAATCTCATAGTGTAAAAAAAATCCTTGTTTGTTTTATATATTCAATATCAATATTTAATAGATTAATAAAAAAATCATAGTTCGATCATCAAGAATGAATAAAACATTCGTGTTACCCTTTTCATCTTATATGATAATGATTAATACATTCATGAATGATGATTAGAATGTCCAAAATAAACATAAATATACAATTAATGTTTTCATCATGGAATACTGATGATTAAATTCTAAGGATTATTTATTATGTAAACCCCTATTTTGAATCAAGTACAAACAATCAAAACTACAGAAAAATTATGTTAAAATAGTTTGAAGTTATATAGAGAATGAATATTTATGAAGTTTATAAATGAAATTAGCTATGATTAAGGGTTATTATTAATTTTTTAAGATATCCATTATTCTTATTTATGAATTGAATGTATTTTCATGCTTTTTAGGATAATTTATAAGGGGTGTCATCTCAAATTAATCCATTTCAGACATATATGTTATTATGAATCTAATTTAGTTTTTATTTGTGTATATAATACTTATTATAAATATCTTATCAGTAATTATAATTTAATAAATTAATTTTCTTTTCAATTATAATAACTCACAATGAGGGGGTTTCGATTTATGTTTTACTCAATCCACATGAGTTTTATTGGTCTCAATTATGATTCATTGAGACATGATTCATGTTTTTTCACAACATTTTTATTTAACAGTTGATTCACCACACATATATACAATTTTATCATAATATTTTTATTTCATGGTATTCACTTATAATATAATAATCAACTATTCAAGTAGATATTGATATAGCTGACTCCCCAATGGTTAGTATTTTCTTATAACTCACTGCATATTTTCAGAGATATAATGATTTATCTTAAAAAATTTTATTCTATGATTGGTTTCTCCCTGCATAAAATTTAACTTTATATTATAATTACTTTTGAAATAATAAATTTTTAATAAAATTTAGGATTTAGTATTTCTCTTCAAATTTGAGTTTTAAATATGGTATTTTTCAAAAAAAATTAAATAGGTTTTTTTATTTCTCATTTATATATTGTTTTTCATCTCCCCACATCACATAGAAAAATAAATATCCTTTTAAGTACGTATTATTCATTATTATTTTTAATAGTAATGGTTTTC
Organism: Viscum album; assembly: GCA_963277665.1. Taxonomy (NCBI): domain Eukaryota; kingdom Viridiplantae; phylum Streptophyta; class Magnoliopsida; order Santalales; family Viscaceae; genus Viscum; species Viscum album. The sequence goes on from OY728157.1 coordinate 1,217,087,169, forward strand.
ATAAAAAATTTACATAATATAACTAAATATTCTTTTGGAAGTTATGCATAATATCATAATTTATGCCAATTCCAAAAATGGATTTCTAAAACCTCTTTTAAATTTGAACATCCATTTCCATAATAAATTTTAATATTATTTACCATAATATGATTTATATTCATAAATTTATATAGTAATATATATATATATATATTTTATCTTATAGGAGAATTGAATCAACATTGAAAAAAATCAAATTTATGATCCCATCCTGGGTGGTATCGTTCATGAAATCTTTTACAATGATGTTTTACACCTATGATAACATTATTAGATAATTTCTTTGTTACACTAGGTATATGTATATTTGAAACTATCCACCTTATTCCAATGTATTGATTATAATCATGTTACTCATGTATTGAAATAACTACATTTTCATTTTATAAAAAACATTATCCTTATTACCATTAATATATGATTTATTATATAAGATTACACCTTTTCAAAAATATAAGATATATAAGCCTAGTGTATTTAGGAATTAGGGACTTTACAGAAAAATTATAAAATTTGAAAAAAATATTTCTCAAATTCTTCTTTGACATGCTCACACTGGAAAATACATGGGATAACCTGGGGATATCCATAATAAAGGAGTGAGCTATAAAGCCTATAAAATACATAAACATGGAATAACATGAATATAACAAGACAAGATAAACAAATAATATAAATGATGCATAATAGAGTAAGAATCGTAAACATGAATAATAATACAATATATAGAATGATAATCAAAACTTGGGAAATTTAGAAACCACAAAAATCACTATATCATAAACATTGGTCAATGATAAACTACCATGACATCATAGTGGAAAGAGTCCCATAATAAAATAAAGTTCATTATCTATTGCAAAATTAAATCTCAATATAATAAATATTACCCAATCGATTGGAGCACTATATTATTCACGTCTCACCCATCACATTCATTTCATTCCCACGCATAAACTAGCCACATAGATCCTAGAACATGGATTCATTCATCATCAAAATTTATTTCAATATCATTGAGTATATAATAAAACATTTAAGTCTTAATTCATATGGGTATCAGTGTATAAAGGTGATTACCCTTGATATGAAATGGATAATTTATTCTATATTATTTTCATTGGCATGGAAAGAATGCCGTGAAATTTCGGCAGTAGAATAGTGACACGTGAAAATTCAGAAAATGGGATGATGAGAGAGAATGGTGTATATAATAAATGATAAATGAATCAAAATGTTATGGGATATTTAATAACATATCCCATCATAAATAAACAATGATAAAATAAATAAGGTAAAGAATATACTTGAATATATATGGGAAGGGAAAAGATCCCTTAGGTGAGTGTGTGACACCAAATGCTTGGGAGGGGCCTCCTGTGTGCATGGACAAAATTTTCGGGACTCTAGAGAGTGAAATAATAGTATGGATTTTATAAAATTATTTTTAGTGATGATAAATGAGATAATTTTTGTGTTTATATAAGAAATGAGGGGGATTTCATTATTATTTAGGTTAACGGCTATCCATAATAAAATAACCAAAATCATAAACCATCTAATAGAATTTTCCCATTTTTTTATTCGAAATGGTATTGTTTATAATTATTTTTTTGTCTAATTTCCAATCATAAAAAAGTATTTCCCTTTATATATGAAGGCCAGTCACACTCTTAATGAAATTATTTTAAATACATTAAATTTATTAATGGTTTTTGGGGATTCAAAATTGATTTATAAAATATATATACTATACATAAAATCATATTATTTCAAATAAAAACATATATATTGTTTTTGGGATACCTATTATTGTATTTATTACCTTAAATTTGGGACCATTATTGTATCATAATATTGAAATTATATTTAAACTAAATTGAATTTTCACCCTAAAATTTCACTGACTTTGAAAATTATGAAATATTTCACACAAGAAAAATTAAATGTTATGATACAAAAAATAATATTAATTTTATCTAAATTTTTTAATATATATGTGAATATTTTCTTATAAAATAATCATTGACATTTATTTAGAAATGTTCAGTTTTATGACAATAATAATTTTTGAACTCTTATATAAATTATATTTAACATCATAAAATTATGTAATAATTTATATTTAATAATTTTTTTTTGATAAAAATATATTATTGAAAGTTATTTATTTCATAAATAAATTAATTATGAAAAATAGACTACTTAATTGAACATTAATAATATGGAGAAATACTATTTATGTTTTATTGAATAAAAAATCATTTATAAAATAACATTGATAAGATGATAATATTTCCATTGTTCTAAATAAAAATAATTTAAATAATCATATTTATAGGGTATTTCTACATTTCCCTTTAATAGACCCAAAAACATACTATGATTAAGTTTCATGATGGAGATATTTTCATGGGGTTTTTCTACGAACATTGTTTTTGTCTGGATCTCGATGAGCTTGAACTTCTCCATTTAACGGTTTCTCTAATGGCTAAGTTATTAAATCTCATCTTAGGATTGTTCAAGGAAAAATATCAGTTTTGTTATCTACCTCATAATCTATAATAAATGGCCTTCATATTGTATGATCCTAATGTTTGATGCCATCAATTCTTATGTTTGGGTCAATTGGATTTGTTAAAACCCTCTATTTAGAGTAATTATATGAACACAATTGAATTTATATATTATCAATTATAATGATTCTTAACATATATTTGAATAGAATAAAAATTATTATAACCAAATAAGTACATGTTTTTTATATAATCATATTACATAATAATAAATTGATTAAATAAACTATAGATTTTATTTATAATAGTTTGGGTCAAGAAATTTATGTCTTGAAATATTATTTTCCCACACTAAAAAAGACAAGGATCACTGAATTTTATCACTTTCTCAATTTCCCACATTTCTTCATCAAAATTTTGGTTCTTCGCAACAATTTCACATGGTTCATTGTATTATTACATATACTTGTGTCTCTATAAACTATGATCTTCACTGATTGCTCATCTTATGAGAGATCATTATCCAATGCAACAACCTCTAGATTGATTACATGTTAGGGGTCTGGTATGTACATTCTACTGAGGTATACCTGGAATACTTTATGTGCATTATATGGTTTAGGTGGGAGGTCAATTTAGTACGCCAACTCTCCAATGTGATCAAGGATTTCAAACGGGTCGATGTATCATGGACTAGGCATTCCCTTATTCCAAAATATCATCACCTTATTCAATAGAGATATATGGATGAATACCATGTCTCAAATATTAAACTCTAGGTATAATCAACAATTGTAAACATGGCTCGTTTGTTGACTCAGAGTATCCTTGATGTGCTTCTTAATAGACTTAACATTTTACACCATTTACTTAACCATTTCAGTACCTAGAAGTTTTCGTTGGATAATTTCATCCCAAAATATAGGTGTTCTAAACATATTCCAAAAATTGTCTTTATAGGTGTCCATTTGGATTCTTGATTGGGATATTTTACTATATGTGAACTCAACCAGAGTTAGATGTTTGTCCCATCATCAAATCTTGTAGAAAATTCTCTCAATTTGTCTTCTAGTGATTGAGTAGTCCATGCAGACTGTCCATCAGTTTTTTGATGACAGTTCATAATAAATTTCATCATAGAGTTTAGATAATGTGGTAGGATTTTCTAAAATGTGTAGATTAAATATAGATCCCAATCATATATAATCAATATTTGTACTCCATGCGGTCTTAAAAACACTTAGATGTGAATATATGAAAGTTAATATTGTGAGAAATCCTCTTGAATCATAATGAATTGTATAGTATTTATAGGATGATCCAATAATCCTATATTAAATTATTTCATCTAGATTTATTTGAATGTCTAGTTACAATTTCCATGGTGTTGTTTTCCCATTTCCATATAGGTAAGGGAAATGTTTTTAAATTCATGTTATATTTTTCCTTTCTTCCTTCACTTGATGTCATACATGAAATATTAATGTATATTTTGTGATCTTCTTCTTCATACTGCCCCTCCAATAGTGTTTTTTTAGATATCAATACGTAGTTATACATCCAGGATGGATAAAGAATTTTTTTTTCACAACATCCATCAAATCCTTCTTTAACTCAATATTTGACAGTATATATAGTCTTCTCCCAAACCTTATAACAACTTATTCATTAATATTTAAGTCAAATGATTTCCCTTTTCATATAGATTCTACTTTATTCTGAATTCCCACCACATATATGTGAGAAACCTTTATCATATCTAGAATGGAAGGTTTAGAAATAATTTGAGAAAGGATTGATGATGTTCCTTCCTTTATAATTCACATGTCCATCATGTCCAAATTTAAGAAGATATGATCCCTCTCAATTCTTATAAATGTTATAATTAATGGACTATTTATACATAGAGTATCATTTACATTATTCTATATACTAGGATGGTACTAAATTGAGCATTCATAGTCCTTGATTTCCTGTAACCATCATTGCTAGCACATATTCATCTAATTAAGTTTGAATATACACATGAGTATTTTATGATCTGTATACATTTCACACTTCTCATTAACTAGAAAATATTTCCATATTTTTTATGTTGGGATCCTTATAGACAACACCAAATCATATTTTGGGTAGTTATTTTCATGAACATTCAACTCCCTTGCATTATATGTTATCACTTTTTCATTTTCTATTAACAAACATCCCAATCCATTATTCAATGAATTTATAAATACCACAAAAAGGTCTGCACTTATGGGTATTGTCAGAGCATGGGTAGTAAAAAACCTATATTTCAACTCCAATAATATCTCATCACATTCATCGTTCTATGAAAACATGAATCCCTTCTCGATTATCTAGGTTAATGGGTTTGATAATTGAGATAAATTTATCACAAATCAGTGATAGTACCGAGCTAACCTAAAGAAACTACGAATATTTGTCACATATTTGGCCATAACTATCTATCAATTTCCTTTTACATTAAATGGTCCACAAATAACCCATTTCATTTGATGATATGGCTAAAAATTAGGTCTTAATTCAACTAGAACTTTAATTTTCAATACATTTCATAAAGCTACTCCTTTCCCACTTTCTTTAGCATGGTTCTCAAATTGTCCTCATGCTCATTCATAGTTTTGGGTTATATTGGGATATCATCTATAATGACTTCCAAAAAAATTTCAACGTAATCTCTACAAACTCTATTCAGAAAGTCCATGATGATTTTTGGATAATTAATGGGATATAAAAGCAACACTATCAACTTGTAGTGATCATACCTCATAGAAAAAAGTAGTCTTTGGAATATCATCCTTATTCATTATTATTCAGTAGTATTCCAACCATAGATCCACCTTTCCGAATTATTGTGATCCACATATCTGATCTAACAAATAATCAATCTAAGGTAGTGTATACTTGTTCTTTATCGGGATCATATTACCATCACAATAATTGATGTAAAGATTTGTTTTTTCATCGTTATTATTTAAAAAGAAGACTAGTTCACCCCATGGTGAAGCCATATGTTGTATGAACCCTTTATCTAGAGTATCATGTAGTAGTTTCCTCAGCTCAATAGGTTATAATAATCATTCATCATATAATTGAATTAATAGAACTATAATAAAAATTACATTATCTATTATATATTGAATAACTAACCTAATTATCACCACTAAATTATTGGGATCCACATAAGTCGTTGTGATGAAAAAAATTTCAACCTTGATCCCTTAGTGGTTGTTGGTTGTCTCCAAAAACCCTTGGATTAGTACATGTGTTTGAGAAGTTCCTTAGTTCCTTATAGTTGAAGAAATGAAAGAAGACCTGATTGTTGGCCAAAGCATTACTTTCTTATTTCACAGTAGCACATTAATCCTTTCATTCATCAGTATCTAGGTGATATTCCTTACAACACATAATGCTTTTATTCATCCCCATTAGGCAATTTTAGGGCTTTTTATTTTTGCAGCATTGACAAGTGGGATGTTGAAATTTCATGGGGCCATTATATTCCCCCATCAAACATCCATAATTAAAATCCACTTTCTGATTATTATTCTTCTAAAAACCATGAGATTCTCTAATCTCCATTTTGACTTTGAAAAAATGTCATACAATTTCCTCATAGCTGTCAAAGTCACATATTTCTACTTTTATATAGATGAGGTTTTGGCCCAAAAAAAATTAGTAGTAAACATTAAAATAGAAGGTAAAAGAAAATCTAGAGGCGTATCATGCATTTAATGTGATATTTTCGTCATATAATCCAATAGATTAATCATATTTCTATTGATCCATAGAAATAAATATACATTTAGGTAAAAGTGTACATGGAAAATATTTATCAATTATTTTATTAAAATTCATTCCACCGCATATCTTCAATATCTTCCTCATGATTCATATTCCTGATCAATTTACAACAGTAACTAGTTTCTCCCTCCATATGATAAAAAAATTGCATAATCATATATTTCATGGAACATTGAAGTGTGGATATGAGCTTCTCAAAAAGATTATCCATTGTCCAATGATTAATAGATCAAATGATCCATTGAAAGTTGGAGACCATTGTAACATATAAGACTAAATTGCATATTGTTCCCTTTTCGTGAGATTTGGGGGATCCTTCTAATATAGGTTTCTATTAAAACCTATGTCAACTTAGATCATAACATCCCAATTTTTTCTATTCCATCTCCCTTCAAATTGGGCATCACATTAGACCATTCATCACATTTCCAATCACATTGAATGCTTACCCAATTCATCCTATTTCATCCATTGTCTATAACAAATGGAATTCTAGGGATGATTATATTTAAACTCTTAAATACATATATAGGGAATCTAATGACATTAAATAGATAACATATAAATTACATTTATTTCATTAACATAAGAATTTCTATGCTTTAATAAATGTTATCGGTGATCTGTTTCCTAACATAGATTGTTTTGGACATTTTTTATTCCCCAATAATAGATCATAGTGAAATTATGAATTTAAAAATGAATATTTCCTAAGAGGTTAAAAATGGTTCTTTTTAAGGCTAGTTTTTGTATACTAGGATATGTCGAGTAAGGCCCAATTCACTTTATCAGAGATTTCACCCCTAGGTACATCTATGTCCGAGCCACATCGACTTATTGTTTATAGATAATGGTATATTTCCATAGTAAACCATTAAATCTATAATTAATATAATTTAGAGATGTTTCATATACTCAGTCATATTCCTATGTATTTCATTAGATTTATTTAATCCTACGACCACAAAAACTCAACATTTCCATTGATAAAAATTTTAAAAAACCTTTTCATTAGTACCCATTAATAAATTGTTAATTAAAAATATTGAAATTAATAAAACACATAATATCGATATGTATAGAGTATTTACGAATTAGTTACATTAGATAATAATATAAAATATAAAAACTAACATCTTTATTGAATACTTTGTATTCATGATCGCACTTAATACTGCATGGGATAATATGGGGACATACCATAGAAAGGGATGAGACATAAATTAGAGTAAAGGAATTAACATGGAATAACATGATAAGAATAATAAATTTTAGATAAGTAATATCAATATACCGTAAAATGTTTATGAATCATAAAAATTAACAATGATACATGATATGGAATAATAGTAATAACCTGGTAAATGTGAAAACAACTTAATATATTGAATCGTAATCATAGGTCAAGGTTAAACTGACCAGACATCATGGTAGAAAATGTCCCCTAAAGAAATTAGGTTCACTCCTAATCCCAAAATTAAATCTCATGAGACTAAAAATAAAATAATTTATTGGAATGCTGTATAATTCATGGTGGACCTATCACTTTCATTCCATTTTCATCCATAAGTGTGCCATATATATCATACAACATGGATTAATTAATCATGAAATATTATAAAACATTCACGTAGTGTAGAATAAATTCATAAAAATCCAAAATAATATAGATATAAGTGTATAATGGTGGATACCCATCATAGTAAATGGTTTCAGTATTCACAACACAATTTTTTGGCATGGAAAATCAAAGTGAAATTTTTGCAGCATAACGACAGAACAAAAGAAATTAATAAATAGTGTTGATGGGAGTGATAGGGGAATATATTAATTTAAAAATAAATTTTATACAAAGGGGATACTAAATAACATACCACATTATAAGGAAATGAATAAAAAATATATGAAGTAAAGAAGATACATGAATAAAGAGGAAAAAGAAACATATCCACTACTTGACTGTGTGAAACCAAATTCTAGGGAGGATATTCTTGAGAGTATGGGAGAAAATTGGGATTACTCAAGATATTGGGTGGATGTTTATGGAATTTATTTAATAATTTTTAGTGAAAATAAATGAGATCATGGGTGGGTTTATATAGTAAATGAGGTGGATTTTATTATTATTTAGGTTTTGGACTCTACGTAATAAAATAACCACAGTAAAAAACAACCCCATAATTTCTTCCAAATTTTCATTGTTATCATTATTTTATAATTCTATGGTATGATAAATAATAAAATTATTCCCTTCATTATGTGGAGGTGAGTCACACTCTTATATAAATGAATAAAAAAAAATAAAAATTATTAATTGTTTTGGAGAATTCATAATGGCTTTATGAAATAAATAAAATAAATTTTGAATTTAATTATTTATTGACAAAACAAAAATTTAGTGATGGATACATTGTATAGTATTTATTTTTTTTCTATTAGTTAATTATGATGTCATAATATAGAATATATATTTATACAATATTTAATTTTTACCCAAAAAATCGATTATCTCAAAAAATAATAACAAACTTACCATTGAATAATTTCGATGTTATGTTTAAAAAATAATTTTCATTATAAATTATAATTTTCTAAAAATGTGAATTTATAATTTTTATGTTTTAATTGGTATTTAATGATAAAATTTGGGTTTTTTTAACAATAATATTTTACGAACCCTTATATAAATTTCATTTGACTTCATAAAAATAATATGATAATTTATATTTAATAAATAATTTTTATTAATAATATTTGATTAGAAAATTATTTTTTTCAACAATTTATTAATTCATCAAAATAAATTTCTTAATTAAATTTGAATGTTACCCAATATTACTATATGTGTTTTTTATTATAAATAATGCTCATATAAGGATTGGAAATAATAGGATCAAAATATAACTATTATTATGTACAATAATTTTTTTTAAAAAATATCACTTGTATTTTGATACAAATTTTATTAATGAAAATGCTCACTTTCTAAGAGTATGGTGTCAGATTATGATATTTTCATAGTGTAGTTTAGTGTACATGGTTTGGGTTGTGATATCGATCAGTTTAACAACTCCTGTAAATGGTTTTTCTCACACATGATTTATTAGATCCAATCTTTGTATTAGTTAGGGGAAACTCAAAGTGGTAAATTATCCATTGGATGCCCTCATAAATCATCTTTATAGTGTATTATCATACTAGTTAACTCGATCACTACTTTTTTATAAGTCAAGTGGATTTCTTAGAACCCTATATTTACATTAATCGTGTGTTCACAATTAATCTACTCTATTATCAATGGTAATAATGGATAATTTTATTTTAAATGAAACTAAATATTATAATACCAAATAACTTATTGTTATGTCTATAACCATATTACCTTATAAAAAATTTAATTAAATCAAAAGGGGAATTTTATAAATAATAGCTTGGGGAATTACACATTAATCATTTTTCTTTGAAATAAAAATTTTACATCATTCAAATTGGATTATGCTCACCTAAAAAATGTTATTCTATTGACAGTGGGGAAATTATTTACATTCTTTATATTTCATTCGAATCAAAATGGTTACTTCCATGTTGACTATGAATTTTTTGACCACCCACACTCTCCCTTTGGATTGGATAAGATCATGTTATCTTTTTTTCAACATAGGGTAATGTATTATAATTCTTGATGATTATGGACATCCAAAACAGGTTGATCGTGTATTTTATATTCTATATTTTGAATTATGCAGATGATCGTGGTTTATTTAATATTTGGTAATTAAAAAATGGAATGAAAGGTATTGATTTCTATTATAGTAAATGTGTTGGACATATTTAGGTGATGGGTGGATCTTATAATTATGTATCCCCTTGATTCATATTTATGTATAAATAGTGAGAAAAAAATTGGGTATTTATATTATTCTTACTCTATTCCACAAGATTAAATATCTGTAGTATATATGATAAATACAATGAATTTGAATAAAGATAAGAAAAAGGGGGTTTTCTGTTTTCCATTATGAATTCCATCATTATGAGATCAGTATTATTTATATAAATGTTATAATTTAGATTCATGGATATTCCATGTTCTTAGTTTCATGTTGATTATTTCTTGATGTTTTTTACTTATTCCTAATATAATATTAATTCTATTTTTAATGAATGAAATCCTCAGTTTTTTTTATCCCTTACTGATTTTTTCAGCTCAATACTTGTTATGTTTCTATTTATCTATGTCATGAAGAAAATTCTTACAATTTATATTCTAAATAGAATATCATTTGTGGATTAGTTTTGGTGGGATTTTGGAGAAATATAATGAGTTATATTGTTTTGTTTATAGTGGGAAAATATTAATTTTATACGAAGAACATGCATTTTTTTATTATTATTTTCCATAATTGTCAAATTAACTACACTTGAAATGATACCTGTTATCTTGGAGATTAAATAAAAACATTTATCATAATGAAAGATTTTTATATCAAGTATTTTATTTATTTTTATCATAGTGATTATGTAATGTATATGTTTACATTAGAAGATCTTGGAGTGTGGTTTAGGGATATCATAGTTGGTATGAAAGGGATATTTTAGACAACATTATAGGTCATGATATTATTTGAGGACAATTTAATGGATGATAATTTAATATTGATCATAATAGATTACCATATGAGATATTTTTATGAATTAATAGTAATTCAATAAAGAAAATTTTATTTCGGGTTTTGGATAATAATATATTAATGAAAACACTATCAATATTTATATGCACTAGAAGACATTATTATGTTTTATTGAATTATATATTATGTGAGTTTTCTTATAAATACATATGTAACTTGATAGATTTAATTGTATGTAACATAAATATATTTAAAATATGGGTAATCACCTTGAAAAGGTTTGGTTGAGAATTTACTCAATCATCACTCTAATGAACTATGAGTTTCATAAGAATAAAAAAATGAATTAAAATCCTAGGGTATATAATTTTGATAATCACATTATCAATATAAACCATTATAAATTAATTATTTACGATGCTATTAATTTGGTTAGAGATCCTAAATGAAAAATAAAATTTATGATCAAGGATTATCTAAGGAGTCATAAATTAATTCAAAAGAATAATATGATAAAAATAGTGGTGTTATATGAGAAGAACTATTCATTTTTATGTTTCGTTAAAAATATTTTGAATATTGTAATAACCAATTTTATTTTGGTGTTTGGTTGAGACATGATCATAAAAATGAAACTGAGAAAGGTATTAAACATGAAACAGCTATATCTCACAACTGACCAAGCGAGAATACATAAATGGGTGAGAATCTTATTATTTGAATGTTATGATGTGAAAAATAATACAACGTAGTCTTACCTAAAGTATTGAAATTAATATTTTAATAATAATAAAACACTTAGGTATTTTCATTGTAGATTGATATTTATATATATCATTATCAATGATTTATTTTTTTGATGATTTTAAGGATAATATATGGATATTTTTTTATTTGGTTTATATTAATGTTATGGTGACAATTATTTAATGGTATTAATAAAATTTAAGGAGATTTTATGAAATGATAATATTATTGGGGATTACTATAATTGAACACACAATTTGGAATGGATAACTCTTTAGATTAATATACACCTGATGTGGAGATAAATAAGGGTGGTTTTATTTTAAATATAATATTTAGATATTATTGGTAACTGTGATATTCATAATTGTTTCAAAATATTGATAAAGGATTTCTAGTTAATATTGAGATTATGGTATATATTGATTATTTTGTGACCTTATGAACAATTACAGAATACCATTTTAGGGTATAATATAAAATAATTTTTACATCGGATAAATAATCACAATACTATTTATTGTCTTTGAAATAAAAATAGTTTTTTAGAATGTTATGTTGTTGATATTAAATAAATAGTGTATATAATTACATTTATATATTACTTAATGAATTTTTAATGTTGATTGTGGAAGGATATATATGATTTTTATAACTAAAATTTCAATTATTTTTGGGATTAAAATATTCTATGAAAATTCATGGTATGTTGAATTATTTTGCATAAGGATCAGTTTTATAAGAATGAGTGAACCCAAATACAAGTAATCAAGTTTCAACAAAAAATAAAATATTTTAATCTAATACATTCTGTTAAATGAAATAATTTTTCAGATGAGGCTTTTTTGAATCACATTTATAATTGAATGTGAGATGCTACAAAAACAATCCTCTATTGATTGATAGTTGTGAATTATGAAATTCAATGTCCCAACTAAAAAACAATGTAAATAGTCACCAAGATCCATAACACTCAAAAAACCCATTTAATTTGGTACTAATGAATTATATTGTGTGATTTCATTTTATATTTTCTTGTGTCATGTTCGAAATTATTTTTTCACCAACTACTAGATTTTATGTTAAAAACATAAACCCCTATTTTTATTATTGTAATATAAATATTTTTTATTTTTTTTGGGAGTCATACCTCATGGGCCTTTATCATAGTTGAATTATAAGAGAAATTAGGAATTGGTTGGATATTATTAAAATGTGATTATAATTATTTTTCATGGTGATAAATCACATTACACATCCAACATAAACCCACGATCATATAGTGGTGTATGTTAAATTATTTGGAACAAATTAAAATACTCTAATTTTTTGGTCAAATAATATGTATTCAAATTATTTAATGGGAAGAGAATGGTAGATAACAAAAATATCAAATATGATTACTTTTAACTATGTAAATTTTTATGATTTCTTGATCCCAACATAACACCAAATGTAAATAAAATCATGATATATTTAGATATTATATATATATATATATTAGTATAACCATTAAAAACCAAACCATTAAAATCGATGGAATGAATTTGTCTAACCACATTATGAATTATATTTATATAGAAAATAGATACTCGTTTTAATACTAGTGAAATTTATTTCAATTACATAATATGACCAATAAAATAATTTAATATTTAGAAAAATATTATATAAAAATTAGATACTTTCTGACAATCTTTATTATTTCATGAAACATATTATAAGTGATAAATTATGTTTCCTATTAATAATTGGATACAAAAATGGTAAATGATAGGAACTAATAATTATAATAAGTAAATGAAAAACTCATTTTCCAATTAAAAAAATAAAATTTATTTTTTATTCACACTTTTTTATAAATATTTGATTTTCAAATTAAAAAATAAGACTAGATTTAAAATTTTAAAATATAAAAAATGACATAGTGTGATTTTTATGTTGTTCCAAAACGATATGATTCTTCATAAAAAATATGTTTTACACAAATATTGAAAATTTAATGAATTGATCAGTTTATAAGAATGACCTAGAATTTTATAAAATATATTCATTAATAAAATGAATATTTATGGAGTATAATATTATCATTTTAAAAAATTCTTTTAATTTATAAATCATATTGAGTATTTTTTTTATAACTAATTGAAATGATACCTTAATATGAATGATGTACATGGTCTTTTCTTGGAATTATATATTTCCTAGGAGATATTTTGTATTTGGTTTCCTTATAAGACTCAAATAATTTTTATATAATAATTAAATTTATTAAATTAGAATAAATATTTAATATAATTTTCTTATATATATATATATATTATATATAACATATTATTTTTCTACAAATTGATTTTCCATAATGAAGCATATTTATTTAAAAATTACCACTTTACTATATTAGAAATTTTATTTGATGAGAATATTTTGAAATATAAAATTATAGTTATCATATTATGAAAATTTTAAACATTAATCTATTTAATGGATATTAATTATTAATGTTATTAATTAATTACCTAGGTAAAATTAAATTAAGGTAAAAGAAAAAAAATAATGAAAACAAAAATCCTTAAAACTTTTAATGTTGTCCCAAAAAAGACTAATTATAGTGTGATTCAACTAAAAATAATTTACCCTCATCCTTTTCCCATTCCATGTCTTTTTAATCTTGAATAGTAACTATTTGTTAATGAAAATGTAAGGGTAAATCCCATGACCACACCTTCCTTTATTTATATAATGGTAACGTTTTCACCTCTTATAAAAACATATTTACATTTATTTTATTGTTGAAACACTATTATTATATTCTTAGGTACTTATCCCATAATTAAAATATTTTTTATTCATTTTTTGTTATAATATGATTATTTATAAGGAGACACAGATGACAAATTTCTCTATCTAATGTGAGTATTATCAATTATTTAACATTTCTACACAAGTATATTCCATCAAATTTATTATATCCTCAATGTTTTAATAATTATAGTATCATTTATACACTTTAAATTTACTAAATTGTGGTTATTATTAATCATTATTCATATACTATATCATTTAAGACAAACAAAATCATTATTAGTTTGTTTACATACATCCACCTCCATGAAACAATGTATATAATTATCATTCTCCACTATAAAAGGATTTATGTAAGAATAATATTAATTGAAAAAAAAATTTATTAATTTTTTATTATGTTTTTGGTATACTAATTTAAAAAAAATTATGATATGATCGATACAATTTCAACTTGAATTTAATTTTTTAAAAACCTCAAACTAAGAGGATAATATTTTATTCAAACTGATTAATGATTTAATATCAATTATTTATTTTTATTATTCGTTAAAATTCTAATATATAACACTATTAATCTCTATAAATGATAATTATTTTTTTAATGATACTAAAAAAACCATGTCATATTGATTCACTAAATCATGGTATATTCATAGTTGGGTTTGTTAAACCTCCTAATTATTAAATACAATAAATTTATATCATCAAGGTATATATGAGTATAATTACATGTGTATTATAATGTATATGTGTAAAATTATATTTTATGTTTTTAGAGTTATTAGATAAAATTTTAACTCATTATTTAAAAAAACACACATCAATCATCACGAATGATTGAAGCATGCTTGTTATCGATTTCAACTTCTCAGATAATGACTAAAAATATATTTAATTGAGTTTCAAATAAATAGATAAATATAAAAAATACCTTAAATACTATTTCATGACCTATTAATTGTGAAAAATGAAGGAATAATGAACATATATACCACAATTATGATACTAGTTCAGACAATCTAAACAATAAAAACCTGATGTAGAAAATCAATATAATTAATTTAGAGAATGAAAATTAATTAATTCTATAAATGAAAATGTATATGAGTAATTTTAGGGATTAATTGATCAATATAGCTATATTTTCTACATAGGATGTTAATGTATTTTCATTGATTTCTAGAGAAGGTTTAAGATTTTTGTGACAATTTTCACACTTTGATACATATTTGTTATTATGAACCTAATTTACTTTTTATTTTGTATATAAAACCTATTAAAAATATCATATATTGAATTATATTTTAATAATGGTATTTTAAGATCAATTAACTGACCTCTTTTTCTTGGGGTTTTTATTAATGTGTTTCTTAATCTATAAGATCCTTCTTGGTCTCAATTTTGTTTCTTTGATACTTGTTATGTGTTATGCCCCATTTTTTATTTTTATGGTGCATTAAATACCCTTGGATATATTATTATAATACTGTTTTATTTCGTTTTATTTCGTTTTATTTACTAGTGAAATAATTTTTCCATATTCATGTGTCTACTCATACTATTCTCTACACAGTTATGAAGATTTTTTGTAACTAACACCCCAACAGTGAGTTGTAATATTTTTTCACGAACACTTTTTGAGGGGGTTATCCTACCTAAAAATATTAATTTATTTTAATATAATAATTTTTAAATTTATTTTTTAATAAAAATAAGGACATATCAATATTTAAATGATTTTTTTGTCAAACAAGATATTTCATTGTAAATATTAAAAAGTGTTTTTCCTTTCACCTTCATATATTTTTTCTTGTACCCCCCAATTATCCACGAAATGAATTTTTACACATCAAGGCCCTATTAATGAATAGTATTTTCTAAAAAACGTATTTAAAATGAACTTTCTCATAAAATATTTATAGTCATTTGGAAGTGACTCATTATGTCCTCTCTAAAATCAATGTTTAAAATGTTATTTGAAATCTATTTTATGTTATCGCTTTTGATTTTCCATTTGATTTTAGAAAAATAAATTACCTAAGGGGTATATGATTCACTATTTATACTATAATATATTTATTTATATACATATATTATGTGGTAATTGATTCATGATACTAAAAAAATCAAATTAATGATACCTTCATGATTCGTATCATTAAAGAATTAATGAAAAAATATGTTATTAGTAATATCAAGAACATATCAAGAGATCAGATGATGTCATTTACATGTATTATTAATTCCATGTTTTTAGTTTGTATTGTTTCTTTCTTATATTGGGTTTTTTAGATGAAATGAGATAATTTTTTTATGGAAGAGAGGAATTGAATGCATAGAGTATGGTTTTTCAAAACCATGCACCCAACCCGAAAAATTAGGTGGACCAAAACAAAGTAAATTAGAAAGGTTGGGGAACTATTTGTCAACACCTTACCCTTATTAGGATTAACCATGTGACATTCATAGTGGAGGATCATGGTTAGGGTTCATGGTTAGGGAAAACTATGTTCCCAAGGTAGAAAATAGTTTTTTTTTAATTTTAATCCCTTGAAAATTCCTTTAATTAATTTTTAACCTATATCTTATACCCCTAATCACACAAGATCGACCATAAGAACATAATAGTGATTTTATTGGATCTTGGATGAATACCAAGTCCTTTCAACCTTGTTTCTTAAGAATTTGAATCCATGAATAAAGATATACACCTCTCTTGGTAAGAGAATCTCATCCCTTGAGGTTTAAATCCCCTATAGGATATGTTTCATGTCTATTGAGGGTATTTTTCCATTATATACAATGATTTAGATCTATATTTTGATAGATATAATTATTATTATTTTAGATCTAATGTGAAGATCTATGTCTTGTTCTTCTTCATTTTCATGGATATTCCACTTCAATTGGGGATTCCCATTGGCGAGCGCTTGTCATCAATTTTGAGGAAGGTTTTCTAAATTGAAAATTACAATTCCTTTATTTATTTACGTGTATGAAATTCTGAAATTTGAAATTTTCATGATGGGAAATCTCATTGATAATTGAATTGATTTAATTTAATTTTAATATGATAATGTTTTTAGTTAATTTGGGGAAATTGAAAATGTTGGAAGTGGATTAATTAATCAGTAAATTAATTAATGGAATGTTTTTATTATGAAATTGTTTAAATTAAATGGTTAATTAGATAATGGTAATTTGGGATTGTGCGATTGGAGATTTAATGTGTTGAATAGTTATTTGAAAATGTGAATTTTGAGATGGTTGGTTAACCTTGTTATATGTGATATGTGTGATATATTGTGATTGATGTATAAATATTGTTATGAGATATAGAATGATTCTTTAAATAACCATTGGGTGCTAGATATTATGTTCTATACACAACTAAAAACATGTGATAATGAGTGTGGGAAACGAACTGCTTCTTCAAAATCCCAATTCTGTGATTATTTGGTAAATTAGTTTTGGGACATGGTTTGGTGCTTAAAATACACATGGGGTCATGTCCTTGGAATTATATACCCTAAATGATGGCATTAGACTATGGTTCTAATTGCCCTTATTATGAATTGATATAAAATGGATAATGAAATAACTTATGTTATAATGTTTTTTGAATTAGATATGTGATATGGTTAAGAATATAGAACATCCTAATGTAGTTATTGAGTGTTCTGGTATCCTCATGAACTCATGGATTTAGGTGGTTATATAAATAATATTTGAATATATGTAAATTATTTTCTTTATTTATAAAATTTTATTCATTATAATTATACATACATAGTTATTGACCAGATATTATTTTATACATCATTGGTGGTGGCCAAATGTGTTTTACTCATACCCAACATTTGATTTCAGATCTCTACACAAATAGAAATCAATTTTCAAGAAATTTTATAGGTAATGGACATATTTTATATAGATGAGTTTGAATGGTGTAGAGTGTGAGTATTAGTTTTATAGATATTATGCTAAGAAAACCATTTTAGGATCAAAATATATATTTTTATGGATAAGTACGGGAGGGTGAATTGAATAATTAAAAACATTCATGTTTAATATTAAAAGAAATTTGGTTTTATATAATTAAACAAATAATATTCACAAAAACCCCTTCAGTATTCAAATAGTAAATGGATTACGACCGATGATCTGATGAATAGAATATAGTAATCAATATGATTCTGATATGAAATCAACTTGTTTGCTTTTAGTGAGTAGAATAAAATTCAGTTAATGGTGGAATAATTGTATTCACATAAGGAAATGATATATTAGAGTATAAGTCAATTTTAATCAAAGTTGTTATGATTAATCAGAGAAACATAATCCAATGATTCAATATTTACGTGTATAGAAATGTTTTCACAAAAAAAAATTAATTATAATTGAACCTATTATAAAAATTGAAATAAAAATAAAACGGTTAATATGAATGAATTAACTTGTTAATATAATTACAACATAAATGAAATACTTTTAATTAATAAGTAACCAAATAAATACAATTCCTAAAAAATGAATGGTATCCATTAATTTTTTTAGCGATCCATTGATTTATAATTTCAAGAATGTAATTTTTACCCACACTAGGATAATTCATGGATATGATGATTGGTTCCAATCTACCTTTATAGCTAGCCCTCGATACGATGATCAACTCCATCTTTCAATCTCCACATGCCCTTAATCCAAAATGTGGTCAGATCCTATATCTTTATAGCCATTGAATCCTTATGTCTAGTGGATTAGATTATGTATTCCTATCCTTATAATCCCTCGATAGTAATCACAACAATCAAAGATTTAAAATGAAATATTATCTCTAGTATGGTAAATGTAAAGAAATCAGGCATTTCACAGCTTTTAAACATCATAGATCTCGTACACAGCAACACAATTTTCAGAGCTCTCAAATAGTTTTTTATTGATTTTTTATATAGATATCCTTAAATTTACTTGTATTTATAGGCATCCATTCCAACAACCATCATGATCTTGAACGATTATATTTTCTCTATGATTTTAGGGAGGACATGGACCCATGGGAATTCAATGATCATATAGTAACTAAATGAATTAATAAAAATTATACCACGCATTTTAAAATATATTTTATAACCCCATTTTATCATTATAGGTTTAAGAATAAAATTTTCTAGTTCAAAAAAATAGTTATTCATACTTATGAATAAAATAGACGTCAATGTGTTGGATGTGATTATATATTTTTTCAATATTCAGGGTTAAAATTGAAGTTAATCTGATGGATTTCATTATGATAAAAAATATATATGATTATTATTGTTATTGGTTTTAGTCATTCATATTATTTTTTGTTCCAAAAATTATTATGCTAATCATAATATAAAATGTATTGAAAATGTATGTGATTTGTAAAAAAAATTAAAAAAATTTATACATAAATTATTCTATATTCTATATTATAGAAAGAATTTGTGATTTATGAATGAAATGGAATGAAAAACGTAAAAAGATACATTTAACTATACCACCGCCTTTTGGAAAGTAAAAACTCAAAGCCTTAATAGAAAAATATTTTTTTTAAAAAAAATATTCATTTACATAATAAGTGTATTCAAAATTTATACTTATATTCCCCTAAATTTATGAACTCTTTTAAACTATATATTGAAAAAGACTAATTATCCCATGGGATAAGAATTCCATAAGGATCGTATTTTGATGTTTCTTAGGTGATACTTTTCTTTATTGGTAGATTTTCCAAAAAAAAGGTACTCATGTTTATAGTATTCTACGTTTATGAAATTTTTCACATTATATAAATCATTCTCCCACTTTGTGATTTTAAAAAATGGATGGGAATAGACATTGAGGTATTGAAAGGGTTAGAGAAATATTTTGTGTGAAATAATTTAAAGTATATGATAATCCAAAAGAAAATTATAGAATAATTTATTAAATAAAAATTGAAATACCTACAATCAAAAATGAATATGGTTGATGAATTGTTTTATTGAATGTTCAAACATTAAAACATTACTAAAATATTTTTCTAATAATTTTGATGTTTATTCAAAGACATGATATATTTGATATTAGTTCTTAGTTTTATGATATGATTTCTGTCCTCTTCTTACATTTCCAAAATCACATGTTATGGTTTTTTTTTATTTTCCATCACTTATATTCTTGCTTCATAAATCTAAAATATTTCATTTAATTATTTATTTTCTTATTGTTGATCCTAAATTCATTATTCCAAAATATTTATATTCTTTTCGAGGGTATTGAAACTTTAAAAGAAGTCATCAAATCCATTATTTAATGTGAAGACCTCATTGGAAAAATAATTTAACGTAATTGGAAAATATGAATCTTATTTACTTTTATTTTCATAATCAATTTTCAATGTTCCACGAAAAATTATTTTTTTTACTACATCCCTCATAAGACTAATGAATTAATACTCATATTAATTAAATAATTTCTTGAAATTTCCATGTTATTCATCATGAATCGTAATGTTTTCATAAATACTTTGGGACCACATTGTAATTTTATTTAACTATTTTATATGGGTTCTAATATTATCATCACAAACATTTAGATACGATTTGAAATGAATAATCCTTTATGTCAATGCTTTTATTGAATTCAAATAATTATATTTGTCCTCTATAACCATATGAACTTTTATTTCTATCCTTGTAAAAAATACAATTGTCTCCATCAAACTGCTTAATGAGTGATATAAGTAATCATTTCCTTATTCTAAAATCATATTTTGAGAGTATGTCTTTAATTTATATCTTCTACATATTCATATTTCTTCTTTTACAAATAACCTCTTCTGTTTCCTTTAAACCAGCATATGTATTCATTGATGTCCATTCTTTTGAATAGAAGATTGAACTTCTTCAACTTTTTCTTTCTTTAATTCATCAAACACTCAAACATGAATTTGATCATCCCTATTGTATTAAGAAAATATTTCATGAATAGTTACCAATTTTTGTTTTTTAGTTATCATTGTTTTATCAATACAATCTCTAGAGGAGGATAATATTTTTTTATGAAGTGTATGATGTTCTTATAGAATGTTTGTCAAAACCATTATTTCTCATTCATTTCTTCTGAGATAGGGTTTTCTTGACTTCCATCGCACACTTATTCTTCTTCACTTTTTTTTTCTTCTTATTATTCTTCATCTTATTATTTATCTTCTTTCTCTTATTCTTATTATTCTTCTTTTTATTCTTCTTATCTTACATATTATTCTCCTTTATAGTCATCTATTTTAATAAAAACATTGACTTATTCCATAGTTTTTTCTCTATTATTTCAACTAATTTAGGATAAATCCTCATGTATTTTTTACAACAAAAATTTCCATTCAGATTTCGTTGACAGATGAAGAATCGGTATGAAAAATAATAGTTTTTTAAAATAAATACTAGAATCAGTTTTGGGTAAAACAATTCTGGATGTGTCCAATTCTACAACCTTAAATAGATTTTAACAAATCATTAATTCAAAAAAATATTTAATTTCTTATTTGGTTTCTCTAGATTATCAAATACTATTTTACAATTAATTCTTAAAGAATACTCTTCAACATGGTGTAGGCCTAACTGCGGTTCACCTTCTTTTCATTCTAGTTTTATTTTCCTCCATTATTACATTACTTTTCATGGGTATTTTTTTCTTTCTTTTAAGGAAGCGAAACATATTTTCTCTTTTTTATCATCATTGATAACATTATTGGTCACGGAAGGACATTCCTTTATAAAAGTGACCATGGAATTCATAATTTTTTTTATTCTGAACCAAAAAAATTCATCCTTACGATGAAGTCATTTATAATAAAACTATTCTTTTCTCAGACCGATTCTAATTTGATTACTATATTGAAATATATTAGGCTATTTTCAATAATCATGGTGAACATGCTGGGAAAAATAATTATCAGATACTTGATAGATTTCGAATAGACTTTCATTATAATATAAATAATGAATCTAGAATGATTTATCATTATAATAATGGAAATATAAAATAAAATAAAAACATTAGATACATTATAAAAATCTATATCCAATCATCTCTAAATTATTAAATTGTTCCACCATGTGGGGAAAAATATATGATCGGGAATAATATTAGCAACATTTATCAGATCCTCGTTTGTTTCAATAGATATTTTTATCCCATTATTATTCAAATAAACCCTTATACTCTACTAATTTATGATAATTTTTTATTTAGTATACCTAATAGGATACTCTAAGGAGACTAGTATCATATTAGGTTGTCATGTCATGTTTTTATACTAAATTTTAAAAGTAAACATTTATTTTCCTCATTTCTTGTAAAACATGATAAACTCATTGAAATTATTTAAACTATCCAAATAAAAAATAAAAATTTTGGACTTATATATTATATTCATAAGGGATACCAACCATGAAATTGAATCATTTTTTTTAATGATGAATCATACTAATTATATAAATACCCGGATAAAATACATTCTTGAAAGATAAAAAAAATTCATGTAATCCACTATGGAGGATATAATGTTGGGGTGGGATGTAAAGACCCAGAATTTCCATGTTTTTTTAAATAAATGGGAATATTACGAGTCCGTGGAAATTGACGATGCATAATTCTAAGGTCTGGAGTGCCAGAATGAGGTTTGGAACATTATATTGGGTACGTTCAGTAAACCTGCGAGCCAGTTTTTCTAAAATTTGAACCAGTGCTCGAAATTGAAATCTGAGGGCACCATTGAACTCGAAAATCCGGTATTCACTTAATGAGACCTTCACCTCGATCATAGTAGGTCGAGGGATGAAGTTAGCTTTTCACATATTCATGAAAGAATAAAATAAATATAAAATTTTGTAGATTTTATTTTTAATTTTATTCCTTGTTGATGTTTAGAAGTGGGAACCACCAGACCTAAACCTTCCATGAGAGGTTATGATGATAGAGACCACCCTAAATAACCTCCCATGAGAGGTTATGGTAGTGCTAACCACCCAAGGTATAAACCCCCTTGCACTCCCCTCTAATGGCATACCCTAAAACATCCTATTAAATGTGGGAGAGCCTCTACAACTCCTCCAACATTTTTTATGCAAACTCAACATAATTAAATTATGCTATTTTTAATTTGTGCCAACAAACTGAATAATATATATCATAATATTTTATCTTGGGCTACCTTTTCATTTGGGTGGAATTGGAGAAAAAGGATGGAAAAATAGAGAGCATTGGAGAACTTGGGAGAAAGTTCTCTGACGAAGAACAACACGGAAGAAAGTCGACCTCGACTTCGACTTTATTCCTCAGGACATCCTCTAATGTGGGACATCATCATTAGAATACTGTCTTCCCCTCCCTAATGATGGCGTGTACTCCCGGTCAATCTCTGTCAATGAATCAAATGAGGTAGTGGTTTTGTTCGCATTTTCTTCCATTATAAGTTTACTTTGCATGAATGGGATTAGTGATTAATGAATGTTGTGGGGATTTATGTTCTTAAATATCTTCAATACAGATTCTTGTTCTTGTTGAGCCGATTTCTACCACTCTAATGAGAAGGTGTAGGCCAAACTAACATAGCCCGACCCCTCCATCGTTCTTCTTGAATGGCATATCCTTCACGATGGAAGAAGGCGACTTTGGTGATGGAGACCGGTGCTAGCGGTCGGCACTAGTGGAACTCGAGAACTGAAGATGAAGGCATGGTGCCCCACCATCCTATTACATCCACGCCCTAGGATGCTCCACCATCTGAGGCCATCTCTACCCTGCAGCCTCCGACACTCCACGTCGTCTGCAGCCTTTCCGACCCAAGTCGTCGCCACCGTCCGAGCTGCCACCGCCAGGCCGAGCCGTCACCACCATTCGGGCTGAGTTATCGCTGCCATATGAGTCTCCATCATCATCTGGGCTGAGCCTCCATCTGAGCCGCCACTACCAGGATGAGCAGCCATCGCTGCCGGGCCGAGCCACCATCTGGGCCAAGTCACCGCCCTCATCCCTGTTGTCGCTGCCATCCAGGCTGAGTTGCCATCCGATCCTCCAACGTCATCTGGGCCGATCCACTGACCGAGCTGTCACCGCCCATCGAGAAGAACTACCCAGGCCATGCGGCTATAAGGCCTCGCGCCCTCGCGGCACCCTCCACGGCCTCACAGCAAGCCGCGGCCCTCCAAAGCCCCTCAAGGCCTGCCTGGACGGACCCAGCGGGCTAGACTTAGTGGGTCAGGTTGGGTCGACCTGAACCAGGTCTGCCTTGTTGGGGTCAGGCTGGGTCGGTTTGACCGGGTTAGACCGTACCTAGGCCCACTATGACCCATTAACATTATTTTGACCATAACAATGGCATTATATGTATGTTAGACGAACCGTCAGTGGTGCTGGAAATCTTGGGGATAGACGGTCCCTTTGAGTATACCCCACTGGAGATTTGGTTTAAGAATGGGTACGATTGTGTTGGATCAATCATGAATCCAACTGGGCCCCTAGGACTAAAAGGCTAATGACTCAGACCAGGCGCCCAATTTTTGCACCGTCTCTTGTGTTGAGACCCCAATAACATGGATGTTCTTTTAGATACATCTTCAAGGGACATCATGGACGTTTCAGAATAGGCCAGTGGCTTGGGGAGAAGATTCTCCCAGAGACATGAAAGCCTAGTGTGGAACCCCAGTAGCTGGTTGTTATGAGAAGAGTGCTCTTTCTAGAGATCATGTGTGGGTTAGATACTAGTGATCCTGTGTGGGTCGGCTCCAATGATCCGTTGTGAGTTAGCTCCTAGAAATCTTGTGTGGTTCACCTCCTAGAGATATTGTGTGGGTCAACTACAGCGATCCTGTATGGGTTATCTCCAAGCGATCCTGTGTGGGTCAACTCCTAGAAATCCTATGTGGGCTAGCTCAGAGTGATCCTATGTGGGTCATCTCATAGAGATCATGTGTGGGTCATCTCTAGAAATCCTATTTTGGTCATCTCCTAGTGAGCCTATTTGGGTCAGCTCCGAGCAATCCTTTCTGGGTAAGATCCTAGGGATCATGTGCAGGTCATCACCAACGATCCTGTGTGGGTTAGCTCCTAGCGATCCTGTGTGGGTCAGCTCTTAGAGATTCTATGTATTTCAGAAGTACAGCCTCATAATGGAGTAATATGATTTAGTAGATATACCTAATCATCTCTCCTACCGTACCTATGATATACCTGGTGTGAGTTGAGTCTGAACTTCTGTGTTTCTTTATGTTTGAGATAGATTACATGATAACATAGGTATTTGTATGGGCACATAAATAAGTAGGGTTATCTATTATTTTCATACATTGTGGTTTATCATTGGTAAATTTTGTGAGACCTTGAGGGTGTCAGGGTTCCTACTGAGTATCATTATAGTCACCCCTACATGGGCTATTCCCGCACCTTGTTGATTTGGATGCAGATGACAGACATCGCTGACTAAGGCTGAGAGTACAAGGACCCGACGGTACCCAGAGGTGGACCATACGGCGTGTCGGTTCGCAGAGGAGACGGGTGGATATGGAGTGGTGAGGAAGAAATCTATACCCACCCTTCATGTAGGATCCTCATAGGATGATCTAGTAGCTCTCTTTCCACATTATTCAGTTGTATTGTATTTCAGTTTTACTTGAATCTTTACAGTTGGGTTGGTATTTCGGCTCCTTTTACTTTCAGCACTCCTTATGTTATACAGTTTTCTTGTGTTCGTATCTTGTTGTTTTCTTGGTTACATGAGTTTACATGTTATTAGGTCAATTCCTTCCCAGTTCTAGGGAATACGCCTTTCAGTGATTGTCTCCAGCCCCTGGCCTATGGAAGGCAGGCTTGGGGTTGTCACGACACGGGCCCTGAGGGATGGGTCATGACAAATTGGTAATAGATGAGTCGGTTCTACCGTAGAACATAGGACTCTGATATTTCATTTTAGTGGTAATAGTTCTAAGTGTAGTGAGTGTTGTTTTTAGTTTAAGGAATCCAGTGTTGGGGTGGTGGCCGACGTATCCATACACCAGGACTCTGACTTCTGATTTACGACTCAGTGCACGAAAACTCTGATTGAAAGTGTGTTTTCAAGAGTTTTCTTTGTCATATCTTATGTCAGCTCACCAGGTATAACATATTGACTGTGGTGCATGTGTTTCTTTTCAGGATTCCCCCACATAGATTTCCAACTAGGGTTCTGAGAGTAGAACACACTAATATCCCACTAAGCGATGAGGCCTTGATGCAGGGACCTTTTCCAATTGAGGCACCAGCAGAGGAACCAACGTTATCATTCCCCATTGGGCCTACGATGCCACCAGCCCCAGTAGCAGATGATGCATGCCGCATGAGCGCATTGGACAAGCTCAACCACCAGAGGCTACCCAGGTTTAGGGGAGAGACAGACCCAGAGGCATCTGAGGATTGCTTGGACACTTTAGGGAGAGTATTCTGACTGGTAGGGACACCAACCGATCTCATGATGATCCTTACCTCCAGCCTTATGCAGGATGTCGTGGGTAGATGGCGGAGCTTGATTCTCTAGGTTCACGATAATGTGACGCTTATCTAGGTAGACACATAAATCATGTATACAGAAGATTTTTCCCATTGGATCTTCACGTAGTGCAAATACAGGAACTTCTTCATCTGCAGCAGGGCAATATGACGGTAGCTCAGTACTCAGTGAGATTCACTGACCACTCATGCTACTCCACTAATATGGTGTGGAAGCATTTCTTCAGGGCCAGAACCTTAAATAAGGGACTCATGTGGTAGATCAGGGCTTCGATGATCTCACTCAGCATCCCGATGTGGGCGGGGGTGTTAGAGAGAGCCCTCTTAGTGGAGGGTTTCCTTACTGAGAAGTCACCAGCAGTGAGATCCACCAACAGTCGTCACGTAGCAGAGTATTCTACAGGTGACAACATATATATGTCTCAGTGGACCAAGAATAACATACATATAGGTGGACGACTGCATGACTCGGGATCGGTTGTGCGGGGAACCCGAGGTGTAACTAGTCATACACGGAGTGATCAATGTCACACATGTGGTAGGCAAGATCACATGGTTTGTGACTGTCTGACCCACCATATGGATGATCAGCAGACTGTCAAGGAACTGCTCCGGAATAGACAGAGGTTTGAACTAGGAGGTCCGTAGGGAGCAGGAGAACATGACAGAGGATCTGGTCATGTAGTTAGTGGTGGGTGACGATTCAAGATGTTGCCACCACCACCACTAGGATTTCCACCCCGACCACAGGGGGAAGGTTGATAGGGGCGAGCTCAGCTCCCAGAAACTGAGGTCTATGATCACGATGGTCCAAAAATTATACGAGGTACGATCTGTGCCTACTACACCTTAGCTACAGTACTTATAGTAATAGTTTCTGGTCATTCTTTTATTTCCATGGCCCTCGTTCGGAGCTCAAAGATTCTGATGGAGTCGTTGGATTGATCATTATGTCTAGAGAATCTTATGGGAGTGGATACGACAATTACGCACTGGTTCTAGTAGTGTGCGCTTACTATAGGAGGCAATAGCATCGGTTGTTATCTATTAGTAGTAGCGTTGAGGCTTTATGACATCATCTTGGGGATGGACTGGTTATCAATAGTCCATGCTCAGGAAGACTGTATTAGGTGAAAAGTGTGGTGTGTCTGGTTGTATGTGACCATTTTTACCTTCCCCGGTGAGAAGAGAGCCTATGAAAGACATGATGGACTTACCCAGAGGAGAGTGCAGCCGATCACTAATCAGTTGGCTAGCCATACCCTCAGAGTAGTTGATGTGGAGAGTCTGAGTTATGCTGTAGTGTTGGAACAGTATGCGTATGTCTTCCCTGAAGATGTTCCGAGTCTACATCCTCACAGAGAGGTGTAATTTTACATTGACTTGTACCTAGGGATTGAACCGATATATGCACCATCATATTAGATGGCTCACATGGATCTTCTTGAGCTACGGGTAAAGCTAGAGGACTTGCAGGGGAAGGGATCCATTCAGCCCAGTGTTTCTCCATGAAAAGCCCCAATTTTGACCACCAAGAAGGAAAATGGGAGCATGAGGCTTTTTGTAGACTATCGGCACCTGATCCAGGTGACCATGCAGAACAATTACCCACTTTCGAGGATTGACAACCTATTTGATCAGGTGAAGGGAGAACGGTGGTTCTGAACAATAGACCTCAGATCAGGCTAGCACAAGTTCAGAGTAGCGGTGAAAATAGGTTTTTGACCCATGGGATAAGCGGGCTTGGGGGGTGGGGGTGGGTCGGGTTTATTAAAAATAGACCACATTTGAAATGGGCATATATGGGCAACCTGCATAGACATCCAACCCTTGTGGGTTTACCCTCATGGATGTAGGCTGGCCCGCGGGTTAATGGTGTATTTTTTTATGATAATTATACTATCTTTATATTTTTTATACCCTTCATTTACCAACATTGCATGCATGCCTCCCGTCCCACCGCATACCTTTCCCTTCATTTCCTAACGTTCTTGCATGCCTGCCTCCATTTATCCATTTATATTTATTTATTTTATTTATCCTCACATGTTTCCCCGCCCCTCCTTCTCACTCACTCACATGCTGAACTGCGCGTCAACTCCTCCTCCGCTACCCCAGGCCCCGAACTCCTACCCCCCCGGCCCCGATCTCCCTCGCCGACACCCCCGGCATTGGCCTCCGCAGCTTCCCCTCGGCCCTGGCGTCCTTAGACTTTACACCCCATCCTACTCTGCCGCTACCCACCGGCCTCCTCTACGACTGCTACCCCCATCCCTAGCCTCCTCCATCATGGCCCCCGCTACCCCTGGCCTCTTCTGCCACTACCCCCTGCCCTGACATCCTCCACCGCACCGCGACCCCCGCTACCCCCCGAACCCGGCCTCCTCTACTGTGCCAGGACCCCAGATACCCCCCAGCCCTGGCTCCTTCACTGAAGCCCCCCGTCCCCAGCATCCTCTGTCGCAACACCCACTACCCCCCCCCCCCCCGCCCCGACATCCTTCGCTGCTACCCCCTGGCCCTGGTGTTCTCCGTTGCTACCCCCTAGCCTACTCTACCGTTACCCCCAACCTCCTCGACCGTTGCTACCTCCGGCCACGAACTCCTTTGCCACAACCCCCGCTACCACAACCTCTTATGTCGCTACCCTACGCTACCCCCGGCCCCGGCCACCTCCACCGATACCCCCGACCTCCCTAGCCACGAAATTTAAAAAATTATAAACGAAATATTGAATGCGGCTTTCCCGGGGGCTTTCCCGCATCCGCTATGGGGTGGTGAGGGCTTGATAAATAAAACAATTTTTTATGCGGGCTTTTTCAAGTCTAGTCCGCGCGGGCTCAAGCCCTCGCAGGCATACCCTCCCCCACCTCTCCCCATCTGTTTCGCATTTCTAGCTCAGAGTACGAGAAGAGAATGTGAAGAAGATGGCCTTCAGATGTCAGTACAGCCATTATGAGTTCTTGTTTATGTAATTTGTTGTAACTAATGCTCCAGTAGTGTTCATAGAACTCATGAACATGATATTTAATCAATACCTTGATCACATTGAAGTAGTCTTCATTGATGACTTTCTTATCTACTCAGCTACCGAGGAGGAGCATGCCTGTCATTTCTAGGTAGTACTGGACACACTCCTAGAGCACCAGTTTT
Organism: Viscum album; assembly: GCA_963277665.1. Classification (NCBI taxonomy): domain Eukaryota; kingdom Viridiplantae; phylum Streptophyta; class Magnoliopsida; order Santalales; family Viscaceae; genus Viscum; species Viscum album. The sequence goes on from OY728157.1 coordinate 1,217,117,446, forward strand.
ATGGTAATCTCTCGAAGTTCCAGTTCTGTATCCCAGAGGATCACTTTCTAGGACATGTCATATCAAAGGCTGGAGGTGCAGTGGATCCAGTGAATATTGAGGCAGTAATTGCTTGTGAGCCACCGAGTAGTGAGATGGAGATTCGTATTTTCCTTGGTTTGGTTGGATACTATCAGAGGTTTGTTCCAGAATTATCTAGAGTTGCATCATCACTGACAGAATTGACAAAGAAGAAGAAACCTTTCATTTGGTCAGAGAAATTCCATCAGAGTTTTCAGGAGCTGAGGTAGAGGCTGAGTAGTACACCCATCTTGAGGCTTCCAAAAGAGGGTGTATGGTACATAGAATACTGTGAGACATCATGGACCGGGCTCTGATTTGTCCTGAGGCAGGAGCGAGCAGTCATCGCATATGGTTCTCGATAGCTGAGACCGCATGAGCAGAACTATGCTACCCATGACATAGAGTTAGAAGTTGTGGTATTATCCTTGAAGATGTGGCATCACTATCTGATGGGAAAATTTTTTATAGTCTACTCTGATCACAAGAGTCTCAAGTGTATCTTCTCTCAGATGGAAAGTAACCCGTGATAGTGACAATGGCTTCAGTTCCTCCAGGACAATGACTTCGTGATAGTCTATAATCCTGGGAAGGGGAACACTATAGCAGATTCACTCAGTAGGAGGTCTAGTATACATCTTCTAGGTGAGGCGACAATGCAGCTGGCCACTTTGCAGATATAATTCATGGAAATTGATGGAGCTTTTTAACTTCAGTCTCTTACATTCACTCCCCCACTTCTTCAGCAAGTTAGGGAGGCATAGTGTGGGGATGCTGACTGTGAGGCATGATTTTCTCAGATATCCATAGGACATTCTCCTAATTGAATTTCTGAAGCTGGGGACCATGTCATTCTATTTTGAGGAATTACCATGGTACCCGTGTCACTTCAAGAGTATGTGTTGTGAGAGTTATACACATCCCCTCTAGCGGTACATCTAGAAGTGGTGAAGATGTACCATGATCTCCGACCACATCACTGTTGGCTAGGAATGAAGAAAGAAGTAGCATAGTTTTATTCTTTGTGTCGTCTGAGTCACCACCATTTTTTAGGATGAGCCTCCATCCGAGCCGCCGTCTTCGGGACGAGCAGCCACTGCCTCCGGGTCAAGCCATCGACGTCGACCATGCCGTTGTTGCCGGGCTGAGCCACCGCCCCCGTCCGGGCCGAGTCACCACCATCGTCTGAGTCGCCACCATCCTTCGGGCCGAGTCGCCACCTCCATTCAGGTCGAGCCCGCACCGCCCTTCCGGCCAAACAGCCCCAGCCGAGCCAACCTGTGACTCACGCCCTCGCGGCTAACTCTGCGGCTTCACAGCCACCCGCAGCCCTTCGGGGCCCCTCGCGGCCCCTCTAGGCGGGACCCAGTGGGCCGAGCCGAACCCAATGGGTCGAGCCGCCCAGCGGGCCAGGCCAGCCCCAACGGGTTAGGTCGGGCCTAGTGGGTCAGGTTGGGTCCACCCAAACTAGGTCATCCTAGGCCAGGTCGGGCTGGGTAGGTTAGCCCAGGCGGGACTGGACCCGGGCTCACTACGAACCATTTACATTCTTTTGACCATAACTTTGGCACCTGACGTCCGTTTACGAACCGTCAGCGGCGCTAGAAATATTGGAGTAAGATGGACTCTTTGAGTATACACCACTAGATATTTGGGTTAAAATAGCATACGATCGGGTTGGATCAAGCACAAATCCAACTGGGCCCCAAAGACTAAAAGGCTAATAACTCACAGACCGACTGTCCGATTGACGTGCCGATTGTTGCATTGAGACCCCTATGATGTGACGGTACATTGAGGTACTTCTTCAGGGGACATCATGGCTGTTGGAGAATCGAAAAATGGCTTGGGGATCAGACTCTCCCAGAGATGAGCAAGCCTAGTGTGGAAACCATGTAGCTTGTTGTAACGAGAAAAGTGCTTTCCTAGAGATCATGTGGGGTTCACCTCCTAGAGAACCTATGTGGGTCAACTCTAGTGATCATGTGTGTGTCAACTCCTAGCGATATTGTGTGGGTCAACTCCTAGGTATTATGTGTGGGTCAGCTCTAGTGATCTTGTGTGGGTCATTCCTAGCGATCTTGTGTGGGTTAGCTCCTAGCGATCCTATGTGGGTCAGATCCTAGCGATCCTCTGTGGGTCAGCTCCTAGCGATCCTATGTGGGTCAGATCCAGCGATCTTGTGTCGGTCATCTCCTAGTAATCCTGTGTGGGCCATCTTCTGCGATCCTGTGTGGTTCAGCTCCTTGCAATTCACTGTGGGTTAGCTCTTAGCGATTCTGTGCAGGTCAGCAACATATCCTCTTAATGGAGTGAGATTATTCAGATGATATAAATAGTCATCTCTACCATCATACCTACATTATTCCTGGTGTGAGATGAGTCAGAGACTTTGTGTTTCTTCGTGTTTGAGATGGAATACTTGCTAAATTAGGTATATTTATGGCCATATACCTATGTAGGGTTATGAGTTATTCTCATACGTTGTGGTTTATCCTTGGTGGTTTTTGTGATACCATAAGGGTCTCGGTGTCCCTACTGTCTATCTTTATACTCACCCATGCATGGGCTATGGTAGCTCCTTGTTGTGTCGGATGCAGACGATGGAAACCGCAGACTGAGGCTGAGAGTACCTGGACCGGACGGTCCTACGAGGTGGACCATACGGCGTGTCGGTACACATAGGAGATGGGTGGATGTGAATTGTTGAGGAGGTGACCTGTACCAACCCTTTAGGTAGGAAACTCAGAGGATGATCTAGTAGATATACTTTCTCTTTCGTCAGTTGTGTTGCATTTCAGTTGTACTTGTATCTTTAAAGTTGGGATTATATTCCGGACCCTTTTACTTTCAGCACTCATTTTGGTATATAGTTTCCTTGTGTTCATATATTGATGTGTTCTTGGTTATGTGATTTTATAGGTTATAAAGGAAATTCCATCCTAGTTCTAGTGAATACGTCTTTAGGTGCTTGTCGCTAGCCCCTGGCTTATGGAAGGCAGGATTGGGGTAGTCACGACACAGGTCCTGGGGGATGGGTTGTGACACGAGAAATAAAGGATACAAACATAAATAAATCAGTGTCTGAGTTGTAAACTATATACCACAACATGATTAAAACCCATAAATAGGAGATGTGGGATAGGGGTGGTCCCAAATTAGTAGGAAATTTTGATCAGGTTTTGATCTTCCAAGAATTATGTGAAAGATGAAATTTAATCATTCAGATCTAATTATTGAGACGATATCCAAAAAATATTTTCATGAAATATAAACTCCTTAGGTTTAAAATATTTTATCACATAGAGTGAATATTATTAAGAATGTTATCTAATTTCATAAAACAATAATTTAGAATAGAAACAATCAAGAGTTTAACTAATGAAATAATGTTAGTTAATAAAAGAAAGAAGACTACCATTTGAAGTGGATGTATTGAATTGATAATTTTTTATTCATGGTATTTTAATTGAATTCTATATAATTTTGAATACTTATGAATAAATTTAAAATAAGATTGAAAAAATAATAATTGATTTATATTCAAAATAAGATTATTTTTTCTGAATCTGATTGAATTTTGAAATTTATTTAAATTTTCAATTCCAATTAAATTTTAGAATCTGATTGCATTTTCACAAATGAATGGTTTTTAATATATGATTAGAAAATACAATATAAATATTTTTCTAAATACATTTTATAAGATGATAAATTTTAAATATGAAATAAAATAAAATGTATTTTTGAATATACTAAAGGTGTGATGATTAATTATGAGATTTTTAAAATAATTAAAGAATTGTAAGACTAACGTATTTGTAAAATGTAATCATATGTACTCATCCTATGAAAAGTGGAAACTTAATGTAAGAAAATGGTTTAAACATGAAGTATATATGAATTATATAATATTTAAAAACCCATTATATGTGATATATTTGAATAAATTATAGTTATCATTCATAGATTATTTTTAATGTATTCAAATATATCAAAAAATAATGGTTTTGTAATGATTTCATAAATTTGTTATTATCATCTGAGGAATTGTAAAATGATATCTTCTTTTTTGTGCGTGATTCAAAAAAATTGATTCGTAATATATTTGTTTTTTTCATGAGAGTGATGTGCATGGTTTTTACTAACAGAAATAGAAGTTATATTATCAAATTTATTTTATCTTTTATATAACTAATATCATATTTAGTGAGTGTGTATTGCATCCATACCCCTGATAACAATAACATCTATCTGCCACATATTTAGTGTCTGAAATTGAAACTTCTACTGAATATTGTTTCATAAAACCCATGAAACAAAATAATCTCGTAATAAATGAATACATATAATGTATATTTTCTATCAATTCTATAACCACTAAAGTAATCATCAGAAAATATTTTCAACGAAAAATCATTTCCAGATGACTAGAAAAGTCTCCATTCCATTTTTCTTTTAAATAATGATTGATTTAGTTTTTTTAAAAGGTATTAATTTTTATTTTTTTGAAATCTTTCACATAATAATACTAAAAATATTATGTCTAGATAACAAGATGATAGGTAATGTAAAAGTCCAATCATACATCTAACAGTTGTTTGACTAACTGGTTTCCCAACTTCATCAATATCAAGTGTATTTGGGGAACTGATTATAGTACTAATAATTTTATTATTTCCATATCCAAACTTTTTAAATGTTCATTAATGAAGATATGTTGATATATAAATATACCATTTACTTTTATAAAAATTTGAAAAACCTGAAAGACTCTTAACTCACCCATCATACTCATTTTAAAATTAGATTTCATAATATTTGTAAAATAATATATGAAATATTTTTAAGTGGATCGGAATATATTTTCATCAATATGAACTTGATCAATAAAAAAATTGTTTTATTTCTTTATGAAATGTTGTGGATTAACAGTTCCCTTAGAAAACGTTTTTATAAAAGAAATCCAATTAATCATTCATTCTATGATCTCGGGGATTCTCTAAGTCTATATAATGCTTTGGAACATGTATAAATGTATTCTGGATGTTTTGTATCTTGAAAACTATAATTGTTTTAAACAATCTTCTCCTTAACCTTTATTCATTAAGGAAACCACAGTACACCTTCATTTTAAAAAGTTTGAAATTTATGAATGTTGCAAAGGCTAATAGAATACGAATAGATTCATGTCTACCTACTAGAGTATATTATTCGTCACGTTGTATTACAACTAGTTGATTATATCATTAGGAAGTAATTGTTATTTTATTTGTAATAATTATTCCATTTTAATCTCATTTGTTTTTGGAAAACCCATTTTACACCAAATATAGATATTTCTTTAGGTATTCCAACCATTTACTAGACACTATTCTAATAAAATTCATTTAATTTATCTAGCATAGAATTAATCGAATCCTCATCACCTAATGCATTATCAAGACTTCTAGGTTCAAATTTTGAATGTGAAGAAAGATGCTTTATTTCTGTTCTCAATTAAAATATTATCCATAAGGGTTGATTTATATCACCAATGATACTATCACTTGGATCATTCTTAATAAATGACTGACTAGGTTTTTGTAAACCCTATTCATCAATATAAGGTAGATATCATTCCAGATTGAATTATTTATATATAATTTTATGACTATTCTCCTTATTATATGAATACTCTATTATACATTGACAATCAGTTCTGGAAAACACATCTGAAGATGTCAATTGGGATTGTTTAAAAACAAACAGATCAGTTTCATCAAATTTTACTTGTAATATTTCCTCAATAATAAATTTTTTTTATTAAAAACACTATATTCCATAGATGTAGTGGAATAGACTGCAAATATATATTCATTAGATTTTTGTAAGAATATGTGTAAATTTTATTTTTTATTCATGATGAATAATTTTCATAAAAATACTCTAAAGTATGAAACTTTTGGTTCCTATACTATGAATAATTCATAAGATGTTATATTAATAATGGGTCGAATAAAACATTGATTTATAGTATTTCAAGCAGTACTAGAACCTTCTACCCAAAAGTATATTGTGATTATGTGTTCACTCACCATGGTTCTTTTTTTTCCTAAAGAATGCAATTTATTCTTACAAAAACAAAATTTTTTAAGGAGTTCTATGAAGCAGAAAAGTTATAAGAAATACCATTCTCATAAAAAAATTGTTTCAAAATTGGACTTCACAAATTCACTACTATGATCATTATGAATAATAACAGAGGGAATAATTGCACCGTGTTTATTTTGGAAACAAATGTTTTAATAAATAAAAGGACTTCATTTTTCTTTACTAGAAAATATCCCCATGAGTATCTAGTGTAATAATCATCTAAAAAAATATATAGTACCTTACACCAATACATCATTTTTATGTAAGGGTAAAAAATCGATGTGCACTATCTATAATGAATCAGTAGTTGAGAATTATATAAGAGATCAAATTATTGGTTTATGGTTCTTGATATTTTGACAAGGGTCACAATCTTTTGAAGAATCTAATCTATGTTCAAATAGATCCTTAATGGATTTTTTTCTTAGTTAATTTTCATAATTTCTAATGGTTACAATGTCCTAACTTTTTATGCCATAGCTATGATTGATATTCCATTTCACTTAGCCAAAGTATATATTTTCAAGTTTGGACATATATGTTTAGTGTACAAACATTCTAATACCAATGGGAAGAAAGAATGAATTCATCCTTGGAATTTTGTACTACAAATTTATCATTCTTAAAATTCTCATGGTAAAATTCATCACATCGTTGAATTATTCTCATTATGTTATTCGTAAGACCATATAATTTTTTTTTGAAATTAATGATTTTATTTGAAGAATGATGTTACACATACAAAAAATATTTCCTTGACATTTGAATCTGAAGGTAACTCTTCCACCATTCATTTTGATAATATTTTCAAAGAAGTATTTTTTACCAATCAAATGTCAAGAACAACCAAAATCCATGTACAATATATTCCAATTGATGGCCCTTTCTTTTTTTCTAAGAATATTACAATTAGGATTTTGAAAATCAAACTCTCAAGGGTTCAAAAATATGAGAAAACCAAATACTATGAAACTAAATTTGATTTAAAACTTGTTAATTATGAAATCCTAAAGATTAAATTTTAATTAATGAAAATTTTTAATTCCAATTTCATCCACATTGACGTCTTGTGCAAAGGGTGAATTTTCAAGAAGAAAATAATTATTACTAAAAATTGCTTTGAATGAGTATATCACATTCATGAACAATTGCCTAGTGAAATGATTTGATTATACATTTTATCAAATCAGTCATTACTTGTGGTAACATATGATAATTTTTTCACTTAAAAATTCATAGAACCATTTTATACATAAATTCTTATCCGCATTAGTAATTTTTTAGAGGTGTTTATTGTTTCTAAAACAATTTTATAAGAAATTTAATTTTCAAAATCATTAAAAATCTTATCCATTTGAGAATTATATTTTTCACGATTTTTAGAAATTTAAATAATATAAAAAAATATTATCTATATCCTTTGAATGATCTGATTCATCTTTTGTCAAAAAAATTTATTCTATAAACTTTTTATCATGTTTCTTTCTAACAATAAAATATTATGTTTTATGAAATTTATCATGTCTAGACACTTTTTCATATAAATATATAGTATTTTCTTCTACTAAAAAATTGTCTTCTTCCGATAATAAATAATATTTTACATCATGATAGTTTTAATTTAAATACATATTTGGTATATAATCAAATGTGTATACCTTAGGTACAAAAAATTGATTTACAAACAGTATTCTTGCATATAACCCAATATTCTACTATCTATAATTTTCATTTTCTAGAAAATCTACAGAAGAATATCCTCTACTAGTACTGTGTGAATCATTAACATTCATTTCTTTCATTCCTTTTGACTTGTAATATGCTTTATAATTTCAATCATAATTCCTTTCTGTTTCAGTCTTTTTACAATCAGGTCATATGTGTGTAGCTATTTTATATTTTTAACAGGTAACCTGAAAATAATTATTGTTATTTATTTCCTTTTTTAATTTTCTTATAATGGTACTCAAACTGTTTTTACCACCGCTATTATTCATTATTCTAGAAATATTGGCCAACTCATTCTCATAACGTTCAGAATCACTTAATTAATATTGACTAACGACCACTAGCATAATTGATTTAACAATATTTTCAAGAGTCTGATATTTCATTGGATTATTTGTAGATGTAAATGAAACTCCTCTATTATTATTTTTTACATTCTTATCATCAATTTTAAGGCTACCCTCATATTTTAAAAGAGTTTTAAATAAACCACCAAGTGTATGATATGTAATCTTCCTAGATTCATCCTCCATTGTTCTCTTTGATTCCCATTAATTTAGCATAATATCAAATATATTTTCCTCATGAATTTCATTTTCTAATTTTTTACCCATATCATGTAATCTATTAAGAACTGTAATAAAACATTGTTGTACCATAGCACTAGGTTCACCCTAGGGAAATTCAAAGGATTTATACATTTCTCTAAACATAGTTATTCTAGTCTCAACCACATTAGAAGATCCAAAATGAGTGATTTCTTACTTCTTCCCAACACTGTTAGCTTCTTAAAAAGTAGAATTATGGATATATATGTATCTGGTCATAGAACATAATAATTTATTCCTTACCTTGTATTTTAGTTAATATTATAGCATTTTTTGATTTTTAAATTTGTAGATTTCATTGTATGGAATTTTTTATTCCATAGTCTGCATAAAAAAATTATCCACTTATGTGTTGATCATACAAGTATTCATTTTATCCCTATAATATTCATAATCATTACCAAAAAATTGGTGGTCTGGTAGGATTGATATTGTATATAGAACCAATAATTATTCCTTCAATATTTTTAAATATATAGAATAAAAATATTTTCTACAATACATGTTAATGTATCAAATTCATAAAAAAATTTATATGAACAAATAATGATAACATGCAATTGTAAAAAAATTAGTAAGTATATCAGTAGTGGAATCCTCCTTTAATACAAAATGTAATTATAATTATAACAGATTCATGGATATAATACTAATGGTAGTATCGAATAATATATGTATATAGATGAATATAATAGGGGTGTATTTTATGTTTAAAAATATTTTTTTTAATCTTAAAAAAAATTTGATTAATTGAATTAATCAAATCATATTCACAAAACCTCTTAGGCATTCAAAAAATAATCATTCTAGGACCAATGTTCCTAAGTGAATAATATTTTAATCAACATTATTATAATATCTAATCAACAAATTTAATTGTGGTGTTTATAATCGTATACACTTTATGATGGTCTAATCATATTCAGAGAAGAAAATGATATATCAGAGTATAAGAAGATCATAATCACATTGGTTATGATTAATTAAACTAATAAAAAATAATTATTCTATATTAAATTTTATAGAATTTTATTTATATTAAATCAAATTAACATTAATTAAAGAAATTATAATAATTTAAATAAAAATAGGAATGTTAATATATATGAATTCACTTTGTAATAAAATTATAGCAGAAATGATAGACATGTAAGAAACATGTAAAAAATGAATATAATTATTTTATCCTTAAGAGAAGGGTATCTGATAACATTGGGTAAAGGTAAATTTATTTATACTACCATGAAATCTTGTCTTACCCAGACCAGGGTAAGCCCCTGATATGATGATCAGTTTCTATCTTCTTATCCTCAGTATCCCTCGAAACGATGATTGTTTATGTCCTGCTATCTATGCATTCTCTCGATCAAAAAGGTGATCATATCCTTTGTCTTCTTAGCCTTGGAATCCCTCGATATAATGGTTCATATGCTATCTTATTATCATTGTAATCCCTTAATAATAATCAGAGTAATCAGATTCACACAAAGAGAAATGAACTCTAATAAGTTACAAGTAAAATGGAAAATCAATTCACAACTTGTAATCATCAGAGATTCTATACAAAGGAAAAATTAATAGAACTCTCACATAGTTTATTATATCAAATATACTATATAGTTCTCTTTAAATTTAAAATAATTTATATGCTTGAAACCCAATAGTTATTTTCATCCCCAACCGTCATATGTACTATGAGATTCTCAGGAGGACCTCGATACCTTTATCTTCAATGGGCATATTGTAACTGATATCATAATAATGTTGTGTATCACATATTTTATAACTGAATGCATGCCATTTTTTTCATTATAGTTTAATGTGTAAAAAGTTGTAGTATGATAAATTTTTTTCCATATTCATTATCAAAATTGAGGTCAATCTTATAAAAGAGATAAAATAATTTTCCCTATTCAAGGATAAAACAGAAGTTCATCTGATTGATCTCATTAAGATAAAATGTTTTTATATGAATATGATTATTTCAATCAAATTATTTTGGGTTCCTAGATGATTATGATAGTGGTAATTATCTTGGTATTGTAAATGTATATGTTTTATATTAAATTTTTTAAAAAACTATGGACATAAAAATATTAGATATTTTATATTCTATAATGAGTATATCATTTCTGAAACAAAAGGAATGTATAAGTCAACAAGAGTCTTTTGATATAACAATATCCCATTTTTTAAATCTACCCACAAAAATCATGAATATAAATATCATTAAAAATTTAAAAAATATTTTTAATAATTATTGTATTATGAAATTATACTTATCGCCCATAGAATTTATAAACTATTCTAAATATGATATCAGATACGAATAAATATTCCTTAGGATAATAATCCCCTAAGATCATATGTTGATCTTTTTTAGGTTATTCTACTCTTTACTATGGTATTTACCAAAAAAATATCACTTTATTTAAAGCATTATCCATTCATGTAATTCTACCCTTAATCTAAATCATTGCCCCCATTTATGATTTTCAAAAAATTATGGGAATAGTTTTTAGATACCTAAATTTATTAGGAAATTAGTCTATACAAGACAATTTCATGTACTTGATCATCAAAAAGTAAATGAAAGAACAATTCATCAAAAAAATTAGAATACATTCAAACAAAATTGAATATGGAAGATGAAGTTTTTTATTGAAAAATAAAACATTAAAACAATAAAAAAAATGTTTTTATGACATTTGATCTTTCATTACAGTCATGAGGGATTTGATAATAGTTCATAATTTCATAAAATCATGTGTATAATCTTCTACATTTCTCAGAATCTCCTGATAATATTTGTTTTTATTTCCTATCTCCTGTATTATTTCTTCCTAAATATGAAATATTTTATTTAGTAATTTCTTTTCTTCTTATTGAGATTGAAATATTTCTTCCAAAAGTTTTTTTATATTCCTATATTTGGAAACATTCTAATAAGTAATGAATAAAATTCATTAAAGAGAGGTTCTTACAAAGAAAACACATTAATTTCTTTTTAAACTCCGAAACATTTTAAATTTTTTTAATTAGTGTTACTGTTGAATGTTTCATGAAACATTACTTTAATTAATACATATCTGGTAAGACTATTGAAAGATACGTCAGTTTTATAAAAATATATCTTGAACTATCCATGGTTTGTGTCATGATTATTAATGTTATCATCATTACTTCTGATCATTTTAAATTTTTTGAGTATTTTTAAATAAGATTATCCCTTTTATTAGTTCACATTGAAATATGATTCTAAATGAATTATACTTTTTCAATGATTTTTTAACGTCAAATATTTGTATTGGTTCTCCATAACAATATCAGCTTTTTCTTCTAGCCTTGAAAAAATTGGAATTGTCTTCATCAAACTAATCAATTCCTTGATTAAATATGATATTCTAATTGTTTAACTCTGATTAATTTCATTTACATGTTCATAGTTCATTAGTCACCAATTTTTACTTCGGTTTCCTTGAAATCAACTTCTAAATTTATCAACTCTCATTATTTATAATTTAATTCTAAATTTCCTCAACATAATCCATCTTTCATTCTTTATTCAATATAACATGAATTTGATCATGCTTCATGGATGACGAAACAAATTCCCAAACCAATGGTGACTTTTATTTAAGGTTCTTTATATTCTCATTATGATTTATTGAGGGGAATAATCTTTTTTATGAAGATTAATATGATCTTATAGAATGTTTTTAGCACCATTATTCTATACCTTTTTATCAGATTTTTGTTTTTCTTGATTATGTGTAGTTTCTTATTATTCTAATATTTTACATTATTTATTATTAATCCTCATCTATTTATTATTCTTAATATTCTTCCTCTTCACTTCCTTCTTCTTCTCCTTCATTGTCATCTATTTTCATGAAAACATTGTATTCTTCTTTGGTTCCATTCATTTTTAGTACATAAATTTAGGATCTCACCTAACGTCTTCTTTTCCAATAGATTTTTTTTTCAATTTTAATTAATAAGGGATTTCTATAAGTAAAAAAACATTACATTTAAAAAAAATAGTAGTATCAGTGTTGAGAAAAAAATTTGGCTAAGGCCAATTATACACCCTTTAGAAGCTTGTTAAAAATCTGTTCTTCTGATAGATTCTTTATTTTCATATTTTTTTTCCTTTTTTCTCTATGACTTTTTTCCTATAAAGTATTATATAAAACACTTCTAAAGGATCATGTTAAAACTATGGTTCACCTTCTTTTCTTTCATAGATTTCTTTTCCTCCTTTTATCCCAATCTTTTTTTGGGTATTTATTTTTTTCATTTCATTCTTTGATGGAAGGAAAATAACATTTCAATTTTTATTCTCATAGTTCACAACATTCATGATCGAGGATGGTTATGAATATGATGTAGATACTATGGTATTATTTATTAAAAAATTTATTCTCGATAAAAAAATTTATCTTTATGACTGTGACTTCACGGATAAATATAATATTTAATCTGACCAGTATAGATTTAATTTCATTTGTTGAAATGTATAAGGGTGTTTTCCATTATCTTGTTGATCAGACTGGGAAACATATTTATATAAGACTAAATATATTTCGAAATGAAATTTTTCATATTCAAAAGTATAATCACATCTATATTTACCTTTTTCATGTTCACGGGATAATCTAAAATAAAAGCCTCAAATTATTAATGATTATCCTTATATAATCTTCTAAAAATTAGAAAACCATACATCCATGTACCAAAAACTCTATGATTAAAAATAAGATCAATAACTTTTCTCAGATCCATTTTTTTACAAATATTTTTCAGCTCTTTATTTTTCAAACGAACCCTTTGAATCTATTAATTTATTAGACGAGTAGTATGAATCTACCTTATTTGATATTCCAACGAAACTAGAAATAGCTATTGAAGTCATATAATATTTTTTACAATAAATAAAAACAAAATATATGTATTTTTTATTTTTTCATAAATCATGATAGACTCTTAGAAATCATAACCAATATCTAAATAAAACTAATAAAAATTTAGATCCTTTTATTCTACGCAGATGAATTCCCAACCATGAAATTTATTCATTCTTTTCAATGATGAATCATACTTCTCATATAATTATCTAGATACTAATTATTATCGAAATAAAAATCACTTCTTATGATCCAATTTTGAGGCTATCATATTTGTGATGAAAATAGAGGATACCAATTTAAAGAAATCAGTATCTGAGTTTTAAAATGTGCATAATTTCAGAATGAAAACCTATGGATAACCGAAGTTGGACCGGTGGTGATCCCCTATTTATAGAAAATATTTTGTGGAATTTGGTCTTTTAATATTAATATGATTGATGAAGTTTAGTCTTTTCGATTGGATGGTTGAGATTGTATCCATTGAAATATTCCTAAAAATTATATACACATGATGTTTAAAAAAATTATCTTATTGCATGAATAAGATTACAAAATTAGTTTTTTTTAAAAGAAACATTTATAAAAATAAAATTCACGATTAAAAATATGAAATAGTTTTAATGAATAAAATAATGAGGAATACCTTTCAGGGTGTAATTATTGATATGATAATTCTTTCTTCACTCAATTTTAAAAAAAAATGCATAAATATTATTTTGAAAAATTATGAAAACGTTTTTACTCCATTAGAAAAATTGAAATATTATTTATTTCCCATATATGATTATTTTTCTGAACAAAATTAAATTTTAAAATTCAATTTAATTTTCTTATATGATCGAATTTTAAAATATGATTGAATTTTCAAATCCGACTGCATTTTTGAAACTAAATAAGAAATAAAATTATTTTTTTTCTAAATCCAATTTATAAGAGGATAAATTTTAAATCTAAAACATTTTAAATACCTTTAAACAAATACACTATAATTGGGTGGAATAATTATGAAAATTTTGAAATAAATAAATCATTAAAAGGATAAATATTTTCTAAATTTAAAACATGTGTAACCCCTATGAAAAATATTAACTTAATGTAATAAGATGGTTTAAACATAATATAGATATTAATTATTAATTTACATTGATCATTCCTAAAATTTTTGTAATGTATTCAAATATATCATATGATAATGAGTTTTTAATGATAGCATCAATTTTTTTTAAATTTCAATGAATTATAAAATGATATCACATTTTTTATCCCTGAGAAAGTGATTCCTAATATCTATGTTTTTTGAACAACATTGATATGCATGGTTTTTACTAAGAGAAATGGAACTTTTATTATCCCAACGTATTTGAGTTTTTCTTAAACTCATGCCCTAGTCAGTAACTATGTATTGAATCCACAACACCTGATCACAATTACTTCCAACTGCTACATATTCGACTTCAATAGTTTAATGTTCTACTGAGTATTGTTTCTTACAAGACCAAGAAACTAATTAATATCCTAATTAATGAAATATTTTTGAAGTGCTTTTTCTTTCCATTTTAGAACCACTAAATTTAGTATCCAATAATATTATTAGTTTAAAATAATTTTTTGATGAACAGAACCATCCTCAATCCATAGTTCCCTTTAAAAAAAGAAAAATTCATTTTTCTTATTTTAAATGGGATTCTCTTTGGTTTTCTTGATATCCTGCACATAATCATACTGAAAACATTATGTCTGAAAGAATTGATTTTAGTTAATGTAAACATTCTATTATACCTCTAAGTGTTTTTTGATTGACCGGTTTTGATGATTCATCAAAATAAATGTTATTTGAGATAATTATTTGAGTAAAAATAATGTTAGTATTTTCATATCCATACTTTTTAATAGGATATTCTATATAATTATGTTGGTATATATAAATAACTTCTAGTTTTTGAGATATTTGAAAAACCAAGAATGAATGATGACTCTCCCATAATTTTCATTTCAAAATAAATTATCTAAAGAATAGAAAAATAATATGTTAAATATTTTTATGTTTATCTCAGTACAATTTCGTCAATAAAAAATTTATCAAACTATTTTTTTATTTTCTTTCATTATTAAAAGAGTTATATTCAATGTTCCAATAACAAAATTGTTTTATAGAAAAGATCATGTTATTCTATCATACTAGGTTCTAGGGGCCTGTTTATGTCTATAAAAATATTTGGTACATTAACAAACGTATTACTGATGTTTTTTATCTTCAAAACAAGGATTTTGTTCAAAAAATACTTCGTCTGAAACAAATTTTTTAAGGAAATCATACTACAAATACATTTTAAAAATATTGAATGTATATAATTTTAAAAAGGAAAATATAATATAAATAGATTCAACTCTTGATACATGATCATAGTATTCATCATAGTGTATTCTCGATTGTTGAAGATATCAATTTGAAACATGTATTTCTTAATTCATAGGGTATTATTTTCTTTTTCTATTTATATGTTTCTATACTATTTAAAAACTATTATTTCATTAAAAATATAACATTTGAAATTATATACAGATATTTAAATGACCTGGTATTTGTAGGCACACATCTGAATTCTCATCCTGATCTCCAGTGGTCATATTTTCTATAAGATTTTATGGAGGACCTAGAGAACATGAACATCAATTGTCATATTTTAACTTAAAGAACGTCAACATTTATTATCACACATTTTATAATATAATTCATGAAATGATTTTATCGTAATATTTTTAAGGGTAAAAATTAATATACGATGAAGAATGTTGTTTGTTTTTAGTATTAGAATATAAAACAATCTTTAGGATATGATAAAATAGTTTTTTATATTCTGGGTGAAAATATAATTTACTATGATGGATTTCATTGCTATAATCTATCTATATATGAATCTTATTGTTATTAGTTTTAGTCATTCATATTATTCATGGTTCCAGAATGATTATGATAATCGTAAAGAAAACATTATTGTAAAAATATATATTTTTTATAAAAAATTTAAAAATAATATTGGATATAAAAGTATTAGATATTGTATATTTATGATTGAGTTTTTTTATTTCCAACACAAAATTAATGGAAAATTCAAAATGAGGCTTTTGAATTACCACTAGGATGAGGGAACCATTAGTGATTCAATAACTGTTTGGGTGTTGTCCATATATTTATTTATTTTTGATTTTCATTATTGAAAGATGACATGTGTTTTTCATGTCATATCAAATGTTTCTAATTTGATATTTTATTTTTGTTTTATTTATCATATGATATTGTTTTTCTATGTTATTCAGTATATAGATTGGATATTGTTTGTTTACATCAATTTCTGTGCAGTATTGAAAATGATTTTATTGTCACCCATGATCAATATTATACCCTTGATGCTAGAGCTCTACCTCTAGGTAATGGGGAAGTGCACTTAATTTCATGTGACTGGATGTCTTAGTGCACAGATTTGTGTCTTTCAGGTCTGGATTCTACAATGTGGTATCAAAAAAGTATTCATTTGATTTATTTTATCTTTATTTTTTTAGAAAGGTAGACAAAATAATAGTTTGATTCGGGCCTTGGTTATGGGTTTGATCATGGTATTAGATAACCCATGTGTATGGGTAAAATCCAAGAACCCATTGTGGTATTGTTGTTATTGATGTGTGTTGTTATAGTTGAATGTTATTTCACCTTGGGAGATTAACTTTTTTGGAATTGATTATTGTTTTTAATATTATCTTTGATTTCACCCAAGACCTCAAATGGAGTTAGATGTGAGTATACCTGAATAATTCTAGGTAGTTAGGGATTAATTTTACATGTATAATTTTTAGGAACTCAGGTAAAAATGTGTTTCGGGTATGTTATTTAAATTTAATTATTTTCACATCATTTGTATTTAACTGAAAAATTTACCTAATATATAACTGAAAATTTTAAAATAATCAAAAAATATGAAATGGGTTTCTAGTGTGACACTTGAATAATTAGAATGTTTTAACCATTTTTAACTATAGCCTATATGTTTGATGGTTATTTTTAGTGATAGCTCTTCAGTTTTGACTGTGTGGTAGATTTTGGGGGAATCGCTTCTTATGGATTTTTGTGAAAACATCACATTTAATGTGTTGAGTTCTATTCTATTTTCTAATTTGTTAATTTTTCATTGAATATTTATTCCTCTGTGAAAATGGTTCATTATTGTAAAGGATGTGGAAATTCCTATGAATGTGCCTCCATTAGTGGAACATGGGGAAACGATAGTGTCTGGGGAAGTTATTAGAGAGAATTTTTTTTGAGAACATTTATCTCATTATGAAATACGTGAAATGTTTTCCATGTCGAGATATGAAGAACATGTCTCATATTTCATGGGTGTTCAAGTTGAATCACCCTCTAACTTTAATAGGATATGGTGGACATGGGGAATTTGAATTATGGATCGAGTGAAACAAAAAATAGCTTCCCACTGAGAGAATCCTTCTAATAAGAGAGTAAAAATTATGTGCTACATGGTCATGTTAATCATTAGTGGGACATAATGGTATATGAGGAAAAGCTGTAAAATGTGGAGTATAAGAAAATTCAAGATAAGTTTCAAGATAAATTTTATCTAGATACACTCATGCATGATATTACTATTATGGTTATGAGGATAACTCATGAGAGAATTTCAATGATGGAATATTCAATACACTTCATGAGTTTCAACAATTTATTCTCGTGTTAGCTGGATTTGAGGTCACATAGATAAAGAATTTTTCAGATGGTTTTAAATGTTATATTAAGTCAAAAGAAAATATATTCATGAACAAGATGTTTCTAGAAGTGGTGAATTGAACTCTGATATTGGATTAAAAACTAAAGTATTCTTTTAGTGGTGAACATGCATTTTTTCTGATGACCAATATTTTCATCTCCCGAGAGTTGGAAGTGTCAGCATAAGAATGTCATCAATGGAGATAACTTTAAGAGAGGCCAATTGGGAAGGGTCTATCACTCAAGAAAAATCATGACTAGCATGTTACCAGTGTGGTAGGAGAGGTATCATTCCTTGAAATTTTCTCCCAAAACATGTGGAGTGTCGATCATGAATCATGATGGAACAAATATAGTGGTTTTTCCAAAATTGACAACAAAAAGTAAATGACAGACCATCTCCATATAATAAAATTTTGGGAAGGGGTTCTTCTACAATGTATCAGTCTGGAAAATGTAGTTATACTAGTCGTGGATGTAGATTTAGTGGAAATGGTTCCTCTAGGAAGGAGTTCTTCAATCACTATAGTGGTGCACCTCCTGGGACATAGAGTACATCATACAGAAGAGTCATAAAACAGTATCATGTAGTTTATCGTTCCATAGATTATAGCATGGTTAGATCATCAACTATTTTATTTTCTATTCTTTTAGCCTATATTCAAGCATTATGTTTTTAATATTGGTTCTCCGCATTCTTTTATATATGCATGACCTTTGAATGGTTTATTCATGGAGGTGGAGTTAGTGAGGTGGGTTATTTTGATCGATACAATTTTTGGATTATGGTCGAGATACATCATATAATTCAAAGAGTGTTATCTCATGTTTAGGCAGAATCACATTCTAAGGGATTATTATATCACTGACATGTTTGGATTTGACCTAATTTTGGGTATGGTCTAGTTAGTATCATACATATTCTACATAGACTGTTACCATTAGAGAGTGACTTTTACAAATCCAATGGGTTAAAATTACATCCATCGTGGAGATTAGGGTATTGAGGTAGTCTATGTAGAGAAAATTACCCAGAAAATAGAGGATCTCACTATCAAAGATGAAAATATTTTTCAGGATTATGTGGGTTTTAAATTAGATGTCATTCAGCCTTTTGTGGCAATGTTCTAGGAGGTATCTCCTATGGAAATATCAGATATTCCACCTAAGATAGATGTATAATTAATTATTGATCTCTTGATGGAGGCTGAGACCATCTCTATTACACCATATAGAATGCATCCAGTAGATCTTCAATAGTTTAAGAATCAACTAGAAGTGTAAATTGACAAATCCTTTATCCATCTGAGTACATCACTATGGGATTCTCCAGTGTGGTTTGAAAACATGTCTTAATGGAGATTGTATTATTTTATCAAATACCAGAAGATGAACTGGATGACTAGGAAGAACTAAAATCATCTTCCACATATGGAATATCGTTTTGACCATTTTATGGGATCTTTATTCTTCTCCTAGATTAAAATGATTTTAGGGAATCATCATTATAGAGTTTGATCAGATGATATAATAAGGACTAATTTCTAACTTCATTATGTCCTATTCGAGTCTCTTCTAATTCATATTAGGATGAATAACACATCTGATGTATTTATAGAAATGATGAATAAAACATTCCACCCTTCCCTATATTGTTTAATGGAAGATTTTATGGATAAAATTTTGGGGTTCATCAAGACTCATGGAGATTATGATCAACATCTTGACATCGTACTTAGTATACTGAGTGAGTAACGGCTATATAACAATCGTTCAAAGATTCAATTTTGGATTGACATGAAGCTCTAATTTTGAAGCATCATCTCAGATGAATGTGTTTCCAGGGAAATATAGATGGGTCATCCAATTTTATCTTGAGAGCAACCTATGATAATTAACAATATCTAATATTTTCTCGGATTGGGGAGTTATTATTAGAAGTTAATCCATATTTTCTCCCATTTTCCAGCATCACTTTCAAAATCAGTAAAGAAAGGGATAAATTATTAATTTCCTAGAGCATGTTAGAATTACTTAGAGGAGTTGAAGAAGAATTTTTATATTATATAAATCGAGATCTTACCTCATCTAGGGGAGAAGTCTGTGCTGCTTTTTGATGCTTCTAGGATCTATCGTAGAAACATGTTAATGTATAGAATTTAATATATTGTGTTTGGGTTTCAGAAGTTGATTCCACATGAACAGAATTACCCTATGCATGACCTCTAGTTGGATATAGTAGATTATTCTCTAATTTATTGGAGTAATTATCTGTTGGGTAAAAATTTTAATTTCAATACTAATCACAATATCAAAAAGTATATCCTTTAGAAATGATATTTTAATCTTCAACAGTAGAGGTGGGTACAGTATATGTATTCATTTGATATTGAGATAAAATATAATCCTGATAAGGGAAACAATTTTATTAATTCTGTGTGTATGAAAACTAAAACTAATGATGTTCAGGAATATAATTCAAAATGAAGATGATGATATCAATTGGTGATATTCATGTTATAGTTTAGTAGAACTAGTAATAGATGACTCTCAAATTAGTTATTGTGGATTATACTCTTTTGAAATGGATCAGTGATAGGAATTTGTAGGATATAAAATGATTGGACTTGATGGAATTATTTTATATAGGGGAGACACCATTATATATGATCATATATGAGGAATAGATCATCTATATGAGGAATCATGGTGTTGTGTGTACGAACATGTGGAAGGAGCTGATGCATGAAATTAATTCCTTGAAATATGAGGTGCATCTAGGTGATACCAAAATGTACCATGATATATAATGAATATTTTGGTGGATTAGTATGAAATTAGAGATAGTAGGGATCGTGACAAGATGTTACACCTATCAGCATGTGAAGATCGTGCATCAACAACCAGGTGGTTTAAAACATCCTTATCACATTCTAGAATACCAGTGGTATGACATTACCTTGTACATTATGGTGGAGCCTATCAAGATTCATCTAAACAATTATTCTATTTGGTTGATAGTATATTGACTGATGAATGTATGGAATTTGTTTCCTATATAATAGACTATCTGAGTAGGTGAGTTGGGAGACATGTATGTTCGGGTGATTGTTCATCGGCGTGGTGTTCAATAGGGTTTTACTCAGACCATTACATGAACATTACTTCTCCCTTATAGTAGGTATTGAAAAATTTACTTGGTACATAGGTTATATTGAGTATGGATTTCTACCCATAGACAGATGCATAGTCGGAACTTACTATATAGGTTCTTGAGGATATTCTACGAGTGTGTGCTATAGAATTCAATGGGTCCTGTTAGAATCACATAGAACATATGTTCAGGAATAAAAATTGTTATCATGAAATAATTCAGATAGCACCACATGATTATTTTTATGGTAGGTCACATAGATCACCTCAATATTCATTTTATGTAGTTGAGTCTGAGTAATTGCGACTAAGTCTCATATAGGTGACATTATAGTGGGTTAATCTAATTTTAAACGGTATTTATATGTCTCAGTGTAGACATAATTCATATTATGATAGAAATCAATGACCGCTATATTTTTTAGAGGGTGATCAGGGATTACATTAGGTGTAACCTAGATTGGGTCACCATATAATTTAGAGATAGGGAAAGTTAGAACCCAGGATTGTTTGACCATTTGAGATTATTGAGAGAATTGTTTCAGTGGAATACTAATTATATCATACATAGAGGTGTAATGATATGAATTTTATTTATCATGTGTCCAAATTCTCTAATATCAACCTGACCCATGTCATGTGATCGATGAGGATGATGTTGAGCTTGAGACTGACATGTCCATTGAGGAGCATCTTATACAAGTTTTGGATCACAGTGAGAAAATTTTCTAAAGAATGATCATGTTGATAGTTCTATGTTGTGGAATTATAGAATTATTTATTATAAATCCTAGAAGGGGGTATTCAATATGTGAACTCCATCACTCGATATTTATTATTCGTAATCATAGATATTCATGGTAGTATAGCTCATGGATGCGATGTTATACTGTGGGGAGATTAAACGATCTTAATGTTTTTTGGAGATGTATTAAGGTCATTTATAGGTAATATATTTTCCATTTTTTTTAATATATTATTTTTGTTAATCCATGTGGAGAATCTATTGGAAATTGGATACTTTTTTATGGAAAACAGGCAGTGCGTGGTTGTCGCACTATTTTCCCAAACCATGTTCCCATCACATAAATCTATGTGAACCCAAATAGAAGGTATTTCTTGGTTAGGACATGGTTTTACAAAACATGTTCCTCATAGGATTAACCATGTAATACCCCTAAGAGTGGAATAATGTTAAGATTCATGGTTAGAGGAAACTGTTCACCCAATATAAAAAAACTGTTCATGCATAATTTTATACCCTCAAACAACCACTATGAATTATGGAAGAACCATCTTATACCCCTAAAAACAATAGCTAAAACATAACATGATTTTATCATTTTTAGAGGTTACCAAATAAATTTCAAGGCCATAAAACATACGTTCTTGAATATTTAAAGCTCAGATTAATGATCTACACCTCTCCCTATTAGAGAATATCATCTAGTGTTGTTTCCTTCCACAATCCCAATTTTTCCACATTTTTTTAAGGGATATTTTCCACAATAGAGATAGATATAGTTCTAGTTTTTAATATATGTAATGAATTTCATATTGGATCTAGATTTCAGATATATATATTTTTCGTTTTTCTGATATTGATTGTTCTACTTAATTTGAGGATTCGCATTGGCGGGCAATTATCATCAATTTTAAGGTAGGTGCTCTAAATTGGAATTTTTGTAGACATGATATAATCACATGTTTGAGATTGGGTAATCGTCAATTTCCATTATATTCAATTGAACTAATAATTGAATTTATTTAATTTAATTTTTATATGATAATCAATTGTGTTAATTTAGGGAAATTGAAATTGCCGAAATTAAATTAATTAATAGGTTAATTAATTAATCAATTTTTCTAATTCTATAATTGCATTAATTAATTTGTTATATTAATTTATGTATTGTTTTGATTATGGAATTGATGGGAAATTGGGATCATGTGGTTGGACAATTAATGTGTTTCTGAATTAATTTATAATATTAATTATGATATGGTGGGTAATCCTTCTTAATTGTGTTATCTGTGATATATTGTGATTGATTGATAATCTGGTTATGGGAAGAGGACTGATGCTCCAAATACCCATGAGGTTCTTCACATGTCACTCTATACCTAAATGACTACATGTGATAATGACTATGGGATACATACTGCCACTTTAAAATCCTAATTATGCAATTTTTTTATAAATGAGCAGTGGGATACAAACAAATGCTTCCAAAACCAACAGGGTCCTATCTATCATGATCTAGGCCAAAATTTCTAGTATTGGAATGTGGTTCAAAATTTCATTTTTTTAAATGAATTTATATACCGAAAAGGCCTAGTCCTAGGCAGAAATGATCAGTCCTACAAATTTATTAAATAAAAAGAGAGAAAAAGTACGTAGGATCAAAATGATGCAACATGCCCCACAAAATCAAAAGGGTTCATATTCCTCGCCAGGTTCAGTATCTGAAGCAATCTCTAGATCAGCTGTTTTAAATTAATATATAATAAATAATTAATTCCCATATGTTTTAATGATTATTTAATTAAATATGTGCAATGATTCAGAGTCCTTGAGGGGATGAATAAGGTATTGAGTGTTAGAGTGTTCTCAAGAACCTAAGTGGTTATAAACATAAATTGAGGATATTTGAATATATGAAAACTATTTACTTTATATATTGTATTTTATACTTCATTAAACTACATATATAGTTAATGATTATATGTTATTTTAGACATTGTTTGTGGTGTCATGCTGAGTTATATGGATACCCTACATAGGATACCTAATTGGTTCCCAAATAGGATTCGTGATTTCAATGATGGATTAGGGAAAGTCCCCTATGATAGATGGATGAGTTGAATAAAGTAGGGTTAATGGAACGAGACATGAATCAAGAGAATAATGGGAGTAGTTAGTATATTCATTTATTTGGGGTTTTTAATCTTCATAGTTAAAAAATATTTGGAATATCAAATCTATAATTTTTGTTTAGATATTTTGTAAAAAAATTATATGATATTATTATTTATGGGATACTGGTTATATAATTTGGTTATTTTTTATTTACATACATTATTGTTCTACTCTGAAAAGTAGGGTATAGTCTCTTCATGCTCTATATTAGAGTATTGTTGCTAGTTGATTACCTCTGGGGTGTGAGGATGCTTTATTAAGGTCATGTGTCTGATTGGATATAGAAACTACTATGGGGATATTGGGTCTTGATGGTAAATTTTTCCTAAATGTAAGAATCCTTCTAGGTTTCCATTCCCACATCAAGGATATAATCTTTTAAATGTTTCATAGTTATTCATATTGATAGATTATTATCATGTAATTTAATTACTAATGTTTCCTTATAATCATTATTTTATTTAGTATGAACATCCCATATTATAACATTATTATTGGATATCGGTCAACTAGAGTGTTCTAAAATCTGCAGGAATACATTACGGTATTTCTTTATGGTATTATGGCAATGTGGAATATTATTTGATGGTTTAATATGAGTTACTTTACGATAAAATGTATTAACCTTTGTGGGATATGTTAATCTTATCAATTTTATAACATGGGGAAAAGTATTGGTATTATTGATTATTATTGACCACCAACACATGTTGATCATGTATTTATATTCCATATTTTTCATTATACATATGGAAATGTTTTATTTAGTAAAAAAATCCCTATGGAATGATATAAAGGTTATTTATGTTTCTTATGGGGAATGAATTGGACTTATCCAAGTGAGGTTTGGGGATTAAAATTAAATATACCCTGGATGAATCGATATATCTCATTAGAAAAAAAATATGTTTCTATATTTGGTGTATATATACCTAATTTAAAAAGATGTTCTAACTATAGTCTTGAATTTAATTAAATTATATTCTCACAATTCCTTAACATTAAAATTATGATATCTAAAATTATTCATTCCACTGGTATGTGATTATTATTATAGAAATAAATATTTTCATTTATTATTAGGGATGTAGAACAGTCTTTGTTTCCATTCAATTATACCCTTATATGTTTTAGCTTTTCTGAACACAATATTTATGCGATGTTAATTCCATGATTATAGTAGTCATATATTTCACTTTATTAGCATCGATATAAACTATTCTTAGGATTATTTTTACAACAGTCATGATAAAAATTATTTCAAATGATATTCCTAGTGAGATATCTTGTGTGGAGTAACTCAGGATATATTCATATGAAATATCATGAGTTGTGTTTTCTGAAATATAGAAAAAAAATCCATTTTGATATGAAGAAGATCAGCTTTTTAAATTTATGTTTTACCATAATTGTCGATATCTCTACACCTAAAACGATCTTCAGAATATATTGAAAGAAATAATCATTTTATTTTTTGTTATATAGAATTTTTATATAAATGATTTTATGGAATCTAAAAAAGTGTGTATGTTATATATATGTTATACCACTGAATCTCAGAGTGTGGGATTGGGGAATCTCAATTGAATTTTTCTTAGGTTGTACATAACCATAGTGTACTATATTTTAATTAATGAATGTTTATTTTCTGAAATTAAATCATTTGACTTAACGTAGAATTTCTCCCAAAATCATATTATCATACTTGATGGTTAGTATAATGATTACATTAATTTTATTTTTAGAATTATTAAATGACTTTATTTAAATCCTACATATTTTATGATATTTTTTATTCTATATTTTTTAAACATATTTTTTTTTAATACAATGAAATTGTAAGAGTGTTTTTCATAGAGTCACGTTGGTGTACAGAACATTTTTAAAAGTATGTATGTGACGGTTTCAAAAACATTGTAACAATTTTGGGTTTATATCTATTTAATTCAACCAATTACTTTTATATATGAAATATTTCCTTTCCACTATGGATAAATCCATCCTTCACTTTTCCATTGGTGAACCTCTTAAATAATGTTATGATTTTAATTTTTATAAATAAATATAGTATATTTTAGATGAATGTTAATGTAAATAGTTAAAATAATAAATAAGAATTATCTTAGTTAATGATTCATCAATGTACTCATATTTCATCACTTTCTCCACAAAGGTGGTTATTATCACATTATTTATTAATGTAAAATGGTTCCCATTGACTCAATGATGTTTAATGGAAAGGTAAATACCTCTAATAAATGGTTGTTTTATAATTATTTCTATGTATATTTTATACACTACTACAAAAATAAGTGATATTAAAATATTTAGTTAGAAATTAATAATGGTTACAACAAACTAGAAGAAATTTTGAATCATTTCTCTACATGATCCATGTCCTAGTTTAACATAATACCTAGGGTTCCATAATCTATTTATTAATATTTAATAAATAATATTGTTATTAATATTATATAATCAATATTAAATGTTTCATCAAAAGAAAAATTGATTGAAATCAATTTTAGACATTAATAGTTGGTATCAATGCCTAACATATTTAAAATTCTATCAATTACTAGAGGAATTAATAATTCTTTAATCACATTCTAAAATTTATTAATTTATCATAAGATTTTGATCCAAAATTTTGAACATAAAATAATTATATTATTCATTTTATCTACATAATATTGATTGTTATAAATAAAATTTCATTTGAATTTACAAAAAATGCATTCATTGAAATTTTTTGATCTATACATGTATTAAATATATAGTTTTTGATATATGAGTCTATGAATATAAATTGTAGAAAATTGAAAATAATATCAAAATATTTTTTTCTGGTTCGAAATGGAATATCAATGAAATAATCATGACAGGTTCTTTCCTTTAATCCAATATCTTAAAAAACCCAAAAATTTACCAAAACATATTATATATGCAATTATAAAAAATTAACCATTCCATTAAAATAATCTTATAGATAACCTAACACATTACTATCCAAAACATATGTAGAGAAAAAATTGATAATAAATAACACTAATCAAAATAAATAACTAATTTAATCTACCCTATATTTCTATAAATAACAGTTTAAATTCATGATATACCATATATAGATTATCTTTCAACTTTCCCTAATAATAATGGTTAAAAAACTAAAACATTGTCTATAGAAACATATAACACAAGTAAGAAAAAATATAATTCTCATAATTTATTTCACTATGAATTTGGATAAATTCTAATTAATAAAATCCTACAACATTAATGATGAGGGAGAAAATATTTAAAAATAATATAACATAGGGTTAGAGTAATGTAGACCTATAATTTTTATAATGAAAATTAATGATTTCACTTTGGATAAAAATGATAAAATGTGTTGGAGAATGAAAGAAATAGAATCCTTTGGGAAATATCATAACGAGTAATGGGAAATATGGTTCGAAGTGGAAAAGGATGTGTGTAAGTAGGTTTGGTTGGAAAATATAAAAGACCAAAATTTAATAAAAGTCATATGTACCTACTTATTACCTGCTACGTGTCCACCAGATACCCAATGGTCTCCTATAATCACCCCATTTCTATCCAAATCCACAAGATACCTCATAACCCACACTATGTACCCGATGCAACATATTTAATTTTTAAAATAGGTGGTTCTACCTCTTCACCACTCTATGATCTAAACTATCCACCAAATCTGAAACCATATCTCAGAACACCAATAATATAACCCTGAGTTATCAGATTCAATGATCAAACTCCAACACTAAAATTGCACAAAACTATATATTTTAATTTTAAAATTTTCTTACAACATCAAAAATATGTTTTTTAAAAAATTTATGGTATATGGTTATGGTGTAATAAAATTATATTTAATTATTTATTTCTCCTTAAATTAATAAAATTTAATCGATAGCATGATATAAACAAAACAATAATTTTAAAAACACCCAAAACAAAATTAAAATATTATTATGAAATAGTTTTATAAATTTTTTAATCATCATGGATGTATTAGATTATATAAAACTTTTTGAAAAATTTTAATATGTTTTATATTACAGTAAATTATTAAAAATACCAATTTTGATAAAACTGTATTTTTTAGAAAATAAAAAGAAAAAAAAAGAAACATTAATATTTATTTTTAATGTTATAAAATATATATTTAATTTAAATTTTTAATTAATATCTATAGGATTTATATCTTACAAGATTAGGTTATAAGTCGATTTTATGTTATTAAATAAATTTATTTAATTGTTATTTTTATCCATCTTTGATAGATTATTGTTTTATTAATTTCAAAAAATTATTAAATAATAATTTGAAAAATGCTAAATCCATTATTTGAATGAATAGTTTTATATTTGGTAAATAGTTCTATTTAGTTTATCGAAATTATTGTATGTGATATTTATAAAATATAACACATCAATGAAGGGTAAATTAGGAAAATAAGGTTAAATATAAGGTAATAATGAATTAAAAACTACAAATCAGATAAATTAATCTAATTAGTTGAAATTAATTTGTAAATTTTCGTCCTAAATTTTCACATATGGAATTTTGATTCGTATATCTTTTTATAATGTCATTTATAGTATTTTAAAAAAATAAAATTACAAAATGTCACTCCAATGCCATTAATATCTTTATAATTTTTATATAATGATGAAAATTTGATAAATATGGTTCCTAAAATTTATTTTAATTATTAAATATTTTCATTTATCATTGATTTTTTTTAAATTTTGAGAGATGAAATAATTATATAAAATTTATACACAATGTCGTCTTAGTCTATGCATAAGGAGTAGAAAAATCTTGTAAATAATATTGATAATACTAAAATTAAGCACATGAGCTTCATCTAGGTTGTTGAGGACTCCTTAGGTGAGTCAAGGTGACCCAAGATCAAATTGAGGTAGAGGAATAATTTCTGGTACTCTAGGAGTATTGTTGCAAGTACTCTAGAGGGAACTATAGCAGGTACTATAGCAGGTAATGTTAGGCATTGTAGCAGCCGGGAATAATGCCATGTTTGTGCCTTTGGTCAACCAATTTGGTCTTTGAGTCCTTTAAGGCCTTCGGGAAACCCATGCCTTTGGCTCAGTAAGGCCTTCAGGCCACCTCAAGGCCTTTGGGCCACCTTCCATGAAGATGCAAACTAGACAACCTACAAGGAACAAGCTATAGTAGAAGGATGAGCAGCGATATTTCAATCTAGAAGAAGCTAAATTGATTGAAAGAGTTAGATCTTATGGAAACTGCCATCGGGACATGCCTCTACATTCATGGGAAAGCCTAATAGGATAACCATTATAAGGTGGAGAGCTGATTTCACATTGATGATGCTGGGGAAGAGCAGTTCCAAGTAGTTAGTCTGTGTTGTGTGTAATGTTTGAATCCTATGGGAAATGAATTCCTCTATGCCCTATGGGATATAATATACTTACACCATAGGTCCTTAAAAGGGTTCCACCTCACCCCTTGAAAGGTTTATTATCAAAAATCAATAAAACTGAAGGCCTTCAGGCCATTGGAGTGAGTAATGTTTGTGTTATTTATAGTCACACATGAATTTTATAGATAAATATAATATATTTGTTAAGTTTTAAGGGTTTATATTCTAATTTAATATCTATCATTATGTCTTCAAAATCACATCAAATGAACAATGTTAAAAAAATTGACAATTTATTAAAATAATATTTTATTAAATTATTTCAATATCTTATCAATATTAAACTATAAAAATTGGGATAATATTTGTTTGAAAATCGAATAACTTGGAAATTTATGATACAATTATCACCTTATATTTAAAATTATATCCCTATAATATTTTTATTATATTTAATGTTGCTAAAGTTAATAATGGTTAAAGAAGGGGTTAATCAAATTGATAAGAATTAAATTTCTATAAAAACCTGTATAAATTTTAATCTATGATTATATTAGGACCATATACTTATTATCACAGAATCCATGTAATTTTGGATCCACTTTCCAATTAATCTAACATTATTATATTTTAATATTTTGAAAAAAATCTATAACTAGC
Organism: Viscum album; assembly: GCA_963277665.1. Taxonomy (NCBI): domain Eukaryota; kingdom Viridiplantae; phylum Streptophyta; class Magnoliopsida; order Santalales; family Viscaceae; genus Viscum; species Viscum album. Next base: position 1,217,147,825 of record OY728157.1, read on the forward strand.
CCTACCTTCAATTATTAAAGGAGAACCCTAATCTCTTTTTATTACACCACATTGAGACATCTATAAAAAAACCTATATAATTATATTACCAAATTATTATTACCCATTATATATTTGTTTTGGACTTATTTAAGCACTAATCTAGGGGTCCCTAATAAGGGATCCAAAGGAAGTGTACCAATAAAGGGGTAATTGTCTTTAATGAACCTTCTATGATTATTTAATCTCCTACATCCATTAAATTTATTGAAATAGTCATAAAATAATAAATATATTATCATTAATATTAATATATGTTGTTATTATTTTGTTAAAACAATATTCCATCATAGTTCTATCCAATGAAAAAATGTCTCATGTGTATATATCAATTAATGTCTCTACATAGTGTTGTAGTCTGCATATCATCACATCTTTACAAGAATGTTTATAAAAATGATGATAATTCATATATATTATATATATGATATAATAATTCTCCAATAATGATTATATAGTATATATCTTTTTACATATCAATCCATTGGTGTACTGTGATGTTATTCATGCATAATTGTGAACCGCAACCACCATGAAGCGATGAGATTATTCATTCATTTTAGATTTACATGAATGGAAAAGAGGATTGATTTATTGAATATATAAGATATATAATATATACTAATTTTTATGTAAATTTGAATTATTACTTATCATTTTTTCATTACATCCATCCAAAAGTTAAAACCATGTTAATGCATACATATGACCTACCATCTCTGTCAATCGATGTAATTGATTTTTATATCTATAAATTTTATAGATGATTATAATTATATATAATGAATATATATTATGTTTATATAATTATTTACATTATATATATGTGACATAAACATTATTAAAGTCTAATAACTTCATATAATAAACCAAAATTCTCATGAAAAATGTAATATTTCACACAACTAAACAATGATTTTATTAAAGAATTATTATTGAATGGGAGTTGAAATTTTAAAATTGTATAATATATGAAATTATATGTGAACATGTTTATTTTTAGGTTCTGAATATAAGTACTCTTTAATGAATTTTAAATAAATATAAATTTATTCAAGGTTATTAATGATTTATTACATTTTTTTTATTTAATGGGTTACTATTTTTAATGTTACTAATGATGATAGAATTTATTACATAGTCTCATTTTTTGTATTTCTTTTACATTCATTAAAGGTTTCTTATAATATATCAATGATAAAAACCATATACGTTCTTATCCTCCATATATTTAAAGATTTTTGACATTTTAATAATCATTCTTCTATTTTGTACCGAAATCTGTAAAATAATGTTTTTTTTTAAAATCATATCTTACTTCCCTTTGAATTGAATAAATATTTATTCCATATCTATATTTTCTAAAAATGTTTACAGAAATCATCTATACCACTAAAGAGTATTGGTAAGGATAATTTATTTTAGATATTACCTTTCATAATGTGTAAAATTAATCTATATAATGTTTTTGATGGTTCATTTCTGAGTTTGTTTTATAAAAATTCAGAAAGAATGTTTCTTTTTAAAATATGTGACATTAACGGATTTTCCCACTGACCTTAACATTTCTTGATATTGATTATATACTATAATTTTTAAATGATTTTGAAAATTAAATTATTTAATGAAAATATATTTAAACTGTTTAATATAGCTTTATTAATTTCTCTGAATGGCCTAATTTTATTTGGACCCCTATATTTATGATGAACTAATAATAATCTTTTATCTATAATTAATTTTTCTATATTAATTTTATCTTGAAACATTCAATTTCATGTTATCAATGGATATTTAATTTTTATTGAATATCCATATTCAATATACCATGGATATTATTATTTTATAGACTATATTGAATTTATCTATATGGTCATGTATATTGAATTTTTTTGATTGAAAGGTGAAATATTTATATTCATTATTCGTTAAAAAGTAAAACAATTGATAAGTAATTATTTCTTTAAATTACATTCTTCATTAAAAATATGAGGAATTAATTGGACATATAAAAATTGGTGGGGATTATTTATAGAAATTCCATCAAGACATTTATAGTTATAATGAGAAAAACCAATAGGATATCATTATGAAATATTTTCTTGGTGGACACTAAACCTTATATTCAACAGTCTTAGCACAATTCCATGATGATAAATATATCATGATGTTTGAGATTATGAAATACAACCTCAATAATAGACATCATTAGGAATTTAGTTCTTAGTGTCCGTGATTTTTCTACATTGATTTTGTTAATGGATGCATTTAGTATACACATTATTGATTGAATGGAAAATATTTACTGTTATATAATTTTCTACATTGAATTTTAATTGTTTTTTCATGATAAATTCAATTGTACGTAACAGTTACTAATTATTTTATCTCACCCATTATTTATTATCCTTTATGAGATATATAATGAAGGATAATATGAATAATACTGATGATATCAGAATTTTTTTGATGATACGTATTTTATATTTAAAAATTGAAAAGTAGGTCATGTTTGTTTGTGGTTAATAATGACTACTAAACTAATAGATCACTGATGATATGATCTCATATTTTTTATTTCAATTTAGGAAATTATATATTGGATCTGGATTAATATAAATCGTTTTTCTATAGATTCACTTAGATCTAGTTTAGAGAAACTCATGCAAAATAGATCTCAGTAAACATAGATAAAGCAAGAAAGATGATAATCATTTTTTGTTCTTGAAAATATTTACCATTATAGGGATTTTTATTCAATGAATTAATATTCAAAAATATTATTATCGTACTCCCAATGTGTCACAACATAGTGGTGGAGTCCTATGGTTTAAATGTGATAAAAATTATGGAAAATATCAGGGTCTCATGACTAGGAAATCTGATATAGTAGGAATTGAAAATGAGAATATAACTTCTCTATTAGTGAACCTATCTTGGGTTATAATGAATGACCATTTTCATATAGAGTAACATATTGAATCATTACATGATTCAACAATATAGGAAATCTTTATGTGACAGAAGATATAATTTTTTATAGAACTAATAATATATTAGTATATGAAAAATGGTTTATATACATTGAAAACATATTCAATGATTTGGGATATATTGAATGTGAAATGATTATTTTAGTAGAGTATTTTCAGAAAAGAAATACCAATCAAGAGTGTTCATTCAACAATAACACTATATATATTAATGAGATATAATGCTTGAAATTGATAAAATTTAATGATGTATTCTTTGTGAAATAGTTCCCTCAATAATATAGAGTTGGAATGGAGAGGAATGTCCTCACCATACACCAAACGGAAGAAGAATGTATAGCAGAGTATGAGACTAACCTTATAGTATTAGATAGGAATGCTTCGAACAACATATGTAATCCATAATGTAAAATTTACCATCCATTTGTTTGGATTATGTTCAGACTCATAATATAAGGTGTTTATAAAACATTTGCATGATATTATGACATAATTTCACGTGAAATTAGGATAATGAAACAATTTCCTAGATCCAATATCTTTATGGAAAATCAAGATAAAAATATGATTTCATTGAACTATGGAAAAAGGAACACATCAAATAAGAATATGGGATCAAATAAAATACAATTTTGTAAGGTTTGTTGAAAGAAACATCTTATAAAATTCGTGTAGGGAACAATAGTGTTTTATAACTATTGAGATAATTGTGATCATGAAAATTACTCTATGAATATGAATGAATCGTTTTAAATATTTTTCTTTTACTGCAACGAAATAAAAATTTATTCTTTCCAATGCCTTGGAAATCATGGGAACATACCATAGATAATGAAAATCGTAGAATGATATGTGTATGGAATTTCTACTGAAGTGGAAGTTATAAGTGATGTGGTGAAATTTACATTTATCATCCACTATATAAGTGATAGGCCTCCATTTTAATTATATTATACATACTATTTTTTATTAAAATTTCTTATAATATTATCACATAACCACTTAATGATCATAAGATGAGTTGTTATTGAAAAAAATTACTAGTAGGATAACAATATCACTTTTATACAGCTCATCTATGATATATGTGTATAGGAAGGTTCTTACTTTAAATATTGTATTCATCATCAAGTTCAATTTTATATTATACTGGGAATTTGTTGGATATTGTAATATAGGTACCATAAAACAATAATGAATGTGATGTTACATTTTATATTCTTAATCCCTGGTGATTTTACATCGATGTGAGGATACACCTAAAATAATAATTGAAATTTCTTCGATCATATGAGTTTTCTCAACTATTAATTTGGGATATTTATCTCATATTCTTGTACGGAAACTCAACATTGATTATATTATAGTTGTATAGTATTTTGTTGATTACTTTCCATAATATCTTCCTAGTCTTCCAAAAAATATAGAATCAGATTTTTCAATGGAACTATGAATTGGATCCACAAATATTCTAATGAATCCATGTTCAATAACATAGATTAATTTATATGAATTATATGTGAAACTACATGATATAATAGGTAAGAGATTAATTTGCCCTATATATTTACCATTGTAAGAAACTATTATTTTTATTGAAAATAATTATGGGTTAATGTGCCTTAGAATTGATTATTAGTATCATAACAAATCACAATTAGGAACATTGATCATGTATCATATATCTATGATCAGCTTGATCAATTATAAAGAGTTTATGTTTTTTTCTATGATGGATTTTTGACCTATATGTTATAATTTATGGGATAAGAAGTAGGATATAACAATAGTAACCATTCACTCAAGGTATGATCATTATTAATTTATATTAATATAATTGGGATTAAAAATTATCATGTTATATTCATGTATTTAATGGATATATCCTCTATAGATTAACATGGTTAGTTTCTAGTAGAATTTTTATATGAATTTTTTTTTATATTAATAGATCAAGCAACATAATGAATAACATTTTATGATTCTATTGATGACATCAAGGTAGGAAATTCTATATGATACTTTTAAGAGGTGGGAATGTTCTCCATAGGAAAAATCATTCATTGGTTATATACTTTTATGTGATGGGTTTTGGAATTGAAAAATTCAATCCAACAATTTTATACATAACCCCTAATATTATCCCAACATTGAAAACACATGTCATGTTTTTAGTAGACATTTACCTCTATATTGAATGAATAATCAGATTATATTTCTATATACAAAATACTTATCACAAAACAAGTGTCCAAGAATCAATGTAAATGATTCCTAATATTATATAAAGGTTCTCAAAACCTCTATATGGGGGTAGGTATTAAGTCTCTCAAATATATAATAAAATTGATTCATTGACTAAAAATCATTTTTTAGACTTATTATCTCTTTTTAGAATAATGATACATTACTTTTGGGTTGATAATATATATTCATTTGTGTCGTTCCCATTTTATGCTTTTATTTTACCACTCATGGAGCCTAAACAGTCACATGGATCAGATTTTGTGGTCATTAGAATATGATCATTTATTAAAATAATTTGATATCTCATAAAATTCATCACCTAACTCATTCGCACATAATTCTTATGTAAATCTCCAAACAACATTTTCCAATTAAATCACCAAGATTGTATGTTGAGGTTCATTGAATAACCTCTCAATAGACCACCACCTATAATTATTCAGGGAGTGATAGATGAAATTCCTGAAGACAAATAAAGGTGACATCTCTTCTAACCATATGTATTGTCCCTAATCATTTATAAACAATGGGTGACCCACTTGGGTGTCCATTATACATATTTGAACTTCTACATAGTGACCCAATTGGGTGAACCACATAAAATAACCCCTAAATGGAAGACCTACTACGTGGATAATGTAGTTGGGTGACCCAGCTAGGCACCCAACCTATATAGGAACTCCACTATATGATAAAACCACTTTGGCACCACACATGGTAAAAATTCATAATTATGTGAACTAATGATTGTAATATGAACTTCATGTGTTATCCACCATATATTTAAACCAATTTTTACCCTCCCTAAGATTGGGACCCACTACATGTGTTACCCACTACTTGGGAAACCCACTTACATGCAACACATAGGATCCCTCCCTACATGGGTGGCCCACTATAAGGAACCCACTTTGGGACACCAGTTAGGGATTCCTCCCAATATGGGAAACCCACTTGGTAACAATATATGGTTTTAATAACTATATAGGTGACTCGCTACATTGTTGACTCCATACATGGAAAACCCTTCTCATAAGGCTCCTAAAAAAATTAATAAATATTACTATCCCCTAATAGGGATATTCAAAATTTCACATAGGCCACCCACATATCCCCCAAATTTAGTATATAGTTTGAGGTGAGATAATTCTATAGGTTTAACTCGTCCAAATACTACTATGTGGAATCCCATAAAACATCAATCTCACTTCAATGGATTTTGAGGATATGTTTGTTTTTGTATTCATGCATGATCCTCTAACTAAAATTAATTCCTTATAACTACTTACATTTAACTATGTCACAGACTTTGGAAGCATTAAATCATAATCTCCAGACAATTTTTTAGTCTATATTTTTCTCATGGATTCCAAAAATTATAATTTACTCATGATAAAACTATTTTAATAAAAAAAATTAGTATTGAAACTCATCATGGTTTCATAAATTACTATTGGTTTAGAAATACCACATGGTTATGATGCTTCACCTAGAGTCAATATAACTATCATAGATAAAAATACAAGTGCATCATTTTCAAGTGTAATCCTTGAAAAAATCATTAATTACAATTATATTGATACATTATCATGTTTTCAAATACATTTTAATCCACCTATGTGTAACCCCTAAATAGAAAAGTTGACAATGACTCTAGATACTTCTTTTGGTTTTAGAATCATTGGAAACCCATGTGTTATATTCCCTAAACAAATAATCAATTAAATATTCTCCTATCCCATGGATTCAATTATATGGGAACCCACTATAAATTATGATAGAATAAGAACATTATTATTCACCATGATTCAACGTAATATTCATGTTCCAGATATATGGTCATCCTTTTTGTTGTAAGCCATACCCAAACCTCAATTAATATTGATTTAAGATACACCTCATAATTATCATTATTTTCCTCATATCGAGATATTCATATTGGTTTTAAATACATAGGAGTACTCATTATTGTAATCCCAAATCAATACCAAAATTAATATTTAGTCTAGATACACTACATGGTTATCATCACTTACCTCACATCGAAATAATCCTTTTCTTTCAAATACGTGAGAGATATCCTAGGTGTACGTCCAAAAAAATTCATAAAAATAACACCAGTCGATATGTTCCTCTAGGTTCAATGATATGATAATTATATTAGTTTTATTCCCCAACAAAAAGATCAATTTCTATTATGTAGCGATATTCCTCTTGATACCCATATATGGGCCACCTCCAATGAGAAATCCCTAGAACAAACCATTAACTAAATTACCTACTTGGACTTATATATCTTAGCACCTCATGTGTAATTTATACCTTATTTACTATTATAAACCCTTTTACAACACATTTAACATCCCACCGTTGATTTTGTACACACTACATCCTTTTTATTCTAATGATATTCCCCCATACACCTGAATGATGATTTTATAATTTTTTTTATTGAAGTAGAGGTGGATGTAGGTATTACCTTATTATAACAAAATTTGTATATATTTTTGATATTTTTCTATAACGTATTATTTAATAAAAATTAAAGTTAGTGGATGAAGAAATAAAAAACTCTCATTGATGTATGTTGCCTCACTTTTAGGCATCCTCATTAGGTTTTCACCAAAATCCATCATAGGGTAGCCTTATACCCTCAAAAAAGATTCTACTATTCATTGAGGGAATTTGATATGTAATTTACATTTGTATTTGCAAACCTGTATAGGGTTTTTTTTGTAATGTGGAGATGATAGGGGATGGCTATTTTTAATTTAGGTGACAGGAAAACTTGTAATATTTCAAAAAGATTCTATCTAAACCACATCTCTATCATTAAAAAAGAATCAAAAATGGGAAATTATAGATAACTAAATATATAATGATGAAATATGACAAGAAAATCCGTTATGAAATATTTCTATGTCATTCTTAACCCTAATCATCATAGTTTACCCACCATGAAATCAAATTTTACCTAAACCAATATAAATAATTTTTACTGATTTTATTATTCATTTTTGTCAAAAATAAATTTTAAATGATTAGAAATTAAAAATTATACTATATATAAATATGGGATCTAATTTTACTAACTTATTTTATTGAATTGGTAAATTTTAATTTAGAATTGAACCCACAAACATGATGAGAATTCTAGTTTTTAATAATAAAATGATCAAAAGTATATGATGTTTCATATCAAAATCCAGCATTAAAATGATAACAAGGACCTATGTTTTATTAAATGACACATAACTAAATTATTATTCTTTATGACAAGTTTGAAATATAATTTACCCTTATAAATAATTTAAATTAGGAGTTATTATTCAATTAAAATATAGTATTTTCTATATTCATTAAAAAATGAAACTTTTCATAAAAATTTAAAAAATAACCGGGAGATAATTTTTTAAAATATAATTTAAAAATTTATTTTTAATCATGGAATTTAAAATTACAAATATGGAAAATATTAATTTTAAAATATTTGTTCTATAATTATTATTCATTATTTTAGAAAAATAAAGTCTTTCAGATATCATTTATCTTTATTTTACAAAATTCTTATTGTATCCCTAATAAATCAATAAATAATGATTAATTTTGGGCATTATATGATAATGTTTTGTTTAATTCTAATATTACCATATATTATAATATCTAGGTGATAACTATCACATTATATATTAATATTTTAGTCATATATCATGTTTCAATTAATCTTGGTGTTTCATGTGATTTATGCTAAAATAAATATTCCTTGTAACATGTTATAAACTTAATGTTTTCTGTAAAAAAATTTAAAACACTTTTTCATTATTTAATATATTTAATAGGTTTAATTTTATTACAAATAAAAATATGGTAAATTCTTGGAGTGCTATATTTTTTTTCTAATCATGGTGTGGTGTGTGACATATATTTTTGAATACAATATTCTTATTTTATAATTTTGGGTGAGAAATTATTGAAATGGATAAGGTTTTAAAATAGGTTAATATAATGCTTATGTTTGTTATATTTTAGATTAATAATGGTTCATGGTATATTAATTTCAAGGTAAGGTACTTGTCAAGTCAATTTTTTTGGGTTCATTTTGTATATCCATGACTTTATTCTTTGGTGAGGTTTATATAGTAATCAATGGGTTTTTAATCATATAATCATGATATTTTGGGTATATATATATATATATCATATTTTATTTTTATTATGGATTTTGGTTTAAATATAATAAAGGTTATAATGAATTTTAATAGCTCAATTTATTTTCTTGTGGTTATATTTATTATTCAGAAAACCAAAATTATAAGTTGATTTTTTATCGTACGATTATATAACGTATTATTACAACTATATATTATATGGATCCAAAATTATTTATCATTAATAATTTTCTTAGTTATTATTTCATCAATGATGATTATATTCTTTAGGTATTTTGTTAAATAAAACATCAATCATTTTAATTATAATATTACTGATTGAATATCATTCTTTTATGTCACCTAGATTATTACATTTAATAATTTTATTTATAATCCATCTAATCTATCCCAACGGGGATAGTGTCAGTATTAATTAAAATATTCATAATTTATAAAACAAATATAATAAAATTTTATAATTTGTACGAATAATTTCTATTATTTTTAAAGGATTTTTTCCATTGATGCCAATATTTTATCATCCCACCCAATTTTATCAATTATATTTTGAACCCTCTATATGTTTTTTCTCATCTTACATGATAATATAAATTTCCTATCTTAAATTTTATTATTTATTGTCCCTATTTATGATGTGAATATTCAAAAAAATTATTTTCATGTATAAAATATTTTTCCATTTGGGATCTTATTTACTATCTTTCACTCCACATTTTCTCAATATAATATTTATATCCATTTGAAGGATCTGTTAATGAATTCCAATTTTAAATTTAAATTTCCAAAAAAAAATATTCACTACACCATTTTAAAACTATTATATATTTCTCATGGATTGATTAGTATGATTTATTTCAAAATAATTATTTTCAAAATTACTTATTTTTCAATTTCAAAAAGGTGAAATTATTTAAAGTATTACGTACTTTATTATTACTATTCTAAATCTTATGAATTTTTTTCTATTATAGATTACATTTTTTTATTTTTCTCTTTAATTATCAAACATAGAGCAATAAAAAATTTAATTTTAATAAATTTCCGTGTAAATTCCCTAATATTTCATTTTAAAGATTATATTTATCCTATAGAATAATTAAATTTCAATAAACTTATAATCATTATTGTTAATAAATTTGATTTATCTATTACTATTAAGTATGTGTATTTCATATATGTAGACTGATTTTATATTCCTTTTATTCAACATGGGATATTTTCAAATGCCTCCATCCAAATTCATTCTTTAGATGGATGATGATCATGTTTACCAGATTATTTATTGGGAAATTATTGACATAATTTATATTAATAATTCTATATTGATATTTGATGATTAATAATGAATTGTGATTATTAATTTTATTGTGATTCATTTCCATTATTTATGGAATATAGTAGTCTTAGTTTGTGATGAGTGGGGGCGATATTAGATATCACCATAATGAATTGATAGGACTCATGAGATAGACTAGTTTTTTTATTTCTCAAAAATAGTACCTAATAATGTATCATGTCTTCACATAAGGCATTTATGGAAAAATTATGAAATGTATGATCATACATTATAAAATTATGAAATTAGTTAGTATCATCGATGCAGTTATATATGTTTATATGTCTTCCATGAATAAATTCATCACTCATGATAATAGTTTTCCAAAATATTTGACTTTCATTTATCCTTGGTGTATTATACAAAAATTATTTACCAAACTGTAGTTCAACTATAAATATTATATTACTAGTAATTTGATCTCAACCATCCTTTTTTATTTGATACATAGGGTGACCCATAGTCAACTTTAAGAGTCTTCATAAATTCGATATTGGAAATAATATAGTTCTCAATAGAATTTTTGTTTTATTTCATGTTTTACATTATACTATGAATATTATATATTTATCTAGTCACTTAATACTACTAAAATATAAAATATAATTGGATGGGGTTTTTTTATCTCTATCTAGTATGATATAGTAACCAAAGATGTGGGTTAATAGATTTATGTTTATTATAGCGCGTATTTGATAATGTTTATTAGAAATCTGGAATATTGGACTTGGTAAAATTATATGAGATAAATAGAATAATGATAGTCTCTAGTGATATGTCTAATCATAAGAAAACAACATAAAAATATAGTAATGTTTGTAGTATATAAATTTCTATAAATTAAAATCAAATTTATATATTATAAATCAATGTATAATTTAGATCAAATGTAACTTGAGTAAATATACCAAAAAATGATAGTTCTGTATGAAGTCTATTACTAATTATTACATGAAATAGAGGCATAACTAAATTGTAGATGCATATAAATGGGTAAATTCACATTCACTTTTTCATCCATTATTCCATTTTTAAATATAATTTCTTTAAATAAACTCATTAGTAACGGTGATGGATTGTATAAAAACCAAATAAAATAACCTAGTATAACAGTACATGATCAAGAAACGAATTTAGTCAAAGGGGGATCGCGATCCCCAGTGGATGGATACTTGCATCTGGGAATCTTCAAATTTTTAAAGGGAATGAGTAATCCCAAAGTGGAACCAATGAACAAAAAATAATGGAACAAAAAAAAGAAAAAATTAATATTCTAGAAACACCTAATAATCTATGTACCACAAGAATAATATAAATGGTCTAAAAGATACATCAACCAAAAAGGGATACAAACAACCAACATGTATAAAACTCAAAATATTTATGTAATGAGTAGATCACAAATCAATTATTCACCACCTTCACTAATGATCCTATGAAGAAATAACACATGTCACCTATTAGTATATATTTCCTTATTCATGGACCCAGAATAACATAAAATAAAAATACATGAAGGAAAAAGAAGTTTTTAAAAATAATCTTAGTAGGATTCCACCAAACCTTCATTAAGTAGTTACATATGAATTAAAAAATTTATTATTAAAATTTATTAAAACATGGAATATAAATTCATTTCAAATTTTCAATCAAAAAATTCTTTCAAAATTTAAGGATATAAATAAATCAAAAAAAATTAGATAAATACTTCAATAAATCATAAGGGCATTTTTTTAAATATATTTATAATCACTATCATATAAATTTAAAATCAGAACCGTTTTACAAGGTTATATTCATTGAGGTTTGATACTATGTAAATTTATAGATCTCACACGACATAGATAATGAATCATGGATCAATGATCGTTCATACATCCCTAAGGCTCATTCAATAGTAATAAAAGCAGTGAACACCTCATCAATAAAAGTTATGAGAATCTTAGTTTAGATATATTATTCATTATAAATGTGTTTCTATGTAGTTATATTCCATATGTTATTATCCTAGTTGAACAATAACTAATAATTCCAACATGTTCTTTAAATCATTCAATCATTCATGGGAAAATAATTCGTTTTATATTAATTCATCAATAATAGAAAAAATAACCATGTTTAAGTTTTATTATTCAATTTTAGTCTCAACACAAAATCTTGGGGTTTAAAAAAATTATGAGTATCCAAATAATCATTATTTTAAATCAACTTTCCCAAGAATCAACATCAGATAAAGCCATCAACTCTCCTTCTTTAAGTCCTATATTTCTTGATAAAGAAACAAATCTATAAAAGACATTGAAAAAGTGTTTGGATTCATAATTTCGTGTGATATTAAAACATTTATAATATTATAAAATCAATTATTATTAATTAATCCAATAATACATTTATAATCATGCATGAAAACATCAATTCATGATTACAAAAAATACATACAAAACAAGCTACCTATAGTCACATGGTCAATCAATATCTAGAATCAGGAACAACCAACAGAGTTTCAAATGCATGTATTATCATTGAGGAATAAAAAAAATTTCATTCATTCAAAATCATTGTTTAAATACATAAAAAATATAGTTATTCATCACTCACATATAATTATATAAGGGAGTAAGCGATGATTCACAATCATGGTATTACACTTACAAGAGAGGTACTAATTGAATCCACTAAAACATTAAAAAGATTGGATTGAGGTAAGAGAATCCAAAATCAACTATATAGATTCTCCAAAATATAGTGTGTCATATTAGATTTTAATAATCATCATTTAATGTTTATCATGAGGAGTTCAGTTCCTTAATTAGGATTCTAAGGCCATTATAAACCCATTCACAGTGTTTCATAGGTTAATTATCATAGTTAGAGAAAATAATTTTCCTAATTGTGATCCCTTATTGGGATTCTATAGGGTGTTGGTAGGTTATGATAAATAGTTATAAAAATCATATACCCACTTTGTGCTCTATCTGGTATCACTAGAAACATTATCATGGTTTGTTCTCCCAGTTTACCACCATCTGCAAACCATGACTTACACACATTCCATATATGCACTATTTGGGAGGGGGCATATGTTTTTAAATAATTAGGTTCTACAACCCCAAAACCTATATAAAGGAACACTTTTTCTAGGTAATATTTTATGTTTATCGATAAGTGTGTGAAATATGATAATAACCAATAAAAATTATTAAAGATTAAAAAATTACCAAAAAACAACATGGAACAAGGTACAAAAAATATTTCATCCAAAATAAGACTCAAAAGTACCTGAATATTATTAATGATATAATAAAATCTCCCCACTATACAAGAAACCTTTCCCCAAAAATGCAATAATTAACAATCTGTATATAATAGAAAAGGAAACTTATCTCTCATCTGTGAAACATATTGCAACGTCTCTGTAGATAAAGAATCGTGCTTCCAAAGTACATGAACCAAAGGAATTGAATTTCTAGGAAGAAAAATCATATGAGATCAAAAATTCTTACTAGAAAGATAATAAAAGAAAAATTATATTACACCTCAACATAATCCTAGATCAAATCATGATATGATACGAATATAGACATTCTGAGAAATGGTATGTGAAACATTTTTTTGATTTTATGTTAACTGAGGTGAAAAATTGAAATATTATTCCATTATACCAATATTTTCTACAACCTAATTTGTTCCCACGTATCTCAATGTTATCATTCACTATTTTTTACAATGTTTGGGACCCAATTGAGCTAATGATCCCAAATATATTTGGTTAAAAACTATAAACTAAAAACGGAATCGATGAAGATCATTATAAGATTTAAACAAACTATGATCTGTCAAAATTGTCTAAAAATCATCCCAATCATTATTATCATATCCTTGAATTGGAAAGGATTAAAAAGGTGGTTTTACCAATATTTGATCATCCAAACATTTTTTCTCACATGCATCTAGTAAAGGCCCAAAATTTTTATATCTTGATGTATGAATGGAAACAATTGGTGTATTAAATTTTAATGAGTTATAAGTGGCTGTCCAAATTTCCACCAAAATCACAGATGTAATAATAAAGCATTTAATCATGACTATATATGTCTATTTCATTATAAAAATTCATACTTGTATGTAATGTTAATATCTGACTAACCCAAGATTATATTTCCTCATGGAGGCCTCTCCAAAAGAGATTAGTGAAACATAGATATTTTTTAGAAACAATAACTGGTTGAATTATGTGAAAATTAAATATCATTTGTAAATGTATTCTTACCAGGTCATCAACTATTATTATATCATGAATGGAAATGATGTGAGATAATTTCTTCATCCAATTGATCATAGCCCATATCACATTCCTCAATTGAGGGGTACATGGAAACCCGATCATGATACTTATCAATATCTCATCCCACTTCCATGTCTGCATATGAAGGGGATTAACTAATCCTTAAGGTTCATGGTTCTCAACCTTCACTAATTAATATTTATAAAAATTATAATAAAAAATTGGTATATGATCTAATATAAAGTCATTTTAATTTAATTAAAATATCATAAATTATTATCATAGTTTTATGGTGCATCGCCCACTCGGATCTATGGAAATCCCCAATAAAAAAAATCTCATGGGAAGAGGTATGAAATTAAATACTTAGAAGAATATGAAATCATGAGAATAAAATCATCACTCACCAGTGGTTAATCCACCTAAATGATAGTTACTAATTCTATATGACTTATCGTATATTTTTTTCATGAAGAATCATCTAATGAATAGACGAGATCAACTGATCTATTTTCAAAACAATTTTTATCTCTTCCCCCTAAACCCGAAAATGCAATTGATAAAAGAGGTCCATAAAATTAATCTCTTATAAAAATTCATTCATAGTCATGTTTGTAGGTTCCCATTTCATGGAATAAAAAACAGAATTCTTATTACTAATGGTGTAGGAAATGGAAAGATCCTTTGATTTCAGTTCCTCAATGCATTGCCTCTCACAAAAATTCATATATTTTTTAGAGAAGATATATCAATGGTATATTCTATCAGAATAGATATTAAAACATTATCGAAAAATGTAATGTTAGCATATATTGAGAGACCAAATCACATATTTTAGTACATGATAATGATACGGATAGTTCTTCTCATGTATCCTAAAATTTTAGAAACCATAGTCCACAATGTGATCACCGTGCATGAAAAGATATTCCAAACCTGAATCGGATTTGTTAAAAATACCACATAGCCCTACATAGCCTCTAGAGGATTTAATAATTGAATATGAGATAAAAGAAACATAAAATATTCTATATAATTTATATACATAGAATTTAACTAAAACATTACTCTGTTTTATTGAGTGTGACCATTGGAGAAGATAACTTTTATAAATGTTTATCAAACTATATGTAATACCATGAAAATCACAATGGGATATAAATCACGAAAAAACTGCATGGTTTTCTCCTCTTGATAAAAACCTTCACCTTTTTAGGATCAATTTAAATAATGTATTTAGAGTCAAATTTGGCTAAAAATGTCACTTTTTGAATCCAAAAGATAAATTTTTATTGGTTTCTATAATGATAGTTATCATCAAAAAATTATAGAACTATTCATAGATTACAGACATGATCATCCACAAATTCAATGTAAACTATGTTTTTATCCAAAAACATCACCATGAATGAATTAATATACTCCTTTATAATCTTTCCATATGTTCCATTAAAAATGAAGGTTCATTTCATAGATCAAAATGTACAAAATGGTACATAAGAAATTAATATATAATCTTAAAGGCCGTCTTTATGATGTAAACAAAATTTATTTTAATCAATTCATAACAAGATTGATGACCAATATTCTAGAACTAATTTGATACATTCTATTAGTGAATAGAATAATTAATCTATGGAAACATATAATTTTTATTTACTGTAAAATCATTGATATTTTTGTTATATATAAAAAGGAAAGGTGTTCTGTATATTTTCATCAAAAAAATAATAAAAAAATCTTATAGTGACAAGCTCAGGTAAAAGAACTAATTTTATAAAAAATAATCTAACTAGGTCAATAACACTTCCAGTTTATTGGGTTCCATATGGAAATAGGTAATACATATAGGATGGGTATCTATTAACAAGTTAATCGAAAAATTTAACTACCTTTCTGATGAAAACTAGAAATAAGAGATTGAAAAATGAGGTAATTGAATCACTATTGGAGTTATATACCAAATTAAAGAATATTACTCAAAATAAAAATAAACATATATATATCACCCTACACAACTCAAAAATTTTGTTTCAAACACTTCTTGACCTCAGGTCTCGTTTTCTATATAAAACAAGGAACACTCCATCTGGGAATATAAAGGATTCATGTTGAAGATAAAAGTAAATTCTAGATTTAAGGGAAATAAAAAATGCATACCAAATATGAAATAAAAATATATATTATTTATAACTACAAAATACCATGTGATATAGATCTCTGATATAGATAAAGAACAAGAAGGGCTTTGGGACCTTTCTCTCTATTTGTTCTAATTGGCATATATTTATTCATCATATAATACGTAATAACTATAGGGAAGATTATTAAATTAAAAATAAGATTCAATATAAATAAATAAGAAGTTCATTTATCAAATAAATTTCTTAATGAAGATGATGGTATAGTGATGAAACCTCTCATGACCATAAGACCTAAATCAACTCCCTCTAAAGACTCTACCACTGTATAAAGAAGTTTCATTATAGATTCTTATGTCTATAACCCATTAGTTAATGTATAATTTGACTACACTATAATACCCTTTGGAGATTATGATCTCATTCCACAACATTTTGTAGAAGAAAATTATAGAAAATATATAATTGAACCTCCTGGATGCACAAACTACTATTATTTTTTTCCTTATTACATAATATTTTTAAATACCCACCCATACCAAAATAATATAAAGTTAATTGGACTATTAATGACATATAAATAGATATATATTTTCTTTTATGTTATTAAACACTATGATACTTACAAAATTTCCTTTTTCCTTTAGTGGAACTAACATAACAACTAATATGAGTATGAAGAAAACACAGGATCCCTAACATACCATCCATGTTAAGATCATAAATAAACTCCCTATACATTACACCCACTTAAGAAGTGAGATTCACCATGGAATTCTATGATAGTATAACATATCAATGATTAGACTTAAAGTAATGCCACATCATTTTTTCTTATATTATAACATTAGGAGATAACTGAACATGTAATATCCTAAGTAAATAAAGAATATGACAATTTTATATTTATTAATATTTGTGAATTAATTATTAATTTTAATTTAAATGGGATACAATATTTTATTTCTTACCTTACACACAATAAGGATATTCTCTGAAAATATCATGTTGCATATAAGGCTATGTCATACTAAAAAATAATAATATTATATTATTTTAAATGTTAGTAACAATTAGTCATTGTATTGGAGAAAATGAATATAACGTAGTAAAATATGATTATACATGTTTGTAAAAAAATTCACTTTTCAAACAAAAGTTAGGGGATTAAAATGTGAATGAATCCATTTTTAAGTATAAATACTATAATATTCATTAAAAGGTCAATTTACCACCATTTGGTGCAGAACACTTTTTAAATCTAGTTTTTGTCACTTTTATATGCTCTATTTGAAAAAATAAAATTATTCATTAGAATAAGGTCATAAAAATTTACTTTGGGATATAATTTGGTATTTTTATGATAAATTTCAATTTTTAATGAATAGTGAATAATACAGCATTTTAATTCATAACAGCCTTTTATTATTATTAATTATATGGATACATTAACCTTTTAATTGGTTTTAATGTCTAATTGTATATTATTTTTATAATTTAATCCTATTATGCTCATATTAAGTAATTTCACTTTGTAATTGGATATAAACAAGTGTCAATCTTTTGATAGTTATTATTTCTTAAAAGCATGCCTTTTTGTTTTGTCAATGGGAATTAGTAGTAAATTATTTTCTGAAACTTAAGTGTTTTGAATTTGAAAAAATGGATTCTATATTGGGTATCAGGAGGTCTTAATTTTTTAAATATGTAACTTTTATTTTTAGACATTATGAATAGATACTTCAGTTAAAATTTTATTTACTAAGGTTAAAGGGTAAATCTGGAAAATAAGGGTAAAACAATAATATCATAGTACTATTAAATTACCCTAACATGTTTTCTAATCATATTATATGATACATGTTCGACCATGGGCATCCTTGGATCGATTTTGGGACCCCATGAAGCCACTTGTATGTGAAAATGACACAATAAAAATTAATTTAATGATGAGGAAAATAAAATTTAAACATATATCTTTTACTAAGAAAACATTATATGAGGTTATATAAGTGATATCTTAGACTATAAAAATTAATTGGAAATATAATAACATTTCCTATATCATATTATTTTTTTATTATTTTTAGACATTAAATAAATAAAATCAATTATGACACAGTGGTGATAAAGTAATTGCTTCATTGATAAAGGATTCAAATAAATGATATCATAAATATTATAATAAATTTATTTTGAATCTTTTTATTCCATACATGATTTCTAGGCATAATAATGAATTTTTATCATTGAATTAATAATGTTTCGTTTGAAATAATTAGGTTGTTATTGATTTTTTAAAAGTCATGATATAAAAAGTTTATGAATTTTTTAAACAATAAATATTTTATTAAATGATAAAATAATCCTAAAAATCTATGAACCGTCCAAATTACATGTATGCTGTTAAAATTTAAATTAATGATATTTTTTGAGTCTCTTCACATTCTATAGTAAATATATTAATCATATAGTATGAATATATAATAGGACATGGTAACAGTTAAAAAAAGTTAATAAAGCATTAAATAAAAAAGATAAGGATTAAAAAATATCCAAAACCTATCCAATTATTATTGGATGATTTGATTAAGACTTATATACACATTATCACCAAATTAAATAAGTTTTGGACCTTTTAAAACCGAAAATAATTTAATAATAAAATAATACATTCTAACATTCCTAAAGATCCCCTCCTCCCTCTTATAAAATTCCACCACCTATAACCAATTACACACACATCTCAAGAACTTGGCTCATCCAAAATCATATTTATGAAGCTCCTAAAATCTATATATTCCTTTTATAAGACTTCCCATAGGAAGAAGGGAATTCAAGAGAGCCCTTTGGCTCAAATCAAATGAAGTTACCAGATTTAAAGGTAACATCTTCCCCCATGTTAATTTTTTTATTTTTTTATCCATCCCCTAAACTCTCATTATTCATTTAATTTAGAAAAAACAGTATATTAAATATACTTGGTTGTTGTTTGGGTATTATTTTAACTACACATCTACAGACCCCTATCTAATAGATACGAACAAACTGTTTTTGTGGACGGCGAGCTACTGCCTCAGGAAACGATGATTGTTCAATTATCTCCTACCACCTCTCATGGTGGCCATTATGGTGGAACTATATTTATATGTGTTATATATTATATTTATATTTACTCTATGATTCTGTATTTTTCTTTTATATCATACCTTTATAGTTTCCATAATAGATAAATACGATAATTTTATTTGAGGAAGTGCGGACTACCACCCCCTCAGCGTAATATGACTCGTTCATTCCATACATGGAACGTATAAATTATGGTGTTAACTGAATAATATATGATAATATAGTTGAATTATAATATATACTTATGTATCATTATGATTTTATTCCATTAAATATGAAATAGAAAAAAAGTAGCGATCATGGGTATGTACGACTTACCGTCACGATGAAAAATACATTTCATTTATTATATCCATCTATTGTGTACTATTATAAATACTTGATATATATGATATCTAAATCATGAATATGACTCCAGAGATAATGGAATTTTGACCACATGGACAACTTCAAATTATAAGGAGTTCATTTTTGACTCAAGTAACAAATATCGACAAAACGACTGCTATTAACTTAAAAGATTATGTAATATTAATAACATGGTAAAAAGTAATATAAAAGTAATATTAAAATTGAAAAAGGTTCTGAAGAAATTATTAATTAAATTTATTTTATTATTTATAAGATTAAATAATGAATGAGTCAAGTCAAACATGAGTTAAGGCACTTCGTCTCAATCTCTATTCATTGGGCCATACTTTGATTTATACACGAATTCCCATTATATGGTTTATAACCCGCATTGAATTTTAAATTAATTCAAAGGGAATATTTTATCTATGAATAATTTTACAAAATGACAAAAATAATTTTTCTTTTTATGATACGCTGTGATTGTGACCTTTCTTCCACCATGATCATTATTTTATATTTGGATTCCTTAACAAGACAAATTGATTTTAAAAGAAAAATAAATACCATATACTCTCTTTATGTATTTTGGTATTGAAAAT
Organism: Viscum album; assembly: GCA_963277665.1. Classification (NCBI taxonomy): domain Eukaryota; kingdom Viridiplantae; phylum Streptophyta; class Magnoliopsida; order Santalales; family Viscaceae; genus Viscum; species Viscum album. Next base: position 1,217,169,120 of record OY728157.1, read on the forward strand.
GGTTTGGGGAATGGATTTATTATGTCAATATTTTGAAATGTTATATTGTGATTGCAATGTGGAAATGTTATCTTTCTTTTATGCTTGTTAATGTGTTATGATTATGTTATGGTCCATGGTCATTGTTTACGAATATGGGTGGTTCCATGCGAAACCAAGGGTGGGTGATCCCATGATAGATTTACAATGCATTGGGTAATGTGATATAGGTATATTTTGATGTTTCTCATAAGATATTTATGGAATATAATGAGATGAGTATTCCAAATGTATCTCCCTCCACTACTGTGAAAGCTACAATGTAAGTATGTTATGAATTCTACAAGTAACCTTTATGGTTTATGATTTAAATGGTTTATTCCTAAATCTTATGATTTCATGAGGTATGTTAAAGACAAAATGTATTGTATTTATTGATTGGATAATGATTTCTGTCGTTATTTTTTTCACCCTTACTGATTTTTTATGCCCATCCCAGGTTTTTGAAATGGTTTTCATAGAATATAAGGTAGGGTAAGAGAATGTAATAATTCAAGAATATTTTATCAAGAAAAGAATTCTTATTTTCTTTTAAGAGTTTTTATTTTATGAAAAAAAATTGATTCTGCGTAGAAGTGTGTAAATTATAATATTTGAGATATAATGTAATATTTATGTCCTAATTATCTAAAAATATGAACCTCAAAAGATCCTCAATGTGAATTATTAACTGAATTCAATATTATATAATGTTCAAGGATGGGGACTTATAGTTGGTATCAAGGGTCGGTTTAGACAAACTTAGTAGTTAGGATATTGTTAAATTAATATCTATAAATTATTTTATGGAAAAATAGATATGATATAGCATTTATAGATTACCATGTTTCTTCGCCAAAGATATTTCAATGTTCATAATGGTTTTCGGTCAAGGAAACAAGGCAACTATGATGGGACAAAACCAGGAGGAAGAAACCCTTCCAAATCATCAACCTGAGATGGTCAGAATTGGAACTGAATAACTTGTTGCAGTGATGGTATAGTTGAATCAGGCTATAAATGGAAGGGGTATTTATTAATAATATCTACTAGATCAACCATAATATAACTTTTAAGTAGTGGAGCATTTCATGAGTCAACATCCCCCATCATTCATATGATCATATGACCGTGTTCTAGCTGAAGGGTGGATCAAATAACATGATAATATTATCGATTTCATTGGGTGTTTCGAACATCAAATGGTTATTCTCGATGTTTACCATTTTGAAGGTGAGGCCGATCAGTGGTGGTCGATGGTTTAAAATATCACTGATAGTTAGGAGATTGATGCTCTTGATTGCAAAAAATTCAATTGTATGTTTCTTGGGAAAAACTTTCCAAAGGTGGTTCATCATAAGATAGAAAATCAATTCCTTGATTTTACTTAGGAGGATGACTCAATGGCTGCTTATAAAGAAAAATTCACTCTTCTGCCATGATATTCTAAAATATTATTATGATATCTTGATATTAAAATCAATCATTTTTACTTATGATTAAATCCAAAGTATCTAAGGGCATTATATTCTTGTGAGTTTAAAAGTTATGAACATCGTTTTTAATGTGAAAATAAGGTGTAAATGGAGTTTACTAATGATCAGGTGTTTTTTGAAAAATAATATAATAAGAGGTTGAGGTGGAAGATGAAAGAGAAGAAATATTAAAAAAAACATGATGGTAAGAAATATAAGTTTAAAGTTTGTGAAAATTATGGTAAAAATCATGCTGGGGAATGACATTTGAATTTTGGTAAGTGATACCAATGTGGTGAAATGGGACATAAGGCTTATAATTTCACTGAAAAAGATTAGGGTAATGGTAATAAAGAATCTGATTTACCGTTAGTGAAATGTTTTAAGTGCAATGAAATAGGTCATTATAAAAATGAGTGTCCAATGAAGAACTCAACTGAGGGAATGCAGCCAGACTACAAGCAGAAATGGTGGTGAAATACTTTTCAACTACATCATCATATGTTGCGCCATCAAATTAAGTAGTATCAAGTGCACTGTTTGTTTATTCAGATTCTTCCAATGTGTTGTTTTATTCATGTTCTACTTATTCATTCATTTCTGAGAAGTTTTCTAGTACATTTGAGATTCTATCTCATGATATGAAGCCTAAATATATGGTAAATATAACTACCCATACTTTACATAAATTGTTAATACTTCAAAATTGAAGCCCACTTATTACAACATATTACAAAACCACAAAGGACCGTATAGGTATAGTGTCCTTAGAAACTGGGAAACATAAACAACTGGTTCATAAAGCATCAACTTTTCCTCCCACTTATTTCATCATATCTAGGGTCCCTTTATGGCCTATCCTAATTAATAACCTTCTTCCTGACCTGGGGAAAATAAAACATACAAACAATGGTGAGCTCAAATTCTCAACAAGGGAAAATAAAAGAAATAAAAATCATATCATATCTTTTTGAAAATCATAACCTGCAAAAGAGATCATAATATCTTAACATGGAATAAATCATAGAAGTGAAAATGAGATACCCATAATCATAAAATAAAACTTGAAACTTTGTGGCATACACACATAATCATGGAAAATCATTTCTTGTTATTCATGACTCATTTCCAAGACTATCTTAGTGGACAAAGTCCATTTCTGAACCGATTTCACTCCTCATTTCAGTCTTGTATCACTGAACCGAAATAACCTTCCGATCCAGCCATGTCTATCTCATGAGATATAAATATTTACCCAATGCATTGGAGGGAGATATAGGTCCCACCCATCTTATAATGAATCCTTTCTTATGTGTGCCACATAATCATAAATCATACATCATCGCATAACACATGTAACAAAAATGGGATTCTTGAAACATCATGACATCATAAAACAAACCATATAAGGTAAATGACATCATAAAAATAATTCCCTCACAAAATAATCAAATCAATTTAATAATAGGTATAAAAACAGAACCCTATATTATCTTAGATGGAAAATAATTTTGATAAAACATTTGAACTCCATTCTTGAGGAAAATATCCTTTCTACTTCAAAAACACTTTTCTTTTCTTAACATGTCATACAATTATAAACTAAAAGATGTTGATTAAAAATAAACTTGAAAACTTATAAAGGAAGATTCTTGGAAATAATGTTTTAAAAATCCATTCTTGCCGTATAAGATAAAAAAACATTCTTCGTACTTTTGTCGGAAAAGTCAAAAAAGTACCTCGTACGAAAAAAAATGACAAAAGATTCCTTTCATATTATTTAATAAAAACTCACCAAAGTGAAAAATTGGATTTAAACTATTGTAAGTGGATGGAAACAATATTACGTATTTAGGGAACATGGATGTGGATGATTAAATACACCCCAGTAAATACCAAAGAATAAACAATCTCGGATAAAAATGAGATTGTGATATTTTCCCTTAACTTAGGTCCGATTTGATTTTTACGTGTCCGAAGCTCCTGTATAATGGTTTAAATAATGTTATTGACTTATTCCAGAATCATACATATTGATATTATATCATATATGGTCATATTCTTAGCTTCTTATTAGTAATATTTCATTGTTACTTGTTACTCGGGTCTTTATTGCCTTTTGTTCTTATGCGAGTTTTGCCGAATAAATTCTTATTCTTCTTTTAAGGTTATAGATACCTTATATCCAGAATGGTATTAGTGTAACATATATCATATTTATTCATTCAATTCATTTATATAATTACTATGTAATGATGATCATGTAGAACGAGTCGCATCACATCGTGGAGACGGTATTCCGTACGTACGCACGAGCGATGATATTGTTCCCATGATTGTGAAATTGTATTTAAGTGTATTTATACTATTTCAGTATCAATATCACTTTATAATAATCATATATAGTTACTCATTACACCATTATACCCATCCTTTTAAGGTGATGGTGGAAAATAGATTACACCACGGCGTGGAGACGGTATTCCGTACGTACGCACGCGCGGTGATTTCATTTTTCCGTCAGATGGATAGAAAGTGAATTAGGGTTGTTTCAGATTTATAATAACATATCCGTATTTAAGTAATACTGATGCTATTACTTTATCATGAAAAAACTAAAGAAGAAGAATTTGAAGAAGAATGATATTGGAAAGATCGGTAATGGATATTACCTCTTCTTTGAAACGCCTCTTTGAATCCTCCACTTAGGGAACTATGATTGTTCTTTGAAGAAGACCAGGACCTCTAGGATTATTCTAGGTAAGTGGAGAAGGTATTTTTTCAGGGCTTGGAAGAGCTTGAGTGCTCAAATTGGTGTGAGGAGGAGGGGGAGGAGGTGCCCTTTTATAAGGGAGGAGAGGGGCACCTTAGGAATATCTCAAAATATTATTTTATATTAAAGTCAAAATCGGTTTATAAAGGTTCCAAAGGGTCTTATTTCGAAGGTAAAGTGGGTATGGGTCGAAATCCTATCATCCAATAGGATTTAGACAAGTTTAGGTTATTATTTTAACCTTATCAATTAGATTTAACTCTAAGTTAAATAATTTAACTTTTACCGTGACTTTTTGTTTTCTTTCACTATATGGTTAATACACTTACTATAACATGCCAAACGAACCCCAAGTTGTTTATTATTAATATATATATTCTTATCTAAGTCATTTGGCCGAACATTAGATTTTTAGGAATAAAATAACAATTAATAATATAATATTTTATTTAAAAACTATTTTGTGTCAATTTTGACACTATTGGATATATGATTTTTGTGAAAGTATTAACAGAATTATATGTTCGAAACAAGTTGATTAAATCAACACTAATATATCATTGTAACTTAGAAAATTAGTGGAATTCATAAAAAGTCTCAAATTACATTTATTTGATCATTTATAACATCAATTATGTTAACATTTCTTTAAAAGGGTGATTACTGCATCATCGTTGTGTCATAAATAAATTAATTTATTTAAAGTCTAAAAATTATAAATAAAATATAATTATGTAGGAAATATTTTTATCTTTCTAATGAATATTTAAAGTCGAATTTTTCTTTTGTATAACCCCATATTGAAAATATTTTATTTATTAAACTTTGATTTTAACTATTTTAACTATTCACTAAATAAAATAATATTAAATGTCATAATCTAATCTAGGTGGACCTAAATGGTCATATTATATTCATAAGGTTTTTTTTGGTCGAACTACACTTATCCAATAGAATTAGGACATGTGTTAGGGTAATAGTAATATCATATTTACCCTTAGTTACCCTATTTACTATTAACCGCGGTAAAAAAAAGTAAAAAGTTACTATTCACCAAAAATTTATTTTTATCTCATTGAACCACATTTTACTTACTGATATCAACTGTGTCTGTCGGATTTTTGAAATTCCATTCACAGAAGCGGAAAAATTATGTTTTATGCAAAATTCAGTTTTTAACCTACCACTTAGTGGTTTCACTATTCATCAAAAATTGAAAGTTTTCAGAAAAATACCAAAATTTCACCCTAGGCTAATTTCGATATTCCGAATCCAAAAATGAAGTCCATTTTGAAAAATAAAATTTATAATATTTCATAAAGTGGTTATTACTATTCATAACGGCTAGTTTTAATAATATTTTAATAGCATATCGTTGTTTAGTGAAACTCGGTATTGCGTACGATACAAGCTATCGAGGAAGGTCGTGATTTCGTGTAAAACAAGCCAAGAAAGTGTTGTGTAGAAAAAGATTCCTTTGATGATTTATATAACATAAAAGTCTCGTGTGTTACATTCCACCCCCCTTAAAATGAATTTTGCCCTCGAAATTCGTCACTTTGTAACAAACAGATGAGGATACCTCTCCCTCATCATATCCTCAAGCTCCCATGTAGCTTCTTCAAGTTGGTGGTTCCTCCATAAAACTATCACCAATCGAGTGGTCTTGTTTCGTAGGAATTTTTCTCTACGATTCAGAATCTCTATCGGTTGTTCTTCATAAGAAAGATCTTTCTCCAGCGGTACAACTTCTGAGCTGAGTACATGTGAAGGATCAGGTATGTACTTTCTCAGGAGAGATACATGGAACACATCATGAACTTGAGAGAGATTCGGTGGAAGCGCCAATCGGTAAGCTACCTTTCCATCACTTTCCAGTATTTCGAAAGGACCGATATATCTGGGGCTCAACTTCCCATTCTTTCCAAATCTCATAACCCTCTTCCAGGGATATATTCGTAAGAACACTTTATCACCCACTTCAAACTCTATGTCTTTTCTTCGGTTGTAGGCATAACTTCTCTGTCGACTCTGAGCTGCTCTTATAACGACCCGTACTTTACATACATTGTTAATACTTCAAAATTGAAGCACACTTATTACAACATATTACAAAACCACAAAGGACCATATAGGTATAGTGTCTTTAGAAACTGGGAAAAACATAAACAACTGGTTCATAAATCTTCTACAGTGTATCCCATTTATTTCATCATATCTAGGGTCCCTATTAGCATATTATACTTAATATCCATCTTCTTGACCTGGGGAAAAGAAAACATAAAAGGGTGAGCTCAAATGCTCAGCTAGGGCAAATAAAGGAAATAAAAATCATATCATATCTTTTTCAAAATCATAATCTGCAAAAGAGATCATAATATCTTATCATGGTATAAATCATAGAAGTTAAAATGACATCCCCATAATCATAACATAAAACTTGAAACTTTCTGGCATGCACACATAATCATGGAAAATCATTTCTTGTTAGTCATGACTCATTGCCAAGACTATCTTAGTAGACAAAGTCCCTTTCTGAACCGAGTCACCCTCGTTCCAGTCCTGTTTCACTGAACCGGTATAACCTACCATTCCAGCCATGTCTATCTCATGAGATATAAAATCTTTACCCAATGCATTTGAGGGAGATATAGGTCCCACCCATCTTATAATGAATCCTTTCTTATGTGTGCCACATAATCATACATCATCGCATAACACATGTAACAAAAATGGGATTCATGAAACATCATGACCTCATAAATAATTTCATATAAGATAATGGAATTCATAAAAATAATTCCATCACAACATGATCAAATCAATGTAATAATAGGGATAAAAACAGAACCCTTTATTATCTTATATGGAAAATAATTTTGATAAAACACTTGAACTCCATTCTTGAGGAAAATATCCTTTCTTCATCAAAAACATTTTTCCTTTCATAACATGTCATACAACATTAAATAAAAGATGATGATAAAAAATAAACTTGAAAACTTGTAAAGGAAGATTCTTGGAAATAATGTTTTAAAAATCCATTCATGTCGTATAAGTTAAAAAAACATTCTTTGTACTTTTGTCGGAAAAGTCAAAAAGTACCTCGTACGAAAAACGACAAAAGATTCCTTTCATACATATTACTAAAAACTCACCTAAGGGTAAAAATGGATTTACAAAATTGTAGGTGGATAATATTACATATTGATGAAACATGGATGTGGATGATAAAATACACCCCAGTAAATACTTACGAATAAACAATCTCGGATAAAAATGAGATTGTGGTATTTCCCTTACCTTAGGTCCGATTTGCTTTGTACGTGTCTGAAGCTCCTGTATAATGGTTTAAATAATGTTATTGACTTATTCCAGAATCCTACATATTGATATGATATCATATATGGCCATATTCTTAGCTTCTTATTAGTAATATTTCATTGTTACTTGTTACTCGAGTCTTTATTGCCTTTTGTTCTTATGCGTGTTTTGTCGAATAAATTCTTATTATTCTTTTAAGGTTATAGATACCTTATATACATAATGGTATTAGTGTAAAATATATCATATTTATTCATTCAATTCATTTATATAATTACTATGTAATGATGATCATGTAGAACGAGTCGCATCACATCGTTGAGACGGTATTCCGTACGTACGCACGAGTGATGATATCGTTCCTATGATCGTGGAATTGTATTGGAGTATATATATATTTTTTCAGTATCAATATTACTTTATAATAATCATATATAGTTACTCATTACACCATTATACCCATCCTTGTAAAGTGGTGGTGGAAAATAGATTACACCACTGCGTGGAAACGGTATTCCGTACGTACGCACGCGCGGTGATTTCATTTTTCCGTAGGATGGATAGAAGGTGAATTAGGGTTGTTTCATATTTATAATAACATATCAGTATTTAAGTAATACTGATTTTATTACTTTATTATGAAACAACTAAAGAAGAAGTAGTTGAAGAAGAAAGAATTTGAAAAGATCGGTAATGGATATTACCTCTTCTTTGGAACGCTTCTTTGAATCCTCCACTTAGGGAACTAATATTGGTCTTTGAAGAAGACAAGGACCTCTAGGATTATTCTAGGGAAGTGGAGAGGAGAAAATGGCAAGGGTTGGCCGAGCTTGAGTGCTCAATTTGGTGTGAGGAGGAGGGGGAGAGGTGCCCCTTTAAAAGGGAGGAGAGGGGCACCTTAGGAATATCTCAAAATATTATTTTATATTAAAGTCAAAATCGGTTTATAATAGTTCCAAAGTGTCCTATTTCGAAGATAAAGTGGGTATGGGTCGAAATCCTATCAACCAATAGTATTTAGACAAGTTTAGGGTATTATTATAACCTTATCAATTAGATTTAACTCTAAGTTAATTAATTTAACTTTTACCGTGTCTTTTTGTTTTCTTTCACTATATGGTTAATACACTTACTATAACATGCCAAACGAACCCCAAATTGTTTATTATTAATATATATATCCTTATCTAAGTTATTTGGCCGAACCTTAGATTTTTAGGAATAAAATAACAATTAATAATATAATATTTGATTTAAAAACTATTTTGTGTCAATTTTGACACTATTTGATATATGATTTTTGTGAAAGTCATAACAGAATTATATGTTCGAAAAAAGTTTATTAAATCAACGTAGATATATCATAGTAACCTATAAAATTAGTGGAATTCATAAAAAGTCTAAATTACATTTATTTTGGTGTTTATAACATCATTTATGTCAATATTTCATTAATAAGATAATTACTGCATCATCATTGTGTCATAAATAAATTAAATTATTTAATGTCTAAAAATTACAAATAAAATACCATTATGTAGGAAATCGTTTTATCTTTCTATTGAATATTTATAGTCTAATTTATCTTATGTATAACCCCATATTAAAAATGATTTACTTATTAAACATTGATTTTAACTATTTTAACCCTTCTTTAAATAAATTAATAATAAATGTCCTAATCTAACCCAAGTGGGCCTAAATGGTCATATTTTATTCCTAAGTTTGTTTTTTGTCGAATTACACTTGTCCTATAGAAATAGGACATGTATTAGGGTAATAATAATATCATTTTTACCCTTAATTACCCTATTTACTTTTAACCGTGGTAAAAAAAGTAAAAAGTTACTATTCACCAAAAATTATTTTCATCTCATTGAACCACATTTTATTCCTTGATATTAACCGTGTCTGTCGGATTTTTGAAATACCATTCACAGAAGCGGTAAAATAAAGTTTCATGCAAAATTCGTTTTTTAACCAACCACTTAGTGGTTTCACTATTCATCAAAAATTGAAAGTTTTTATAAAAATACCAAAATTTCACCCTAGGCTAATTTCGATATTCTGAGTCCAAAAATGAAGTCCATTTTGAAAAATAAAATTTAAGAAATTTCAAAAAGTGGTTATTACTATTCATAACGGCTAGTTTTAATAGAATATTGTTGTTTAGTGAAACTCGGTATTGCGTACGACGCAAGCTATCGAGGAAGGTCGTGATTTCGTGTAAATCAAGCCAAGCAAGTGTTGTGTAGAAAAAGATTCCTTTGAACAAAATATTACTCATAAAAATCTCTGGTGTTACATTCTACCCCCCTTAAAAAGAATTTCGCCCTCGAAATTCGTCACTTTGTAACAAACAGATGAGGATACTTCTCCCTCATCATATCCTCAAGCTCCCATGTAGCTTCTTCTAATTGGTGGTTCCTCCATAAAACTTTAACCAATCGAGTGGTCTTGTTTCGTAGGAATTTTTCGCTACGATACAGAATCTCTATCGGTTGTTCTTCATAAGAAAGATCCTGCTCCAGCAGTACAACTTCTGAGCTGAGTACATGTGAAGGATCTGGTATGTACTTTGTCAGGAGAGATACATGGAACACATCGTGAACTTGAGAGAGATTCGGTGGAAGCGCCAATCGGTAAGCTACCTTCCCAACACGATCCAGTATTTCGAAAGGACTGATATATCTAGGGCTCAACTTCCCCATCTTTCCAAATCTCATAACCCTTTTCCAGGGAGATATTCGTAAGAACACTTTATCACCCACTTCAAACTCTAGGTATTTTCTTCGGTTGTCGGCATAACTTTTTTGTTGACTCTGAGTTGCTCTTATGTGCTGTTGAATAGATCTGACCTTTTCTGCCATTTCATCAATGAGATCAGGTCCTAACAGCTTTCTTTCCCCAACTTCATCCCAGCAAGTTGGAGTCCTTCATTTCATTCCATATAGATCTTCATAAGGAGCCATCTGAATACTGGAGTGAAAGCTATTATTATAATAAAATTCCACCAAATGTAGGTGTTGATCCCAACCTCCTTTGAAATCCATAGAGCAAGCTCTCAACATATCTTCTAGGGTTTGAATTGTTCTCTCAGACTGACCGTCTGTCTGGGGATGATAAGCAGTGCTGAAACTCAACTCTATATCTAGAGTATGATGAAGACTTCCCCAGAACATCGAGGTAAATCTCGGATACCGATCAGGTATAATAGAAAGTGGTACTCCATGCAATCTTACCACTTCCTTTAAATATATCCTGGCAAGCTGATCTAGAGAGAAATCCTCTCTAATAGCAATGAAGTGTGCAGACTTTGTAAGCCGATCAACTATGACCCAAATAGCATTATTGGCTTTGGATGTTTTAGGAAGTCCTGTGAAAAATTCCATAGTGATGTTTTCCTATTTCCATTCGGGTATGGGTAATTGTTGTAACATCCCCTTAGAATTTTGTCTCTCAGCTTTAACTTGTTGACAAACCAAGCATCGAGAGACATATTCAGCAACATCTCTTTTCATGCCATCCCACCAGAAGTAATCTTTCAGGTCCCTATACATCTTCGTGCTTCCAGGATGAATATAGAATGAAGAACTATGAGCCTCATCCAGCAGCTCCTTCTTTAATTTGGGGATGGAAGGAACACAAACCCGATTCCTGAACTTTATTATCCCATCACAATCAAGGTTGAATTCAGGAACATTTCTCACCTTCTTTTGTCACTCGACATCTTCTTTTTGTGCCTCTTTAATCTTCACATGTATAGATGGTTGAACATTCATTTGAGAAAGATAAGATTTTTCCCCTTCCATTATAATTCCAAGATCCATACTTTGTAAATCCATAAATATTGGATCTTTTGTGATCCTCATCATGGATAAACTAGCATGGTCTTGTCGACTTAATGCATCTGCCACCTTGTTTTCTTTCCTAGGGTGGTAATGGATTGAGCAGTCATAATCCTTAATCATCTCCAACCATCTTCTTTGGTGCATATTCAGCTCCTTTTGTGTGAAAATAAACATTAAACTTTTATGATCAGTATAAATATCACACCTTTCACCATAAAGGTAATGCCTCCAAATATTTAATGCAAAGATTACCGCAGCCAACTCCAAATCATGTGTTCGGTAATTTTGCTCATGGATTTTCAACTGTCGTGAGGCATAAGCTATCACCATATCATTTTGCATAAGAACACACCCCAATCCCTTCTTGGATGCATCACAGTAGATCACAAACCTTTCTCCACTGCAAGGCAGTGTTAGCACAGGTGCACTGGATAACCTTCTTTTCAACTCCTTGAAATTCTCTTCACATTCCTCTGTCCAGAAAAACTTAACTCCTTTCCGAGTCAACTTGGTGAGTGGATTAGATAATCGTGAAAAATCTTTTACAAAACGTCGATAATATCCAGCCAAACCAAGAAAACTTCAGATCTCAGTTACTGTTGTTGGTCTTGACCATCTTTTGATAACCTCTGTTTTTGCTGGATCCACAGATATCCCCTCTTTTGAGATTATGTGACCCAAAAATGCAACTTTTTGAAGCCAAAATTCACACTTGGTAATTTTGGCATAAAGCTTCTCCTTTCTCAGGGTCTTCAATATAATTCTCAAGTGATCTTCATGCTATTCCTTTCTCTTTGAATAGACAAGAATATCATCTATAAAGTGTATCACAAATTGATCAAGATAGTCTCTAAAGATTCTATTCATTAGATCCATGAAGATAGCAGGGGCATTAGTAAGACCAAATGGCATCACTATAAATTCATAGTGTCCATACCTTGTACGGAAAGCCATCTTTGGTATATCCTCCCTTTTGACCCTTAATTGATGATACCCTGAATGAAGATCAATCTTGGAAAAGTATTGAGCTCCGCGTAGTTGTTCAAATAAGTCATCAATGCGTGGGAGAGGATATTTGTTCTTGATAGTGATCTTGTTAAGTTCTCGATAATCAATGTAGAGTCTCATTGATCCATCTTTCTTCTTAACAAATAGAACAGGTTCTCCCCAAGGTGACGCACTAGGGCGTATGAATCCCTTATCAAGATTCTCTTGGAGTTGCTTCTTCAATTCCTACAACTCAATTGGGGCCATTCTATAAGGTGTCTTTGAAATAGGCAAAGCACTCGGTACGAGTTCTATTGAAAATTCAACTTCACGATTTGGTGGAAGACCCGGTAATTCCTCCGGAAAGACATCATCAAACTCCCTTACAATGGGAATATTCTTAATCGTGAGTTTCTGACCAACCATTTGAGATAAATAACCTTCATTTAGTGGAATCAAGACCCATAAGATGGAAGGAATTTCCATTGGAAGGTTATGTTCATCCTTGCATTGATAGACGATCGAAGATTGATCTGGAATATGAAATGTGACTTCCCTTCTTTGGCAATTGATATGAGATCCATGTAGAGAAAGCCAATCCATGCCAAGAATCACATAAAATTCCACTAAAGGAAGGATCACAAGATTTGCAGGAAGCACTTTCCCACAAACTTCGATCGGAGAAGAATTATAAACTTTTGATGCGACTGTTGTGCCATTAGGTGTTGTCACAGCTAACTCAACATCTAATTGTTGAGGTAATATGGTGATACCCTTAGAAAATTCTTTAGAAATAAAAGTTTTGGTCGGAGTGGTTTACTCAAGAGGGGGGTGAATTGAGTACCAATTAAAATTTCTGTATTTAAAAACACTGTCTTAAAGACCCCCAAATAAAATAATAAATTAAACTGTAGTGAATTTATATTAAAGTAGAGGTTCTGTTAGATTATCAAGGGTTTGATTAATTCCCAGTTAATCAACACAGGAGTGTGTGATTATATTTTGAAACTAACTTACTAATCTACACTTAACATAAACACTTGCTAATTTAATTATCAAAGTGACTTTAAAAAAAGTATTGGTTTTAAAGTGATTAGCAGCGGAATAAAACTTTGAAAGAGATGGCACAACAAATGTAACCAAGAGGTTTAGTCTCAAGCCGAGACTTAGTCCTCTCAAAAGTTTATATAAAAATGATCCACACCCTGGATCGGGGTTCAACAGTTTACAACTGTCCAGGTCTAAGACCTCTACCACTGTTCTTCGTGGGAAACAGTACAACAGCAACCAGCTATCCAGGTCACACATGACCTCTACCACTGTTATTCGTGGGAAAGAATAGAATGCAATAATTTTGTAAGGATTTACAAATCCTCCAGTTTAAGCACAGGAGACAGTGTATGTGTTAGATACAGCAGATAACACACACTGCTCGAAAATAATAATAATAAATCACAGAACAAGATATGTAGAGTTTAGAAATGGTTCTGGTGATTTCAGTGTAGCTCTGGACTCCTTTAGATTCGATCAGAAGTGAGTCTGAGTCCTCTTTGCGTTTCTGTTTGAGAAACAGAGTGTCGTATGCTCCAGGTTCATAGACAGTGAAAATGTAGTGGTTAAAGTTCGTCAGTGTTCTTCTTATATGCACAGAACACTTCTCGAGTATGCTTGATTGTCTATGAGCTTCTTGATTCTTCTCGTTCTTGTGTTTCTGGTATATTTCATCCACCACACTCTTTTTGTTGGGCAGTGTAGTCTTCTCGTATTTATCTCACGGGCAACAGGGGACAGAAAAGATTTCCTTTCTGCAGGTACGAGGTACAGATTCCTGACATCCGAAAACCTTTTCAGATATTTGAAAAATCATTAAAATGTACATTATATGACCGTTAGATAGATTTAATATAGGAAATAAAGAAATTCAAACAGTGAGTCGAGTGATCGGTAGGTAATCAGCATCGATAGCTTGGACATCGGTAGCTCAATTTCATTAGTTTCTTTGAATCAATCGGTGGCTCTATGCGTCGGTTGGTATATTCTTGTATCGGTGACTTTGTGTATCGGTAACTCCATGCGTCGGTAGCTTCATGCGTCGGTAGCTCCATGCGTCGGTAGCTCCATGCGTTGGTAGCTCCATGCGTCGGTATCGGTAGCTGTTAGTCTGTCAGTAGCTTCGTCCATCGGTGACTCTTATTCCATCGGTAGCTATTTATACTTACACCGGTAGCTCTATGTTTGTATCGGTAGCTATCTGTAAGTTAGTAGATTAGATTTATAAGTACATCGGTAGCTCTGTGTTAAGTATATCGGTAGCTCTGTGTTAAGTATATTGGTGACTCTGTCTGTCCGTAGACTAAGTCTATCGGTAGACTGGGTACCGGTAGCTCTTTATCAGTAGCTGTAGGAAGATTACTTATCTGTTTTATGCAGAACACATCCGATTGTGTTAGAATTAATTTGTAACTTGTATGAATATGGATAAATGAGGATTAACATATTCCAAAATTTATTATTGTTTTGATCACATATTTGAAAGAATTAAAGTATAGATCAATGATACTTAAAAATATCATAGAGAATGAAAACATAATTGGGATTTTCAACACATATGAATACATGATTGAGATTATCAAAACAGGTGAGGTCAACAATCTCTCCCTTTTTGATAATCACAATTTATGATATGGGCAATTAACATAGTGAAAATATAATAGTAAAGAGTATAATATTGAATTCAATTTTCTCAGAGAAAACATCATCAGAGATAATAGAAATAGTATGATACATACATAAGTTATCAGAGGTTACAATCATAAGGTACCAAAGGTAAAAAGAAACAAAATAATATCAGAGATAAAATTGAAAAGAAGGTTATTTTTATCCATTGAAAATATTTCTCATTCTCTCATTTTGTTCTCCCCCTTTGTGATAATCAAAAAGTGGGAAAGCAAATATAGGAGACAAATAAAACATGAGAAGTAAAAAAGAGTTCTTCTGTATTAGAGCAGTCAGAAAGTACAGAAACAGAATACAAATGAATTCCTATCAAAAAAAATCATGGCCACTGGATCAATCCTCATCTTACACGTGAGATTTTCCTTTGGGATCAGAAGAAGGCTCGGGTGGTGAGGATGCAGGTGAAGGTTTTGGAATGCTAGAAATGATCAAAGGAGGCTGAGCCACTGACACAGAGTCAGGCCTGTAGGTTGAAGATCTTTGGGTGATCATTGGTGTGAGGCTTCGAATAGCTTGAGCAGGAGTCAGCTAGACTGTGGAAGCAGCTGAGGCAGAAGCAGGAAAAGCAGGAGGTACGATGACTGGTCTGGCATCAACATGCAAGAAGGGCAGCAACAGATTTCAAAAATCCATAATAATTCCTCCTCCTCTTTCCATAGCAGAGATTTAATCATCTTTGTTCTCCATGAATTTCTCCAAGGCAGGAGTCAATTGTATTAGTTTGCTCACTTGTTCTCTAAAAGAATGAGTTACTAGAGGTAGCTTCATGTTTTCCAACATCAGCTTGAAGTGGTGTTCGAGTTGATGCTTGGTGAAAATTCTGGTGAAGTAGTAGTCCACTTTTCTCTTTATGGCTTCCTGAGAGGCTGAGGCTTCTCTCATATAATCTTGAACAATCTTCATTATTTCTCTAGCAGAATCTCTTGTAGAAAGCACCACTCGGCTCACCTCTGATGAGTCCACAGAGCCACTGGTTGAAATAGAACCAATCTCCTCCTTCAACATTGCTCGAACTAAATTCAGGTCAACTAATAGTTTGGATGTGAGAGGGCCAAGAGAGAAGGAAACAGTTTCATTGAAACTCTTAGACAAACCACTGATTAGGCTTTGAACTTGAGAGTCCTGTAATTGAATGTGATCCTTCACTGAGGTTTTGAAACTTTCAAACACCGAGACAAACTGGCTTACTACACTCTTCACATAAGCTAGGTCCTTGTCATCTTGAGACTTGGAGCTCATATAAGAATCCAAAGCAACAACTGATGTCTTGAGAGCTTCAAGATCTGCTTCGATTCTAGAAGACTGAGTCGGGCACTCTTTCACTTCTTCCATAAGCTCAGACATAAAAGAAGATAAATTACAAGCCAGAGATAGCTCGAAGGATCTCTCTATCATTTTTATTTCTTCATTAAAGCTTTGCTTCATCTCAGCAACTGATACACTGAATGATTCTTTCAGCTCATTCTTCATGGATTCAAGATCAGATTTAGAGACAAAATCATTAGGGACAACTGTAGCAGATCCCTTTACTGAGGCCAAACTGACTACAGAATCAGTCATTATTGAATGAATTGAGGATGCAAGGGAGGTTTCCATTAACTTCACTTCTTCAACAAAACTGGTTTTGAGGTCCTCTTTCAGCTTATTCAGATCATGAAATATGACCACATTATCGGGCAACAACTCAGAAGCAAGATCATAATTGGTCTTCGTTCTATTTACAGACATCTCATTATCTGAATCCGGATAATCCAATCCACAGACTATAAACCTTGGGTCTTCTACCCAGTCTCCAAACTCAACAGCTACTGTAACATTTCCAAGAACAAATTGATGCTCCCCCTCAATGGGTGAATTCTCATGTATCACAACAACATTCAGTGCTGGATTCTCTTCATCAGAATCTTCTATTACAAGTTCCATCAGTGCAGTATCTAGAAGATCTTCTGATATAGGTACAGCTTCTTCTGTATCTCTTTCTACATCAGCAGCAGGCATAGCTGAGCTTCCAATCAAAGGACTCATACTTAAACTACCAGAAACATACGATTCAGATACATTTTCCTTTTCCTCTTCTTCTTGGTGAGGCACAGACTGGTCTTCCTCATAAGTAGACAAAATTTCCTCTACCTTTCCTTTCCTAGAATAAACCAATTCTGCAACAGGACTTGGGGGCAAGTCTGGATCTCCTCCAACATCCATGGGAGTTTCTTCTTCTTCTTATGTTTCTTCTTATGTTTCATTACTATAAACAGGTTCCTCTTCATCAGGTCTCAGACTCGGATCTCTCATATCCTTTGGTCTTGAGGGATGATCCACAAGATAAAACCTATCATATATCTTCTGATCATCACTGACCCATTCTCCCTTCCATGGGATCCAGTTAATTTTCATGTACTTACAAACAGTCGAGGTGATGCAGAAATTATTCCTGACTACAACTGTCTCATCCTGAGACTCACCTATTCCTTTTACTTTTATCATTACTGAAATCATCTTGGCAAATAATAAAGCATTAGTCTTTGACTTTGGTCTAATCATGTCTTCCATTTGAAGCATTAACAATCTTCACAGATTGATCTTCACACCATGTCTTATCCAATTAAGAAGATATATATCTTGATATCTCAGATTTGCAAAATCTCCTCACCTCGGTATCAACACATGCTGAACAAACTTGAAGTTCAGTCGATTCTCTCCATCCATTTCAGCAGCAACCACTTGCCTTTGATTCCCATTACCGGTCAGCTCTTTTAAGGCAGTTTCATAATCAAAGATGTCACTGCTAGGTGGCATTGCTCTTGATACATACCCAGAGACACCTTCATGTGGTACTATCAAACACTCAGCCCACTCTATTGAAGAAAAAGACATCTCTTTTCTATTTAAAAAAGAGCTTACCCGATTCTCATTTTCAGATTTCTCGAAGGTTACAAACTCTTAGAACTGTTTTACCAACTTCGGGTAGTATGGGCCATTGTTATTCGAGAAATAATCCACCCATTTTTGGTCCTCCAGAATCTCGAGTACTAACGATTTGCTAAGCAGTAGCCATTCCACGCACAGTTCCTTCTCGATTATTATGTCTCTATTCTGCAAGTGAGGATTCACTGGTCGCTTTCCCGATCTAGTTCTGACTTCACTAACACTGGCTTTATGCTGTGTCTTCTGCTTCTTAGCGTTTGGTTATACTCTTTCATCTCTGACGGTAGGAAGCATAGTTTTTTCCATCGCGGGTTTAGGGTTCTTGGCCGATTTGGGAGCTAAGGTTCGAAGGTGGGAGATTTTGTGCTCGGTGAGGTAAGAAGTGGCTTAGACTTAGTTTTATCATTTAGGAATTCCAAATAAATGACTAAAATAGAGTAAGATAAAATAAAATAAAACGATTAGTATTCTTGGCGGCAGATAGAAGTTTTAAAATATAGCATCGGTGAGAATTTCAACATCGGTGAGGATTTGACATCGGTGAGAATTTCAACATTGGTGAGGATTTTACATCGGTGAGAATTTCACATCGGTGAGAATTTCACATCGGTGAGAATTTCACATCGGTGAGAATTTCACATCGGTGAGAATTTCACATCGGTGAGAATTTCACATCAGTGAGAATTTCATATCGGTGAGAATTTTACATCGGTGATCGGTTGTGATTAAACATTCCCAATTCATGTCTTATGTAACTTAGCCTATCCGAACTTAATGGTTTAGTGAAAATATCAGCCAATTGATGTTCAGTGCCAATAAATTCAAGAGATATATCACCTTTTTGTTAGTGATCTCTTAGGAAATGGTTTCTTACATCTATGTGTTTGGTTCTAGAGTGAGATACAAGATTCTTAGAGATGTTTATTGCACTGGTGTTATCACAGTTGATTGAAACATGTTTAAAAACATATCCATAGTCCAAAAGAGTGTGTTTCATCCACAGAATTTGTGCACAGCAACTACCAGCAGCTATATATTCTACTTCGTCAGTAGATAATGCAACTGAGTTTTGTTTCTTACTACACTATGAAACTAAAGATTTTCCAAGCAAATTACATGTTCCTGATGTGCTTTTTCTATCTAACTTACAACCAGCAAAGTCAGCATCTGAATAACTCATTAACTCAAAGGATTGTCCTTTTGGGTAAAACAAACCTATGTTAACCGTGTGTTTGTGATATTTAAAAATTCTTTTAACAGCAAGAAAATGAGATTCTTTTGGATTAGCTTGAAATCTAGCACACATACACACACTAAACATAATATCAGGTCGACTAGCAGTAGGATAAAGTAAACTACCAATCATACCTCTGTAATTTGTTTGATCAACTGGTTTCCTAGTTTCATCTGCGTCCAATTTACATGTAGTACTCATAGGAGTTTCACTTTCCTTGATACTATCCAGACCAAAACGTTTTAAAAGATCCTTTGTATATTTACTTTGATTCAAAATAATACCAATTTCCTTTTTAAATACTTGAAATCCAAGAAAGTACCTAAGTTCTCCCATTAAGCTCATTTCAAATTCATTTTGCATACTTTTTGAAAAATCAGTACATAAAGAGTGTTTAGAAGATCCAAAAATAATATCATCAACATATATTTGTACATCTAAAACATCTTTATAAATTCTTTTAATGAAAAGAGTTGGATCAGCAATCCCTTTAGTAAAACCTTTTGAAATAAGGAAATTGCTAAGTCTATCATACCAAACTCTTGGAGCTTATTTTAAACCATAAAAAGCTTTAGAAAGTTTAAAAACTTGATTTGGAAAATGGGGGTTAGTAAATCCAGGTGGTTGTTCTACAAAATCATCTCCAATTATAAAACCATTTAGAAATGCACTTTTCACATCCATTTGATATAACTTGAAATCCAGATGTGTAGCATATGCAACTAAGATCCTAATGGCTTCTAGTCTAGCTACAGGTGCAAAAGTTTCCTCATATTCTATACCTTCTTCTTGTCTATATCCTTGTGAAACTAGTCTAGCTTTGTTTCTAACTATATTTCCAGATTCATCTACTTTATTTCTAAAAACCCATTTTGTGCATATTGTCAAAGTGTCCTTAGGTCTGTCAACTAATTCCCAGACTTTGTTTCTTTCAAACTGATTTAATTCTTCCTGCATAGCTATTACCCTGAATTCATCATTGATAGAATCATTGATATTTTTTGGTTCTAGCTGTGAAAGAAAAGCTTGATGTTCAACCTGGTTTCTTAGAGAATCTCTAGTTTGTGTTCCTCTATCAAGATTACCAACAACAGCTTCTAAAGGATGATTCATTAGAATCCTTGTTGATCTGGTAAAGGTTGGACTGGAAATTTCAGGTTCATCTATAGGTTCGGGTTCAACAGAAGCAGATTCTGGAGAAAGTCCCGAACTAGATGCTTTTATAACAGGTTCTTTAGATTTATCATTAAGGTCTAGAATAGACAAATCTTCTTCAAGATTCTCAAGAGAGGTTTTAGGCTCATGTGGATCAGTTTCATCGAATTTGATGTGAACAGATTCTTCCACACATTTGGTTTTCTTATTGAATACTCTATAGGCTTTACTTGAAATAGAGTAACCCAGAAAAATTCCTTCATCACTTTTGGAAGAAAACTTATCCAAATTATCTTTAGTATTCAGAATAAATACTTTGCAACCAAAAACTTTAAAGTAATTAACCTTAGGCTTTCTATTGTTCCACAATAATAAGGGGTTTTTTTAAGAACATGTCTGATTAAGACTCTATTAATAACATAGCAAGCTGTATTAACAGCTTCAGCCTAAAAATAAATAGGCAGGTCATATACATTGAGCATGGTTCTAGTAATTTCTTGAAGGGTTCGGTTTCTTCTTTCTACTACACCATTCTGTTGGGGTGTTCTAGGGGAAGAAAAGTTATGAGTATAGCCATGGTGTGAGCAATAAGATTCAAATTCTTGATTTTCAAACTCACGACCATGATCACTTCTCAAAGTTTTAATCTTAAGTCCACTAAGGTTCTCTACAGATTTAGAGTATTTAACAAAAGAAGAACAGGCTTCACTTTTGTGATCTAGAAAATATACCCAAGTATATCTAGAAAAATCATCTACAATAACATAAACATAATGCTTCCCATTTAAACTAGAAACTCTTTATGGTCCAAACAAATCCATGTGAACCAATTCAAGTGGTTGAGAAGTCGAAACTTCTTTCATTGATTTAAAAGAAACTTTGTGTTGTTTTCCCTTTTGATAGGGGTTACACACTCTATCATTTGGGAATTCTAATTTAGGTAGGTCTCTAACTAGGTTTTTTCTAGAGAGTTTTCTAAGTGAGTGAATGTTGCAATGTCCCAATATTCTATGCCATAGCCAAGATTCTTTATGAAAATCATTCAAACAAGTAATATTCTTCTTAGCTAAAGAATTCAGATTAACAGCATAAACATTTTCATTTCATAAGACAGAAAATACGAAAACATTCTTAGAATTAAAAACTTTGCAAGAATAATTTTCAAATTTAACATGAAAACCATCATCACATAACTGAGAAATACTTAATAAATTGTATTTAAGGCCATCAACAAATAATACTTTAGAAATCAAAATTGAATCAGTGTTACCAATCTGGCCTAGGCCGATGATTTTTCCTTTAGAGTTGTCACAAAAGGTGACAAAGCCTCCATCAACTTTTATTAAACTCTTATAACAAGAGAAGTCTCCTGACATATTTCTTGAACATCCACTGTCCAAATACCAGGTCTCTTTACAGGAGCTCTTTAAGCAAGTTCCCTACAAAACAGATTCAGATGGGAGATGATTTTGGTAGCCAGATTTTCTTAGGTCCAGACAGGTTAGCTTATAACACTTTAGGTACCCATATTTGTCTAATGGGTCTCATATAATTTGTAGAATTGACATGCTTTGAAAGATAAACTTTATTAGATCCATATCTATGTATATAACTAGTTGAAGCATATGATGTTCCAGAATTACATTCATTCTGTCTAGATTTAGAAATGAATCTAGTTTTGGGAATTTTCCTTTGTCCAGGTTGGTATCCTATACCAGTAGTATATTTAGGTTCCATTTTCTTTCCTAGAATCTGTGTTAGTGTATTTTTTACATTGGTGAACTTCTCTAAGTCTTTCATGAGTTGTTCATTAGACAGTTTCAGTTCAGTGTTTTCTTTTAACAGTTGAGCATTTTTCTCTTTTTCAATAGTGAGTTCGGTTTTAACTGTAGTGGAGAGAGCATGCTGTTTCTTTAACGACTTGTATTTATCCTTAAGTTCATTACATGTCTCTTCCAGCATATCACAGTACTCAAACAATTCATTTTTAGACGTTTTTCCAGAGTCGGAATCAGATTCTGCATTATCTCCAGAGTAATAATTTAAAGCAGGAGTTTCAGCAGTTACCTGAGAAGTGTTTGTCATAAAGCACATGATTTCCTTATTTTTGTGTTCAGTTTCAGAGATTTCTGATTCAGTAGAGCTATCCTCGGAAGCACTCCAAGTATCCTTCATGGATTTCTTAAACTTATTGTCCTTATATTCATATTTCTTTTTATACTTCAGCTTTGGACAGTCGGCTTTAATGTGTCATTTTCTCTTGCACTCATAACAGACAACATCATCTGATTTTTCATTCTTCTTCCAATCCTTTTTCCATTTACCTTGGTGATCATACTTACCCTTATAATTTGTTTTTCTGAAGAACTTCTTTTTCCTATAAAATTTCTTAAATCTTCTAGCAATGTGAGCCATCTCAACATCACTGTCAGAATCACTTTCACTGTCTTCACAGCTTGAACTTTCAACTACAGCTTGAAGCTTTTCTTTGTCCTTATTCATTGAAGTTGAAGATTTGAAAGTGACAGACATTCTTGGATGTTCATTTTCTTCCTCTTTATTCACTTTAATCTCTTCTTCATACATCATCAGCTTGCCAATTAGTTCCTTGACAGGTAGAGTAGCAATGTCACATGATTCTCTGATTGAGACAGATGTGCCTCTCCATCTATCAGGTAGACATCTCAAAATTCTCATAATTTGTTCCTTCGATGAGACATCCTTTCCCAGCGAGATCATTGTATTGAAAATTTCATTGAACCTGAGATACATGTCAGAAATGGGTTCGTTAGGCTTCATTTTAAAATTATCATACTTGATAGTATAAGTGTTCAATCTCATTTCTTTAACATTCGTTGTTCCTTCATGAAAAACAGCTAAGGTATCCCAAATTTCATATGCAGGTTTACAAGAAGAAATTCTATAAAACTCTTCATCTCCTAGAGCACAGTACAAGGCATTCATAGCTTTACAGTTGTTATTGTAAGCAGTCTTTATAGGTTCTTCCCAAGTAGATCTAGCTGTAGTGGGAATTTTGTATTCTGATTCAATAGTAGTCCAAATATCAAAACCTATGCTTTCTAGATGAATTTTCATTTTCAGTTTCCACTGAGCATAATTAGTTCCATTGAAGAAAGGTGGCCGGTTAGTAGCAGCACCCTCAAGTCTATTTTCCATGATGAGAAAATTTTAAAGAGATAAAAATTTAGATATAACAGAAATTTTAAGAACATTAAAATACAACTAAAATCACAGTTCAAAAGCAGATTACTTTTAGAAATTATTTTCAATCCTCTGATACCAAGTGTTGGTCGGAGTGGTTTACTCAAGAGGGGGGTGAATTGAGTACCAATTAAAATTTCTGTATTTAAAAACACTGTCTTAAAGACCCCCAAATAAAATAATAAATTAAACTGTAGTGAATTTATATTAAAGTAGAGGTTCTGTTAGATTCTCAAGGGATTGATTAATTCCCAGTTAATCAACACAGGAGTGTGTGATTATCTTTTGAAACTAACTTACTAATCTACACTTAACATAAACACTTGCTAATTTAATTATCAAAGTGACTTTAAAAACAGTATTGGTTTTAAAGTGATTAGCAGCGGAATAAAACTTTGAAAGAGATGGCACAAAAAATGTAACCAAGAGGTTCAGTCTCAAGCTGAGACTTAGTCCTCTCAAAAGTTTATATAAAAATGATCCACACCCTGGATCGGGGTTCAACAGTTTACAACTCTCCAGGTCCAAGACCTCTACCACTGTTCTTCATGGGAAACAGTACAACAGCAACCAGCTGTCCAGGTCACACACGACCTCTGCCACTGTTATTCGTGGGAAAGAATAGAATGCAAAAATTTGGTAAGTATTTAAAAATCATCCAGTTTAAGAACAGGAGACAGTGTATGTTTTAGATACAGCAGATAACACACACTGCTCGAAAAGAATAATAATAAATCACAAAACAAGAGATGTAGAGTTTAGAAATGGTTCTGGTGATTTCAGTGTAGCTCTGGACTCCTTTGGATTCGATCAGAAGTGAGTCTGAGTCCTCTTCTCGTTTCTGTTTGAGAAACAGAGTGTCGTATGCTCCAGGTTCACAGACAGTGAAAATGTAGTGGTTGAAGTTCTTCAGTGATCTTCTTATATACACAGAACACTTCTTGAGTATGCTTGATTGTCTATGAGCTTCTTGATTCTTCTCGTTCTTGTGTTTCTGTTATATTTCATCCACCACACTCTTTTTTTGGGCAGCGTAGTCTTCTTGTATTTATCTCACGGGCAACAGGGGACAGAAAAGATTTCCTTTCTACAGGTACGAGGTACGGATTCCTGACATCTGACAACCTTTATCAGATATTTGACAAATCATTAAAATGTACATGATATGACCGTTAGATAGATTAAATATAGGAAATAAAGAAACTCAAACAGTGAGTCGAGTGATCAGTAGGTAATCAGCATCGGTAGCTTGGACATTGGTAGCTCAATTTCATTAGTTTCTTTGACTCTATCGGTGGCTCTATGCGTCGGTTGGTATATTCTTGTATCGGTGACTTTGTGTATCGGTAGCTCCATGCGTCGGTAGCTTCATGCGTCGGTAGCTCCATGCGTCGGTAGCTCCATGCGTCGGTAGCTCCATGCGTCAGTATCTCCATGCGTCGGTATCAGTAGCTGTGAGTCTGTCAGGAGCTTCATCCATCGGTGACTCTTATTCCATCGGTAGCTATTTATACTTACACCGGTAGCTCTATGTTTGTATTGGTAGCTGTCTGTAAGTCAGTAGCTTACATTTATAAGTACATCGGTAGCTCTGTGTTAAGTATATCGGTAGATCTGTGTTAAGTATATCGGTGACTCTGTATGTCGGTAGACTAAGTCTATCGGTAGACTGGGTACCGGTAACTCTTTATCAGTAGCTGTAGGAAGATTACTTATCTGTTTTATGCAGAACACATCCGATTGTGTTAGAATTAATTTGTAACTTGTATGAATATGGATAAATGAGGATTAACATATTCCAAAAATTATTATTGGTTTGATCACATATTTGAAAGAATTAAAGTATAGATCAATGATACTTAAAAATATCATAGAGAATGAAAACATAATTGGGATTTTCAACACATATGAATACATGATTGAGATTATCAAAATAGGTGAGGTCAACAAAAAAGAGTGGGTGGATCCAGAATCAAATAAAACATTTGCTACTTTAGAGTGGATGGTAAGTGTACCTTTCACCACTTCATTATCGTACTCCACATCGCTGATAGAAATTTCATGTGACTTTCCTTTGTCATTAGCCTTAAGATTTTGTTGACGTTGACCATCATCATCAACCCTTGAATTTGGGCATTGATTGGAATAATGCCCCATCTCCTTGCACTTGAAACATTGAAGTGTAGTAGGTTCATTCTGTGTATCCCTTCCATTGTTTGCGTCATTAGACATCTTCTTCCCATTATCATGGCATTCAAATGCCCGATGACCTTATTTTCCACATTTAAAACATTTACTTGTCCCTTTAAGACAACTCCCTCCATGTTTCTTTCCACACTTTGAGCATAAGGAAAATCTCATCTTCTTTTCCGTGTGCTCTTTATATTTTTCTTTGAATTCCATCTTCCTCTTCTTATCAAACCCATGTGACTAATGGGTTACTCCAATCTCCATCTCGACTTTGAGAGCACATCGAACGATTTCCTCGTAGCTATTGAAGTCCCTTATGGCTAACGCCCTTCGAAGACTTGGTTTTAAGCCACTAAATAATCGATCGATCTTACTCTCAGGTTGGATAATAATACCAGAAGCGTACCTTGCAAGTCTTGTAAAATTTGCTTCATAGGTACTAACAGATTCATCATCCCTTTGCTTCAGTTCAAGGAACTCTTTCTCCATCTTTGTTCGGAGAATACGAGGGAAGTAATTATTGAAAAAAAAGTTCTTGATCTCGTCCCATTCCATAGACTCAATTTCATCCCTTTGCCTCATATTCTTAATAAGATTCCACCATTAATAAGCATCTCCTTCCAAACGATACACTGCTAGGATGACTTTATCATGTTCAAAACATTGAAGAACTGAAAATATCTTTTCAGTAGTACTAATCCATTGTTCAGCAACTAATGGATCAGTAGACCCGCTGAAAGAAGGTGGACGCTGCCTCATGAAGGATTCAACAGAATGTTGATCCTTCCTTTGCTCATTTTGAAGTCCTGCATGATTCATAGCTTGAGAAAGTTGTGTGAGCATGGCTACAAGATTTTGCATTCCAGCTCCCATATCGTTTGGTTGCTCAGGGGGACAATCATTGCATTGTCCATCGCATTCCTCATTAACACGGTTCCTTCGGGTTCCAGCCATTGACTAAAACCAAGAAGAATAGTGTGAGAAACACTAATTATAATAGGAAAACCACATAATTAAAGAATAAAATTTTCATGCTTAAGGCCTTATCCTAGGTTATTCAAGGACATTTCTAAAACATTAAGATTATGTTCTATGCTTAGACTTATCCGTAGGGTTCTTACTAAGGCTTTCACATCCTAGTTTCCAAAGGTTGACTATACCTTTCCTCTGATACCAACTATAACGACCCATACTTTACATACATTGTTAATACTTCAAAATTGAAGCACACTTATTACAACATATGACAAAACCACAAAGGACCGTATAGGTATAGTGTCTTTAGAAACTGGGAAACATAAACAACTGGTTCATAAATCTTCTACAGTGTCTCCCATTTATTTCATCATATCTAGGGTCCCTATTAGCATATTATACTTAATATCCATCTTCCTGACCTGGGGAAAAGAAAACATAAAAGGGTGAGCTCAAATGCAAAGCAAGGGCAAATAAAGGAAATAAAAATCATATCATATCTTTTTGAAAATCATAATCTGCAAAAGAGATCATTATATCTTATCATGGAATAAATCATAGAAGTGAAAATGAGATCCCCATAATCATAACATAAAACTTGAAACTTTGTGGCATGCACACATAATCATGGAAAATCATTTCTTGTTAGTCATGACTCATTGCCAAGACTATCTTAGTGGACAAAGTCCCTTTCTGAACTGAGTCACCCTCGTTCCATTCCTGTTTCACTGAACCAGTATAACCTACCGTTCCAGCCATGTCTATCTCATGAGATATAAAATCTTTACCCAATGCATTGGAGGGAGATATAGTTTCCACCCATCTTATAATGAATCCTTTCTTATGTGTGCCACATAATCATACATCATCGCATAACACATGTAACAAAAATGGGATTCTTGAAACATCATGACATCATAAATAAATTCATATAAGATAAATAAATTCATAAAAATAATTCCATCAGAACATGATCAAATCAATGTAATAATAGGGATAAAAACAGAACCCTTTATTATCTTAGATGGAAAATAATTTTGATAAAACACTTCAACTCCATTCTTGAGGAAAATATCCATTCTTCTTCAAAAACATTTTTCCTTTCATAACATGTCATACAACTTTAAAATAAAAGAAGTTGATTAAAAATAAACTTGAAAACTTGTAAAAGAAGCTTCTTGGAAATAATGTTTTAAAAATCCATTCATGCCGTATAAGTTAAAAAAAACATTCTTTTTTACTTTTGTCGGAAAAGTCAAAAAGTACCTCGTACGAAAAACGACAAAAGATTCCTTTCATACATATTACTAAAAACTCACCGAAGGGTAAAAATGGATTTAAACAATTGTAGGTGGATAATATTACATATTGATGAAACATGGATGTGGATGATAAAATACACCCCAGTAAATACTTACGAATAAACAATCTCGGATAAAAATGAGATTGTGATATTTCCCTTACCTTAGGTCCGATTTGCTTTGTACGTGTCCGAAGCTCCTGTATAATGGTTTAAATAATGTTATTGAATTTTCCAGAATCATACATTTTGATATGATATCATATATGGTCATATTCTTAGCTTCTTATTAGTAATATTTCATTGTTACTTGTTACTCGGGTCTTTATTGCCTTTTGTTCTTATGCGTGTTTTGTCGAATAAATTCTTAATCTTCTTTTAAGGTTATAAATACCTTATATCCAGAATGGTATTAGTGTAACATATATCATATTTATTCATTCAATTCATTTATATAATTACTATGTAATAATGATCATGTAGAACGAGTCGCATCACATCGTGGAGACGGTATTCCGTACGTACGCACGAGTGATGATATCGTTCCAATGATCGTGGAATTGTATTGGAGTATATATATATTATTTCAGTATCAATATTAATTTATAATAATCATAAATAGTTACTCATTACACCATTATACCCATCCTTGTAAGGTGGTGGTGGAAAATAGATTACACCACGGCGTGGAGACGGTATTCCGTACGTACGCACGCGCTGTGATTTCATTTTTCCGTAGGATGGATAGAAAGTGAATTAGGGTTGTTTCATATTTATAATAACATATCAGTATTTAAGTAATACTGATGTTATTACTTTATTATGAAACAACTAAAGAAGAAGAAGTTGAAGAAGAAAGAAATTGAAAAGATCGGTAATGGATATTACCTCTTCTTTGGAACGCTTCTTTGAATCCTCCACTTAGGGAACTAATATTGGTCTTTGAAGAAGACCAGGACCTCTAGGATTATTCTAGGGAAGTGGAGAGGAGAAAATGGCAGGGGTTGGCCGATCTTGAGTGCTCAATTTGTTGTGAGGAGGAGGGGGAGAGGTGCCCTTTTAAAAGGGAGGAGAGGGGCACCTTAGGAATATCTCAAAATATTATTTTATATTAAAGTCAAAATCGGTTTATAATGGTTCCAAAGGGTCTTATTTCGAAGATAAAGTTGGTATGGGTAGAAATCCTATCAACCAATAGGATTTAGACAAGTTTAGGGTATTATTTTAAACTTATCAATTATATTTAACTCTAAGTTAATTAATTTAACTTTTACCGTGTCTTTTTGTTTTCTTTCACTATATGGTTAATACACTTACTATAACATGCCAAAAGAACCCCAAATTGTTTATTATTAATATATATATCCTTATTTAAGTTATTTTGCCGAACATTATATTTTTAGGAATAAAATAACAATTAATAATATAATATTTGATTTAAAAACTATTTTGTGTCAATTTTGACACTATTTGATATATGATTTTTGTGAAAGTCATAACAGAATTATATGTTCGAAAAAAGTTTATTAAATCAACATAGATATATCATAGTAACCTAGAAAATTATTGGAATTCATAAAAAGTCTCAAATTACATTTATTTTGGTGTTTATAACATCAATTATGTCAATATTTCATTAATAAGATAATTACTGCATCATCATTGTGTCATAAATAAATTAAATTATTTAATGTATAAAAATTACAAATAAAATACCATTATGTAGGAAATCGTTTTAGCTTTCTAATGAATATTTATAGTCGAATTTATTTTATGTATAACCCCATATTAAAAATTATTTACTTATTAAACATTGATTTTAACTATTTTTACCCTTCTTTAAATAAATTAATAATAAATGTCCTAATCTAACCCAAGTGGGTCTAAATGGTCATATTTTATTACTAAGATTGTTTTTGGTCTAATTAAACTTGTCCAATAGAATTAGGAAATGTGTTAGGGTAATAATAATATCATTTTTACACTTAATTACCCTATTTACTTTTAACCGTGGTAAAAAATAGTAAAAAGTTACTATTCACCAAAAATTATTTTCATCTCATTGAACCACATTTTAGTCCTTGATATTAACCGTGTCTGTTGGATTTTCGAAATTCCATTCACAGAAGCGGTAAAATTATGTTTTATGCAAAATTCAGTTTTTAACCTACCACTTAGTGGTTTCACTATTCATCAAAAATTGAAAGTTTTCAGAAAAATACCAAAATTTCACCCTAGGCTAATTTCGATATTCTGAGTCCAAAAATGAAGTCCATTTTGAAAAATAAAATTTCAAAAATTTCAAAAAGTGGTTATTACTATTCATAACGGGTAGTTTTAATAGCATATTGTTGTTTAGTGAAACTCGGTATTGCGTACGACACAAGCTATCGAGGAAGGTCGCGATTTCGTGTAAAGCAAGCCAAGAAAGTGTTGTGTAGAAAAAGATTACTTTGAACAAAATATTACTCATAAAAATCTCGGGTGTTACAGCTCTTATGTGTTGTTGAATAGATCTAACCTTTTCTGCCATTTCATCAACGAGATCAGGTCCTAATAGCTTTCTTTCCCCAACTTCATCCCAGCAAGTTGGAGTCCTACATTTCATTCCATAGAGAGCTTCATAAGGAGCCATCTGAATACTGGAGTGAAAGCTATTATTATAAGAAATTTCCACCAAAGGTAGGTGTTGATCCGAACCTCCTTTGAAATCCATAGAGCAAGTTCTCAACATATATTCTAGGGTTTGAATTGTTCTCTCAGACTGACCGTCTATCTGAGGATGATAAGCAGTGCTGAGACTCAACTCTGTATCCAGAGTATGCTGAAGACTTCGCCAGAAATTCGAGGTAAATCTCAGATCCCGATCAAATATAATAGAAAGTGGAACTCCATGCAATCTTACCACTTCCTTTACATATATCCTAGAAAGCTGATCTATAGAGAAATCCTCTCTAGTAGCAATGAAATGTGCAGACTTTGTAAGACGATCAACTATGACCCAGATAGCATTATTGCCTTTGGATGTTTTAGGATGTCCTGTGACAAAGTCCATATTGATGTTTTCCCATTTCCATTCGGGTATGGGTAATGGTTGTAACATCCCCTTAGACTTCTGTATCTTAGCTTTAACTTGTTGACAAACCAAGCATCAAGAGAAATATTCAGAAACATCTCTTTTCATGCCATCCCACCAGAAGTACTCTTTTAGGTCCCTATACATCTTCGTGCTTCCAGGATGAATAGAGAATGAAGAACTATGAGCCTCATCCAGCAGCTCTTTCTTTAATTCAGGGATGGGAGGAACACAAACCTGATTCCTGATCTTTATTATCCCATCACAATCAAGGTTGAATTCAGGAACATTTCTCACCTTCTTTTGTAACTCGACATCTTCTTTCTGTGCCTCTTTAATCTTCACATGTATAGATGGTTGAACATTCATTTGAGAAAGATAAGATTTTTCCCCTTCCATTATAATTCAAAGATCCATCCTTTGTAAATCCATAGATTTTGGATATTTTGTGATCCTCATCATGGATAAACTAGCATGGTCTTGTCAACTTAATGCATCTGCCACCTTGTTTGCTTTCCCAGGGTGGTAATGGATTGAGCAGTCATAATCCTTAATCAGCTCCAGCCATCTTCTTTGATGCATATTCAGCTCCTTTTGTGTGAAAATATACTTTAAACTTTTATGATCAGTATAAATATCACACCTTTAACCATAAAGGTAATGCCTCCAAATATTTAATGCAAAGATTACCGCAACAAACTCCAAATCATGTGTTGGGTAATTTGTCTTAGGGATTTTCAACTGTCGTGAGGAATAAGCTATCAGCATATCATTTTCCATAAGAACACACCCCAATCACTTCATGGATGCATCACTGTAGATCACAAACCTTTCTCTACTACAAGGAAGTGTGAGCACAGGTGCATTGGAAAACCTTCTTTTCAACTCCTTGAAATTCTCTTCACATTCCTCTGTCCAAACAAACTTACCTCCTTTCCGAGTCAACTTGGTGAGTGGATCAGATAATCGTGAAAAATCTTTTACAAAACATCGATAATATCCAGAAAACCCAAGAAAACTTTGGATCTCAGTTACTGTTGTTGGTCTCGACCATCTTTCGATAACCTCTGTTTTTGCTAGATCCACATATATCCCCTCTTTTGAGATTATGTGACCCAAAATTGAAACTTTTTGAAGCCAAAATTCACACTTGGTAAATTTCGCATAAAGATTCTCTTTTCTCAGGGTCTTCAATATAATTCTCAAGTGTTCTTCATGCTCTTCCTTTCTCTTTGAATAGAAAAGAATATCGTTTATAAAGACTACCATAAATTGATCAAGATAGTCTCTAAATACTCTTTTCATTAGATCCATGAAGATAGCAGGGGAATTAGTAAGACCAAATGGCATCACTATAAATTCATAGTGTCCATACCTTGTACGGAAATCTATCATTGGTATATCCTCCCTTTTGACCCTTAATTGATGATACCCTAAACAAAGATCAATCTTGGAAAAGTATTGAGCTCCGCGTAGTTGTTCAAATAAGTCATCAATGCGTGGGAGAGGATATTTGTTCTTGATAGTGATCTTGTTAAGTTCTCGATAATCAATGCAGAGTCTCATTGATCCATATCTCTTCTTAACAAATAGAACAGGTGCTCCCCAAGGTGACACACTAGGGCATATGAATCCGTTATCAAGATTCTCTTGGAGTTGCTTCTTCAATTCCTGCAACTCAATTGGGGCAATTCTATAAGGTGTCTTTGAAATAGGCAAAGCACCCGGTACGAGTTCTATTGAAAACTCAACTTCACGATTTGGTGGAAGACCTGGTAATTCCTTCGGAAAGACATCATCAAACTCCCGTACGATGGGCATATTCTTAATCGCGAGTTTCTCACCAACCATTTGAGATAAATAACCTTCATTTAGTGGAATCAATACCCATAAAATGGATGAAATTTCCACTGGAAGGTTATGTTCATCCTTGCATTGATAGATGATCATAGATTGATCTGGAATATGAAATGTGACTTCCCTTCTTTGGCAATTGATATGAGCTCCGTATAATGAAAGCCAATTCATGCCAAGAATCACATCGAATTCCACTAAAGGAAGCATCACAAGATTTGTAGGAAGCACTTTCCCACAAACGTCAATTGGAGAAGAATTATAAACTTTTGATGCGATTGATGTGCTATTAGGTGTTGTCACATCTAACTCAATATCTAATTGTTGAGGTAATACGGTGATACCCTTAGAAAATTCTTCATAAATAAAAGAGTGGGTGGATACATAATCAAATAAAACATTTGCTACTTTAGAGTGGATGGTAAGTGTACCTTTCACCACTTCGTTATCGTACTCCACATCGCTGATATAAATTGCATGTGACTTTCCTTTGTCTTTAGCCTTAAGAGTTTTTTGACGTCGACCATCATCATCAACCCTTGGATTTGGGAATTGATTGGCATAATGCCCCATCTCCTTGCAATTGAAACATTGAAGTGTAGTAGGTTCATTCTGTGTACCCCTTCCTTTGTTTGCATCGTTAGACATCTTCTTCCCATTATGGCAGCATTCAAATGCCCGATGACCTTCCTTTCCACATTTGAAACATTTACTTGTCCCATTAAGACAACTCCCTCCATTTTTCATTCCACACTTTGAGCATAAGGGAAAGCTCATCTTCTTTTCAGTGTGCTGTTTAGATTTTCCTTTGAATTCCATTTTCCTCTTCTTATCAAACCCATATGACTGATGGGTTACTCCAATCTCCATCTCAACTTTGAGGGCACATCGAACGATTTCCTTGTAGCTATTGAAGTCTCTTATGGCTAACGCCCTTCGAAGACTTGGTTTTAAGCCACTAAAGAATCGATCGATCTTACTCTCAGGTTGGATAATAATACCAGAAGCGTACCTTGCAAGTCTTGTAAAATTTGCTTCATAGGTACCAACAGATTCATCATCCCTTTGCTTCAGTTCAAGAAACTCTTTCTCCATCTTTTTTTGGATAATACGAGGGAAGAACTTATTGAAAAATAAGTTCTTGAACTCAACCCATTCAATGGACTCAATTTCATCCCTTTGCCTCGTATTCTTAATAAGATTCCACCATTGATCAGCATCTCCTTCCAAACGATACACTGCTAGGATGACTTTATCATGTTCATAACATTGAAGAACTGAAAATATCTTTTCAGTAGTACTAATCCATTGTTTAGAAACTAATGGATCAGTAGACCCGCTGAAAGAAGGTGGACACTGCCTCATGAAGGATTCAACAGAATGTTGCTCCTTCCTTTGCTCGTTTGGAAGTCCTGCAATATTTATAGCTTGAGAAAGTTGTGTGAGCATGGATACAATATTTTTCATTCCAGCTCCCATATCGTTTGGTTGCTCAGGGGGACAATCATTGCATTTCCCATCGCATTCCGTATTAACACGGTTCCCTCGGGTTCCAGCCATTGACTAAAACCAAGAAGAATAATGTGAGCAACACTAATTATAATAGGAAAACGACATACTCATGAATAATATTTTCACGTTTAAGGTCTTATCCTAGGATATTCATGGCCATTTATAAAACACTAATATTTTGTTCTATGATTAGACTTATCCTTAGGGTTCTTACTAAGGCTTTCACATCCTAGTTTCCAATGGTTGACTATACCTTTCCTCTGATACCAACTATAACAACCTATACTTTACATACATTGTTAATACTTCAAAATTGAAGCACACTTATTACAACATATGAAAAAACCACAAAGGACGGTATAGGTATAGTGTCTTTAGAAATTGGGAAACATAAACAACCGGTTCATAAAGCATCAACTTTGCCTCCCACTTATTTCATCACATATAAGGTCCCTTTTTGGCATATCCTACTTAATAACCTTCTTTCTGACCTGGGGAAAATAAAACATACAAACAAGGGTGAGCTCAAATGCTCAGCAAGGGCAAATAAAGGAAATAAAAATCATATCATATCTTTTTGAAAATCATAACCTGTAAAAGAGATCATAATATATTAACATTGAATAAATCATAGAAGTGAAAATGAGATCCCCATAATCATAAAATAAAACATGAAACATTGGGGCATACACACATAATCATGGAAAATCATTTCTTGTTAGTCATGACTCATTGCCACGACTATCTTAGCGGACAAAGTCCATTTTTGAACCGAGTTAAATCCTCGTTTCAGTCATGTATCACTGAACCGAAATAACCTTCCATTCCATCCATGTCTATCTCATGAGATATAAATCATTACCCAATGCATTGGAGGGAGATATAGGTCCCACCCATCTTATAATGAATCCTTCCTTATGTGTGCCATATAATCATAAATCATTCATCATCGCATAACACATGTAACAAAAATGGGATTCTTGAAACATCATGACATCATAAAACAAATCATATAAGGTAAATGACTTAATAAAAATAATTCCCTCACAACATAATCAAATAAATGTAATAATAGTGATAAAAACAGAACCCTATATTATCTTAGATGCAAAATAATTTTGATAAAACATTTGAACTACATTCTTGAGGAAAATATCCTTTCTACTTCAAAAAAACTTTTCTTTTCTTAACATGTCATATAATTATAAAGTAAAAGAAGTTGATTAAAAATAAACATGAAAACTTATAAAGGAATATTCTTGGAAATAATGTTTTAAAAATCCATTCTGGCAGTATAAGTTAAAAAAACATTCTTCGTACTTTTGTCAGAAAAGTCAAAAAAGTACCTCGTACAAAAAAAATGACAAAAGATTCCTTTCATATTCTTTACTAAAAACTCACTGAAGGGTAAAATTGGATTTAAACTATTGTAAGTGGATGGAAACAATATTAAATATTGAGGGAACATGGATGTGGATGATAAAATACACCCCAGTAAATACCAAAGTATAAACAATCTCGGATAAAAATGAGATTGTGATAATTTCCCTTACCTTAGGTCTGATTTGCTTTGTACGTGTCTGAAGCTCCTTTATAATGGTTTAAATAATGTTATTGACTTATTCCATAATCATACATATTGATATTATATCATATATGGTCATATTCTTAGCTTCTTATTAGTAATATTTCATTGTTACTTGTTACTTGGGTCTTTATTGCCTTTTGTTCATATGCGAGTTTTGCCGAATAAATTATTATTATTATTTTAAGGTTATAGATACCTTATATACAGAATGGTATTAGTGTAACATATATCATATTTATTCATTCAATTCATTTATGTAATTACTATGTAATGATGATCATGTAGAACGAGTCGCATCACATCGTGGAGACGGTATTCCGTACGTACGCACGAGCGATGATATTGTTCCCATGATCGTGGAATTGTATTTAAGTGTATTTATACTATTTCAGTATCAATATCAATTTATTATAATCATATATAGTTACTCATTACACCATTATACCCATCCTTGTAAGGTGATGGTGGAAAATAGATTACACCACGGCGTGGAGACGGTATTCCGTACGTATGCACACGCGGTGATTTCATTTTTCTGTAGGATGGATAGAAGGTGAATTAGGGTTTTTTCATATTTATAATAACATATCAGAATGTAATTAATACTGATGTTATTACTTTATCATGAAACAACTAATGAAGACGAAGTTGAAGAAGAAATAAATTGAAAAGATCGGTAATGGATATTACCTCATCTTTGAAACGCCTCTTTGTATCCTCCACATAGAGAATTAAGATTGGAATTTGAAGAAGACCAGGGACTCTAGGATTATTATAGGGAAGTTTCTAAGGGATTTTGGCAGGGTTTTTCCGAGCTTGAGTGCTCAAATTGGTGTTAGGAGGAGGGGGAGGAGGTGCCCTTTTATAAGGGAGGAGAGGGGCACCTTAGGAATATCTCAAAATATTATTTTATATTAAAGTCAAAATCGGTTTATAATGGTTCCAAAGGGTCTTATTTATATAGTAAAGTGGGTATGGGTCTAAATCCTATCAACCAATAGGATTTAGACAAGTTTAGGTTATTATTTTAACCTTATCAATTAGATTTAACTCTAAGTTAAATAATTTAACTTTTACCGTGACTTTTTGTTTCTTGCACTATACGGTTAATACACTTACTATAACATGCCAAAATAACCCCAAGTTGTTTATTATTAAAATATATATCCTTATCTAAGTCATTTGGCCGAACCATAGATTTTTAGGAATAAAATAACTATTAATAATATAATATTTTATTTAAAAACTATTTTGTGTCAATTTTGACACTATTTGATATATGATTTTTCTGAAAGTCATAACAGAATTATATGTTTGAAAAAAGTTGATTAAATCAACACTAATATATCATAGTAACCTATAAAATTATTAGAATTCATAAAAAGTCTCAAATTACATTTATTTGATCATTTATAACATCAATTAAGGGTGATTACTGCATCATCGTTGTGTCATAAATAAATTAATTTATTTAAAGTCTAAAAATTCTAAAAAAAATATCATTATATATGAAATATTTTTAGATTTCTAATTAATATTTATAGTCAAATTTATCTTATGTATAACCCCATATTAAAAATATTTTAGTTATTAAACATTGATTTTAACTATTTTAACTATTCATTAAATAAAATAATATTAAATGTCAAAATCTAATCCAGGTGGACCTAAATGGTCATATTATATTCATAAGGTTTTTTTTGGTCGAATTACACTTATCCAATAGAATTAGGACATGTGTTAGGGTAATAGTAATATCATATTTACCCTTAGTTACCCTATTTACTATTAACCGCGGTAAAAAAAGAAAAAAGTTACTATTCACCAAAAAATTACTTTTATCTCATTGAACAACATTTTACTTACTGATATCAACCGTGTCTATCGTATTTTCGAAATTTCATTCACAGAAGTGGTAAAATTAAGTTTTATGCAAAAATCAGTTTTTGACCTACCACTTAGTGGTTTCACTATTCATCAAAAATTGAATGTTTTCATAAAAATACCAAAATTTCACCCTAGGCTAATTTCGATATTCTGAATCCAAAAATGATGTCCATTTTGAAAAATAAAATTTATAAAATTTCATAAAGTGGTTATTACTATTCATAACGGCTATTTTTAATAATATTTTAATAGCATATCGTTGTTTAGTGAAACTCGGTATTGCGTACGACACAAGCTATCGAGGAAGGTCGCGATTTCGTGTAAAACAGGCCAAGCAATTGTTGCGAAGAAAAAGATTCCTTTGATGATTTATATAACATAAAAGTCTCGGGTGTCACAGAAAAAACATCTATATGAAATTTTTCGAAAAAAAGAAATTATAAGAACCATTATGTCCTTGTGTGGCGGAAGAATATACCTGCAAACCTTATTTTTTTTGACTCTAGTAGAATTTGATGTTATTTTGGGTATTCATTGGATTTCCATTTATCATGCTAAGATTTATTACATAGCTAAAGTGGTTTCATTTCATAAAGAATGTCATTTTGTTTACAAACATGAACCCTTACTTTTTATTATATATCAGGAAACTGAGAAACTATTAAAAGGTAAAAATGAATTTCACCTTCCACATATAGTTTAATTCAAAAGAATAGTTCAAAATTAATTATGTACCTATTTTAAATGAGTATCTTGTTGTTTGTCCTGATGATTTGTCTTGTATAATACATGATTGGGATGTTAAATTTAGTGTTGACTTAGTTCCTGATGCTAAGAAAATTTCAAAAACACCTTATCGAATGGATCAAATTGAACTTTTTATATTTATTGAGAAATTTCATGAGTTACTAGATAAAGGATTCATACGACCAATCACATCACTATGGGGTGATCGAGTCTTGTTTGTTAAAAAATATTATTCAATTTGACCTTTAATTGATTATAGATCCTTGAATAACATCAATATTAAGAACTAGTATCTTTTTCCTCTTATTGATTATTTGTCTAATCAGCATTAGGGAGCTCAGTATTTTTCAAATATTGACTTGAGGTCGGGGAACCATCAGTTGAATGTAATGGAAGTAGAAATTTTGATGATTGTGTTTCATACTACAAATTTCCATTATGAATTTGTAGTTATGCCTTCTGGGTTAACCAATGCACCTTTTCTATTCATGGATCTTAAGAATATAATTTTTTTTGAGTTTTGGATAAGTTTGTGGTTGCATTTATTGAAATTTTGCATAATTTCAAAGTTAAAGAGTAACATGAAAGTCATTTACGGTTTGTGTTGCAAACCATAAAATAAAATAAAATGTATGGGAAATTCACAAAGTGTGACTTTTCATTTCAATAAATTTCATTCCTTGGTGACATTATTTCTAAAAAATGGAAGAACTGTTGTTCCTACTAAAACAAAAGTTTTTGAAGAATGGACAAGACCCATAAATATAATCGAGATTTTTTTTGGGGTTTTCAGTATATTAAAGAAGGTTTGTGGAGAATTTTTCACGTTTATCAATCCCACTTTCTATGTCAACTCTAAAAGGTTTTATGTTTATCTGGGCAAAAGAATGTGATGATTTTTTCCAGGAATTGAAAAGAAGGTTGGAGAATGCTCTAGCTTTGGTACTGCCTTCCAGAAATGGTGAGTTGTTTATCTATAGTAGTTATTCATTGAATGTAATTGGTTGTGCCCTAATGAATAATGATCAGGTAATTTCTTATGCATATCTTTAGTTGAAGCCTCATGAGTAAAATAACCCTACACATGATTTTGAATTAGATTCTGTTGTTTTTGCATTTAAAATTTGTAGCCATAATTTTTATGGCATAAATTATGAAATATATACTGATAAATAATTATTGAAGTATATATTCACTAAGAAAGAATTAAACATGAGACATAGGATATGGTTAGAATTTATCAAAGATTAAGATTTCACGATGCATTTCCATCTAGGAAAGAAAATAAAGTGACTTAATATTTGATCAGAAAGATTAATACAACATTAACTATGTCATATTTGGAACAAGATACGTTGATTAATGATTTGATGAACTTTGGAATAAAAGTTATTGGTGTAGGAAATTCATCTTTTTTGTTTCAGTTTGCAGTGAAATAATCTCTAGTATATAGAATTATGCAAGTATAGAATGAAGACAGTGAGTTGTAGAAAAATGTGGAGTTGGTTCATAAGGGTAATTTACCTGAATTTAACATTGATAAATATTGTATTTTGATGATTGGGAAGAGATTGTATATGCATTATGATTCAATGATGAAGAATGAGTTGTTATGTGAAGCTTATAGTTCTCCATTTTCATTTCATCCTAGTAGCTCTAAGATGAATATATATCTTCATGAGTATTACTCATGTGATTTAATGAAAAGAGATATCGATTAATTTATTATGTAGTGATTGAATTTTCAATAGGTTATATCTAAGCGGTAGTCGCAAAACGGGATGTTTCTGCCTTTACTAGTTCCATAGTGGAAATGGGAAAATATATCCATCGACTTTGTTTTGGGATTACTGAAGACATCTCAAGGTAACAATGTAATTTGGGTTATTGTTTATAGATTGACTAAATCTTCTGATTTTCTTCCTATTCAAGATACTCTTCTGCTAGATAAACTTCTTCAGTTGTATGTTAATGTGATAGTCCCATTACATGGAGTTCCCCTCTCCATTGTATCTGATCATGATCCCAAGTTTACTTTTATCTTTTAGAAAGGCAATCAGTTGTCATTAGGTACTGAATTACATTTAATAAATAATTTCATCCACAATCAAATAGGTAGTCTGAATAAACAATTCAGTCATTGGGAGATATACTATGATCTTGCTCAATGGATTTCCAGGAATGTTGGGACTGACATCTTTCATTGGTTGAATTTTCATAAAATAAAATTTTTCATTCCATTATACAGATGGCCCCATTTAAGGCATTATATGTGAAGAGGTTTCATACTACAAATTTTTTGGATGAAGTGGGTGAAAGGAAACTGATGAGAGTAGAATTGGTAAAAGGGATGGAAGAAACAATTTTAGTTAATTTAGAAGAACATGACAACAGCACAGAGCAGGAAGAAAAGTTATGTAGTTAATTGAAGGATGGATCCTTCTTTAGAGGTAGGTGATCATGAATTTCTCAAAGCTTTTCTATAGAAAAGTGTGATGCGTTTTGGTAAGAAGAGAAAGCTATGTCTGAGGTTTATTGGACCCAATGAAATTCTAGAGAAAGTTGGATCAGTTGTGTACAGTGTGGATTTACCTCCACGTTTATCCCAAGTAATTTGTTTTCATATTTCAATGTGGGGAAAGTATATGCTAGATCCATATCATGTTTTGAGTCCATATGTAGTTCAGTTGGAAGAGAATCTTTCTTATGAGGAACAACAAGGCCATATTCTTAACCAAAGATATCATGTTTTGTAAAATAAATTAATTTATTAGGTAGTGGTTTCATGTAAAACCCATATGGTGTACGCTGCACCATGTGAATATAATAATTATATGAGGGATATATACCCCCACATATATGATAAGTGAATAAAAAATTCAAGGATCCAATTTCTAAAAGGGCAGAGGATGTAACATCTTATCTATATAAATAATAAGACATTCTAATCTTTATTAATATTTTTGAATTAAATAATAATTTTAATTTAATGTTTATTCTATTTTCGATGGCGTACCTAACACAAAAGAATGGATTTCTCCTAAAATCCCATGTTTCACATAAGGATGTTTCATACTGAAAAATAATAATATAATATTATTTTAAATTGTAGTTAACACCTACCCATTGTATTTTAGGGAATTAATATAAATAAATAAAATACGTTTATACATGTTTTTTAAATTTTTGTACATTTATCCAATAATAGTTTGAGGCTTAAATGTGAATTAATCCAATTTTAATCATAAATGCTCCAATATTTTTTTAAAAGTCGATTAAACGCTTTTTTATAGTGAACCATTTTTAAATCTATTTTTGTCACATTTATATATTATATTTGAAAAAATAAAATTAATCTTTATAAATTGGACATCAAAATATACATGGGGTATAATTTTGGTGTTTTTATAATAAAGTTAATTTTTTTAATGAATAGTGAAAAATAATGCATTTTAATTCATAACTTCCTTTTATTATAATTTATTTATATGGTTACATTAACCTTATAATTGGTTTTACTGTGTAACTAGATTATATTTATACCATTTAATCCAATTATGGTCATTGAATGTAATTTCACATCGAAATTGGACACAAATAACTGTCAATCTTTTGATAATTATTATTTATTAAAAACACACTTTTTGTTTTGACAACTAGAATTAATTTTAAATTAATTTCTGCAACTCAAGTATTTTTAATATGGAAAAATGGATTCTATATTTGGAATCAGGGGGTCAAAATTTTTTAAATTGGAAACTTTTACTTTTAGACATTACCAATAGTAACTTCAGTAAATAATTTATTTACAAAGGTTAAAGGGTAAACCTGGTAAATAAGGTTAAAAATAATATTATAATAATATTAAATTACCATAAAACAAATCCTAATCATATTTTATGATACATGTCCTACCATATACATCCTTGGGTATATTTTGGGATCCCATGGAGCCACTAATAAGTCAAAATTACTCTTTATAAAAATTAATTTAAAGATAAGGAAAATATAACCTAAACATATGTATTTTACAAAAACACTTTTTATATGTGGTAATATAAGTGATCTTTTCAAATATAAAAATTTATTGGAAAGATAAAAATATTTAATACATCATGGTATTTTATTTTTAATTTGTTTCCAATAAATATATAATTTTAATTATGACACAATGGTGATGTAGTAATTGCTTCATTAATAAAGGATTAAAATAAATTATATATTAAATATACAAATAAATTTATTTTGAAACTTTTTATGCCATACAAGAATTTTAGTTATAAAAAAGACTTGTTATATTTGATTTAATGAAGGGTTTTCTAATGAATAAAGTTTCTATAGATTTTTAAAAGTCATGATATGAATAGTTATTGAGTTTTTAAAATAATTATTATTTTATTAAATGATTAAATAATCCTAAAAACATAATATTCGGCCAACTAACATATATGATGTTAAAAATGTCATTAATGATATATTTTAGGTCGCATGGCATTTTAAATTTAACATATTAACTATATAGTATGAATATATAAGAGGACATGGTAAAAGTTAAATAAGTTATGAAATGGTTAAATAAAAAAGATAATGAATAAAAAATATCCAAAACGTATCCAATTATTATTTGATGATTTTATTTCGACTTATATCCATCTTATCATAAAATTAGAGATGTTTCGGACCTTTTTAGAAAAAAAATTATTTTATAATAAAATAATATTTTCAAACGTTCCTAAAGAGCCCTCCTCCCTCTTATAAAAGGCCACCACCTCTAACTAATTACACACACCTATAAAGCCCTTGTATCCTCAATAATGTACTACGTGATGATCCTAAGATCCCTATATTCATTCTATAAGCCTTCCATTATGTAGACATATATTAAATAGACCCCTTTTACTCAAATAAGAAAATGTTTCCTAATTTAAAGGCAACGTCTTTTCTCAAGTTCTTTTCAATTATTTTCCCTCTACAACCCCATAAAATATTTTTATTCTAATATTTTATAAAAACACCAATTTGTGTGGATGGTGAACTAATGCCTCGAGAAATAATGATTGTTCAATTATCTAGTACCTATTCTCTTGGTGGCCATTATGATGGAACTATATTTATATGTGTCATATATTATATTTATATTTACTCTAAGATTCTGTAATGTTCTTTTATATCATACCATTATGGTTTCCATAATTTGTAAATACAATAATATCATTTGAGGAAGTGTGGAATACCGCAACCAAAAACTGATATAAATCATTCAATACTTATGTGTAACGTATAAAGATCGGATTTAATGAAATTATATATGATATTATACTATAATTTTAATATACCTATGTAACATTATGCTTTGATTACATTAAATACAAAATAGAAATGAAATTATCATTCATGCGTACATAAGGCTTACCGTCTCCAAGAGCGGTGTATTTTATTTCTTATCTCCAAATGTTATATATTGTTATAAATAATGGATATATATGATATCAATGATATATAAATCATGAATATCACTTTGTAGATAATGTACTTTTGACCACATGGAAAACATGTAATTATAAGGAGATTATTTTTTACTCAAGTACCAAATATCAACAAAATGATCGTTATTAAAAAAATTTGATTATGTAATGTTTAAAACATGGAATTAAGTGATATAAAAGGAATAATAAATTAGAAAATGGTTACGAAGAAAGTATAAATTAACTTTAGTTTATTATTCAGGAGATTAAACAACGAATGAGTCAATTCGAACATGAGGTAAGGGACTTCATCTCAATCTCCTTTCATTGATGCATACATTTATTTATACACAAATTTCCATTATATTGTGTATAACCCCCTTTGACTTTTAATTTCATTAAAATGGAATCTATTCTCTAAGAATCATTTTACTAAACTAAAAAAAGAATATATCATTTTAACGTACATGGTGACAATTACCTTTCCACCTCAGCGAGCATTATTTGATATTTGGATTCCTTAACGAGCCATAATGTTTTAAGAAGGAGAATAAATACCATAAACACTTTTTATGTATTTGGTATTGAAAATGTTTTTGGGAATGGATTTATTATTAAAATATATT
Organism: Viscum album; assembly: GCA_963277665.1. Lineage (NCBI taxonomy): Eukaryota > Viridiplantae > Streptophyta > Magnoliopsida > Santalales > Viscaceae > Viscum > Viscum album. The sequence goes on from OY728157.1 coordinate 1,217,214,040, forward strand.
GAAATGTTATGTTGTTATTGAAATGTGGAAATGTTATCTTTCTTTTATTCATTTTTATGAGTTATGATTATGTTTGGATCTTGGGAATGATTACGTATACAGGTGGTTCTGTGATAAACTTTGGGCAGGTGTGCCTGAGATATCCCTCCAATGCATTGGTTAACGTGACGGAGGTAAACATTGATGTTTCTTTTAATATATTTAGGGAATATAGTGATATGGGTATTCCAAACATAAGTCCCTACGTAGTTGTGAAAGCTAAAATGTAATTATGTTATGAATTCTCCATGTTACCTTTATGATTTATGATTTCTGTGTTAATCTTAAATCATATGATTTCATGAGGTCTGTTAAAGAGATTGTGTTTTTTATATATTTATGGGATAATAATTTTTTCATTATTTCATCAACCTTACTGAGCTTTTTATACTAATCCCAGGTTTTTTAAATTCTTTCCACAGGGTATAAGGATGGGTAAGATAAAGGAATAATTCAAGAATATTTATATCAAGAAAAGAATTATTTTTTTTATTTTTTTATTTTTTATTTTATGAAAATAATGGATACTGAGTATAAGTGTCTACTTTGTAATATTTGATATATAATGTAATAGTTATGGCCTAATTATCTAAAACACTAATCATGAAAAGATCGTAAATGTGATTTATTAACATAATTCAAGATTATGTAATGTTTGATGTTGGGGCCTTATATAACAACTTCATGAATGTGGTTTTTATATTGATTCATGCATTTATCACCCAGTTGGAGGCTAATAAAAAATATATACATTACCCAACCCATCATATTTTGATTAAATTACTCCTTAAGAAGAGATCTAAAGTAATATTACTCCAAAAAAAAAGTCTAATAATTATAAAAACCAAATCCCACCACTGAATTATAGGCCCCACAATCTTTAAGCAATCTCATATTACATTTATTGGATATATAATTTCCTTGAACTCAAAAAAAATCAATATTTTATAACCAATCCTCTACCTCTTAAGATCATACATGACTGGAATACTAGTGGGTTATTTTGATGAATTATCTTGGAATGATCTATTCCTCATCATATTTATGATCCACTTTTGGAGCCTGAATGGGAATGGGAATGAGCACATGTCCACGGTCATTGATAGAACACACCACCATATAAATGATGATTAGATTAATTGGGGGGGGGGGTTCAGTTTCCATTATTTCTCAAAATATCCTTCTTGAATACTAGTTAAATATATTCTTGGTTGAATTTTACTGGAAAACATCAACAAGAAATAAAAAACATCAACAATGATACCTACATCATCAACTTATTAAAGAGATATAAGAAAGTAATTCTGTCAAATTTTTTTATTTTTTAGGTTTTAGAAAAAAATTAAATTAATATTGGAATCATCCTATAATTAGATCAATTCCTTCCTCAATATACATTTCCCAAACACCCATAGTGTCTTAAAGAACATGAATGTGACACATGGATAATAGATCTCTCATATATACATATTTTTTCAAAAAATACCACCATTTATATACCACGTTATCTCAGACATCATACAAACATCCATGAAATATTTTCAACCACCCTATGATACCATTTATTATCAAATAACCTAAATAACTAGGTACAAATGTTCTTGAGATGGTACTAATTTGACCTTACGGTCATTATAAATCTCCATGGTATGGTGACTATTTCCAAGGTATTGAAAAAGGATAATGTGAATGATTTCCCCCATAAAAAATAAACATACAATAGAGGAATATAAAACAATTAACCATTGGTATGCTTTATACTTTGTGAGGAGAAATTACAACAAGATGATAGATAATGGTCATAAAAATTCATCAACGCAGTGGTGATACAAGCATCCCACAAGAAGAAAACTAAATATCACTTTGTAATTAGCAGATTATAGTTCCACTAGTCACATCCATCATTGAAGGTCCCAGTAATCCAGAAAAACTACTACATCTAAGTGGAAAATTATATTTTCCTATACCTAGAAGAACATAGTCTAAAAACTAACAAAAGAAATATAGATTGGGAAAAAAATATCCTAGTTGGTTTACATCAAAAGTTTTATAAGAGTTATAAAACATGTAAACCTTTTATGGTTAATTTGAAATAATAAAAGCATGGAAATTTATTTTACATATTTTGTAAAAACATGAATTCAAATAACATAGATGGAAATATATCAAAATAATTCGTCAATGATCATTTTAATGATATAGATGGATATGAATAAAAAATATCAGTAATCAAGATCATGTAATTATAAAATCAATGCCAAAATATATGGTCATGTACAGAGATTTTAATCCATAGATCATGGATCCAGACACTAATTAGTTAATCAAGTATGATTCAATATGTGATTGTTGATACTTGGGCTCAAGAAATAAAAATATAATCAATCAACAATTCATCAAGTATTTCCATGGTGAAATTGTCTTAGTATGAAATTTCATCTTTTATTAAATATGAGGGAGTGTGAGTCCTAGTTTTTTTCCTAGTCACAAAAAACATGTCATAATCACATTTGTTTTCAATATATCTAGAAATTAAAGGAAAATCATTTACCTTAAATCAATTATATATTCACAGTAAAATTGAAAAAATTCATTTAGCAACATTATATTTCAGTATCAATCCAAATCATATGTTTCCCTCAAATTCATTCCTTTTAAAGTAATATGTCATTTGAAACCATTTTTATCAAAATTAATCAAAGAAAATAATTTCATCAACTGTTATTTAGTAAAATATATCATTTTAAAAAATACACCCAATTTATCAATTCATTTGAAAATATGTTATTTATGATAAATTCAGGGAATTTTGAATCTATATAAATGTTCATAAATCATCCAATAAAGGGTAAAAAAATTTACAAGATAGGAATGTGGTTTTTCTAACCTGGGTGTTTTCATAAAGGTTACTAGAAACTAGGATCCATTGATAATGGTCATGTTTTCACTCACATTGTTAGATGAAAATCTGATTTAATTTAAAAATTTTTAGATTTCAATTTTGAGAGGGAAAATAATTTTTTTATGATATGAGTGGTGGTGATTTTTGGTTGTATCTTCATGTTCATGTTTTTCTCCTCCAAATGTCTGACTCTTTTGATGATCTCACTCAACAATAATTTTATTTATAAAAAAATATAATAACATTTCTATGTAAAAAATTATCAAATCAATTATAAGTATTCAATTTGAATTTAAATTTCAAATGAATAAAGAAATAAATGATTCATGTTTATGAATATTCCTTGAAAATGCAGAAACAAATTGTCTCAGGGACAATAAATAACATAAAACTAATACCACCAACAAAGATTCAAATGTGAGGAAGTCCAATGAATAATCCCTAGAATTTCAATCCTAAAATAATGTTTTAGATAAATTATCAACATAAGTTTATATAATTCTTAAATAAGGAGAGAACTAAATAAGGTATGATTCTAAATCAATATAATAAACTTTCATGATTGGGATCAATCACATCCACCCAAAACATTAATCCAAGAGGAAAGGGGTCAGAGAATCTAAAATCCACATTAGAGAACCTAAATAAGACATAGGTTCAGATTAGGTTTGATTAGGATTGATTAGTCTTTATAATTAGGGGTTGAGTTCCTCAATTATAATTATTAGAGGATTAAAGAACCATTCATTTGTTTTTATTGGTTATGATGCATTTTTTGATCTAACTATTCATTTAATGTTGTCCTTATACATTGATTTTTGAGAGTGATGTGTGGTTTGGAAACACAGTTAGACAAACCTCATAAAAATTGTGCAATCCCTATGGAGCTACATCATATGGTTATATGGTTTGTCTAGATGTTTTAAAAAACAATTTATTAACCGTGTGTTCCTGATAGTCTATAGAAGCAGGGTTTGGGAGTCGGTGACAACATTTCATCAAAAATCAACCACCCATTTTGAACCTAAAATGGGGAATATGATTCCCAAAACGAGAGAACATGGTTTTTTTGTCATGCTACAATGGACCAAATCACCAAAATCAAAAAAAAATCATAATTTCTTCAAAATAACATAAATCACATTTCAATAAAAGGAGGATCATTAAAAATAGTCATATATAACTGATTGATGAAAAAAGATGTTATAGATTATAAATGTTGATATAAAAAGATTAATATATTTATCTCCTAATTAATTATTAAATATTTCTATGATTATAGTCGTGTTTTTGTATAGATATTTATTTCATCATATATTAAATTTGAATTAACTATAATGGAATGTGGAAGAAGAAACCATGTTATTAATCTATATAATAGGAAATTTGGTGATTTCCCGATGAGAAAAAAAAGAGATATGATCTTTAGTGTGGTATCACATGATTATACCAGTGTAGATACCATGAATTATTATAAAAAATGTGATCATAGTCGAAAAAAAATTAATGGAAGGATATATTCTCAGGGATGTTTCTGTTGTCGTGATGATGAAGGAAAGAATATGAAATTTCCAACGTGTCGATAATATATAATGAATCACATTGGGGAATTTCATTAAGGAACATGTAAATGTTTTATTGTGATAAATATCTAAATATAAGAACTAATTATAGAGTAAAAATAATGTTTTCGTAACATTGTGACGTCATAGATTTAATTATACTATGAAACTTTTCATTCTAAAGAAAATGATTCATAATACACATGGCTTTATTGAATAATGGGTTACTAAATTAATTCTCATATTTTCTAATTTTCATTTCATATAATAAATTTCATTTATTAATTATTCATGTAAAACATATCTTAAGATTATTTTTTGTATTTTAGAACTATTTATTTTTTGTTGAATAGTTAAAAATATAGATTTTACAAATAATACCACATTGTAACATTATTAAAATATGATATTTATTTTAATGTTAATGTAACCTATTTTATAAAATAACTATATATTTAATAAGTAATATACATTATTTTTGAAGAAATTATTTAACTTGTTAATTTATGTTTTGGATTTTGGAAATCTCAGTAATGATTTTATTGAAATAAATTATTTATTCTCTCCTAATAATTTTTTCAAATGGTTACTTTTTTTGTTTATATATGTATATAATGTCAAATTATATAATTTGATTTATCATAATACATTTAATTCCATGTAAATAATTAATACAATTTATTTCATTTAAAATAATATTTATGCTTAAATGATGCATTATTATGAAAAGATTTTTTATTCATATTGTAGAACACAAAGTAAATGTAATTTCAGAATATTATAAAAACTTAATTACATAAAATGTATTGGATATTGTAATAGTTAATATTAATATTTTGTAATAATGTCAACTTTATTTTTAATAATAATATATAGAAACATTTCACTACAATTACCTCAATAAATACCTTCCAATAAAAAACTTTCTCGACATAAAAGTCTTATTAAAACTAAAATACAACTTTGTAAAGGATTTAGGTCTATGTAAAATTATATTATTAAAGGACGAGGTAAATAATCATAAATACCATTCCCATGTTTCTTTAATCTCAAACCATCATCTAATATTCAAAAAATATCTTAACATAAATACATAATTATATTCGATGCACTATAATGTTATTATGTCAATGTAACATCTATTTTTTCTCATTTCCTTCCTATAGAAAATTATATCTCTCCTCAGGTATTTGTATAGCCAATCATCACCATGTGGTGGTGTAAATCACTTTATAACATTATATCTCATTGATTGTTATAATGTACTAATTAATGAGTATATCTATATCATTTTTAGATAAATATGATTCTAGAAATATAATATATCATCTTCCTTCATAAAATATAATAATTGGAAAATGATTATGTTTCTCATGCATATGTGTGTACTACCGCCTCTATGAAGAGATGGGAATCATTTTTCTATTTCAACATTTAATGAATTATTTAAAAAAATATTTAATGAAGGAAAATTATACCAATAACCTTTTCAACATTAATTAGATGATGGATCCAATTAATAAAACCATTTACCATTGTAAAAACACCAAAAACAATTGTATAAATTTTCCCAATAACAATTACTGGTCGACCTAAAATAGAACTATTCAATGAATTGATTTCATCTGATTATAGAATCTAATTAAAAATGGAACAAATATGAAAAAATTTATATGAATTTAAACTAAATATTAATTTGGATATAAAACATCAACATAAGTTGGAGGATATGGATTTTTTATCATAATTCCACTCTATTTTGATATATTATAGATTTTGAAGAAAATTCGTTTTATATGGTTTATATCATTCCTTTTTGAGTCATTATATCAATAATTCATATTTATTAATGTTATTTGAGATTTTAATCTATATTTTCTCTTATAATGGTTACTGATACATATGGTATTAATGAATGAATGTTTAATTTTACAATATAACTCGTAATTGGGACTATTCACATTCACATATAAATTAGAATAAATGTATGCTTTTTATAATCATAAACCCCTTAAATTTTATTCTACAAATTTTATTTTCTATGGAATGCATGTATAATATTATATTTTCTAATATTTTCCTACCCAAAATACTAAATGATTGTTCTTATAAAAAACTAGGCTTATTTCTATTTTTCATTCAGATATCATTCTCTTATATTTCATTATTTTTTATGTATTCATTCAATGTTTCAATATAATATTAAATGAGTTCAGAAGTTGTTTTTCGATTTTATATTTTGAAATTTTTTTAAAATTAATTGTTATATAGTTTTTGAATAAGTCATTAATTCACATAAAATGTCTAAATGTAATTTTCTTTTTAAATTATATGGTATGAAGTTATTTTGCAAATTCCAAGATCGTTACACATTATTCATATCAACCATTAATTTTTTAATTATTTTCATAGAAACTCCATTATCTACTTACCAATGAATTTTTAGTTTTTATGTTACCACATGACATGGTACGAATTCATAAATGGTTGATGATAAATTTATTAATAATTTACAATATCTTGTTCTTATAAATTTCAAAAAAACATTAAGGATTTTTTTTAAATTTCACTAAAATTTCCCTCTATATTTCAAAAAATATTTTATTTACTTCAAACCGTAATTTATGATGATTTAATGGTTTATAATCATTCTTTACTAATTTATTAATTAAAAAATTTATTTTGGTTATATACAATTTTGTGACCATAATCCTTATCAATATACATTCTTCGTTGGACATTATTGTTCTTTATTATAATCATATTTTTAGTATCATAAATATATTTAATATTAATTCAAATACATTGATATTTTTTTTAAGAATATAACATTTTAATATATGGTTTCACTTGAAAGAATATTATGATGAAATTAATTTCTTTTACTAAGGAAATATTGATATTATAAATTCTAGATTTGACATGGTTATTTATTGATTGTTAAGAAAATTCAATTTTGTTTTATATTATTGGATAAATAAATGATTAATGACATTGAAAAATACAAGTTAAGTATATGGCCTGGTTATAGACAACCCCTTGATGCATCAACAGGTTTCATGAGACAAACCATTTTGTATTCCACATTTTCTATGTATTTGGTTTATTCCTATCCTACTATTTAATGTGTATTAGAATAAGTCATTAATTATGACATTAATTAAGTCTTCTCATATGTAATTGAAGACAATATTATGAATTTATTACATTATGGATTATCATTAGGTGAAAATTTATTTATCATTATACATGTTTCATATTCAGTAATAGAAGAATTTTATTCTAAATTTAATGATTAAATATAATATTTATTTATTATTCCCTTTATCATATTATTATTCCTTATCTAATCAAGATTGTTTCATTTTTTCATTCTATTACTCAACATTTGAACTGATATTTTATTATAGTTTCATTTCCAAATGAAATTACTAAGGATTATTTTATTGATCTTCATGGATAAAATAATGATTTTGATGCTATGTTTTATTTTCCAAGTGTAATATTGAAATCATATGTGTATCTTATTTCTGAAGACTACTATACAGAATTATTATTTTTTGGAATCATTCCCAATATCATATACAAATGAAATAATGTTACTACTGACTCTAGGATAATGGAGTCAGGTTTTAACAAACATGATTAAGGTGAATAATGTTCATATTAAGGTACCACTAATAGTTTTGTATCATAATTGTGAGAAAAGTGGTAATTATCCTAGTCAATTGCATAATTATAGGTTTAATAAATATTGTCTCAACAAGAAATGTCACATACTAAGGAAATAAGGAAGGAATAATGCGATAACATCGACTAATATGGATCATAAAAATTGATGTACACTTATCCGTCACTTTAGAGTTCTCGATATATTTAAAGAGCTTTATTATAGGAATTATTTTATATCTATGAACTTTTATAACGGATTTATATAACAACCAAATGATAAGGAATTTATTTATAAGTTAAAAAGAAAATTTTTTGACTAGTGTATCCAAAAATGATGTCTTTTGAAATTTTCCTTGAGTAATTTTTAATTTTTTCCATTGGATGAATATAATGTGTATTAATAAGTTTATTAGTTTGATCTATACAAAATTAAAATTATTATTTGGTATAATGAAATCACAATTCATATCATCCCATGACACTCTAACAATTCATGGATGAATATGAATTCCAATGTAATGGAGACCCAATAATATGGGTCTTGATATTGAATAAATAGGGACTCTAGGTTCATTTGGTTAGAATCAAATTCAATATTTTGGTTATAACTATTATTATTTAATAAAACAGTATCATAGTTTTACAAAAGATAGTGAGTCTAGTATCTTAGAGGAAATTGAATCCCAAGAATTAAATATCCTATGGATTATGTTTTTTATTTTCACTACAAGTAATTATTAGAAATGTGAGATTTAGTTTTTTTTTGGAGAGGTTTACACCCATATATAAAAATATGAAATAATGAATGTTGATGGAATGGTGATAGGTAATGGTGTGTCCTCATGAATATAATTTTTTAGAGAATATAAATTATTTTATGTCAGTAGTATTTTCCCCATCCTAAAACAGTGTAAAATAATATCTCAGGTTCTACATGTTAGTGCCCCAAGCCGGTCAGTCACATGACCTCAAGTGCACCTCCTCCTATTTAATAAGTATCCTACTAGCTTCGATGATCTTATATATAAATATTGGGAGATTATAACTACTTTATCAAATCATCACAACATCATAAATAATTAAGAGTGACAATATTATATAAATAATAAAAATAAAAATGGGTATCACATGATGGAAAAACTAGGAGAACAATATCCAAACTCAAATATAAAATATGTAATGAAAAATATGATTCAAAATTCCATATGTAAACCAAAAATTTAAAAATTAATACAACTACTCCCAAGAGGTTTCAAGATCACTTATAGTTCCCTTGTCCATGATTTATCCCAACTCCGTGATCTAACATAGGGACCCTATCCAAATCTTGTCCAACAAACATGACATCTATTTGGGTAATGATCAAAAAACCTATTTATGGTGTTATTAAAACTCATTAGGCCACCACCAACGGTGTATAAAACAATATCTAGGCAATAAAATTGTATTTAGTTGTATAAATAATAATGTATAATGCCTAAAGTAAATTGTTCTCACATTTACAATTATTCATTAATTAACTACATAAACCACTGGGTTCATAAGGACACCCAAACCATCAATATCTATTATATCTTGTTTCATAGACTAAACCATATAACATATCACGAAACAATTGTTATAATTATTCATAACAATTATATTCATATTATATCTAATAGGAAACATTGTCCTACATGAACATTTTTGTCCTAAAACACCATGTCTAACGACCCGTTGATATTTAAAGAAGGAGTTTGTGTCCCACAACATGATTATAAAAAAAATAACACAAGTGAGAATTTGAGTTAGCAGTCCATTTCCAACTCTAATTTCTCATACTATCACTCAAGTGGTCATTTGAAGAATAACACTACATCCAACACTCAATTGACACTATAGAATTTTGAATGAGTTTTTCATACCCAGACATGTATGTCACAAAATCATATGTATCACAACCTCAAATGTATCAACATTTCATGAGAATCTATGTTAATTCAACCATCTCATAATTCATATTTTCAATTAATTCCAAAACTCATTAATTGACTAATAACATAATCCATTAATTAATTCACCAATTATTTACTCCGACTTCACAATCATAACATTACATCAACTAATTAACCAATAAATTAAATCAATATCACAATAACAAATACATTAATAAATTCACCATTTAATTAATCCCACTCAAAAATCACAACATTCCATTAATCAATTAACCAATTAATTAATTCTAATCTCCAAATTTCAAAATTATGTACACAAATTAAATAATGTTAATGAGATTTTTAATTTATAGCACCTACCTAAAAAATTATGGAAAAAACAACTAATAGAAATCCCCAATTGATATGATACAACAATTATCCTGAAGAAGATTGAAATCTATATCTCAACCCTATATCTATGTCCAAATAAATTAGATCTACCCAAACATAAATCTTGATCCACTACCAATAAAGAAAAACACACCGTTAAAGGATGATAGAATGATGTGAGTGAAATACTAAACCAACCAGGATTAGAATCTCTTTCTTGGATAGGTTCATATCATCAATAAAGGGAATTTATTCCTCAATAATGGAGGTCATAAGGCCTTAACATCCATCTTGGAGGACCCAAAAATGAGCGATATTTAATAGGTTTAATCTACATCTAATTTAAAGTTTATTCTTGGTATTTGAGAATTTTTAATAAATTTATAATAAAAATTAAACTTATGTGCTTGGTTTTCTTGATAGGGTCCCACAGTTTCCCATACAATGCACCTAAACCATGCACATATTATTGGGGTGGATCGCAACTACTACTAAGACTATGATCTATTTGAAAAAATGTGTATCCCCTGTGAAATCCCCCTTTGCCTAGGGTTGGATAGTTTCCAGGGGCATGGCACATGGTTTGGGAAAACCTTGTGCCACCCATGAACTACCAAAATTCGTAAAAACATCTAAATTTCAACAAAATGTACCCTATATTGAAACTAAACAAACTATACTCAAAACAAGGTAATTGAGTACCAACAAAAACATTAACAACGTCTAGAAAAGGTAGAATTATTATAATCTCCCCACTTTATAATAGCTTGTACTTATGTTGTACCTCCAAGAATCGATAAGATTTTGAGGTCAAATGATCGTGAAACTAAAACCATATATCGACATATCTTTCCCATGTAACCATCTCAACAAGGACATGTTTTCAAAATACGAAAACTATCAGCATAGTCATCCCCCACATAATTTTCTCTCTAATATCCTTCATATGTATCAAATTTCCATCAAATAAAACATCAATCATAATCTTAGAATCAACCAAATCGATATCATGCTAATATGTAGTGTTATACTGCCAAAGTTGGGACACATGAAAAACATCATTCTTTTCATTGTACCACTATGGATGATCTAATTGGTATACCATCATTCTAATTCACTCTGAACCCCCAAACAGTCCAAAAAACAAGAGAGAAAAACATTGAGTACATCTCAATCATATATTGACCCAATCTTGGAAACACTAAATGAAATCTTGATCACCCTCTATAAACTCTAGTGATCTTTTATGTATATCAGTATAAAAAAATTTCTCTACTATGAGGTATATAAATAAATTTCCGAATTAGTTAATCCTTCTCTGATTTATCATGCATGAGACTTGGTCCCAATAGATATAACTCACCTACCTCCATCTAGTATAGTGGCGATATGAATTCCCTTCTATAATGATGAATGTATAGTTCCATGTGAATAGTTTCCTTGTAACTATTATTCTAGGTGAATTCTACGAGTGCAAGGTTCTGGTACCATTACAATTAAAAATATAGGAAAAATCGAGAAGCATATCCTAAATCACCTATATAGTCCATTCTAAATTTACATCTATCTATGGGTGGAACATCGTGATCAATAAAACATTTTTACCATGTATCATATGAATTCCCTATAAGAATCATGAAGTAAAATATGATTCATATTCTAAAAAAATACTCTAGTTAACCCCATTCAGATGGATTATCTCTCAAATGTATAAGTCTCCCAGCTGTTCCACTGAGAAAGTCTCCCTTATGGTAATTAAATAGTCTCCCTAGAATAATTGTTCCAAAACCACTCAAATAGAATCATTCTGAAAATTCATTCCCAGGATACCCACAAAAAAGGCTATAAAAACTGCATATCACTTCCATCATGGAATGAATAATGGCTATACTAAACCACTAGGTCATTGATGATTGGTCATAACATATTAATAGGTATAGGATCATTTAACGATCACTACAATCTCATTCCTCATGCATGAACACCAAAACGATCATCGTAGGTCAGGGTACATTTTGTCACACCATTATACACTTCCCTATTCGAGTAATGAAATTCATGCATCAGTACATCCTACATGTTCACAGGAACAATAAATTAATTAATGACATAGATGATTTCATCCGTATCTATTTTCTGATATGATGTTGGCTCCCCAACTTCAAGGATTTCCCTCAATTCTAAAAATTCTTGATCCTCATTCTCACTATCCATGATCTATCTTATGAGACTAGACCATACTGTTACAAATACAAGAGTTATCTGCTCTGCTGTCTCTTCAACCACAACATGTGCCTCATCTAGCAATGTTATCAACTTCCACTAAGCACTATACATCAAAACTACCTATGTTTTATTTTTTATTATATATATTTTAGAACCACTTTTTGGACATATATGATATCTCAAAATCAAATGATTGCAGATAATCAACACACCTCCACTACTTGGTATTTAAATCACACAACAATAAGATATACGTCTATATCATATGATCATTATATATATTAGACTTTATTCTCAATATATTATTTCAAAAAATGTAAAAATAAGAATCCACTATATCTAACTCAGTTCCATTTATTGTTTAATTCAATTAATGTTTCGAAAATGGATGAGATCTATACACTAAAACTTGGTCTCCCTACATCAACACTACTCCATGTCCAATCCCAAAAGTGTCACAAAAAAACTATAAACTCCCCCCCTTTTATTGTTGGGATCAATTTTTTTTATTCAAGAGCTTCATCAAATACATTAGGACATTCTCACATGATCTGGACCATTTAAACATTTTCCACTTCCGGGTCATGACAAAAATAGGTGATTCCAATCTGAAAAGTAGCTTATGACCCTATGATAATAACCCTCCATTCCACGAAAATTTCTGATATATTTTTTTAGGATTCTCCCAAGATACAACTACCGAAACATTATCTAGGACCACTAAGCCAGTTTCCTTATAGATGATGTGTCCCAAGAAGTGCACCTTGTTATTCCAAAACTATCACATAGATAACCTATTGTATAGATAATTCTCTGTAAGTGTACTCAATGTGATCTCATGATTATTGAAAAGATATTCATGAGTCATGAAATACATAAATATGTAATCCACAAATATGAACACAAACTGATCCATGTCTGAGTGGCATATTTAGTTCAGCAGGGCCATAAACACTACTGGTGTGTTGATCAACCCAAATGACATCACAACAAACTCATAACGTCCTTACAAATTTATGAATGAAGTAATTGGTATATCATAAGGTCCAAATCTCTACTAATGAATCCTTTATGTCATGTAAACCTTGGAAAATACATAATCTCCCCTCACTGGTTAAAATATATCATCGATACATTGAAGAGGATACCAGTTTTTCACTATCATTTGGTTTATATTCAGTTCATCAACACATAAGTGGAGAGTATCTTCATAATTAATGGGTAAAATGGATAACCCCGGGGTGATATAATAAAAAAGATAAATCCATTTTTCTTTAACTCTTCCAGTCTATTCTTAATCTATCAAATCCCTATAGGAGTCATTTTATATGGAGGAATAGAATCTAGATCAGCATTAAGAATGATCCCTGTTGTAAATTCCAAATATACCTTAGGTGTAATCCATGAAAATTATTCACGAAACACATCATTTAATGTATCCACTATGGGTGGAAATAAACCATACATTACCCCTCCATCATCTATCAATATAATATAGAACTGTGTGGTTATCATACCTTGTTGCAGATGAAGTGGCCCTACATGGCCTACCTAGATATCTATATCTCAATGGTTAACATAATTATTACTCTTAGGTGATGTAAAATTAACTTTCATGTAGTAAAAATCTTTGTGGGATCAGTCCACCCCTAACCTATCCATTCCCATAATTAGTTAAAAGTATGAAATATACATAATTTAAATATATCATTGAAAATAATACTTATCAATATCGAGTGTACAACCCTTGAACATACATATATCTCTCAATAATAATCCCAATGGTCTATCTATCGTCATGTCCCCAATACTGAACTCCATAACTGGGCTCAAACCATTCCCATGTTGTGAACAAATAAAATAATGAGAGACACCAATATCAAATAAGGAACTAGCTAGCATAATGTCAACAAGAATGTTACCTCTAATAGTCGATGGTCTAGTCTCGTTATCCACCGATGTAAGTTTAATTGCAAGAATTATTCCTTCCCCTAATCCCCTTGATGCAGTTAGAGTCACCAAAGTTGAACAACTCTTCTTATTTGGTTCTATTTCATATAAGTACCAAGTCTACTGCCTCTATTGCCACACCTAGTAGATATCAATTTTCTACATCTATATGGTGTAGAAGACCCCCTTCCCACACTCTAATCATTCTGAGTTTCTCCATAATAACCCATATGTCATGGAATACTACAAAAACCCTATATCTGTACCATCCTACCAATGGATCTTCACTCTACTGGTGGTCAGGGGAAAAGGACACCTAAGTGACTCGACATACCACATTGGTGATAGGATACCTGAGTAAGGTTATATGTAACTGGTCCTTCACACTATCCACTATACATTCCATTTTTCTAGTTAACCTTCTCAAAATGAAACTTCATTCTCTCATAATACATACATTATGATCTCTCAAATAAAACCACCTATCCACCACTGGATGAATCATTCTGGCTACCCTTAGAATAAGATCCTAATTTAACACTTTTGAAAATTTATTCAGCCGAACGATATTCACATATGAATTAATTTCTCAATGTAACCCATTCTAAAAATTATTCTCTTTGGTATCATAATCTCTTTCCAATGCTATAGAAATCATCAAAAATCGATAAAGCGACCATCGTAGTTTATCATGGAAATATTACCCTGAGTAATAATCATAAACTAAGATTATCTATAGTATCACAGTGCCTTTTGATAAAAGTAATTCTATAACTTCTCCTGAGATACCTTAAAATCCATTGTCTCTATCTATTCATCTTAAATATGGATTTCCAAACAAATATTATTTTAACCATGTAAAATTTTGGCATTAAACATGAATCTATTCTCATTAAGAGTATCCTTATTTTTATGTATATTATAGGAAGATTTTATATAGAAAGAAACTACCTATGGTCCAACCTCTCCGGTGAAAGTTTATGAGTTCTGCAATTTGAACTCCCATTTCAGATTAGACAAGATTTTCACAACCCACCCTGGGTCTATTTCTATGAACTGTATGAATTTAGAAAATTTCAATTGTAATTCATCTCAATATCCCTCATCTGGTACTATCAATACCTTAGGTTCCTCTACTGGAGGCACATTTTCTACTTTGTTTGCATGTCTTCCAATCAAAAAGCATATTTAAGGAATAATATCTCAATAATTGAAAACCCACATCTTAACAGAGTCATCAAAACTATTAAAAATTTATGTAATAGGGGTTAAAAATATTACATAATAAGTAATTTCTCTAAACCCAGACACACCATAAAAACTAATGTGTCTTCACTACCCTTAACCATCAAACATCAATGGCATCGTTATCAATGTCTAGTTACATTCTCACTAGTCATGTTTCTCATTAGACTCATATTTTTTTATCATTTTTCATCATTTTTCACCATCAAATTCATATTAGTTACCATTTTAATTTTAAACATATAATAAAATAAATTCATTTTCATTTAAAAAACTTTCGCAAAACATGTTTTTCCTTGCGTTCCTAAAATGATTCATTTCATGGAATAATACTGAGTTCCTAGAATAATGAATGCATACTAAATTTTCATTCCATTTCCGGACTAGATTCAAGTCCCATAAAATTTTATCAATAATAATCAGATCACGTGAATAGTGATTCACCCAAGGTGAAATTGTATCCATATCTAACAATACACAAAAATAACAAAAATCCCACCCTCAGTACTTGGATTTTGATCGCATACATGGGTTAGATACTCCCATGAATAAATTATTAACCAAGTCCTAACCTCATGTGTGCCTCCCCATATACCATAAGATGCCAAATACTAATCAGGTTTTGATATATCAATATGGGAAGTATATACCCTCTTTATCAGAGCATTAGAATATTGGAAATAATTAATGATTACCAAATTAATGAACCGATATCCAGATCATCTCATATCACATGATGAATGAAGAATGAATACAATATCCAAACCAAAAATTTAGATATGACATGAAAATAAAATATCATGTGCCAATATGAAAAAAACTGATAATAAATAAAGACACTATCTACTCCCATGTCGGTCCCGATTCACATCTAGTTACTTAATCAATGCTCCATCCCAACTCATCAATCTAACGCACGGTCATTTTCTTTATCCATCATACAATCATGATGTCTATTGGGGTACCGATCATTCATCATGAGTAGGGTGAGAGTAAAACTCAGAATGACACAATTTTTTTAAAACAATATTCAATTAATAAAATTGTATGTAGTTTTATAATGAATAATGTAGAATGCATAAATTAAATATTTATCATGTGTTCAATTATTCATTAATTAACCACATAAACCACTAGATTCTCAAGGACACCTGAACCATCAATACCTTATTTTACCCATGATAGAGTCTAAAAAAATCCCATATCACAATACCAAGGTTATAATTTATTATATCAAATCAATTCATATTTTTTCTAATTGAAACCATAGTAAAATGCTAATATTTTGGGACTAAAACGTCATTTCTAATACCCCATGGTTTTTTGAAGAAGAAATCAGGGTCCGAAAACTCATTTATAAAATACAATAACAAGTGGGATATTGATGTAGGAGTTCATTTACCACACACATTTAGCAAAAACCCACAAGATTTTTCATTGGTAGCAGTAGGAAGTGTCCCACATTCATTTATCACTATGGGCATTTGAAGTAGTAGCCTATATACAGACCACATATATCCAAAAATCACATGTATCAAAATATCACACATGCAATAATTTCATATGAATATTGTTTAAGCCTACTATATCATAATTTAAATTTTAAATTATTGCCTAAATAAAATTAATGATCAGTCACACGATCCTTTAATTATTCCCTCAATTAATTATTCAAATTCCATTTTCATAACCTTCTATTACTTTATTAATAAATAAATCAATTCAATTGCAGAATCATAATAATTAATTAATTAATTCACAAATTATTTAATACAAATCAACAATGAATTAATTCCACTAATTATTTAAAAAATTATTTTATTAAAATTACCCAGTTGTAATTTCCCAAATATAACACAAATTACTGTCACAAGTAATTAAATTAATCCAATTCAAATTAAAATGAATTTTCCCAGTCATAGAAATTTAATTTTCACAATTACATACATGTAATTAAATCAAGACCTTGGTATTCTCAATTTATACCACCTTCCATAAAATTAATGATGAATTCTCATCAACATAAATTACTAATTAAGGCGGAGCATCATATGTTATGACAAAAAATGAGACTTAGATCCGAATCAAAAATACAATATCAAACTGGATAGATCTATAAAAACATAAATATAAATCCATCAAAATGGAATAAAACATATCATAGTAGGACAATCTAACAATAAGGGGGAATTAAACAGCCACATGGTATGAGGATCTTTTACTCGGAGATGTGTATATCATCAATCTGGGGATTGATTCATCATAAAAAGAGGATAGAAGGTCCTTAAATTCATTAGCGATGCTCAAAAAATGAGATAAATTATTTTTTGATGATCTATGGTTCATTTAAGATGTATTCCATTAGCATGGGTATTTCTAATTTAATATTCAAATTAATTAAACCCGCACACAAGATTTATTGTGTAGTGGCACACAGTTTTCCAGAATGTTAACCGAAAATATGCCCCTCTTCTAGGGGTGGTGCACGATTAATCCGATGATGATGCATGGTTTAAAAAACCATGTTCTTTCCATAAAATCCATTTTTTCCTAGGATTACATGATTTTCATGTGTAGGTAACATGGTTTTTTAAAACCACACTCCTTAGGTGAACTGACCAAAACACCGCGAAAAACATTTAAATTTCACCCAAACACACCAACAATATAACCAAAACAATATATACTCAAATAAATGAAATATGGTGACTTAAAAAATCCTGATACACCTCATCAAATGGTCAATATCATATAAACCAAGTCAAACTCCAACAACTTTGGTCTGATTGAAATTGTTTTCAAAATAAGAACACGGTTTTCGAAACTTTTGTAAGATCCATGTTATCAAAATCATCTCCTGTGACTAACAATATAACATATCATATTAATATGAATTATGTAGATATAATTAGGGGCTATTTTTTAGGTTTAATTATTAAATGATTATGTAATTTATAAAATATATTATGTTCACAATTAATGTAATAGAAAAAAGAGTTATAGATTAATACGAGATTAATTTTTTTCTTAAAAATGGTTATCCCAAATTGCACTCTTATTTTAAAAATAAATTTGATATGTTTTAGAAAAATAATTTGAAAATAGAAACATCATTTTTATATTCATCTTGTAAAAATAAATTTATATGGAGTTTTTGGGATTTTGACGTCCTAATTTATTTTAATGAGAATAGTAAAAAACATCAACTTGTAAAAATATCAAAAAATTTATTATATCATTATGATATCATTATGAAATAAATAAAATTACACCCTTTTTAATAATAAATTTACAAAATTATTCAATGTATACAATTTAAACTATTATGTTGAATTAGATTGGCCATATTTGAGGTTTTTGAAATTATGTGATATTTATTTTAAAAAACTATTTTAAGTATGTTCATATTAATTATGTTTCCATAAGGGTAAAGTATATATTTTTTTATTTAAAATCAAGCTAAAACTTATTTGGTAAATATTAATCTAATTTAGGAAATCAAAATTAATGAATATTTTAATTTCATCTTAAGAATTATTTTTTCTGTTAAAAAATTATTTGTATCTAAAAATGGTTTTCTATGTGAATTGTGTGATAAAAATTAAATTAATTTATCTCATAATTAGAAAATTTAATTGAAAATATATTTATTATAATGAAAATAAATGATCAATAAGTATTTAACTAGGTTATTTGAATATTTTGTCATTAAAAATATTTATTGTGGTAAAAAATATAGTTATCATAGGAAATGTGTTTTTGGGTATAAAGAGTTTACATATGTGTAAAATAGAAAAAAAACATGTTTAAATAATTATTAAAATGAATTTTTAAGGTTTGGATCAATGATAACTTATCTCATCTCCATTATCGTCCATTTTTAAATACACATTAAATGAGTAACATGTATACCTATTATACTAATTGAATTGTTTGAAAAAAATATCCTTCACCTATAAGAATGGACGTACACCATACCTTAAATTCCAAAAAAACATTATAATTTATCTTGAATATCTAAAATTATCATTTAAAATATTATAATTTCCCACTTCCCAAAAACAAATGGTCAAATGTTGTTATTTGAAGTCTTGCAGTTCAAATAATTCCTTCAAGATAAATTCTATTTTTCAATGTAGATACTAATCAATCTATAATATTTTTCATTCTATATAATTACCTTGTAGAGCTATCCAACCAATTATAAATTATTAAAATAATTAATAATTTTATCCTATTTTTTAAATGAATTAATATTATCTACCCTATCTCATTCCTTATAAAAAAGAAAACATAATATTGTGTACATGTGGACTACCAGCATGAAAAATTGTGTGTTTTACTTTTCATCACTATTTTACATGGATAGTTTTAAATATTCATCTAACAAACTAATATTATATTTTCGATGTTATCATTATCCTTAATAGATAAATAATTTTATACCTTCCTCATGTTTTATGGAAAATAAAAGTGTCTTTTGGTTGTACGTGTAGGTTATTTCATTCACAAATCAATGTTTTTTTATTGTCATTATAATATTTTAAGGATGTTCATAAATTTATTTTTTAATAACGAATATTATATTTAAAAATTATTAATATTTTATAAATATATATTATTCGTTATATTAATAACACTTACAATATGTTATCATAGAAAATTTTATCGCTAACAAAGAGCACACTAAGAGGGGGGAAATGATATCTTCTTGCCATTCATTATCATCTATATTATTCTTATTACTATTTGAAATTATATCCCCCATATTAATAAAACTAGTACTCTGCCCATGCGATGCACGATACTATAAAATAAATCTTATTATTAACTACACATTACTATTTATAAAACATAATAGTTTATATTAATATTGAATATATTTGAAAATAAAATGACATACATAATGAGGAATAAAAGTTATATAAATTGAGGAAAAAAATTAAGATACCAGGCAGCCTTTTGTATACAATTAACCACGAAGGAACCAATGGTGAAATAGAATGAAAATTAATAAATAATATATTGAAATTAAAAATTTATTCATAGAAACAAAGTATAAAATTCTAATTTTCACAGGATTATTCAATTTTATTTTTAAATCATTTTTCATTGAAATATTATGATTTATCTTAATTTAACAAAAATGTAATGTCATTGTACTCAATGCACTGAATCAATTTTTTTTATTACCAAAAATTCAATATTTTAGTAAAAAGAATAAAGAAATATTTTAGTAAATAGAAGAAATTTCATATGAAAATGAATAGTAATATATTGTCAACAAAAAAGAAATAAATTAAATGTTGTGTTCTTTAGATCAATTGTGATGATGTAATATAAACAGTGAAACATTAAACTGGAACAACAATTGTTTCAAAGTTAATTTTGAAAGGAGCACATGGAAACACAAACGGATTGTTTGGACATATTGTTTATTTAGCAAAGAGTTGGGTGAAAAATATTACAGTTACAGAATACAATAATAGTATATGGTGTCCAATTTGGAATGAAAATAAAATCAATAAATTGTGGTAGTAAAAACCTTCCAAAATTGGGTTCCTGTGGCACTACAGTAGACAATTATATTTGGTTGTTGGTAGGTATTAATCTGGTACCTCCACATGTTTGTAGAAACATGTTACAAATTAGGAAAACATTTTTAGATATCATACATATAACACCACTATATGCCTCTACTATTCTTGAAAAATCACACGACCATGCAAACAGAGATAGTTAAAATTATCCTAAAAAATTAAACAAACCACATCATTCAGCCATTTGATTATTACCATAATTTCAATTAGCCTTGTTTCGAACATAACCTGTAATATCTAAAAGCTAACTAAAGTAGTTCTAATTGTAAGAGTAGTAAAAAACGAATAAAAAAGACGTAATACACAACTATATAAATGAGTAAAAATGAAGGCAATGAAAAACCATGTTAACCGAAAGTACCCATCCATCCATTAAATATCATCAGTTGCAATACAGTGGACTCCTATATTGGACCCACTTACAACATGAGAGTGATAGTAAATACTAGCATTTTTTCTACATTCTAAAAAAACAACCATTAATAAATCATAGCACCAAAAAATGAAAACACATTCAACAGTTGGGTAGAAAATTCAAAAAAAAATTAATATTTTGAATGTCTAATATGAAATATACAATGGGCAGTTATTATGAACATGAAATTAATGGTAGATTAATCTATGTGCATAACCAGTATGAAAAAGAGAGTTGGTCTATCGTCTCTAACTTAATTTTCATTGAAATGGAGGATGATGATACTTATAATTTATCACCATCATATTGTGAGAACTCATGCTATATAATTGATCACCAACCTCTTCCCCTAGTAGCCCCCTCCCCCCTGCCCCCATCCTCCCCTCCCCTCCCCTCCCCTACCCTCCCCTCGCCTCCCCTCCTGCCCATCCTCTTCCCCCAATAGCCCCCTCCCTGTTTGCCCTCATTCTCCCCTCCCCCCTCCCCTCCCCCATGTAGCCCTCCCCTCCCCGTAGAGTATATGTCTTATATTGAAACAGTGAAAACCAAAATAGAAAAATCATCTGTTAACTAGAAAAATTGTACAGGTCGGACCGATATATAAAGCTTCCTTCATCTTACATGAATCCCTTTATAAGTTTGAATCTATTCTGAAATTGACAAAAACTTTTGTATGAATGTTGAAAATAATTATATGCATTTGTTTAATATAGCTGATAAAAAAGATACTGTAAAAAAGATACATTGTATCACCTATAAATATCAGAATGCAAACATGTGTGTGTTATATTTTTTATAACTGGTTATCTGTAACCTATAATAACAGTAGAGTTAAATGTTGATGTAAATATTCATAATGTACATTGTAAAGTACATGTTCAATGGTTTTTTTGATACCATTAAAATTGGCCACATAATGTTAGTCAATTTTATCAGGCTTGTTGATGTCACATCATGTCGAGACATTGTAGTTGTTCGTTAGACTACACCATTATTTTGTGAGAACTCATGCAATATAATTGATCACCGACCTCTTACCCCTAGTAGCCCCCTCCCCCATGCCCTCATCCTCCCCTCCTCCTGCCCTTATCCTCCCCTCCCCTCCCCTCCCCCCTGCAGTATATGTCTTATATAGAAATAGTGAATACCGAAATAGAAAAATCATCTGTTAACTGGAAAAATTGTACAGGTCGGACCGATATATAAAGCTTCCACAATCTTTCATGATTCCTTCTGTAAGGGTGCATCGTTGCTGAAATGGAAAACAACTTTTGGATGAATATTGAAAATAATTATATGCATTTGTTTACTTTATCTGATAAAAAATAAACTATAAAAAAGTTACAGTGTATCACCTATAAAAATTAGAAAGGATACATGTGTGTGTTATATTTGTTATAACTAGTTATCCATAACCAATAATAACTTTAGAGTTAAAATTTGATGTAAATATGCATAATGTAATTTGGAATGTATATGTTCAATGGTTTTTTTGATACCTTGAAAATTGTCCACATAATGTCAGTCAATTTTTTCAGGCTTGTTAATGTCGAATCATGTCGACATCGTAATTGTTTGTTGGACTGCATCATGAGCATGAAACTCATCAACATATTTTTTTAAATAAATAAATGACTTCATTAAAAAATATCCATAAATTCAGAAGAATGTAATTATTGTAGTAGAATTAATGATGTTTAATAAATTTCAGTTGATAATAACAAATTGAACTGTGTTTTAATGATAATGTAAATGGAACAAGAAAAAATCATTATTGTTTACTGCAATGAAAATAAGACAATGAAGGAAGAAAAAAATGTTCCTGAGTATATAATATAATTGTATTTGTTGTAGCAAATGCACTTCCATTGTTGCAACTGACTCCTTAACATCCTGCATAGTGAAAATAACAGAATCAATGAGGTTTTAATGTTACCTATCTATTGCAACAAAAAAATTTCATCACTATTTTCATTCTTTTAGTTCAGTTTCTATTCTCCATCACCACTCCTCTCCACCCCCAGCCCAGCCACTCCACTCCCCCCAGCCCAGCCCCTCCCCTCCCCCCTACAACACCTCCCCTCCCCCACTTCCCATCTTGTCTCCTCCTTCTACCACCATGCCCATCTTGACACCTCCTCATACCCCCACGACCAGCTCTACCCCTCCCATCCCAGCTCCTCTTATTGTCCACCCTCCCATGCCCTGCCCTTCCTCTCCCAACCCCATCTTGTAACCCCTCAATCCCCACCCTACCCAGCAAGTCCTCCTACCCCCCTGCAGAGCTCTACCCCTCCCCTCCCCACCTCCTGGATTGTCTCCCACCCCATCCCAGCACCTCCCCCTCCCACCTCAGCATCCCCCCTGCCCAGCCCCTTCCCCCACCACTCCCCTACCCAACCTCTTCCCCCACCCGCCCCCTCCCCCTGCCCCCCATCTTCCCCTCCCACACGCTCCCCTCCCCCCTCTCATCCATCCTACTCATCCCCTCCCTCTTATCTCATGCCCACTAACCATATATAACAAACACCACATATTATAGAATGCTATAAAAATCGATTCACTGTTAAATTAAATAAGAAAATATCCACTACTCAAAGAAATGATTCCACTTCACTAAAAAACAATCTAAAATATCATATATAGTTAACACTAGAACCAAATTATAGAAATAATAGAATATATCTGCAAGGAACATGCAATTCATATAAATGCTCAAAATACCCGTGTGTTTATAGATTGGCACAGAGTCATCCCATTCCCCCAAACTGAAATAGGAAAAAAATTAAGGAAAATTTATTAAGAAGTAGCCAAACCAGATTGGTTAATAATTTGCAGAACACTCCGTCAATTACTTAATTCAATTATATTTTCCCAAAAACAACATTCATTAATTAGAAAATATAATATAAAATAAATGTTAAAGTAAAAAAGCTAATGACAAATTCTATATGTTCAATTGATTTTAAGTCTTTTCTTTAATTCCTTTTAAACGGTTTGTTTTTAATTTATATTTCTGATTGGATATTTGTAGTAACAAACATGTCATTTTATCAGATACCCACAACATAAGAAACATGCATCATAATTATAAGGCATAGAGGGATATATGCAATACCTTCACTGTTGAAATAGCGTCTACAGCACCTGAAGCTCTAAGAAGGTGGCCAGTCATAAACCTTTTAAATTTAACATTTAGCTGCAAACATGAAACATTGCTTAGAAAAAAATACTTTAAAGAAAAAAAGGGTCACATATAAATTAGAGTGCTCATAAATTATGTGGCATACACCGTAATATGATAATGATAGAACTATCATCTTACCCCAATATTCTAGACAAAGTAGTCAATTAGAGAATCATATTTTATCAGGTTAAAAGACATTGTATTTATATGAAACGTTCTATTTCAAAAGCATCGATCCATGCACTTCAATCACCCTTGCATCCACATGAGTGAAATTATGGTTACACCATAGTGGACATCAATGAACATAAAAAACTTCAATAAACAGTTATATGTAGAGCAGGTTTTGAAATAACATGTACTGGATACATGCATATGTGAAATAATGGGATGGAGAGGGGTCATGCCAAGCTAGGATCAACGCTTCTATCATGCCCCCGGTCTAAAGAAGGTTGTAATTGAAATAATCTTCTATCATGCCCCCATTTTAAAGATAATTGTAGCAAAAAAACTCAGTCTGATGATGTTATTTCTTAATCCTAGTCAATTGGAAACATTTCAGTCAATGAATTTCTGTTATGACACCCATTCACCAAAAAACAATTTTATCCCTTCCTTAATGCATGACAAGTGGTTGATGGTAAAAAAATGTTTCCTATTCCATAATGTTGAATACTTATTATTAACATGATTTATTGATTTATATAGCATTTTGTTTTCATGTATTCAGTTAAAAATGAATTTTCATATGTTACTTTGATATTAATGATGATAAATAATGAAAGTGTTCAAGTGATTGGAATGACATACCATGTAGAAATTGCGAAGAATACTTTATTCATGATGATGGTGGTGAAATAAAGTCAGTGATTCAAGATACATAACAGAAATACATGAAGGAAAAATTTTAGAAGACTAGTTATTGTAAAAAAATGTTCATTACTGAAATATAGTTGATTGAAATGATCCAATTCTAAATATGAAGGAATTTTCTCAAATAACATTTTTAGAATGGGGGTAATTGCAGAACATTAATGAATGGATAGCTATAAAATCTAAAAAATAGAAAAATAAAAAACTGGATATGTATGAATTTACAAATATAATCAATTTCATTAAGATGATTAAAAACATGAAATTATGTGCCGACCAAACCAGTTTAGAATTTTTTTATAACAAAATATTTCAAATGAAAATAATAATTAGAAAACGTATGAATAAGTTCAAATAATCAGAACTTTGGAGTCAGTAAGAGTACCTGTAACTAAAATCTTCTTCAACATAAGCAGACATTCCCACATAAATGGATGTGGGAAAATGAAATAGTTATGTTATATTAATATGATATGAGTGAGCATCACAATTATGTAGTTGAACATAATTAGTGGCAGTAAGAGTGCCTGCAACTAAATTTTTCTTCAACATAAATAGAATTACACATATTCATTGATGTGTAAAAATAATATTTTAAGATATAACTTCATGAAAAGAGGCAGGATCACTGTATTAAAGTTGGAACACAATTAGAGGCATTAAGACTGCCTGCAATTGAAATATTTTTCAACATTAATAGAATTACCGACATTCGTGGTCATGGGATATTTAAAATTGTAAGGTATAACTGCATGGAAAGAAGCATGATCACTGTATTGAAGTTGAACACATTTAAAAGTAGTAAGACTACCTGCACATGAAATCTGATTTAACATACACAGAATTATACACATACATAGATGTGGGAAATTAGAAATCCTAAGGTATACCCGTGTCATAAGAGGCAGGATAATAGTAATGAAGTTGAACACATATAATGTCAGTAAAAATGCCTGCAACTAAAAACTGCTTCAACTAAAATGGAAATATAGACAAACAAGAAAGTGGGATAGAATGATAGCTAGAAAACACCTAACATCAGGATGCAGTACAACAACATGAAAATATTAACATAATTGAACATCATTTATTACCAAAAGAATGAAACAATAATTGATAAATCATAAAATTAGATGTATTGTAATAACCTATGAAAAAATTATAAGAAAAGGGGAATATAAACTATTTTATAGAAGCAAGAAAATTAAATCATAAGGTATTAAAAATGGGCCTTTTGTAGGGTAGACTACATTTAGGGTCAGTATAGGCACTTAGAGGTTATCAAGAACTTGGTTGAACCGTATTTTCATTTTGTAAAATTAAAAATGAGATTCATATAGATCTACTTAACCAGGGTACCATGACTTATTATCATTGACTGGATTTCTTATGAATAATTTTATAACTGAGTATAGGATGAAAGAAAACAAGTAGTAGTCTACATCATATTGCTGATAGAGAATGCACCAATTCAAATATTTTACATGAAAGCCTACAATTTAGAATTTTTTTCAATGTCAACATGCATCATTCAGTTGGAAAAAATGTTCATTATATTAGGGGCATATCATCTCACATCTAAAACCATATAAATATACCAATTGAAAAATAATGTTCATTATGTAGTGCACAAACATGTTACATCGAAGTAATTCATTGACATAATGTGTTGAACAATACAGAGAATTCAGTGGGGATAGAGACATATCCAAAATAAGGACATGGTGTAATATTTAACTTGAAATTAATATTCAACCAAAATAAATACATCTTGTAGAGAAGGGAAACAAATTTCCAGAAATTTAAAAGAATGCTCCTTTTTCATATCATTGGATCTGTAGGTTCTCTGAAGAATCACGATCGTATAAAAATGGTGGTTGAAAAAATTTCATGGATACCTATTTTCTAATTTTTCAATACACAAGTATCATAGTGAGAACATACACATCCAAAAAAATAGTAATATTTAAAAGAACCACTTTTTGACGATTTTGTTCTTTAAGGTGTTCATGAAATGTTCCTAAAAAATCTATATAATCACTTCAAAACATTTTAATTCAAACATTGAAAATTAATCTCATTCATTATTCTACATCATGAAAAATGTATTAGAGAGGTTTGAACTCCAATGCACAAATGATAATATTTGATAGATTCTCAAAAGAACATGACACAAACAAAGAGTCAGCATTGGATTATTCATGCACCTCATGGACGTAAACGAAACTGTTGGAGGAAGGACCTATAGAGTGCATTAATATTCAAAAGCTATGATGTCCTAGGAAAGGTACATGGATTAGTGAAGTAAAAAACACGGGCTTAAAAATCTTTTAATGGATCATATTGGCAGGAAATTCATATTTGTAAAGTAAAAAATTAGTTATTCCCACAAAATTATTCCTGCCTAATTATAATCCATCGATTCATACATGATAGAGAGAAAAAATCGTCAAGAGTGGCACACACTGACTGAATATTGATATTAAAATCATCAATAGATGCAATAGAGACAAGAGTGGCACTCACGTAGTGGAATGGGAGACTGCTTGGACATGAAGGAATGAATAGGAGGTGGTCTCCTGAAAGAAACCGAAATCAGAGCATTACAACCCTAAATATGAACAGAAAACTAATATCGTCATCGAAAATATTGGGTTTCATGTCTCTTGATAAAAAATATAGCAATAATCATAAATTAGGTTACTCGATGAACGCTCAATATTGATACTAACACAGTTCGATGCACAAATCCATAGACACTCCATGAGTAAGCCACCAGTGATTTCTCTTGACATACAACGTCTGCAAAGGATATGAAATCCATGAAATATATTACTCACTGTGTTCTTTAAGGCACAAGAAACATAGGTTGAGCAGAGGACTCGTACGTTGATGTGATGAAGCTAGAGTTTTCAGTTGTGGAGGAGCTGAAGGTGGAATAGTATGATGTGCAGTATGCAGAGATGGAGCACGTAGAGGCGATGGTGGGACAGGGGTGGAGAGTCAGGAATGTGAGAGGGATAGTGGAGTCGGGGACTATAGGGGATCGAGAACCCTAGAATAAATTGGAGGAAAATCCTGATCATTGGGGGAAGAATACCAGGAGTTTTTTTGGAGGTTGAATTTGAGAATTTTTATTGACGTGGAACGATTGGAAGGTGCCATGTTAGTAGAATATAATCCATGTTTATTATAGATAGAAGATATAAATAATATAAAAATACATATTTAATAATGATTTCATGTTAACAAAATCACTTTAATTACTATACACTCCCATATATTATATCATGTTCATGTTTCCGTCTTTTTAAAGACTAACATGAAAAATGATTTAAATTTATGTAATTTATTCAAATAGATTGCAAAATTATAGTACTATTACTATTAAATGAGGAAATAATGACTACTTTATGTATATTGGATGGTTATATTAATATTTAACTTATAATTAATATAGGACACTTTGTGCAATAAAACTTTTCAAAACAAGCTCGTCGTACATGCAACTGTCATCAATCATAACTAAAATACTAATGGAATGAAAATAGACCATTATAATTAATTTTTTTAAATCTTATAACAGTATTGATAATGTAATTTTTATCTTAGTATAAAAATAATAATAACTGATATCTCAATTATAGGATTATACGAATGGAAAAAACATATTAACATATTATAATGAAAATATACTATAACTAAATAGTACATGTTTGAAAAAGATTGGTGTAAATTAATATAATATAATATTGAAGTAATAAAATCAAAATATTAATTAATTATGTTTCTAATGTATTTTATATAATCTGTTAATGTTATTTTGCGGAAGCTGTCATTTAAGGTAAATGAGTTCTCATATCAATTTTGGTTCCTCGATGCAAATGCTCTATCGACATATTTTTTGTGGAGTATATACCTTTATATAGTGTTTTAAATCATAATATTATGATATTTAAGGCCTTTAAAAATTAATTTGTAGTTACATGTTTATGGTATTCAGATTAATTTAATACTAAGGTTGTAAATATATTCCATAAAATAATTTCCTTAATTTCTATAATAATAATTATTTTAATCACCACTCATTAATGATAATTTAAATTATCATATGATTTGATATAATTTTGATTACAAATTAATTTTTATATATTCTTAATTCCTTCTCAGTGAAACTTTTTTAAATGGTGGTTATTTCAAATATTCGGTTATTTATACTAATTTTTCTTAACTAAAACATCATTTCCTCGGTTTATAATTTTACTAATCAATCATTAACATTTTAATTAACCTATATTTTTTAATTTTTTATTTCAAATTATATTCCCTCTTTTATATATGGGAAATAAAATATTTCTAATTCTAATCATAATCATTAATAAATTTCATTCTCATTAAATTATAACATTCTTAATAATAATTCCCATTTTTTAAAAAGTTTTTTAATTATATGTCCATATTTTCTTTTTCATACATCATTCTCTATTATATTTAGAAACCTAATAATGTTTTATCTCATATAACCAATATCATTCCATATAATCTTTTCAAATTGATGTTTTATTATTCCTTTTTTTTATGTGGTGTTTCAACAATGGTATTTAAAAAATTTACATTTTTTCCTTCATGATCATATATTTTATCTTACACCCCTCATTTCCATCAAATAAAATTTATATTATTGGAGGTTAATTTCAAAATAATTAGTAATCAAAATAGTTTCAATTCATATTTTATAAACTATTTACTATTTCACAGGGAGTCATTATTGAGATTTATTTACAAATAATTAGTTTGAAAATGAATTCCTATCAATTTATAAATTTTGATATTTTTAAAAGTAATGTAAAATTATTTTTTAATGAAACTATTTAGAAATATATTCTAAATAAATTTTACATTTTTTCTCTATTTTCCCCTTTAACATTGAATTACTTACATCAAATGGAATTCTTTTTTATGAACCCCCCAAATAACATCCACGCTATTTAATGTTTAAGAGAATACATTCTGAGGAAAATAAAGATTATTTATTAATAAAATATTTATTCTTATTTCTAATGAATATTTATCCAATAATAATGAAATCGTACTTTTCATCTAATTAAATATCCTTTATATTTTCTTCTTTTATACTTCGGATATGTTCTTTTGATATCACCCAACATAATTATTAGGATGGGTAATGATAATTTTTTCAATATTATCATCTAATGAAGGTATTGAAATCTTGAATTTTATTTAATAATGACATATATTGAATAATATAAATTTTTTATTCTTCATTGTATTTTTATTTATTAATTTCATATAGTAAATTAATTTATTATAGTATGTGATGGTTGGGGGAGATATTATATATCCATGAAATTCATTAGTTGGCCTAATAAAAAATTGTTTTTTGGGAATTTTTAATATATCTTACCAATTTATATATGTTTTTATGGAATAATCCTTTGAATATAATATTTTTGGTCAAAAACAATAGCTTTAATGAATATGAAACTCATTAATTCTTTATATATAATTATTCATATTGATATGTCATTAATGGAAATATTCATCTATTAAGATATTAAATATATTTTATATTTGATTATATTTTTCTCATCCATGTTATTTAATACATATTTATTCCCTCATTTTGTATACTATGTGGTTTCCCATAACATGAATTATGAAGACCCCTTTACTTTTCTCAACACTATGTTTCCCAGAAGTGAACATTTAATGATTTCAGGGATATTCTATATGAAATAATAACCTTCTGACTGAAATATATATTATATTATTTTTTTGAAATGTATTGAGAGAATTATTCATATATTTAGTTTCTCATGAGTACTAAAATATTTTTCTTTTGAGATGTAATATATTCCATCGTCTAATTATAAATTCAAGTAAGAAAAAAGTCCACATTACTTGAGATGAGGTGGTTATGACTCTATATTATTGTAATCTAATATAGAAATTAACATTTATACATTATAACTATATTATATGTATGAAATGGAAGAATAAATTTTCTTCAATATAGAACTTTTCATTTTTAAAAATATTAGAAATTAATTAGAAATTATCTTATGAATATAAACTACCAAACATAATAGTAGATTATTAATGAATAAATTAATAAATATTTGGATTGATAAGACTATAATATTTGTTAAACAAATATGGTACATGATTTAAAAAATCAATATTGAAACTTATATGATAATTATTAAAAATTTAACATCACTAAAAAAACATATTATTAAATTAAATTAATAGAGCTATATGAATTGTAAGAATAGTGTGGGAATCCATATTTACGGATGAATCACTATTATATTTATTTATAATAAACCACTATATATATATATAAAATTTTAGTTAATATAAACTATTAATTGTTTTAATCTTGAGTATAAACGGACACAGACAATAATACAATATGTTAGTAATCCTTACTTTTCCTACCTAAGTCCATATCCCCATGATTCATGAACCCATACCGATGTTTCATTCTATATGATGCTTAAAATATTAGAAAACATTTAATTAATAATAATTCATGTATTATAACTAATACCTTAACCACAATGGTGGTCCATACTGTACTTCCAAGACGTCCTAAAAAATGAATGTTTCATCCCTAAAGATGATTAGAACCCCTTATTTGTTTATTAAATCTCTTGTATTGACTATTTTATATTATTAATATTTACATTATCATCAATCATGATATCTCTAAATAAGAACCAACATAATATTCCAACCATGATACAATTTTGTAATGATCTTGACCTGAATGACCCAAAATATTACGTGATATAGATACCAAAAGGCATTAGTATATCTCCCCTATTACCAAGGTCTATTTTTTAATGAAATATGTATCAATAAGTGGTTGGTAATTTAACTAAAAACTTTGATTAAAAATTTACGATTAATGAAATGTGAATTTTTATTAATGAAATGGGAGGCACCCCATGTTGTCCACTAGGGAATAGTGTGAAAAAAAAAATTACATTACTAAATAAATTTCAAACCAATTTTTTTTATCTAAGATAAACATAAAAAATATAAAATTAGTATTATATTCTGGAATAATATCACACATGTTAGAGAACATTTTGGTCTAGTGTCTTTATATACCATTTACTTAATAACCTTTTTTTAAAATCATGTTAACATTTATGCATAATAAATCCATAATTGAATCCCCTATAAAATTCTCATAAGCAACAATAATCTTTATAAAATATGGAAATTAAATATATTAAATGAGTGAGATCAAATAATATGTAAGAAAAAACATATAAGGATTTCATTAAGTGTTATATAATAATAAAATAAGAAAACACGAGAAAGGGATAATTATGTTAATAAATGTGAATTGGATAATTAGATTTTTCTATATGTCATGATATAAGAATTATTAATATAAAATAAATAAAAAGATAACATGGAAAAATTTTGGGGAATCATGGGATAATATATAATATTCAACAAGCATAATCATATGCAATAGATTTCGACATAAATTATTCCCTAAGCAAGACCATATAAATAATATTTCATGGATATAAAATAAGGAATTCAGCACATATTGTGATTGGGATATTCAATCATGTTCTTTATTAGTTTTTTGTAATCATCCAATGTACCTTTTCACCTTGGATTAATACTCAGGTGTACTATTTGGATTGGGATGAATTCTCATGTATACACACTATCTTGATCTTAATTGTCACATGTTCCCTTTGGATTTATATATATCACTACATTTAACCTTATATAGGGTAAAATCCTACTATAAACACTTTTTATTGTGATATATTATCTTGTACAGCCATTTACTGTAGATAAGTCTTTAATATACATTTTTCCATGTGATAATTCTTATTGTGTACCCTCAAGGACTGGGTATGTCCTCCAGTGTAGATTTTGGTTTGGAATAAATACACATGTGTTCCCTTTTTCTTTTGATACATCCTCTCATAATCTATTTCTCTTTGAATAAATCCTCTAATGTACACTTCTTTTGGGGTAAATCCCCATGTATACCATATAACATTGGAAAAATACACTTTTTTATCATTTTTTCATGATATATAATCTTTACTGATTCACTTAATAGTAATATAGTTCCACATACTTCATTAATAAATTCATATATGTTTCACATTAAAATAATAACATGTCCCATCATTAAGAACCAATGGAAAGAAAAATGGGTATTGTAACATTTCTCAATGGTGTCGCCATAATTAATCAAGATAATGTGAATTGTCTGTGGAAAAAATAAGACCATCCAAAATTTTATTTCTTAATAAAATATTGACTGGGATTTATTAAAAATAATTTTTATAGAAATAAATCCTTTATATTTAAATATAAAAATTTTATGAAAACATAATTAACATTTTAGAATCAAATTTATATATTTGGTAAAAATGATTTTATAGTAACATTGAAAGGTAATTATTGAAATGGTGAAACTATTACATTGGAAAAAAAATTATACAAAAATATAAAAATCCATTATTTATTTTTGAAAATAAATTATTGTTATGAAATAAAATTTCTAGAGAAGGATACAATTGTTGATTTTGAAACGATAAATATTTTTTAATATTTTGAAATAACTTTTGGAAAACTTACATATGATACTTAGGTAGTAAAAAATTATTTTTAATTATGGAGAAAGTAAATATAGATGTAAAAGGGGGAACACATTTTATGTTTCAAAATTATGATTAAAAACATTATTTTTATCTATATAATAAAAAAATTAAAGTATAACACATCATTAAAGGAGTTGGTAGTTATTTTCTAAAAAATGATTCCATTTAATAAGAAAAAAATCATTGAGATTACACCATTTATCTGATAAAATCATTTTCTATATAATTATAATATAATATATCTAATATAAAAAAATAAATATAATAACATATAAATATTAAATGAATTATGCTCTAAGTTGAAAAAAATTTAACTCAATGAAATGAATTTGGAGTTTATAAAAACAATTACAAATACAAATAATTAATTATATTAGAGATATTTGTAAATGTTTTTACATTATTTGAATGTGAATTAATTGAAAAATAATATTAAATAAAAAAATAATTGATAAAATGTATCCAAAATATTTAAACAAGTCCAAAAATAACAATGGAAACCCAATAAATCAGAATTGGGTTTCAAACAACACCTAGTATTATGGAAACATAATAAATGAGGGATTACATGAAATGGAAATTAAATATTTAGAAATGAAACATATTTGTTATACTTGATGTAAATAGGCTATTTAATTTACAATACCTTATAAATTATGATATGAAATATAAAACATATCATATGGATTTGAAAATGTGACATAGAAACCCTTACCTTAATTATTAGCCACCACTAATAAAGAAGAATCTCATTAGGTAGTTGAATATTATCATGAAATTATAAAATGGGAATGAAGGGGTTGTGATATCTAAATATGGCCAGATGATATGGGAAATTAAAATGGATTCTATAATGAGAAAAATGAAATATTTTAATGATGATATTAAATGGTATGTGTTTGTCTAGAGGGGATGGTAGGGTCCCTTTTTATAACAAAGGAATTGGTTATATTTTTTTTCATATCCACTATATTTCATTGTTAGATTGAAAATATTCAAGTGTGAAGTCTTCTAAAGCTAATAAAATTGTGTGTGGGATTAGGTAATTTTTCACATGCATTTATGGTACTTTTGACAACATATATTGATCATGTTCTCTTCATTCTACGAATAGATTTTTAAAATTTATGCTTTTTTACCGTGGTAACTGGTTGTAATAAAGAAAGTTTTTTCTTACTCGAAATTCTAAAAAAAAACTCACTAAATTTTGGTGCAATGAAAATAAATTTTATAAAAAATTTCTATAAGTTTTATTTATATATAATATGATAGTAAATATTAAATTAATATAGTTAATATATATATATATTGGAGGAAAATTTTATTTTAACCATTAAGTGATCATAATCGTATTTATTATTGATTAAAAATTTAATAGGCGATAATATAATTATATAAAGGTTTAAAAATATTATTCATTCCATTTTTCTAAAGGAAATAATTTATTTGATTGCATTAAAATAAAAAATATTAAAAATAATTAGATAATATATTACCATTAATATGGTTATTTGAATTAATCAAACCAGTGAAACATTTATTCAAAAAAAAAATTTAAATTTTTAGAAAATGTTATAATTTTGAACATTAAAATGACATCTAATTTGATAGATTCAAATTTTAATGTTTTTAAAAAAAATTATATAGCTAAATTAATATTGTTTTAAGAGTGAAATATTACTTATGTTTCCAAGACATTACACTTAGGTTTAAAAATTTTACATCATAATTCTAAATTTTTTATTTTGAATTTTAAATATATATTTTTACATATATGATGATTTAAATAATTTCAAATCATTCAATTATTATGAAAATTTCATAAAATCATCTTTTTAATCAAATTATGTTATTTTTTACTATTCAACTCAACATAAATTCTGTAAAAAAATTAATAAATTCACAATATACAATGTTTTTATATAAAATTAAAAATTGAAGATCGATTGTAAAATTTTAATTTTAAATATTTTAAAATTTAACGTTTCAATGAAAAATGAATTTATATAAAGAAAATTTTATTTTATTAGAAATTGATTTTCTGAAACATCCTGTGTACCTAATCATATTTTCAATAATTTTTATATTTTAGTAAATTTTTTTATTTATAGAAAATTTATTAATATTAAATACTAATAATAAACAATATGTCATTAATTGTTTTAGTTTTATGTTGTGAGTATAGAAATCTATTGAACATACTCTTAATTTAGAAAAACATATTCCAAAATATCATCAAATTACAAGTTGAATGTACAAAAATCTAAAATATAGTTCCATGAAAGAAAAAAATTTAAAACTATCATATTTTAGGCATAACTATATTACAAATATGAAATATAGTCTATAGATTCAATATATTGTGGAACTATATCCATACAAGAAATTCACATGCATATCAACAATATATATAATTAACATATACTTGCACCTATATGTATATACAAATACACCAAGGAACTAAATATCCATGTGAGTGAAAATGTTGGTTGTTTTGATATCATACATAGTAGAAAACCACAAGAAATAAGATAAATGTGAAATAATATTAGGTGAATTATGTAAATAAATCTCCTCTATTACATGTGTATTTATGAAGAGGTTTACAAACATTTAATAATATTAATGTTATAACATCAAATAATGATTTACATTAATAAAAAGTATAAACTATAAATAAATTATTTCATTTACCAGGAAGATCTATATCTATTATAAATTAATCATTATTAGTCTTGATGTTTGAGAAAATTTCATAGGGAAACTATGTAACCCATCCTTATTAAACTTATCCCAATGTAATTCATGGAACAAAAAGATATTCGGTTGAGAGGAAAATTTATATACCATAATGGGGAAATATTACATCATTTTTCGATAACGGGATGGATATATATCATTATGTCATTGGGAGAACAAATTAGGAACCACCTAGGTTATTTATAAAAAACCCATAAAGGGTTTGATGGGTTGAATAATTTCTTCCCTGTCCTTCATTATTTATTTTGAAACAATATTTTCCACATATGAATGAGACATAATTTTTTATCCTCACATCTAAATTCACAAAATCAATTGGGAACAAAATCGATTTAGAAGGATCACCTCCCAATTTGATAGGGTTAATTATTTGTGTGATATAGATTCCCCAATAATTAATATACCCTATTGAATAATCAATCGAGTACATATGATTAGGTTACAGATTTTAAAATATAAAATTACCACATCTATATGTATTATTTTTTCCACCATGATCAATATAATAATCTACACTTTGTGTAACAACACATACATATCTATATTGTATAGTTTTATCATTTTTTTAGTTTTGTTGAGTCCTTCTAAATATTTTGTTCTTGAAAATTAGTGGTATTTCTCTTCATTTTCACACACATATCTATATGAAGTAAAATATATATATAAGATTATAAAATGCAGTTCTATAAGTCATATGAAAGTATAAATTAGGTTTTTCTACCTTTTTCAAACTTCACGACAAACAAATAATGAGTTATTAAAAAAAATTAATAATGTTTTATAGGATCATTTAAATTATTTTTAACATCACTCTATATATCTATTTTTTTTATTTATATTCATTTAATATTTAATCATTTATAGTATGAAAAATATTATTACCACATTATATTCCCAATCTATATTATTCTTATATCATTATAACCATTATATATATTTTTAATTTTAAACCCTTAATGAATCATATAATTAATCTCCATTATAACAATATTACATTATCCCTCCCTTTTCACTACAAATTATTAGATGAAATAAATTTTGAAAAAAGTATTTAAATATATATTTAATATAATATAATAACTGATTTTTATATCAAAACTCTTATCCCAACATGAATTATTTCTTAATTAATATTTATAAAAAATTACTTATTTATATTTCCAAAATACTACAAGAATGTATAATTAATGTGTTTATTAATTCTATATAAAATATATGTACATATTTTTAAGTATATTAATTAGTTTTTTGAGTCTATGAGTGAGTTTAAATTTAAAATAAATCATTTAAATTATCTTATAATCATTTCTAGATTTTATATTTTTTGGTTGTAAATAAGTATGATCCATAAAAAATTTGTAAATCTAGAACACAATGTTCATACTTCAAGAATATGTTTTCCTAATAAACTCTACAGTCTTACAAAATAAGATTTCTTTTTATTGTAAAATCTCTGTACGTTCTAAATGAACTACAACTTTTACTTCAATAAAGTTTACATTTCTAGGGAACTTCATGTTTCATATTGATCAACTAGATGTTCAACCTTTTCTTTTAAGAAAATTATAAATGAACTCTCTGTTTATAAATGTAAAATAAATTTAAACACATTGTTTTTAATAATGAGTTCTTTATTCACTTATTTGTTGTTTAAAATGTTCAAAAATATCCATAAAAATATTCTAATATATTTAATGTTAATAATAGTTTGAATCTATGTAATATCACTATTTCAGAAATTGAAGAATCACTCATTAATAAATTGTACATGAAAATGTTATAGGGCCTTAAAACACAGAATAGTTTATTTTCCATATTAAATAATCATCCTTAAAGTTATAAAATTAAAATTAATTGAATATAATTTAAAACATCTTCCAAACTACTTAAAAAATTATAGACATCTTCAATACTCTACAAAGCCTTCAGGACAAATGAGGTCCATTATTGTATATAAGTTTGAGTATGATTTGTGAATTTATAAAAAATGAAAATATAATAACAATAAAAATTTTAATAAACAAGCCATCATATATATAATTTATTAAGATAAATAAAAAATTATCAATAATCACATTCCCTTTAATATCACATCTTCTTTATCTCTAATCCTTAATAATCATTCAAATTATATACTCTTCTCAAATATTAATTACCTCCCAAAATAGTCTCAATAATCTCCCAACAATTTTTTGGTTAAATAAGGATCTAAAACCGCAATAAATATATATATTTTGATCTATTTATCATTAATGAACAAATCTAATAATATTTCAGAGAAATAAGTGTAGGAAATAAGAATATTTAATTAATATATTATACTATCTTTAATTAACATCATATATATATATATATATAATTTTATTTAATCCTAAATGATTTGATTCTCAGTGATTAAATTATACAAATTAGAATAAATGTGATGGTTAAAATTTATTTAGTCAAGACTACATTATCAAATAATATATTTCCATCACTTGTAATGTGTTATCCAATGAATAAGTTAAGGAACATGTTCCTTCATTTTCTTTAGTAAAACTATTAAAATAGTTCACACATGAAACATGTAAAATTTTAATCATACCATTTAAGAACACTATCAAGATGAATGATCACCTTAATTATTTTTTCCACTAATGTTAACACATGTCAATGTATTATCCCCTATATGTATTCTCCCCTTTGATAAAACATTAGATGATAAAAACCAAGTATGATTTATGTTTGGTATAATTTAATCCCAAATTTATAAGAATATTTAAATACAAAATTAGATTAGTATATGAAAAAATTATATTGACAATAAATGGGTGATCTTTAAATCCCAATATTACCCACATTTCTTAAAATATATCATTTGGAAACATTTTTGAGAATACCTCCACAATTGTTTTCTTATAATAAAAAATATAGCTTTAGTTGTTTTCTTTCCAAAAAATACACAGGGAACATATATTTGATTCTAATTTATTGTATTCATGATTATTAGAAATGATTATTTGATAAATTTAAATCAGAATAATTATTACAAAACAAAATTAGTGTAAATGTTACATTAACATTGAATTCTTCTTATTGAGTCTTTATCCATATTAGTAGTATTATAAAAATTGTAAATTCCAAATAATAATTAACAATAGAGCTTATGTTGATTTAAATTTATTAGTTTCATTCCTAGTAAAGACACCTATCTCAAAGGAATTAAACTCCATTTGTGTTGGAAAACCTGTCATTAACACATTATACACATTCGACATCTATATAACAAAATATATTATGATTCCATTTGTGATCATATTTTATCCTAAAATTTATTTTGTATACTTTTATGTACATATGAATTATATTATTATCACTAATAAGGGAAACTTTCAAATAAAAATGATACATGGTTAAAATTGTATTAACATATATAGAGTAATTCCCTAAATTTTTTAAGTATGTCTTTCATAAAATAATATCTATAAACTCGCATGGATCAACTATATTTACATTATCATAATCAGAAAAAAAATGTTGGCATTAAAATTGGTTTCAAAATAGTCTTTTAATCCTCTATGTATAAACTCTTCTACCATCCCATGGCATTATTCTCTTCTGATGGAAATACATTATATTGATCATACTATTTTTCTAGATAGAAAAGTATTCCTTCGATCAAAAATAAAACCTTTTAAAACAATTTTTTTGGAAAAATTATCAATACAATCATCATCATTTCTTGAAAATATGATTTCATTCAAGTAAAAAAAATATTTAGGGACATGTGTATTTAATCACTAATATGTAGTTCATTGTCTAATAATCCCTTTCTAAAACACAACCTCTTCAAATTGGTTTCGAGATTCGGTTACCAAGCTCCAATGGATTAGTTAAGAAAATATAAATAATTACATAACCAATAAACAGAATTATATTCTTTCAAATAAGTTATCCACAATGGATTTTGAATATATAAATTCATTACAAAGTCATTATTAATGAATATATAATTGAGATATATCTAAAATAAAATAAAAAACGTGTTCACATAATGCTGAAAAATATTTTAATATATTCTATCCTTTGAACTATATATATGTTCTCATTAATTCTACTACATCAACCTATGAATGTACTTTAAACTCTATTATTCATTATTTCTCACTACTTCCACTTTTCTATTAAATTATTTTCTAATAAAAATACTATTTTCCATAATAAAATTATTTTCTTTTTGATTGAGAAATAAAGAAAAATTATAATTCTTCTCATCCAATTGAAATTATAAATTAATCACATCGTCCTAATATTGTTTGTTTAGTGCATCTTCAATATATCTAATTTTTTATTAAAAGAGAGATGAATACTGATATGGTGTCATTATACATCTTCTAATTGATATATGATGTCTATGATTTCTGATTATATTTTATATATAAATATCCCCCATAAACCATGGATGATATGAATTGTTTTCCTTATTATCAAAACTAGTTTAATTTTCCTCATTAATATATACATATTCATCAATTTCATTTCAAAAATAAATTTAATTAATTAGATTAAGAAAACATAATCACCATCACTTCTTGAACATGTCATTGAAAACATAACATCCATATTTCAATGATAAAACACCTTTAAATTGGAAATATAAATTATTACTATTATATTGCTGATATATAAATGGTATACCCTAACATTTGTATGAAATCCTTTGAATATTATTTAAACACATAGATTTTCAAGCATCCATTTTTATACCATTTGTATTAATAATACAATGGCTTCATAAAACATGAATATTAGTTCAACTCATGTCATTATTAAAACACATTTCAAAATGTGGCATATCACAATATAAAATTTGTTAATATTAGTTTTTATCATCAATTAATTGACTAATAGTTTCCTCTAAAGATATATCAATATATTATGATCGACAAGAATACTCTAATCCATTCTAGAGCAAATCTATTATATCACTCAACCACACCATTTGGGATGGTTTTATGGTTTAGTGTTTTCGTTAATTATTCCATGATTTTCTTTATTTTTTTAAAACGTACCATTTTAAAATTCAATTCCTTTATATGGTTAGATCATCATGAGTGTAAATTGATACTCATTTTTCACATTTCCCAAAGAAACATTCAATAATATTTAATGGTATGTTGATATTTTCAATAAAAATAAAAATAAATTAATAGGAGTGAAAAAAATGAAACTAATAAGGTACTTATCACTAGTGTTTGATTGATTGCTCATGTCCACACAAAAATTTTAATGAATTAGATCAAAATCATAAGTATATTGAGTCTCCATCATCTGGTTAGAAGAGTTTACAAGATCCCCTTTCTTTAATGTTTGGAATATTCCATCAATTTCAACTTTTCAGGAAGGATCGTCATGAAAATTTACTTGTTTGGTGAAAACTTTCATATAATTTTGTCCAATTTGGCCCACCTGTGGATTCCAAAAATCATTTTCATCATTAATTATTATATAATATGTATTTAAATATTCACCGTATAAGAATATATTTATATTATTCCATTATTCCTCTTCACTACTGTTTCATATTAATAATTCATAACTGAGGACATGTCCTATATATGATCCAATTTATTTCAGTCAACAAAAATCTACAAAACACTAATGAAAATGTGTTTAAATCCCTCAATATAACTATTTTTTTATTTTTTTTCATTTCTAATAAGTGTTTCAAAAAATCCACTAACCATTATAGAAATAAAATTTCCAAATGATTGTTTTTCAATATTTAAAATTTAAAATTAATTTATATTTTTTATATCATTTCATGTTATAGGTTAATCTGCTATCAAAGATCCATGGAAATTATTATTTCTAATAAATTGAGTGTAACATAAATAATATAATATTACCAATTCCCATCAATATTCCTCTTGAATGAACATATATTATTTAATCTCTAATTATCAAAATCCGTAAAATTATGCATGGTGACATCGTTGGTCACCCATTAAATGGAATTCATTAGGAATTTCAAATATATTATATAATTTTTATGCATAATTTTCATATTATTATAGACTTTTATTACAATAAATAGGTTGTCTCCCCATCAATACTTATATCACATGAACCCTAGAATATTATAATTTTTATAGTTAATCTAACTCATTTATTACAAATGTATAAATCAATATAATTTCCCACGACACCATTATAATGCATGAACATACATTCCCACAATCATTAGTAATTTTTTCGTTTATTATATATATACATGTTTGTATGGTTATTTTATTAGAATTTTATTTGATTTTTGTGTAAGTAGATTTTATAAATATTAATTGATTTCATAATGAAAAGGTTTTAATCATTAATAATATTATTTTGTCCACTATTTCATATTTTATTATTTTTATAAATTTATTGAGAATTGATATGTTGATAGGTGGTTCTGTTATAAACCATGGATGTGTGGTTAAGTTATTTACCAATGATAGTTAGATCTATGTTTAACATGTATTGGTGGTTATGTTATGACCTCCAATGGATTTGGTATTGAAGTCAACTATATTGTTATTTTATATATGATATATAGTTAACCGATTAGGTTTCTCATAAGATAAAATATTAATAATCAAAAATGATTATTCTAAGTATAAATACAATGTATAATTATGAGTAGTTGTGGTAGTTAATCTAAGTTAATGTATAGTAGTTAATCATTACAGACCTATATGTGTAGTTATAGTGGTTTAAAAAATGATTCCCCAAATGTAAAATAATTTTTATCAATTATTTATATGGGTTTTAAAATTTATCATTGAAAAAAATATTGGGTTTTACATATGGATGTGATTTATTACATAATATCAATGAATAATGTGATAGTGGTATGTATATTTTCGATATTCATGTTTCTTATTTGAATAATGTTTTTCATTATTTTTATATTCCTTATAATGGTTTTGGTGCTCGTAAAAAAATTATAATAAATATATGAGGATTTATTAATTATTATGGACAACGATGAGGTGATGTTCAAATTTTTGATGATATTTCATTAATAGAAAACATGTTTATTTTAATGTATTTTTGTTAAAAAATTAAATATTGAG
The DNA here is from genome assembly GCA_963277665.1 of Viscum album. Lineage (NCBI taxonomy): Eukaryota > Viridiplantae > Streptophyta > Magnoliopsida > Santalales > Viscaceae > Viscum > Viscum album. The sequence continues at coordinate 1,217,258,543 of OY728157.1, forward strand.
TATAAGTGGAAACTTGTACTGTATAGGTTTACATTGTAAGATATTATTGAAATTCTAAAAAAAATATAAGCATAAAATATTTTTGAGAATTAATGAAATAGAATTCTAGTATAATTTCCTAAAATATATAATGTTCATGGTGTAGTCCAAACAGTTCGTATAAAAGTAGGGTTTTGACATATTTGGAAATTATAGTGTTCTCATGAGGTTTTATATTATTATTTATAGATACTATCATGAGTTTATATTTTCAAGGATTATTTTATATTCAATAATGCAGACACCGCCCATTCTATAGATTTTAAAAGATGATATTTAATTGGGATTAATGATATTTTGGGAGATGTTTTATTGAGTTTGATGTATATGTAACTCTTATATTTATCATCTGAACATGTTTTTTGATGAATAAATATATTTTCATATTTAGGAGATAAGTTTAAGGTAATGAATAACCATTATAGAGTATATGATCATTGATATTGAGATATTTAATGGTAATTACATTTTGGGATAAAAAATAGAAGGTACGAGATAACATTTGATGTTAAATAATTTATTTAATATTTAATATATTGTGGTTTTTTAGTATGGTTATCATGTTTTAAGAATTATATATATTATATTAATATTTTTTTAGAACAAAATAAAACTCTTATAATGGGTGATAACTATCACATCTATCATTGTTGTAGGTATTGAACCAGAAACTGAATGGTGATAAAGATGCATTGCTTAAAACTAATATACATTTTGTCCTAGTTGGTATGAAATTGTTTTTATTTAGTAAAATTGTCTAATTACTACTTTTTATTTTCATTTTGGGATCGTATGAATTATATAATATATAACAATGTGATTGGAATATGATTTTGTGATTAAGTGATTAAATAAATTACGGATGGTGTTTAGTATTATTGGAACCTTATATGATTAAGTTAAATAGAATACTATGGGATTTTATTAGGGAATATATATTGATTTATATTTTTGAAGTATATATGGTTTTAGTGAGGATTTTTTTGAATCAGGTAATTTATGGAAATGATTAGAATATCTTGAATATTATTTGAATTAATAAATTTCATTTTGGTATGAGACATTTAGAGTGATAGATAATATTTGAATATTATTGTTATATTTAATAATATAAGACTATGCGATCAAATACTACATTTTTAGGCTTCAATTTTATTCCATAATATTTTTGAATATGTTTAAGGTCATTTATTTATAAAATTAACCATGTTAATGTTTTTGTATTACTATTAAATTTTGTAGATTACGGTATTTTTCCATCATTTGAAGGTTTTTTCACTTAATGAATTATTTTACCTTGTTTTAAATTTCATTGTTTTTTAATTTAATAAGATAGGATAAATAATTGTTTTTTATTTTACGGGTTTTTATCCACAAAATTTGATAATAGTTCTTAAATCATGACAAATTCATCTAAAATAGTAATCATTTGGATGAAAAAGTTTATTTTTTCGTGTAAATTAATTATTTTTTGAAACTCTACATGTCATGAAATTATATTTCCTCATGTATATTGACTATGAATTAATGTAATTAATCATCTAAAGAAAAAACCATCATGAAATAGATTCATTATCCATTGACTTTTTACAAATAGTCAATAGAATTTGATCTCATCATAGATTTATGGTTTTGTGATGATTAACATTCTCATGACCATGCTATCTCTCACTCTCAACCATTCATTAAGAGTCAGTTTCAATTTAATATCCATATTTCCTTATATCAAAAATATACTTCAATCATGAAATCATTTTGTTTGTTATTCTATATATCCTTTATAATTCATTTTCTATCTTGTCAAGTGATTTTTTATTAAGCCTTTTCTGATGTAGAATTTAAAAATTTCAAGGATAAAATTTCATATGGTTATAGGGGGTGAATGTAACAACCCATGTAATTATAGAATAAATTATTTGAATATATATTAGTTTTAAAAATAATGAAGTTATTCTCATTATAAATATATTATGTAATTATTAAAAAAACTAAATTATTTTATTTCACTCATTTTATATTAGATTTTATTTAAGATATTCATTGTTAAAATATTGAATTTTAATTTAAAAAATTAATTTCATTTTTATATTCAATGTCTCAAAAATATATAACATGTATTTTTTAAAATTTTCTAAATATATATATTTTTTATGGGATGGTGATAAATAATTTTTTTTATTGAAAGTTGTTTTTTATTGTAAAGTATTTACACTATTAAACTATGTTATGGATTAATTTAAATTTTAATCAGTATATTTTTATTTAAAATAATCCAATTATGGTTTCATAAAATGTATTTTATATTTTAATTTAGTATAAAACATTTTATATTTAAAAGGAATTTTTGTTTGAAAAATATTATTCATCTTGCATTTTGATGATTTAATTTTAAATTAAATACATAAAATTATATATTTTTAATTTATAAAAAATAATAACAAATTTGGAATCAGTGTGTCCAAATTTAGTAAAATTATCCAAATTATTTTAAAAAAATATGAATATTTACCTTATTAATATTATATAACCAAGATAATGGGAATATCGTGTAATTTATGTTAAAAATAAAATTTTAGGAAGTATTAAATTACCCAACCACTTACATAAATCATATTTTATGAGTATATCATCACTATAATCATCTAATAGAATAATTTATTACCTTTTGTGGTCACATTGATGATATTATGACCATTATTGTGTTTATTTAAAGAAACTTCAATCATGTAATAATCTTGTTTTTAAGAAGTGCAATAATTTAAATTTGATGTTTTCAAGTGGATTTGTTCAACTATGAATATTTTTTTTATCATAAAATATTTAACTCACCAATTTTTTTTATTTTCAGTAATAAATAATTAAAATAAATTCTTCACATCACTAAAACATTATTTATTTATATAATTGATAAATCAATTAAATGATATTAAAAACATTAAAATTAATATCATTATAAATATATAATATTATAAAATAATAGTTATGATGTACATACCATGTTAGTTTTATAATAAAACATTTGTTTAAATTTTAATTTTTTTTTCATGAATTTATTATAATTAATGTAATGAATAGTTTTTAAAAATTACATAATGGATATATTATTGTAATGAATATTTAATTAAATGATATAAATTTCATAAAAATATGTAATTCAGGCATGTTATTATGATAAAGTTTTAAATATCAACCATATAAAAACTAAGGGAAATGTTTCATTTTATATTAACTACATTGAAACTCAAAAATTTAAAATCCATGTTGTCATAATAAGAGTTAAAGAGGATAAATAGGTGTTAAAACCATAACATAGGGGTAAAAAATAGTCAAAACATTTATAGATTATTTTTTATACTATTATTTAGAACAATAATCATTATATAATATAAATAGATCAATTTAGAGTTATTTAGACGATTTAATTTAATTTAATTTAATTTAATGCTTTATGAAATTCCCAAAGTGCACATATCCTTACATATAAAAGGGTATATAACCTTATCATTTAATCTCACATAAAACCACATCGGTTTTAGCAATAACATAAAAAACAAATTAATAGAATAAATATTCCCATTTAATGCCTTTTTTATACATAATACCATTCTTAGAGCTGTTATAGTGTTTTGTAAGGGTGGTTTTCCAAAAAAATGGTATAATTTTTATCTACGTATTTTAGTTTTTTTTCCTCTTCAACATCACTAAGTCACTATTAAAACATGATAAAATACTAAATTTAATATAATAAATATATTTATATTTTATTCCTTTTGTTTAACCACCTATATCGATCTAATTTTCCATCTAATGGAAAATGTAAGAATTATTTCTGTGCACGATAGAGTACCTCCTTGCGAACCAATGTTTTTCAGTTTCCATCACTATATTTCATGAATGATTATATTAATGATATTCATTATTATATATGATATTTTTTAAATATTTTTCATTTTTAATATATATAATATCATTTAACCTCTTACCTTTACATTCGGTTAAAAATTATAACGTCACTCATACATATATGTGGACTTCCACCTCCACAAAGAGATGTGATTCGTTTTTTATCTCCAAATCACATGGATTATATATATAATTAAATTTAATAAATTAGTATGATATTTAATATATTATTTTAATTCATGAAATATATAATAATATATACCTTCTTCCCAAAATGGTCGTTGAAAAATGGAAACATTACTCATTCATGTGTACGGTCTACCGTCTCCATGATTTAGTGTAGTTTATTTTTCATAATTATATGTAATGGATTTATTTTTATGAGTATTTTATATACAAAAATGATAATTATTTAATTATTATTATTCTATTTATGATTTATGAATTATCTCTTTCTCTATTGACATCATACCGAATTAATGTTAAATTTTGTAATAAATATTTCTAAAACGAATCACATTAACATAAATTACTATGTAATTGATATAAAATAGTAATATGTAATATAAATGTAATAATTAACATGATAAATAATATTAACAATGTATAAAATTATAAAAATTATTATTTAGGAATATAAATGACATGTGTGTTGAATCAGACAAATGGTAAGGGGCTTTATATCAATTTGCTTTCATTAAGGCATATTTTTTTGTTATTCTCCTTTATAATTTTATGAGCAATCTATATAGACCCCTTGACATGTAATTTATTCAACTTATATAATTTATTGATATTTAATTTTCTTTATAGTTATTCTTTAATGGTTTTTATGATTCAATTACTTCTAACATAGTAAGGGACATTACATAAAAATTATCATATAATGTTTCCCATAAAATAAAATTTTATTTAAAATAAAAATATTATAAAAATATTTTTGAAAAAGGTTTTTAATATTATACTTTTAATTTTTTAATTAATTTTTATCTATGTTTTAATTGAATTTTTTTTTGAAATGAATCTTTTTTCCACTTTTCAGTCAAGTAACTTTTAGAATTGTTTCGAAAATACAAAAGAAATGTTTTTTAACTTATATGGAAAGAGATACCTTTATCACTATCATAATTTTTTCATGAATCATAATTTAGAAGTTTTATTTTTAATTTTCAAGGAATTTTATTTCTTTTATTGTGATGGTTTCAAAGAATATAATTGATTTCAAAATGAAATGTTTATATTCCTTAATAATGTTTTTAAGATGAAATCCACCCTGAATTTTTGTTATTGTACAGTAATTAGATATTTTTATGATGATTGGTTAAATTATTATAAACCATGTATTGGATTTTACATTATAAAACAATAATTTGTGTTTCTATTATACAAAAATAATTGGTGGTAACGTTAAATCCTCTGATGTGTTGTGTATGGAATATATAGTATTATTATTCAATATATGAGATAAATTTAATCAATTTGGTTTCAATTATCTTCTAATACGAATATATTATAATGATTATTCCAATATTTACAATTATAGTAAATCATGAGAAGCTATGTTGTTTACACTATGGTAATTTATGAATGACAATTTTGAATGTCCTCCATGTTTATACGTTGTGGTTTATTAGTGATTTTTATGTTTGTCACCAAACTAATTTTTTTCATTCTTTTTATGTCCCTTATTGAGATTTTTATTATTATCCCATTTTTTAACATTTTTTAATAGGTACTTAATGATGAATATGGACAATTTTCATTTCATGATAAAATTTATAAAGATAGTTTGGAAAATAAAACATATTTTTAAATATATTTTTTTTGAGAAATTGATACTTAGTATAACTATCCAATTGTATTGTATGTGTTAACTATGTAAGAGATTATCCTAATTCAAAAAAATATAAAACTAAAATATATTTTAGAATAAAATAAATAAAATTTTATTCTAACTTCACTAAAATATTAAATGTTTATGGCCATTCCATTTAAATTTCCCACTAAGTGTCATTCAAATATGTAATGAATGTGTCACGCATTTGTATGTGTGGACTATCATCCCTGCATAATGATACGATTATGTTACTTAAAACAAAATAATGGATGGTTTTTATGATGGATTTAAGGTATATATATGATATTTATGATATAATAGTGATCCAATAAATATGAATATTTTATTTAACATTCATTCATTTCATCCATCAAAATGTTAAAGTCATCACTTGTCCTGTTATACAAAATATCACCTCCATGATGTTTTCTAATTCTATTTCAATCTCTTCTTTGTATGAATGGATAAAAAGTGTATAAAATGATTATAAATTAAAAATATTATATTACTAGTGTTATTTAATGGATAACTCAATGATCAACATTTAGGGACCATAACAATGGAATTGAGACATTCAGGAAAATTGAAATAGTTAACACCCTCATTCGATCATTTTTATAAAGAATTATTAACTCATTTTTTTAAATCATATTAGTGGATAATATATAGTATTATTGTTATGTATATTTTTCATTTATTCAATTATATCAAATTATTATTTATAAAATTATAGGATAGCATTCTTATAAAAAGTCAGTCTTGAGGTAAGGGTTTTAGGATAAAATATCCCATTATGTACGGATTGTTTATGAAAAAATTTTCAATTATGAAATTATATGATCTACCTATACTAGATCATATCTATTTTCTTATACCCTAGATATTAGTAAAGATAAAATTCTTCATTTAATTTTATACTCATAATATAGTGAAGAGACTGAAAGAGTGGTTTTATGAAAAATATAATATATTTCACTATTTGGACTGGAATCTTTTTCCTTCATATACATATTTTGGTTAATCATTTTTCACCATAACATAATTTTTTTACAAGTCCATTTTTGGAACATATTAATTCAAATAATTTTTAAAAAGGTAATATTCTTGATTTTATCTAGGACATGAACTTTTTTCTTTTTAAGGAAAATGTGAAAAAACAATTTATTTTAACAAAACTGATTGAAATACTTTCACATATTCATGAAATTATCGTACATTACATATTTATTTAATAAAATATATGAAACATTTCAAATAAAATATTTTCATTAATATTTTGGAAACCATTAGACATTTAAAGAGTGATTTTAAAATTTAAAAGGGTATTTTCCTCAACAAATATTCAAATGGGTTTTTAAATGAATTTTTAGTTTTAAAAAAACCATTTATGTTTATAATTTTTTACTATGAATATTATCTAATATTAGATAATTATTATTTCAATATACGGTAATATATTATAACTATTTCATCATTATGAATGAAATTTTATTTTCCAATAGTTAGGCTATTAAAAAACGATAGATGTTTTTATAAACAAATGGAATACATATGAGTGGATTATGATTATTTTATAGGTGGGTATATTATAGCCCTATAGTGAATTTATTAAACATTAATGCTATATAATCAATAACGGAACAATGTAGGTTTTCTAATACCACAATAGGTTACAAGTGTGGTTATCATAAGTCTAAATAGGGTATAACTATGGTTCTCTCAATAAAAAATAGGGTACACGAGTGGTTACCTATTTGTATAAATAGTTTATTGGTTTTTGTTGTTGAAATATAAAAGGTATACCATGGAAGTTCATTATATGGGTTAAGATGATATTTTATTCAAAAGGATGAAATTAAAGAAGGATGCATAAATTCATTTTTATACATTGAATATTGTATAACTTGTTGGAAGTTAATGGTTGTGTGGAAATTATATGAAGAACATATGTTTATTTTATTTAATTTTAGGGGATCTTAAATTTGATTGTAGTGTGTTTCATGGTGATTTATTTTTTTACAATGGTTTTTTTCTAGATGAGCAAAAGTATACAAGATCCAAATTATATTTTGTTCATGGATATCAATAATAACATAAGTTAGAGAAGACAATATTATTTGATTTATTGTTAAATGGATAACTATTATATTTATCTATATTTAATTCAAATATAAATATGGATGAACTGATCATTTTGGTGCTCTAAAATTTAACTAATTCCATTATATATTTTACTCATCATGGTGCAGTTTCTCAGAATATTTTTGCTATTTTTCATTTAAATTATGATCTACAGGATAAAAAATGGGGTAATCTTTAGTCCATATAAAATATTAATTAATAATATAAATATATCTAATCATGTGAAAATTTTAATTTTAATTATTAATTCCACTAAATATTATCAGAATATTAATACTTCGTGTTTTACTGAATTCTAGAAGATTTTAAATAAAAGGCTATGAATGAAATGTAATTGTTTTGATGTTATGGAGAATTTAATAGAGAAACTCTTCGATAAAATCAATAGGTTTTAAGAAATAATAAATAAATAATCCATGCTTCATTTATATCAATAATAAGATAATACACTACTGGAAAATGATTGTAGATTCGATCAACTTCTGTTTTTTTAATAGTAGGAAAATAATGTGAAATTTCCATAGTATTTGGTGTATTTAATTATTTTGAGTGATGTATATTGGATTTAAAATGGTATTTAAATATTCATTGTATTTTTTTAATATGAAAAATAAAAACAATATTTTTTTGAAGGAACTACTCTGAGTAATATCTATTCAGATATTATCCCTATTTTAAAATTACATTTCATATAGACAATTTAAAATTTCATTGAGTGTAGAAAAAATGTATTTTTAATCGAATAATTGGATGGCTAAAAGTGAATATATGTATTCTCCCAGATTCAATTCAAAAATAAGAGATACCCTATTCTAAACCAAATTTTTAGAAGTCCAAACATATATTCTTCATATATAGTGTTAATAATCTATTTTAGAGGATAATTCTAAAATAGAAGATTTGGATTAAAATAGAATATATAAAGGATGCATGCATTATGTAAATATGGATGAATCCAGGAGTAATATTGCATCAAGTTGATGCATAAGGTTTAAATGATATGGTATAAAATTCATATGTGAGGATTTTTTTAAATATAATTATGTACAATACTTGCATAAATTTAATAATTGGTGGAAATTATTGATGAAGTACTTATCGGAGACTCTATGGAGCTCAACGGATGACACATTTGATGCCCATAAATAGTTAAGTACATCCATTGTAAATAATAAGCATTACAATATATTGTAAGATCAATTAGAATCTATCTAGAATCATGGGTGAAGTTGGTTCATACCATAAAGATCGTGAGTAGACCATCATTTCAATAAAATAACCATCTTCTTTATTGTAGAAATTTGGAAAATGAAGAAGATAGAGTGACCATTGATTGGTAATGAACCCTTAAAAATCCATTGTAATAAAAATTTCAGTATAATTTTCTTCCTAGAACACCAAAACATAATTTGTGTGTGCTCCATGGAATAACTCATTATGGTGAAACAAAAAGAAATATTTTTTCCAATCATATTTATATTTTTCATATATTATTGTTTTCTTATATGGTATATTTATTTGAGAATATGACAGGTTGATTGGTTGTTCATTCTAAAAAGGTAACATGATCAATAAGAATTGTAGGAATATATAATGATTAATTTATTCAACACCATAATTCACTCTCTTATTAGGATAATTTGGGTTCCAACAAGTAGAAGTAGAGGTTAATGGTTATATGAATATTCAACAATTATTTTTTAGTATGATATGAATTGGAAATAATTAATATATTTTTAGGAAACCTTTTTTGATTTAAGACCTTCCACCCTATGTAATAAGAAATTCATTATTTACATTGAAATATATATATGCATTCATAGGAATGTGTTGAATAATAAGATAATATTATGAATTAATTCTAGAATATGGTATTAGTTGATTCAAATATATTTAGGGACTGATGATTATGATAAGAGGGAACTAAAAAATTCCATAGAATAAAATATATTCAAAAGGGTATCTCACTGAAATTAATCAAAATACTTGTTTTTATTATTATAAGTCCTTTTTGGTGAAAAATATGACATGAATATGTGAATACAATATGTTTCCAATGATTATAATAGAAATAATTAAAATTTTAAATCTTTCAAAAATAAATTTTTACGAAAATAACGAAGGCCATATAGAATATAGAAACTCTTATCTTGGAAATAAAATCTAACCCATTTATAAATCATTTTCTAAAAATATATATGATTACTCTTGTCAAAATAAGGATAGAACACTCAATTCATATAAATATTTTGGGGAGGAATTGACAACTCTATGTTGTAAATCCATATCATAAAAGTATAGAAAACTATATGATATTCAAGACATGAAATATTAAATATCAATAATTGAAGGTTTATGGTGAGTATAATTGTTTTATAATAAAATATTTAGAATAAAAAAATAAGAACTTTATGGATAAAGGAGTGTATTTAGATGAAACTATTAGAAAAATTGGCTAGGATATGAAAGGATAAATTGATATAATTGAGGTTCTTTTTTAATAAGTAAAATGAAGCATGGAAATGTATTAGATCAATAAATCATCAACAACATCCCCTATTAAGCATAAAAAAAATTATTTAAATTCATATGATTCTTAAATTAACTCTGATATTATTAACAAGGAAGGACAACTAAAGGTGATTTGTCTCATAATTATAGAATATGATGATAGATTCATTATAGGAAAGAGAATTAAATTTTTGAGTTTCATATGGGAAAAATAAACTGTTAACATGATGAAAATTAATTTCAAATCATACATGTGGTTGTATAAACAAGGTTAAACTAATAAAATTGACATTCAATGAAGAAAAAAAATATAAATTCCATTTTTGAAGAAATTTTGGACACACAATGAGTTTCAGTACAGAAGATGTAAGTTTCAATAGTGTATAAAAATATTTTCATGAAAGATCTCAACCAAGATAGATGCATTCATAGTCTAATTAGTCTAGTAAATTTTGTAGCCTTACTAACACATGTTTTTTCTATGATTCGATAGCAACTAATACACACAAATTTTGGAGAGGATACCCCAAATTTTATTAACATGAAGAATACATGAGGGGAAGGATTATTGAATTGGTTCACCTAGAATTAGACCATATTTACCGAATGATGGTATGATTTAAATGAAAATGAATGTGACAATGATGTTACCAATGGATTTTCCACTAAATTCTATATACAATGTGAGGAATTGGTTTTGGAGGGTAATAAAGAATATGAAATTTCTATAATGGAAATTGTGATGGAAAAATAATATTTATTTTTATGTGGGTTAAAATTCAACACCACAGAGTAATCATACAATGCATATATAGAATATATTTCATGGATAAAGAATAATTCAACAATAATTTATAACAATGTTATACCAATGGAGGTAAAATTTACATGTTTGTTGATAAATACTCATGAAGGGAAATTCAAGAAAAAATGTGTTGATGAATCCAAAGGAATGAATTTGGAAGAAGTATTGTATTAACGATGTCATTCGCACACTCAAGAAAATCAATGACATTGAGGAATACTATGATGAAATAGTTGCCCAATAAATGGTAACCACCATCCTCAACATGGGAATGACGTAGGGACACCCCATATAACCTTTTTATTTCATTTTTAAAATAGTCAATGACATATTTTATGGGGAGGTAAATTTCATGTTAGAGGAGAACCTTGAATAAAAAAAATAATATTCTATGTGGATTTTGAAATATTTAAGGTTAATATCCATGATAAAAATTCCAATTATATACAATTTTTTCAATTCATGATATATTGAGTTCTAAATGCATGTGGAGATGATATATGTAGTTAGATTTGAATGTAAATGAAGATATATTGGTTGATTAGTGAAAAACAACATTATTTTAAGAGGAACTATGTAAAAATATATTTTTTACATGATAAATTTTTTGTATCTAGTGGGTGTAAATGATGGGGATGAATATTTATATTTTCATCAAATCAATTCATTAGAGATGAACTTCATTATATTTTACAGAAGTAGTACTCACATTAAAAAAATATAGAACAATAGATAATTAAGCTAAATTTTATTGTTTGAGGATAAAAATAATAACATATGATCATGCATATTGGAATCAGTTAACATGTGTTGTAGTATAATAAAATAATGGATACCATCGATGCTTCATAAAGTGATTACTTTTTTAGAAAAAATAACCAAGATCCCTCAACTATGTTGGGAATCATTCAAAGCATTGATAAAATTTTATTGAGAAAATATTTGGTTTACATGTTTGTACCATTCATTAAATAATACCCTAAAGTTTTTCAAGAGGCCAACTCAATATGGGGATGGTGAAAATAGGAACATATTGACTTTATATACATTATCTACGATGTGGATGCTTCCTTGGAATTAATTGAAATATATGGGCATTAGTGAGACAAAATCAATGATAATGAATGAAATAATTTTTAGTTATAACTGGAATGACCCTCACACTTCTTCTGTACATTTTTTATAACAATAGATTTAGTGATATGTTGTGTATTTTTATAGGAGTTGTTTTTGATCTTGGTACCTATGTGTTATAGACTTATAGTGGATATATGGATTGAATTTATGATGTGTAAAAAAATATATTGTTTTTAACATGATTCTTTGTCTTAGTAGGCTTATTGGATTTATTAACAATTCACTTCCATGTTGCAATTCACTTTGGAAATTAAATGACGGTGGTTCATGAAAGATGATGATATTTGAGAATTTTATTTCTTTTCATTTTAGGAAATAAAACACAAGGACATTTCACATAATGATTAGATAATCAGAAAGGTGTAGTATCTTTCTCTTTATTTGGAATTATTGAATGATTTTTGTGGTGAAATAAATGTGTGTGTGTAGGGGAAGTGAACAACCACTTGAGATTTAGGATAAATAATCTTTGTAGTTTATAAAAAATTGGGGCAAAATATAGTTTCATGGGTTTAGTTTCCTGAATATCAGGGATATTTCATTTTCATGGATTCTTTGGAATTCCTTGGATATTGTGAAAAAAATTCAAAGGGGGAATTTTTGAAACCAACTATTTATTGATTGAATTTTATAAATATAGGAATGGTATTTCATGGAAGATCATTATATATGTTATGTTTCTCTATTATCAATAATGTATGGAATTAATAAATGATGAATGGAATCATTGTGATAAATAGAATAATTTATGACTTATATTGAATTAAATTGATATATTGAATTGTATGAATACCTTATATGATTTTTATGGATTTTTATTGTGTGATTTGTGACATTAAGGAGTTTCACGTGATGATTTATTTTTTCAATTGTATATTTTTATAGAGGGATAATACAACAAAATCATGATTATTATTTCTTATGGGTTTTCTGTCATCACATGTGATAGATATATAATAATTTTGTGATTCCTTGGGAAATTAATAGTTAATGGATTTATTAGGGTGAAATTATATTTTTGGTGCTCTAAAATTTTACCAATGTCTCTATAATTTTTTGAATCATGATGCAGTCTCAAAAAAAATTTGGGATTCAATTATTCAATGATATAATGATCTAATGAAGAAATAATTTGGTGACCATTGTTCCTTTTAAAATATGTTTTGAATTATCTAAATATATTTAAAATTTATTAAATGATGATTATACTATTACATTCTCTAAAATGATTTTCAATTTTATAGCTATATGTTGTATAGAATTTCTTAATGGTTTAAATGAATGTCTTTGAATGAAAAATAAGTGATTTTATGTTCAATGAAATTTAATGGAGACTCTATAATGTGATACCCAAATATTTTATAAGTCTATATATCAAGATTCCATTGTTCTGTGTCATCATTGATGAGATTTTACCACATAGGCAATTAATGAGAGATTTGATGTTATTCAATGATTTTTGGAATACAAATATATGTAGGTGCAGATTCCATGATATTTATGGGATTTAATTAATATGAATAAAGTTTTTTTGTTTAATTGAATTGGATGATTATGGGGATTGTTTTATCATTGAAAAAAAAGACTATACAATTTAATGATCAAATATTATAAAGATTAAATTTGATGTAATCAGAATTTTTAAATATTCTTTCATATAGACACTTTAATTGATTGTAGACGATTTGGGAGATCAACATGATATAATGGACATACAAGAACATATATATATATATATTATCCATGATTAATTTTGACAAAGAGAGTGAAACTAATTCTAAATATAATTTTTCAAAGGTCATGAATATATTCTGCATATCTAGTTTTGAAAATAGATTCGAGTGCTCGGTTCTAAAATATAAGATAAATTTTGAAATATAATATAGGAAGTAAAAATTGAAATTGATATATATAGTATGGTCGAGATTAAATATTTCATCAAGGTGATAGATTAGATTCAAATTATAAGAGGTAAGCATTGTCATTCTAAGAGGATTTTACGATGAATGATTTACATTACTTGCATAAATTGAAGACATAATAAGAATTACTATTTAAATAATTTTATTCAAACTCTTGGAAGTTCAATGGAATAGAGAACTAACACAATTGAATATTTGATTATATTGAGTGTAAAGATGAATGAGTATAGTATATTAGATGATCAAGGTGAATCAATATAGAATCAAGGGTGAAATCAGTTCATAAAATGATGATCATGAGTAGACCATCAATTCTATAAAAATAGTTTTTCCAATACAAATTCTATGAATGTAGGGAAGAATAGGGAGTTACCCTAGATTGGTAGTGATCCCTTAAAAATCCATTGTAATAATAATTTAAGTATTATTTATTCCTTTCATAATTGTGATCATTAGAGTAACCCTTTTTGGTGTTCCAATTAAAAATACCACATCTTTAAGAAATTTCATTCTTCAGGAATTATTAATGCATGATATGGTGTTTGTTATTGAGAATATAACATGATAAATGATTTCTTATTTAAACAAGTAAATAATATCCAAAATAGTTATATAAATAGAAAATGTTTAATTTGGTCAACATCATGATTTACCCACCTCTCCTAGTTACTTGGGTCCCAATATTGACCCATGTCTAACATGTGATGAGTTTATTATTTGTTAGACATGAAAAAATATTTATATGATTATGATTATTCCATATGTTTTTCACTCTTTTAGGAAATGATATTATTACAATGTTACACACTCATGGATCATTTTCTATAATTATTTTTGGGTTAATTTTTTATTAACCACCAAGATTCAATCCCTGTATCATGATTAGATTAATTTTATGTTATGAATTTCAAATTCTAAGACCATTTTCAATAGTGTTACACTCATGAAATGGTAACATAAAATCATTGATTGATATCTCTATTTTTCACCATTACTAAGAATATAAAATCACCCTTTCTTATGTTTACCTTTCCCCAACATATGAAGAATGGTATTTTTTATGATTTGTTTATAAAGGGTGGTAGTAGTGAATAAGTAGGTGGGTAGTGATGTAGATATTTTATATAAAAAATTCATAATTATCAATGATTCCAAATTAAAAATCAATCATTGTTCATATGTGTTTTCTAATGATATGAAATTATTATTCATATTGTAATATGTAAAATTTATTAAGTGAATGTTTGAGTCTTAATGATAATCCATGGTATGCATATATTTATTGTATTCACATTACATCTACTTCTTGAACCATTATATATAACTATATTGACTGAGAATAAACTGAAAAATTCACTAATCATGGATTTTATATATTTAATTATTTTTTTAAAATCATTGTATATGATTATAACTAATATTACATAATCCTTATACACTCATCTCTATATTATTTTCTTGCTTATATTTTTACATAACTACATGTGTAAGTTAATTCTAACACCTTCCTAGAGATAATTTAGATGTGTATATATTGTTATAAATTCATACCACATATAAATACCTCATCACAAACATATTTCACACATTGCTACACATTGAATCCATTTTAATAATGTCTACATTATTACTCTATCAGTAACTAAACAAAGTTTCATCATGTTTTATATTCCATCATCCTATGTTTCATCAAAGATATAAAATTGTGATCACATGAAAATAAATGTTTATAAAAAAGGAAACTTGTGTCATTAATTATGAAATTTCATAAAATATTTTCGAAATACAGTAATGTATTTTTATATTCAAATTATATTTCTAATATAAAATTTTATTGTCATGATGTGGTTCTCCACCTTCTCTACATCAACTTATCCAACTATGTATATTGCATAAAATATGAATTGACCTATACTGGATGGATACAAAATTAATTCTAGTGGATAATAAATGACTTATGAATATAAGCTAGATATTCTAGGTAATATATTAATAAAATAGTTAATAAATAAATAACTTTTTCTACAATTATTGTAGCAATCATACCAATTATAGTATTTATGGTCAATAATTTATTAGCCTATTTTATATTCAATAAATGATAAAACTTTTTACACAATGAATTATTTTTTATTTCTTAATGAAATATTTTATTAATTCATAACATTAAAAATTGCATGAATAATCCAATTTTACTACAAAAATTTCACTCAAATATTTTTTATATAAATTTTAGAATGGTGAATTCTTTTCATTAATATAAATGATTTTTATTGATTTGGGTATTATTTATTCAATCAAAGATGGGTATTTTTTTCATTAACATGACCACATGGATCATGCAATCAAACCCATTTTTTAATTGGAAAACATTGGATCAGATTTATTTTTTTATATAGGTCAACTCCAAGTTTTCAAAATCAAGAAAATCTATGTTTGATGCCATAAAATGTTTATTAAATTCATTATTGTTTTTATTTGTCAATTTTTTTCCCGTTTTTTTAATAGATATTGATAAATTTTTCTCAATTTTAATTTCTTATAACATATTCCTTGAATATATATAATTAGATGGCCATATATTCCCAATATTTATGGCTAGAAATCCAATAATCAGATAGAAAATTATAGGAAAATCATGGTCCAGATTTTATAATTCATAACACTTAATGTAATATCAATCTTGAACATTAAAAAATGTAAATTTTCAATTCTAATGGATTTAGGTTCAATAATTTTGCGATAAAAATGTTTAAAGTTATCCAATTTATATTAAATTTTATCTCTGTGTTGCTAATAAGAATAATAACATCATTTTATACCTTCATTTATAAATAATTGAAGTAATTAATAGACAACTACATAATGTAATTCAAAGGATTTATTTTGGAGGAAAACATGATCTATCTTATATTAAAAATTAGTGTCCCCTCATCTTTTCTAATGGGATTGAACTTCATCATAATAAGTAAAGAAATTGAATTAAGTAGAAATATTCAATTTATAGAAGAACCACTAAATATCAATCTCTAACAAAATATACATATTATTTTATCTTCTATATCTATTTTATTATTTTATTTTCCATTATAAGTCTTGGACTTATATTATAATTTAAATTAAATTTATGTAATCCTTTATTCACTAAAATTCATAAGGTAATTCTCCTTTTCATATATATTATAAATTCAGTATATAGTTTTGAATATATTTATAAACAAAACATGATACCCCTTTTAATTCTTCCATAAATATATGATTTATTTTCACTATGTGTCTATGTTCGATGCACACAAGACTTTCTTTTCTATGTAGTTTTATTTTATTTATTCGGAACCAATAAAACTTTTTTTATATTACAAACCATATTTATGTCTAAATAAACATCGATTCTATAGGAGTCCTATGTCTTGGTTAATAAATTGTTCAATAGAAACCACACATCATAGATATCAAATTTATATTCTATTTACCTATTAAATTCCTCATTGATTTTATGTGTAATTTTTGAAATACAAGGATTTAGGGTTCATTGGAAATGTTAGAAAATAAAAATTGATTTAATATTGAACCATTTATCAACTATATGTGTTCATGGTTGGAATATCTAATTGTGGTATTTATTTTTTCTAAATATTTACAAAAATTAATTAAAAAAATATGATGTGAATGATTATTTTACCAGATGAAATCTATTTCATGATGAAACAATATTTTAATAATCTAACCACTTCACTCACGATTATTTATTTTCATTTTTTAATTTAATTTAATGGCATCATTCATTTTTTTTACAATCCTACAACCCCCCCCAATTATAATATATATAAATAAAGATTATAATTTCTCTTGTTTTTTTACTATCATTGAGGATTTTAAATTAGTGCTTATTCAAAGAAAATATAATAGAATAATCTAATTGATTTTTGATGGGAAATGATTATCCATTCATTAGGTATGTAATATAACAATTTTGAGAATGTAATTCATAAAATATAGTGAATGGTTTCATGGATATTGATGTAGGGAAACCGATTTTAATGTTTTCTAGATATGGACTCATTTGGATGGAGATAATTTTTAATATTTAATGAATTAATGAATGTGATAGACGGTTATAATCTTATTATGTGAATTTTTTTAATCGTAGAATCATAGTTATTTTTAAGGATTTCATGCAGTGATTTATTACTATCATTGAATGTGACAGTTTCTATTATGCCATGGGTGACTATAGAACATAGTTAATGGTAACCTTAATAATAATAACTAAATTATGATTTTTTTAATACTTCCTAAATGTTGTGATGGAAATTTTAGAAGTGATATTATATGTAAAATGTCATAATAAATTTATACTATATTAGTAAACATTTCTTGATTCCTATCAAACATAGAGTAAATTTTAGAAACCGAAAAAATTATTTGAATTTTAAATAAATGGAATAATAAATAAAATGAAACTCAATAAATATATATGTTATGAAGAAAAATTACAAAACCCTTTACCATTCTAAATATATAAAAAAAGTAAAAGAAAAAATCATGGATCAAACCAGACTAATAAAAATGGGAAAAATATATATCATACTAGAATAACATAAAATAATAAATAAACAATATAATATAACTTATTGATTAATAATTTCTTGATAATGTATTTAACAAATTTAATTTAATTATTCAAAAATATGAGCATATAAATAGTATGATTTAGGACCAATGTAAGGGTTTTATATTCCAAATATAATTTCTTATGAAATGTTGGTTATTGTGAACCATCACCTCATTAATATGGTGTGATGTCACAAACCAACAAAAGTACCCAGGTAACCCGATAATAGAGCTCGGTCAAACATATCCTGAATGGAGTTCCAGATCCACATGGGTTGGATACTCACACCTGGAATCATAAAAAATGAATTTTGGAATGAATTTTCTACAATCATCGTAGAAGAAAGAAACATAAGTCAATATACATAGAATAAAATATACTCATTGAGAAGTGTACCTTTTATAAAATATGTATAAAACCCCAAGTACTGTAGTATAGTACTAAAAATGGATAAAAAATCCCCATGCAACAATGTACAACACTCACCAATTCCTCAAATCAACTGCTAGAACCACATCCAATTGGGGCTTTACCCATTCTCGCTCCATGAAAGAGATAATATACAAACACCTAAATGAGTCAGTTGACTGTGAGATAATATAATAGTGTGGTATCTCCAGGGATTCCATAAATAATCCTATAATTAATTAAAAAAATAAATTGATTTCAATTTTAAATAAAAAGGTTTGGCATTTGAAAATCATATTTTAACAAATCATTATTTACTTCTCAAATGATAGAAATACATTTAAAAACTAGTTTAACAAAACATTTTTCATAAAATAGTTTATATAAATCATAAGACATGTAAAAAAGATCACATAAATTGATAAAAATTTAAATATAATATAAAATAATTGAACAAAATGGTCATATTCTAAGAGGTATGATAGTTCCATATTATGGGAACTTGACAAAATTGTATAATGATAATGGAAATGTGAACACATGTCCTTTGACAATGATTAAACATGACTCATTGACATCCTACTTAGGAATAAAATTTAACCAACTATTTATGTCAGATTTATAAAGTTTTAATCTAGTTCTAGAGAATTCTTATCCTAGAAACTTTTTCACAAACAACTCACTTACCATCTAAATTTGAGTGTGAAGTAGTAAAATTAAATGATATATAAATTATTTGCAGCCACATAAAAATAAAATTAAATCTAATTATCCAATTTAAAAACTTCCCATTTTCCTTTGGAAACCCAATAATGAGTTTCTAATATAATGATTTATTTTACAATATAAGACCGAATGGTTTCTTTCAAAACCACAATAATCCATTTTTCCAAAATAATAATTTCAAATTAATTCAAAATTTAATTTCATAATTCAATTCACACAATTAATTACATCAATTTTACCTTTTCAATTTCTATCAATTTCATAATTAAAATTCAATAATTTAAATCTATAAAATTTCCATAAATTTCCTAGTTACACCCCATTTCAATGGAAAAAGGGGGTTCCCCAATTTTATTCTAAAATTAAAGTTTCAAAAAAACCAATTCAATGGAATTGGGATTTTAATTAATCAATTTAAAGAAATTTAATTTATAATAATAATTGTTTCTAAAACAATAAATATAGTGTTAATGATAATTATGCACCATGATGGAACCAACAACTATAGATCACTATATCATGAAACACAAAACATTAATCTAGATTTTCCAATGATGATCAAAAAATTATAATTCATGAATCAAACATCGGTTTGATATTCAAAACTGAATTTATTAGATCTTCTAACCAACAATGAGATATACAAAACCCTAGGGTAGAAATTAGAGATAGAAGGAGATGGATAACTTGAATAAGAAACTAACCCGAAGAAGATCAAACTCCCTTATCATAACTTATATGCACTTACTAAGGGGTGTCGATGCGCGAAAAACGTGTCTTGGAAGATCCTAGGAAATAAAATGTCACATTTATGCTTTATAGGTCAATACATTACCTTAAAAGGTTGTTGGGTTTTTTAATAATAATTTTGTTGGACTAATAATCTTATACGCTTTGTTCCTTAGGCATAACCGCATTATTTAGAAAAACTGTGCACCCTAATTGTGCACCTATTTTAATGGGTGAACTATTTCATCTAAGTGGTCACACTATTTTTCAAACTGTGATCAATCCTTGAAAAAACTCACATTCTAAATTTACACTGTTTCAATTTGAGTTGAGTAAAAGTTTGGGAAATCATGATCCAACCATGAATATCCTATATGATTTCATGATTTCCATAATTTCTCTCAAAATAGCACCAAACGAAATCAAAAAAACAAATGATTAAATATAAGGGTTTATAAAAACATTAAAATACTAAAAAATTATTAAAACCTCCCCATAGAAAATTTCCAACCCCAAAAATCCTATAACAAATATTCAATGATAGAAAGATGAGGCCAATGCTCTATCATTAGTTCATGTTTTTACTACATCTCATAACTATCAGAACTCTACCACCATAGCACTCAAACAAAAGGTATCACCATCGCATGAAGTACCATGTCTTTAGAATCAACTATAATCACAGGCCAATTATATATGAATAAGTCATGATCAAACTCAATATCACCCCAACTCAAAAAATGAGGTAGATTAGACAGATACTTTCATAGATAAGATATATGGAACACATTTTGTATCGACATCATTTGTGGTGAAAATGGTAACCTATAATACAATTTTATATTGATCTAAACAACATCAAAATGTCCAACAAAATAGGGAGAAACTTTCACTTCATTACAAGCCATCAATGACCCAGACTTGGTGAATCATTCATTAACACCTGGTCACCAACGTAGAATTTGAATGGTTTGGGATGATGTTTACAATAAGACATACATTGTCTTGGTGTTGTCATAAACCTATAATTAAACAACATAATATTTATTGTTGTCTCTTGAACCATGATCAGTCCAACAAGATAATTTTCAACCATCCCTGATCAACAAAATGGTTATTTGTAACTCCACCCATCCAAGTCCTCTGAAGGGGCGATTTTGACCACAGATTGGTTAA
Source organism: Viscum album (assembly GCA_963277665.1). Lineage (NCBI taxonomy): Eukaryota > Viridiplantae > Streptophyta > Magnoliopsida > Santalales > Viscaceae > Viscum > Viscum album. Next base: position 1,217,280,493 of record OY728157.1, read on the forward strand.
TTTTGTAATAGGAAAATTCAACTAGCCCTAATTGATCATCTCAAGTCCTACCAAAGTCGATAACACAAGCACAAATAATATCATCAAAAATATATATAGCTATTTTATAATTTCCATTTGACTATATATGTTAAGATGTTTTCAAAAGGACCTAATATCTCAAGGCCTCCTAAAGACCTATCCAAAATGAGAAGTAAAACAAGGATCTCTTTTAGAAACTATATTAGATCAAACTCTATGCGAATGAACAATCTCTTTCACCAAGAGATTTCCCATCTCCAATAACTTGGTTGTATCATGAATGGATATAATTTGAGCCAACTTAGTCAGCATGTCTATCACAAACCATATATAAGTTTCCTTTATATGGTTTTTTGGAACCCCAACCATAAAGTCCAAACTGATCTCATCTCACTTCCAAGTTGGAAAAAGTTTTGGCTGAAGAAAAACTGAAGGTCTCTAGTGCTTTACCAAGACCTGTTGGAATATATAAAATTGAGACTAAAATTCAGCAATGCCATATCTCATACCAAGCCACCATAATTGACGTGACATGTTATATAATATCATCATTGATACATTGCTCATAACCCACTATGAAATATGGATATCTTCCATCACATATTTCCTAAATTCAAATGGAAGAACAAAGAGATTCCAATATAATAGAATCACATCTTCATAGAATGACCACACAACAATAGTATCCCCGCCATAAATGCAATCTCTAATGCTATGAAATTCCTCATCAATTGTTGTTCTATGATAATATTCTCAAGAAGAGCGGATGTTAACTAGACACTAACCAGGGAATCCTAGAACATTGATTCCTAGACTCAAATATGAAATTGTAAAAAGAGAGACATAGAATGACACTCTTATGATGATTCTTTCAATGCATAGGTCGCAAGTTTCATACTCAATGGAACATTAAAGACAATACCTTTTCTCAGTGTATAGGTGAGTTGAAAGTTGAAATACTATATGTATTCCACCCAACACCTCTAGTAGAGATTCAAAATTATCAACCCAATATATAACTCAAAATTTTCTGGCCTAAAAACATAGTAATCATTTCTCTATAATTTTAACACTACCAAGTCATAAGAACGTGCATCACAACTAAAAGTTTAAGGTGATGGTTCAGATAATTCTTCTCATGTTTCCTAAGATGAAAATATCTATAATCAATGAAATGATCACCATGCATAAAAACACATCCCAAACTCAATCCCAATGCATCAAAGAGGACCAAATATCATGTATTGGGCTCTAAAAGAGTCAAAACTGGTGTAGTAGTCAAAACAAATTTCATCTGAATGAATGAACTATGATATTTTATATCCCAAGAAAATATAAATCCCTTTTGATTTAGATAAATAATTGTAGAATCCAACAATGAGATGTACTTAATGATCTATCAATAATACATATCTAATCCCAATAAAATCAGATTATTAATGTCATTTCATAGTTTTTCCCATTACATGACATCCTTCACCTTATCATGATAAACTAAAATTCCACGTTTATACCCCAAGTTCTCTATAAACATCACTTCCTAAATATAGATATCACATTTTTTAATCATAAAATAATTTCATGGATTTCTCATCAATTAAAGAACATCTCTCGAATGAAACACCTGATAATCCTCATAGTTATAGTAAAATATTATTTCCTCCACAAAGACATCCAAAATGGTATCAAGATAATTGTCAAAAATGCTATTTATTAAATCCATGAAGACTACCACGACATTCGATTTACCAAAGGGTGTGACAAGGGACTCATAATATCTACACCAGATCGAGAATGTGGTTTTCTAGATTTAAAATTATTTTATCCTCAACTAATGGTAACTAAATCAAAGGATTTTATCCGAGATCTACATCACCTCTTTCAATTGATCAAATAGATATTCATTCCATGGAAATGGATAATTTTTCATTACATTGACTCCTTTGAGTTATCCATAATTAACATAAAGGTGATGTGAATGATCATAATTCTTAGCAAAGATAACTAGCATCATCCAAGGTGAACCACTCTGGTGTATAATGTTTTTCTCTATAAGATCATCTAATTGAGTATTAATATCATTTTTTTCAGATGGTTACATGTGTTAAGAGGGAATAGAAACTAGATGAGTACTAGTAACTCCATAAATAGAAAAGATTACATCTCTTTCCATTCAAAAACTAGAGAATTTAAAAGAAAACACAAAGGGAAACATGATGATAAATGAAAGTAGATCACCAATCAATTATTACCATTCAAAATCCAAATTAAAAACATATAAAACCTTCCCCAACAAGGGAATACATTATATGTAACTACATGACATTGGTTCTCATCCTCCTTGGAAGACATAACATGAACTTTCAGGTGTAGTGATGTAGACCCGCCAAAGATAACAATTAATATAGGATTTGATGGAAATGCGCTAATTAATCCTGAAAATCACATCAAGTTGTATCTTGTTGTGAACTAAAATACTCTAATAATGGTCAATTTATATGAGAGAGAAAACACAAGCGAGGATATAGAGAACATAATCTCTCTTCATACCAAGGGGACCAGTAATATCCATTACACTAGGAAAAGGATCCAAATGAAGATTTATTACATTAATAATATTTGTTGATATAAATTAATGATATGAAAAAATAAAAAAGAAAGAATTCACTAATGATGAAGCTAATGTGTGGTACCTCTAATAGTCACTGGAATCAAATCTACTTCTTCTATAGAAACATACATTATGTCAAGAAGCATAGTTCAATATGCATATGGCTGGAACCCTTTTTTCCTTGAAGCATATAATTTCTCCATAGTTTTAGAATGGGATGATTATCCCATTCAACTATAATGAGTGGAATATTTATGCATAACTAATACAGGTTACCAAAGAGTCCATAGGATCCACATATCTTGGGTTCATTAGTGAATACACTCTTTGAATTCCTAAATGCCCATACTGGTAACAAATCAACAAACCAATTCCAGGCACTGTAGGATGTCTAGAATGACCCTAATGGTGAGAACCACCATGAGATTAATCACAATTTTTATTTCATATGACAAAACTCGCACTGCCACTAGGAGACGAAGAAACTCATGACAACCCTGACTTTGTCACCGGGTCCATTTAGACTATCAGTTCTCTATCAAGAACAAGAGCATTAGAGGGTAGATTAAGTATGAAATACTAATACAGAATATCAAGTGGAAGTCCAAACATTAAATGTAGATATTTCATATTTTAATTCAATACAATCCTATTTGAAAATTGTACAGTGACAATAAAATGGTTTGTATACTCTCTTATGGTCTTATTAGTCTTCACATGTTTGATAAAATCGATAACCTTGGCCATAAACATCGAATCCGGATAGAAATATTTAGTGGAAATAAAATTGATGTATTTATACTATGTTCCCTCATGCTTCTTTTTCATCACCATCAAGTCCAACAATTTTCTACTCGAACCTTGAATCACAATGGTGGCAAATTTCCCTTGGATTTTATTAGGTGTCTCCAAGAACCCCAAAAAATGAAACATCTTGATCAATAGTTCCTCAAAAAAATGATGATCATTTGAGACATTGATTTCTGTTGTCTTACGGTGATGGAATTATTGAAAATGATTTCACATATTATCTCATTGGGGTACCATAGATTGAGCCTAATAGGGAGCTGATATAGGTGAAAATCCTAAATAATGGATAGTACATACAATCAACTCAACCAGATTCAGTTCCATAGGGGGATTCTCTGATTGAGGATCAGTATTTGCATCATCTTGTATCATAGTCTCATGCCTTTTAGTAGGCATGATGCTAAAAAACATTAGAAGACAAAAAATAAGACATCATATTAACGTTCAAATAGAGTAACTAGGAAAAATAATACCAATATAGAGAAAAAATGACAAGGAATTAAATATATCCAAATCAAAATGAGATAAGATACTAGAACTAATACTCAATATGTCTTTACCAAACCACCCCTAGTCACTTATGGTTTATTTCATTGAAATTTTTCTATGTAATCAATCACAACTACCTCCTATGTAATGAAAATATTTCAAAATACATATTGAAATCAAGACAAGAACTCAAACTTCCATTTCATACCACTTTTCCATGAACCAACCTATGTACTCTAGTCACCTGATAACTGATAATTGTCTAAAATATATCAAAGGGAATTCCTGATTTCATGGGTTTGAGATACGATCCTAGCATCATACAAAATAAATGTGGGAATGGATATTCTACAAACATCATAAAAGAAAGATGAATAAGTTAGTATGGATAAATGAAAAACACCACATGGATAAGTGTACCAAAAGTAAAAAAAGGATTAATAACCCAAATATTTATTTAAATGTATTATAAACCAATAAATAATACATCAGTATCAAAGGAATCCACTCACCAAGTCCATAGATCTACAACTATAACCACCTCTAAGTGTCTCTTTGCCCATTCTATAACCTTAAAAGAGTTAATCTACAAACACCGAATGAAACAAGTAGGGTTTGAGACCAAATCCTAGTAGGGTCTCACCAAGGATTTCATAATATATTCCAACATTTTATTAACTAAATATTATCATTTAAATTTTAAATAAAAAAATTTGTTATTTGATAATAATTTTTTAAAATATATTTATTTATAAATAAAATGGTGGTATTATATTCAAAAAATGAATTATCTCAACATTTTATATAAAATAGTTTATATAAATCAAATGGAATGTATAATCATTCAAAAAAATTAGTAGGCATTTATATCCCATATATAAAATAATGAGAAACATGGTCATTTGCCATGAGGTATGACATTTCTAGGTTATAGGATCCTCACACAGTTGTATAGTGATAACTAGAATGTCCACACATTCCACATAAAACAAGTAAAATGGGAGTTATCGAAATCTGTTAGAAAAATAAAATGTGTCAAATTGATTCTGTTGTAGTTGTAAAGTTTCAATCTAGTTCTACGAAATTCCTATCCTAGAGTGTTCATCCCAAATAACTCACTAAATTCATAGGCTGGAAATTTCTCTAGTAGAAAAAAATTATTTAAAAATTATTTTTATATAACCAAAAAGTGAAATTATATCCCATTATTCTATTTCAAAAAAAAAGTTAAAACCCAAAATAGGTTTTTAATCAAAACATGTCTTTTTCTAAAACAAAACCCAAAGGATTCTAACAAAACATTTTCAATCCATTTTCTTTAATTAATAATTTGACATAAATTTACAATTAAATTTACACTATTTAATTTAAAATATTTCCATCAATTTTATAATTTAAAAACAACAATTAAAATCCCCTCAATTTTCCATCAATTTCAAAATTTCATCAAATTTCAATTGGAAAAGAGATTTTCACATTTCATATAAAAATTACATTTTCAAAAAAACCATTTCAAAGTAATTGTGTATTTATTCAATCAATTGAATGAAATTACATGTATATAAATAATTTAATTTAATTTAAAATTTTAATTTAATCAAAAAATCTATGGTTAATAAATTTTTTGAATCATGACGGAAACACCTAAAATTGATTACAACATCATGAATCTCCCGACCTAGACTAGGATTCTCTAATAAAGAATAATGACAACAGAATTCAGGAATTAAACATCAATTTTATATTAAAAATCGTGGGGATTATATCAGCCAAGAAACATAGAGATCTACAATACCATAGGGTGGAATATAGAGATAACATGGGATAAAGAATAGGAAGTGGAAACTGACAAGGAGAAGATCGAAAACCATTCTATGAGCTTCAATTTGATTCTATAAGGGCATAGAGGGTCCAAAAAATCTCTTATGAGGACATTAGGAAGGATAAATTTATGTTGGGTCGTATTGGTCTGTCAAGTACCTTAAATGGGGGTTTCAGCTGTTTTAAAAATATATTTTTTAATTAAAAATCCTATATTTCTGGTTACTTGGGAAGAGCCTAATGGTTTAAACGAACTATACTCCATACCCATGTGCACATTTTAATGGGTTATATGGTTTATTCTAAGTGGGTTCATGGTTTTCAATATGATCCCAATACGTTAAAATCCCAACAATCTGGGCTCTCACAATGTCCTCTAAGAGGCTACATGGTTTATCAGACTCATGTTCCACCCATGTACATTAGGAACATTTTCAACATTTCCAAGAATTCACTCAAAATAATCCCAAATGAAATCCAACCAGATAATTATTAAAAATACGGGTTTATGAATACTTAAAATTTTAATATGATATTACATGTGATTAATATACAATGACATTATTTAATAATATTCATATAATAATATTTTTTTAAAACTATTTAATGTTTTTTCTTAAATGGTATTTTATTTAAAGGATTCAATGGTTATAAGGGATTCTAAAATATTAATTTCCATATATTTAGATACAATAATTCTGATAGAACTCTATATAAATAAGCTTGATTTAATTTACCTAATAATGAAATTCATGTTTATTTCCAGCTTTTTTATTTTTTTTAAATATTTCATATAAACATTTAATCAAATTAGTTATTCATTAAAGGTTATTTTTCTTGAGATGGATTCCTAGAAATCATTATTAATTCAATGGGAATGATTCATATTAAAAACAAACTACATTTATATAATCTATATATTAAATAATTCATACCATGAATTATATTTTAATCATGATATTTAATAGTAAATTTAAATTCTAATATCCATCATGGGACATGATTTAAAGGTTCAAAAAACATTATTGGGTTCATTTCTAATTTTATATTCAAATAAATATATTTTTAATGGAAACATGATATTCTATGTGATTAATACATAATTTATTTATAATATATATATATATAATAATAATATTTTATTTACAAGTATATCATGTTCTTTTCTTAAATAGAATTTGATATAAAAAATTCAATGGTTATAAGAGTTTTTTATACATTATTTTACTTATATTTATATACAAATATTAATATAGAAATATATAGTAATATGTTTGAATGAATCTACCTAATTAATAAATTCAATGTTATTTCCTATATCATTATATTTTAAAAAATTATTTCAAATGAACTCATAATCGAATTTATCATACCTTAAAGGTTGTTCATATTATAATAGGTTCCTAATACAAATTCCCAATTCAAGGGGAATAATTCTTATTAAAAACCAATATAAATTTATATAATCTATATATTTAATATTTCATATCAAGAATTATATTTTATTCAAGATAATTAATAGTTAATTTAAATCCCTTACTCATTTAAGGGACATGATTTAAATGTTAAACAACCAATTTTGGATTCATTTCTATTGTAAATTTAAAATAATTTTTTTTAAATAAATAATCTATATTCATATTTTTATTCATTATAAAACCCCTCATTAATTTCATGGGTTATTTCTAGGTTTTTCAAGTCCCAAAAAAATTATTTTCCAGTATCTCATATTTTACCCAAATTCATTGTTGTTGGAGAAATCGACAAGATGTCATATTAATAGTAGAGAACATCTAATTTACAATGTATATAATACTTGAATATATTTTTAATTTTACTCATCTATTCATCAAAAAAAATTAGGGTCATTTTATACTACTTGAATTTCCATAATATGATTTAAATGAATTTTTTATCATACACTATTTTTAAAATTTTCATCAATGTATAAAAAGAATACATTAGTATCATTTTCAATGTGAACACAACATTAAACCATCGCAATCATTTTCTTTTATATATCCACGTGAATCATTATAGACTCTTAAAAAATAATATTTTATTCTCATTCAATAATGAACTAATTGATAGTAAATAAAAGTTTTCAAATGATTATGGACTTTTCTTTTTTAAAATTTTATTTTTCAAAAGCAACTAAGAAATAGGTTTCATATAAATACACATTATTTGATTTCCCATTTAATTGATATTGTCTATTACAAAAATATTACTGTATATCGTCATTATGTGGATGAAATATGTTATATCACACTTTTTTTGGTGGAGTGATCTACCACTACTTTGGTATTTTCTAATCATACTCTATGTATAAACTATAGTTTTATTCACATCTATTTCCCTATAAAACTTTATATTTTTTCTTTTAATTGAGTTAAGTTCAACTATATTATTTTGATATATTGTTTTCTAACAATTATTAACTTAACAATATATCATGTGTAAATATGGTGTAAATAAAATAGAATTTATTAACTTGATTGAATTATAATGACCATTAATGTTAATAGATACAATTTTTTACCCATTATTTTTCCATTAATTTATAATGTTTTCCTAGTTTATAGAAATATGAATGATTTATTTTTTATAGTCAATTTGAAAAAAAAATGATACCCAATTTATTTTTGTGGGTTTTATATTATAACTGACTAATTTTCTATGTGTAAAATGTAAGTATGGATGAGTGAGAGGTGGGGTCATATATCTCCCTTCAGTATATTTTTAATTGTGTATATCTTTTAAGATATGTATAACTGTCATAATTTACATTTTTTTAAACAAGTTTGAATGTCTTTAATATACATATTTCTGTTTATGTGGGTATAATTATGGTTTATAGAAAGTATAATTACCTATGCATGACTAATGAATGTAATATTCCCCAATTATAATGATTTTGTTTTAGGTGAAAGATGATATGCATTGTGATCTAATACACTCCTATTTCATGGATTATATAAAATGTTTTATTTCATGCTATGGATATTACTTTTTACTATTCTAATGTATGTGTTATATTAAACTAATGACATTGTTTTATAAATATTCTCATTACTATGTTTTTATGCTGGGGTTCATTATTATTAAATAATTTTTCCACAATATTTGGATTCATGTTTTATTACATAGTAATATTTCTGATCTATTCAATATCTGGTATAACTTTAATATGAATCATAATTAAACAACAATAATAATATTATTATTACTTATTATATTTAATTATTATAGATTATATTTAATATTACTGAGCATTTGAGCGGAATCCATTCCTATGTTTCAATTTCCCTGTGTTACGATGAACTTGGATATGTTTGGTATTTCTAGAACAATATCTCGTGAAGAGGATTTATGGGAAATATTTAAGTATTATTATTGATTATATTTTTTTTTAAATATTTAGAATGATTACCTTTTGATATGATATTCATTGATTTAACTAGTTATATATTTTCCTTAATTATTTGAAATTTTTTTGCTAAAAAATATCCTATGGTTTTTAATGTTGAGTTATCATTAAATTATAGATTTATATAAATAAATAAATTCTGTAAAACTTATATACATTTAATACTAGATCAGTGTATAAGTGTGTATGTTACCTCAATAACATTAATTTATAAAACTATATTTTATACTTTTCTAACAATGGATAAAATTAATGAAGATTGGGAGTTTCATTGAATCTGTTATGAATTTATAAAACAAAAAACATTGAAGTTGGGGTAAAGTTATTAGGATAATAATCAATTATTTATTCTCTAGTGATAATTACCTACGATTATGAATTTTTTTTTAATGACCTGGAATTTCTGTAGAAATTTTTTCCTTAAATACATGGGAATTTTTGAGTCCCCAAAAAAAGACAATGTGTGATTTCGTGTCCTGGTGTGCCCGGAATCAAATATCTGATGTTTTGTTTGGGTGTGTTCAGTAAATGTAAGAGCGGGTTTTTATAACTATTGAACTGGAGCTAGAAATCGAAAATTGAGTGAACCGTTGAAATCATAGCGCCACTATTCGCTTAAGAAGACTTTCACCTCGACGATAGTTGGACAGAAATTAAAGATAGTTTTTGGATTTTATGTTGAAATAATAAAATAAAATAAGTTCATGTATTTTTTTATTTTATATGTTATAACCACCTTGTGGAAGTTGGAGGTGGGGAACGCCACACCGTATCCTCCCATGAGAGGTTATGGTGGTGGGGCCCACCCGAACTCAACCTCCCATGTTTGGATTTATTTGGTGGGGACCACCCGAGGTTATAACCTCTTGAACTCCCCATTATGTGGGGTGAAACTTCTTGATCACCCCACTTAATGGTGCCACCACCCTTCACATTAATTGCGTCGACCAAGTGTTTAGAGATTTTTTTTGAATTTATTGATAACGAAATTATAGATAATATAATCTATTATTTTGAATGTCTATTCACTTTGGTTATTTGAGAGTATGATTATTTGTAGAAAGCTCCCAACGAAGAATGCTCCTCTCAATGAAGAATCACCATCTAAGAATGAAGAACGCTTCATCCGCCGATGACAGACATCTTTTTCTTTGATCTATAACATGAATAAGGGAGGAAGCATCATCCTTGAAGAATGCTGACGACATCGTCCTTGACATCTTAATCTTCATTTCCAATGAAAAAGAATCCATGGTAGGGGTTAGAACTTTGTTTTGTTACTCATTCTTCATTTTTTTTTGTGGTTTAGAATTCGTAGTCGCTTGATATCAACCTAACACAGAGGGCGCGGTCCGAACAAACACGGACCGACCCCTTCGACTTCTTTGTGGAATTTGATTCTAAATGCGGCATGAGTACTAGAAGATCGTTACTCATCATCAATGATTGTGGATCGATGGAGATGGCCAAAAGAGAGCACGACTTCTTCCAGAATGAGAATCAGGCCACCAAAACTCATCTGGTGACCCGTGGAATGTTCAGCGGTGGCTGGAACCGACAAATCTCCCCACGTAATGGTGGCAGCACAACTGTTTCACCGGTGGAGTAACCTGTAGCCGATGGGCCACAGCGGTGTAGTGGTCGTCGGCGCAAGGCAGTCTGTGAAGGAGATGGGTGGCTCGAGCCGTCGGTTTTCCAAGGAAGATGCGGTGCAACTGCGTTGCGCGGTGGATCGAAGGGGGTCCATGGCTGCCGGCGCAAGGCCGGCCGTGAGGAAGCCCGATGGCCTGAGCCGCCAGGTCACCAGAGGTGGCATGAATCAAGTGCATCGCGTGGGTGGAGATGGCTAATCGGCCAGTCGGAAGGAGCGGGACCCCCCCGCAAGGTCCCACATGACTTATACTGCTGCCACCTGGTGCTGGTTTGAACTCCCCCAAATGGCTAAGACCGTTTGAAAATCCAAGGGCGCATCCTCCAACCTGGATGTGGCTGGGGCGGACCCCATGAGCCTTCGGGCTTGACCCAATGTGGGCTCGGCCTCCTTCCCAGGCTGGGCCTCCCCCAAAAACCGGGTTGGACCTGCTGACCGGGTCAGATCCCATTCCGGACCTGGGTCGGGCTGGGTTGGTCTGACTGGGCCGGACCGGATCCGGACCTGTTTGATCTGTTTCCACTCTTTTCCATGTAACATGAGCTACATGTATCCGTTTGACGAAACGTCTATGGTGAAAGAATCCTTGGAAGGATATGGTTTTTTTGATATAATGCACTCGAGGTTTGGACACAGTTGGTTTATATCCGGGTGGGATCGAACATAAGTTTAATCGGTCCCTAAGAACAAAAAATTCCAATAAATCTCATATCGGGCGTTCGATTGACACACCATCTATCAAATTAGGTTTCTTATGGAAAGAAGTATCTTTTGGATACATCAACTTGGGACATCGTGGTAGTTGATGTATCAACACTTGGCTTGAGGAGCATACCCTTCCAGAATCAAGCATGATTTATGTGGAACCCTGTGGATGGCTGTGCTCTGATGACTGTTCCAGGATCCTATATGTGTTCACCAGATCTGACTACTTTTCATGGTTCCTCTATGGGTTCGACAACACTGACGATTGTTCCTGGATCACGTACGGATTCAACATCTCGGACTACTGTTCCTGGATCCAATGTGGGTTTGACAATTATGACTTCTGTTCCTGGATCATTTGTGGGTTTGACTGAAGAACTGTTCCTGGATGTTGTGTGGGATCGAGAGATCTGATTTCTATTCCAAGATCCTGTGTGGGTTTGATAGAAAATATGGTTTAGTTGCTACATCTAATCATCTCTATCTCTCTATATAAGTTCCCTACCTGTGTGAGATGAGTTAGTAACCTTGTTTTTTCCTCATTATTGCGAAGGATAACTTGATAACTCAGGTATATGTATGGGCATATTCTTTAGTGGGGTTAACTATTGTTTACATTTTTGGTGGTTCATCCTTGTTGGATTTTCTGTGACCTTGGGGGCCTCGAGGTCCTTACTGAGTATCGTTATACTCACCCCAACACGGGTTATGCCCATACCTCGTTGTTTTAGATGCAGACGATGGAAAATGATGACTGAGTCTGAGAATACGTGGACTAGACGGTGCCTGGAGGTGGACCTCACGAAGAGGCGGTACCCGGAGGAGACTGATGGACATGGTGTTGTGAGGAGGATATTTGTACATACCCTTCATTTAGGATCCACGGTGGACGATTACAAGATATTTTTTATCTCTCAGCTATTTTTCCCTTTTCAGTTGTACGTGTACTTTACAGTTGGGCTTGTATTTCTGGCCCATTTTACTTTCAGACACTCTTCGGTTATACAGTTTTACTTAGTGTTTTGCATACATCTTGTACTCTGTTGTGCATGTTTGCAGGTTATAAAGGCAATGCCTTCCCAGTTTCAGTGATTTACACATTTAGTGCTAGTCGCCAACCCCTGTCCTATGGAAGGCGGGCTTGGGGTTGTCACGACATGGGCCCTGGGAGTCAGGACGTGACAAATTGGTATCAGAGGAGTCAGTTATACCACATAACATTGAACTCTGATCTTTTATTTTATGCAATAGTGTTAAGTGTAGTGAGTGTGGTTTTCAGTTCAGGGAGTCCAGTGTTGGTGTCGCGGCCGACGTATCCATACACCAGGACACTGAAATATGATTTCTGACTCAATTCCTGAAAACACTGATTGCGTTTGTGTTTCAAGAGTTTTCATGGTTATCTCATTGAGTCAGCTCATCATGTATAATTTATTTATCGTGGTGCAACTGTGTATTATCAGGATGGCTCCACGCAGACATCCATCCAAGGTTTCGGGATTTGTACGAAATGGAATCCCATCGGGCGATGAGGCCTCGGTGCAGGGCCCTATTACAGCAGAAGCTCCAGTGGTACCATTACCCGTTGGGCCACTGATACCACCAACCCCAGTAGTAGAGAGTGAATGCCGCATGAGCGTGTTGCACGACTTCTATCACCAGAGGCCTCCCATGTACAGGGGCGATACGGACCCACAGGCAGCTGAGGATTGGCTGGAGGCTGTGGTGAGAGTCTTTAGACTGGTAGGGACACCAGCAGACCTTATGGTGATCCTTGTTGCGAGTCTCCTTTAGGTATAAGCAGACAGATGGTAGAGCCTGATGGTCCAAGATCATGATGAGGCGACACTCTTCTGGGAAAACATCAAGATCATGTTTCAGGTGGAGTTTGTCCCATCCACCCTACTTGTGGTGATGATAAAGGAGATACTTCATCTACAGCAGGGTAGCATGATGGTGGCACAGTACTCAGGGAGGTTCACCGACCTCTCGCTCTACTCTACATATATGGTGCATGACCCATTCTTCAGGGCTTGGACCTTCGAGAAGGGTCTCATGGGACATATCAGGTCTTCGATGGTCTCTCTCACATCCCTCCATAGGCGGGGGTGTTGGAGAGAGCCTTCTTAGTGAGGAGTTTCCTTGCTGATCAGACACCAATAGCGAGACCATCCACCAAGCATCACGTAGCGGAGTCTTTTACAGCAGGAAAAAGACAGATGTCACAGAGGTCGAAGCGGACCCGAGCATCTGGTGGATAACCTTAGGACTCATTTCATGTTGTGGGAGGCACACGAGACCGAGCCAGTCATTCAAGGAACATGAAGTGTTTCACATGTGGCGGGCAAGGTCACATGGCTTGTAACTATCTGAAACCCCACTCGGATGATCAACGGATAGTTTAGAGACATCCCAAGTAGAGGCAGGGGTTCGATCGAGGCGATCCGCTGGGCACATGAAAATGTGGAAGAGGAGCTAGTTGTACAGCTGTCAGTGGACGACATTACGAGGTGTTACAACCACCACCACCAAGATGTCCACCCCGATCAAAGGGATCATGTTTACAGGTGAGAGACCATCTCCAGCCAGCTGAGGCTTAAGATCATGGCGCTCTGGAAATGATTTGATGTATGATCTGTGTCTACTTTACCTCAGTTGCAGTTCTTATAGACACAAATGACAGTCACTCTTTCATTGCTACTGCACTTGTTATGAGCTCAGAGATTTCGGCGGAGCCGTTGGCTCGATACTTATGGCTAGAGCTTTTTACAGGAGCAGATTCAATAATTACGCACTGGTGCTAGCAGTGTGAGAATACTCAAGGTGGTGAGATCTTCGACTGGGATATCAAAGTAGAGGCGTCGAGGCCTTATCACGTCATCTTAGGTATGGAATAGTTGTCTACAGTCCATGATTAGATCAACTGTATTAGGCACAAAGTGTTGTGTGTTCGCATGGATGGGGTTAGGTTCACCTTCACCGGCGATAAGGGATCTTTTGCAGTGTAGGAAAGACTTACTCGGATGAGGGTTTAGTTAATCACTCATCATATTTCCTTCCTTACCCTCGGAGCGGTAGATGTGGAGAGTCTGAGCTATCCTGTAGTGGTGGACCAGTACGTGGATGCTTTCTCTGATGATGTCTTAGGTCTTCCTAATCATATAGAGGTGGACATTTACATTGACCTATACCCCAAAAGGCACTGATTTCTACGCCAGAATATCGGATGGCTCCCACTGAGCTTCATGAGTTATGGGTATAGCTGGAGGACTTGCAGGGGAAGGGATTCATCCGGCCTATTGTTTCTCTTTGGGCAGCCTCGATTCTGTTTTCCAAGAAGGCGGATGGAAACATGAGGATTTGTGTCGACTACTGTTTCCTGAACCAGGTGACTGTGAAGAACAAGTACCCACTCTTGAGGATTGACGACCACTTTGATCAGCTGAAGGGAGCACAGTGGTTCTCAAAGATAGACCTGATATCAAGCAATAACCAGCTTAGAGTTCGAGATGAGGATGTATAGTAGATGGCCTTTAGATGTCGATACTGTCACTACAAGTTCTTGTTTATGCCTTTTGGTATCCCCAATGCTCCAGCATTTTTCATGAGACTCATGAACAGTATATTCCAACAATACCTGGATTACTTTGTCATAGTCTTCATCGATGACATTCTGATCAACTCAACTACTGAGGAGGAGCATGCCTACCATTTCCAGGTAGTACTGCAAACACTCTGAGGGAACTAGATTTATGGTAAGCTATCGAAGTGCTAGATTTGTATATGATTGGTTCACATCATGGGACACATCATCTCTGAGGCTAGAGTTTCAGTGGATCCAGTGAAGATTGAGGCAATACTTGTTTAGGAGCCACCCAGGAGTGTGATGGAGGTACAATGTTTCGTGGGTTTGGGTGGTTACTACTAGAGGTTCTTTTTAAACTTCTCTAGAGTTACAGCACTACTATCAGCCTTGACAAAGAAGGGGAAACCCTTTATGTGGTTGGAGAGATGCTAGTAGAGATTTTAGGATCTATGGTAGAGGCTGACTAGTACCCCCATCTTGAGGCTTCCAGAGGAGGGAATAGGGTATGTAGTCTAATGAAATGAATCAGGGACAGGACTCGGGTGTGTCCTAATGTAGGAGAGAGCATTGATCACTTATGGTTCTTGTAAGCAGAGACAACATGAGTAGTACTATGCCACCCATGAACTGGTGTTAGAAATAGTGGTCTTTTCCTTGAATATATGGAGGAACTATCTGATGTGCGAGCATTTTACAGGCTACTCTAATCACAAGAGTCTCAGGTATATCTTCTCTCAAAAGGACCTGAACTTGAGACAGTGGCGATGGCTTGAGTTCCTCCTGGACAATGACTTAGAGATAGTATGTACTCTTGGGAAGGGGAACACTGTTGCAGATGCGCTCAACAAGAGTTCTGGTATACAGCTTCTAGGCGTGGAGACAGAGTAGCTGGCTATTTTAAAGATATCCATTGTGGATAGATATGGAGAAGCCTTTCTTCAGTCTCTTGTAGTCACTCCCCCACTTCTTCAACGAGTCAGGGAGGGACAGGTTGGATATGATGACTACAAGACACGACATTCTTAGATATCCACGAGGCATCCACTTGATGGATTTTCTGAAGTTGGGGAGCACGTCATCCTTTTTATAGGACGTATCTCGGTACCAGTGGAACTTCAGGAAGATGTGTTGAGGGAGTTACACACTTCCCATATAGAGGTACATCCAGGAGTGTCAAAGATGTATCAAGACAATAGACGATAGCACTGTTGGCCAGGTATAAAGAAACCAATAGCCGAATATGTCTCTTGATACCCCACTTGTCAGCAAGTGAAAGCAGAGCAACAGGTACCAACAGGCTTGGTTAAGCCTTTGGAGGTCCCAGAGTGGAAGTGGGATGGGATATCAATAGACTTCGTGATAGGACTTCCACATTCATCCAGGGATCATGACTTGATTTGGGTGATCGTTGATCGACTCACCAAGTCGGCCCACTTCTTACCGATCAGAGAGCATGGTTTAGTAGAGAGCTTAGGATACCTCTACGTGCAAGATATTATGCGGCTACATGGAGTACCTTTTTCTATTGTCTCTGATCATGATGCACATTTTACTTCCTGTCTATGGAAGGGGTTTCATGAGGTTTTCAGGATGTAGCTTCATCTGAGCACCACCTTCCAACCTCAGAATGATGGCAAGACCAAGCAGACCATTCATACCCTCGAGGAAATGCTACGTGCTTGTGTCTTGGACTTCGGTCACAGCTGGGAGGATAACTTACCTTTGTTGTAGTTTTCCAACAACAATAGTTATCAATCCGCCATCAGGATGGAACCTTTTGGGGCCTTGTATGGCCGACCATGCAGATTGACAATATGCTGGACTGACCCAGGGGAGTCAGCACTAGTGGAAACAGAGATGGTACGAGCTACCATGGAGAAGGTGCAGGTCATCCAGGAGCAGATGAAGACTTCACAGAGAAAAAAGAAGTCGTATGCTGACAGGATACGGAGACCTATATAGTTTGAGCATGGCGACCACACCTTTCTACGGGTCTCAACTTGATGTGGTTTATGGAGATTTGGCCAAGGTGGCATGTTATCTCCGAAATTCATCTGACCTGTCCATGTCCATGGTAGATTAGGTGAGGAGTATCACCGCTTAGTTCTTCCACCTCAGTTGCATTGGGTGCTTGACATCATCCATGTATCCCAACTAAGGAGATACATGCATGAACCTTATCACATCATCGACCACGGAGAGATGGATGTTTACGATGGTGTTACTTTTACAGAGGATTAGTGGAGATTTAGGATCGCCAGGAGTGGGTCCTTTGTGGATGGTAGATACCTTTAGTTTGAATTCTTTGGCAGCACGAGAACCTCCAGAAGAGAAAATGGGAGTGGGAGGTTCATATGCGTGCTCAGAACCCCCATTTGTTCCCTTAGTTTTAGTTGTTACTTACAGGGATGTAGAGCCTTGAGGTGGGGATAATGTAAAGACCCTAAATTTCTATGTAAATGTTTTTCCTAAAGAATGGGAATTTTACGAGTCCTCAAAAACTAACGGCGCATTATTCTGAGACTAGGTGTTCCTGGAATCAAATTACTAATGTTTTTTCGATTACGTTCAGTAATCATATGAGCGAGTTTTTATAACATTTGAACTGGTGCTCAGAATTAAAAACTGAGGGCACCTTTGAACTCGCAGTGCCAGTATTCGCTTAAGAATACATTCACCTCAATGGTAGTTGGTTAGAAATTAAAGATAGATTTTGGGTTTTATGTGGAAATAATAATATAAAATAAGTGCATGTTTTATTTTATTATATTCTTTATAACCACCATGTGGAAATTGGAGGTGGGGAATGCCACACAATAACCTCCCATGAGCGGTTATGGTGGTAGGTCCCACACAAACACAACCTCCCATGTGAGGATTAAATTGGTGGGGTCCACCTGAGGTTATAACCTCTTGAACTACCCATTATGTGGGAAGAAACCTCTTGTGCTGCCCACATAATGGTGCCACCACCCTTCACATTAATTGTGCTAACCAAGTGTTTAGTGATTCATTTTGAATTTCCTGCCAATGAAATAATATATAATATAATCTATAATTTGGCACGTTTATTCACTTTGGTTATTTGAGAGGATGATTATTGGGAGAAATCTCCAAACGAATAACACTCCTACCAACAAAGAACGATCATCGAATAACAAAGAGCACTTCATCCGCTGACAACAGACATCTTCTTCTCTGATCTCTAACCAGAACAAGGGAGGAATCGTTCTCCTAGAAGAACGTTGAAGACATCATCCTCAACTTCTTCATATTCTTACCAACGACAATGAATCCAATGTAGGGTTTCGAACTTTGTTTTGTTCCTCTTTGTTCATTTTACATTGTGGTTTATAATTCGATGCAGATTGATATCACCCTAACGCAGAGGGTGCATGCCGAACAAACACATCCCAACCCCTATGCCTTCATTGTGGAATTTGACCCTAAAAAAGGCATGAGTCTGAGATGAGTGTTACTCATCAACCACGATTTCGGATCAAATGCGACAACCCGAGGAGAGCGCGACTTCTTCTGGAATGAGAATCAGGCCACCGGAACTAGTCCGATGGCCCGCAGAAAGTTTGTCGGTGTTTGGAACCGACGAACGTAACCTCGTGATGGCGGTGGAACAACTGCACCGCTAGAGGAGTAACCCATGGCCGATGGGCCACAGCGGTGCATCGACGTCTGACGCAAGGCCGGCCGTGAAGAATATCATGGGCTTGAGCCGCTGGATGGCCAAGGAAGGCGCGGTGCAAACGCATCGTGCAGTGGATCGAAGGGGGACCATGGCCCCTGGCCGCAGCGGAGCAGCGGCGGCTAGCGCACAGACAACAGTGAGGAAGACCAATATCCCAAGCCACCAGGTCTCCAGAGGGGGTGTGGAAAAATTGCGTCGTGGGGGTAGTGTTGGCCGCTCAGCTAGCCGGAAGGAGCGGTACCCCTTCACTGGGTCCCACGTTACTCGGACCGGTGCCACATGGTACAGGTTTGAACTCCCCCGAATGGCTAAGGCTGTTTCTAGAATCCAGGGGGAAAAGTATCTCCCCAGGACGCTACTAGGGCGGACCCCATGGGCCGTCGGGCTGGACCCAGCGTGGGTCGGGCCACTCTCGTGGGCTGGGCCACCCTTGCGGGCCAGGCCTCACCCACAAACTGGGTCAGACCTGCGGACCAGGTCGGATCCCTGTCCGGACCCTGGTTGGGATGGGTCGGTCCGACTAAGTTGGACCGGATCGGGACATGTTTGATCTATTTCCACTCTTTTGCCTGTAACTTGAGCTACTTGTGTCCGTTTGAAAAACTGTATGCGGTGATGAAAACCTTGGAAGGAGATGGTTCTTTTGGTATACCCCAATTAAGGTTTGGTCACAGTTGGGATACATTCAATTGGGATCTAACGTAAATCTAACCGGACCCTCAGAACAGAAATGCCAATAACTCTCAGACCGAGCATCCGTTTAACGCATCGTCAATCACGTTGGGATTATTATTTCAATACGAATCTTTTGGATACATCAACTTATGACTTCATGGAAGTTGATATATGAACACGTGGATTAAGGAGTGGACCTTCCTGGAATCAAGCATGCTTTATGCAGAACCATGTGGCTGGCTTCGCTCTGACTATTGATCCTGGATCCTATGTGGGTTTGACTGCTTCGACTACTCTTCATGGATCATGTGTGGGTTAGACAACACTGAAGGCTGTTACCAGATCTCATATGGGTTCGACATCTCTGACTACTATTCCTGGATCCTGTGTGGGTTCGATAGTTTTGACTTTTGTTCATGGATCCTATGTGGGTTCGACAGAATAATTGTTCCTGGATCCTGTGTTGGTTCGACAGTTCAGATTTCTGTTCCTGGGTCATGTGTGGGTTCGACAGAATAGATGATTCCGTGGAAAAATCTGATCATCCCAATCTTTCTACATAAGTTGTATACTTGTGTGAGATGAGTCAGTAACCTTATGTTTTCCTCATGATTGAGATGGATTACTTGATAACATTGGTATATGTATGGGTATATACCTAAGTGGGGTTAACTGTTTTTTTCATAATTCGTGGCTTATCCTTGTTAGTTTTTGTGAGACCTTGAGGGTATCGGGGTCTCTACTAAGTATCATTACACTCACCCATGCATGGTCTATACCCTCACCTTGTTGTGTAAGATTCAGACGGCAGACAGCACTGACCGAGGCTGATTGTATGAGGACTGGACGGTGCTCGGAGGTGGACCTCACGACGAGTCGGTACCCAAAGGATACTGATGGATGTGGAGTGCTGATGAGGATATATGTACATTCCCTTCATGTAGGATCTGTGGTGGATGATTCGAAGAGCTGTTTTTCATCTCTAATTAGTTTTGTCCCCTTTCGGTTGTTCTTGTACTTTACAGTTAGGCTTGTATTTGTAGCGCCTTTTACATTTCATCAATCTATTTTTATACATTTTTACATAGTGTTTTGATTCCATCTTGTACTCTATTGTGTGCGTTTACAGGTTATACAGGCAATGCCTTCCCAGTTTCAGGGATTTATGCCTTTGGTGCTAGTCTGCAGCCCCTGGCCTATGGATGGCAGGCTTGGTGTAGTCACAGCATGGGCCACAGGGGTCGGGTCATGACATATTTTCATAAAACTAACGAAATCATTTTCTAACTATTAATCAATGAGATGATTAATATTATGATACTTCTACCCTTAGATAGTGAGAAATGGGGTTTCTTAATCTTTAAATGATAACTAAAATGTACCCCCTTACAATTTCCAAGGTTATTTCTTAGAAAATTTCGCAACACCTCAATATTAAACTCACATCATAATACTCTTGCGACACAAATTCCTGGGATGTAGGTCATATAATCATAAGAGTTAACATGCTATTTTTCATAAATGGGATATTGATTTCCATGTATCTCAGTTTTTAATCAAACATATAACATAATATGTATAAGTTTAATCATATAGAGGATGAATGGATTATACATAACATGTTGAATAAAACATGCATATATTAAAAAATTGTTAAGAATCATAAAATTTTTAAGTGGACCACTATTATTAATTAAAAACCCTAGATATAATAAAATTTATTATTATTCATAAAATATATAGAGTAAATATATTTTTCCCCAATGAATCAATAATCAAAAATATTCCTACCATCTATTTAAATGATTTCATGCATAGAAGGATATAATGAAAAAAATGATAAAAAGTGTTCATCACCTTCAATAGAGTCTTCAATTTCCCTTTAGTTTTTTGAATGACTCCTTGTGTCAAAACCTTTATTGGAAACATTCTGTGTCCAATATAAACATTCTATTACATAAAGATTCTCTAAAAAATTTAGCTCCTCCCAAAATCACATTTTGATTCCAATCTGTTTGATTATGTGACACATAGTTAGTTCATTTATATTTTACATGATTTAATGAAGGAACACATAAAAATACATTCATGATCCCCTTATGTATACACAAGTTTCATATTTATAATCATTTTATTCAGTAATCAATGTCTCTTAACATGATTAGTTTTGAATTAAAACCATGTGCACCCTATTAGTGATCTGGTTTACTATTATATAAATTTTTATTACACTTACTTTACTATTATATTTTTAAATTTAATATTACATTAATCAATCTATCTTCTGACTTCCCATAATAGTATGAAAAACTTATAAAACTATCTTAGAAATTTTTTATGCATTTTTTATTCACTAGAAATAATAACTAATTATAAATATATGGGTCATCCATTTGGGATTGTAGAAAATATTTTCTTTTTTTTCGAACATTTATGAAACAAGTTTATTCATAAGAAAAAATGTCTAAATTAATTATATCATATTTATCTAATTTCAAAAATGAATTAATCTTTTTTGGATCGGTGTTCATTGTATTTTTTACAGGATTACAAATTCCCTCTCATTCTCAATATTATTAATGCTTCAAAAAACATCATTTTACATGAATATATAAAAATAAAAGGATAATTATCACACACCCATTCATTTTATATAAAAAACCAATAAATATAATACATTATAAATTTACGTTAAATTTACAAATATAAATATATATAATTCATTAAAATAATGCCTCAATTCCAAAAAAAATAAAAAAACATATTTGATTAACAAATGTGGTGGAATAAAATAAATTTATTATCAAACAAATTAATAAATAATGTTTACCTATCAATTATCCCATTATCATTTCCCCATAATATGGGTTAAGGGAACCAGAAATTGTTACCTAAGAAAAATTAAATATATAATACATCATGTGTAAATCTTATCAGATCTACTTCACTCAACCATTTAATTCATTATTTAGGTTCTCAATTTATAATCTATATAGGAAAATATTATTATTTCAAAACATTTGTGTCCACTGATTCACTTTCAAAATTAATATCATGAAATAACATCCCTCAATAAAAAAAGTTAATTTAGAAAAAGTTAATTTTTGTATAAAAGTAAATGTAATGGTCTCTATATTTTTTTCATTAACAAAATTATACACCATTTTATTTATTAACTTTTATTAATTATATATGATGTTGAAGATATCGAATAATTGGGTTTTACTCAAATAATATTAAAAATATTCGGTTGTTTTGATTAGTCTCTATAATGAAACACAAGATCTTTATTTGAAAACACAATGAATTTTTCCAGTATTATTCTCATTATTTTTATTTGAAAAAGATATATCTAGTGATCTAAAATGTTAATTAATATTCAATAATTTTAATAGGAAGGATTTTTTCTTCATTATTCTACATCTATATATATATACATTATTTATTTTAATTACTCAATGTATAAATTTTCTGGAAATAGATTGGAATAATTGAATATCTAATAATTTTGTGATTTCATTATACAATCTATATTGAAACCCTATTACCTATTTGATATCATCAATTATATCTTATTCAGGAAAAAAATATCCTTACACCAGACATTAGTTTAACTTTTCTATATATAAATATTTTGAGATGGTAATTGTATATTTTTATATTATAATATTTTTCATAATATATTTATTCATGAATGAGAAGGTGTAAAGAAATAAGATAGATTTATGATTTATTCTAATAATTTTGACTATAAAAAATGACCTATTATAATCATATTGAATTATCATCCTGATAAATGTCTAAATGTACCATGCTACGACCAAGAATCATATAAATTCTATATAATAAACATGTTTATGGACAATTAATAAATTACGATACGAAAATAAGATATAAAATATTCCATATGCCACTTCATAATTTTAAGAATTTTTTTAATCGATTTTATTGAGTAATATTAAAAGTTTAGTAGGGTAGACATAGATTTTAAAAATATTTTATCATGATTAATATTCAATTATAAATTCATTTATGTTAGGTTTCTAAAATATATTTTGTTTCCTAAAATGGTATTTTTTTTATAAAAAAATACAATATAATAGATATTTAGAAAAAAATGCATGAAGAAAATTTTTAACAAAAAGTTAAAAAAATATGTAAACTAAAAATAAAATATAAAAATATATTTAATCCTCAAAGGTATAATAATCAACAATTACTAATGCATGAATTTTCCAAAGTCTATCTTAGATATTAATTAATATTTTTCTAATAAAATTGGATAAAATAAAAAATTGTGTGATACGACATACAAGGTAAATTTTATAATTTTTAAATGACAGTGATCTCCTACAGTTGTTTATTTTGGAATGATTCCATCATATATAATGAATATCCCTAAATTAAATATGCATGAATTACATTCTCCAAATTTACTTATTCAATTTTAATAATTGTAAATATGTTATTTATTGGGAATAACTATTCTAACCTCATATTATTCTTACCCAATATAAAAAGTACTATTTAATCATAAAACATTACTTATTCTAGTAGAACAAATTATACTTTTTGAATTTTTAAATCATTTTCTACAATTTTCCAGTCACTAAAAATTTTATAGTTATAAAATGATTTTTTTTTCTCAACCTCATATATATGTTATATATTATAGTGAACATCATCTTATAAATAATTATTCATCCCCCTAACTATCTAATATAAGGTATGATTCATTTCATTTGGATTTTTAAAATCATTTATCATATATTTAATTGAATGGGGCTATTTTAGTTGTTGTTTGGTAAAATGTTCTATATTCCCACAAGGTCTAATTCAACCTTATATATATTTATTTATTTTTTGAATTATAGTTTTCACTAAATTATTTTTTCTCTCTCTAATTTAAACATAAATGTATATGATGGTCAATTGGTTCTGTAGTGGGTTTGTATTATGGTTCACTCCATACACCCCCATTAATGCCTCCATTATCTTATTCTGTAGATAAATTATTTAGAAACTAATGATTCAACTTGGTATCTAAATTCAATAAATATTTTTC
Source organism: Viscum album (assembly GCA_963277665.1). NCBI lineage: Eukaryota > Viridiplantae > Streptophyta > Magnoliopsida > Santalales > Viscaceae > Viscum > Viscum album. The sequence continues at coordinate 1,217,305,060 of OY728157.1, forward strand.
TACATCTAATAATATAATAAAATATGTTATTAGTAATTAATTATCGATGTATTATTTATAAATTTTGACACATAATGAAAAACATATAATATAATAGTTTATCCAAAATATTTTGGAATGTTTCCCATGGAATCCATGAACAATAAATTTTATTTTTCAAAAATATTTAGTGGTATACATCACGGTCCATACCATTCAGATATACATTAATTGAAATATAATAGTATGGAAATCATATTAAAATAATGTGAGTATTTCAATATGGTTTCCCAAAAAAACACATTCACTATGGATTTCATTGCTAATATTTGTGGTCCTTTATTTCTTATAAAGGATATGTTATTATAGAAATTAATTAGAGAATAAATTTCTCCTTTCTATATATATATAAACAAAATATTATAATTTAGGACATTCAATACATTTAAATTATCCCACTCATAATACATTAATTCATCATTTCATTGAATATATTATTTTTAAAATGTATTATCATTTGATATTTCATAATATAATATTTATTATATCTATATATATTAATTTCTATATAAGTTGATTCTATTAGTTCAATAATAATAAATTCATTTAGTGGTGCCTTTTTTGAATTCTACCTCTTTATTGTGAGTAGTCCAAGTAATATAGTCTACCAATACATATTATGGGTCTTTTTTCCCATTTGTATACATATTGAATGCTTATAGTAGAAATATAGATATATATAATCATGGTTTCACTTAAAAATTATTCATAATATAAGATATTTTACTGTATTAAGAAGAAATAGTCCACATAGTTATAATTATATAAGAAAATAAATATCCAATGAAAACATAATTTCTATGGAAGCATTTTCCAAAGTAGTGTAAATGAACTGGATTCATTAAAATGTTTCTAAAAATAGGAAATCATATGAAATTTTATATATATATATTAGGAAACCAAAACATATGAATCTATATTGGAAGTATCACTTTGAGGGGTTTCATTAGGACATTAATTTCCAATAAATAGTGAAAAAACATATTTAAAGTCAAAATGAACAGTCACTAAAATTAAAATAAATATTTTATATCATAAAATCACCATTCATACCTAAATAAAATTATATGAATCTCAATGATATATACCTTATAAGTTTTACTAAGAAGAAAATATAAATTGTCTCTTTCCACCAAATATAGTCAACTAAGTACTCGAAAATATATAATATATATGAGGACCCTTCAAGCTCAAAAAAAATCAAGAAACATCATCCTAAATATAAATGATTAAAATAGAAGAAAATGTTTTAAAATTATCTTAATGATCAACCACACTATAAACAGAATGGACTTATGCCTTTATATAGGCTTAATTGAATCCACAAGGAGTACAAACACAACAACTATACCTTGAAAACCATCATAAGTTACATGTTATGTATAAATATTTTATGATTATGATCATAAAAGGTTTATACAAACATATTAAATTTAGATACCCATAAATGAGTGAAACATATGATTCAATAATAAAGAAAAAAAGTAGATTTGGTATTCCCATAAGTAATGATATATCATATATCTACATTCATGTGCACTATCATGAATTTTTATATACGAAAATAATTTATATCACATCATATGATCTATAACCTTATCATTTTATATGATATGAATCATATATATAGATCACAGGTTATGATATAATTCATAATATTAATGCAAGACTCGTCTAATTTAGTTCTTATAAATCTATCTTTGTCTAGCAATAAAATGTAATAAGTAAATTTTTGGTAACATAATATATCCTTATAAACCTATCTATAATAATTTTGATACAATATATAAAACTCTATTATTTTCCAAAAAATAATTTTACACATGATTTTTCCCTTATTCTAATGAATAATTGTTTGACCCTAATTTCCATTCAAGAATTAATGAAAAATATGAATTCTATATTTAAAAAATTTATAGAACTGATCACATCTATAATAATAAAATCAAATCATGTTATAATGTTATTATTTGTGAACTTCATCGAACATTATCGTAGTTATTTTTAATATTTTTAATTAATATATATCTGATACATTATATTCATACCTAAAAAATCAATTTTTACATGACATCAACTAAAGAATATATATAAAGTATTCAAATATTAAATAGGAAAACTAATATATTTATGATTCATTTTAAATGATAAATCCTTTTCAATGAATTAATTAAATATCAATACTATAAATAGATAAACATATCATGTATAATCCCATTAATAATGGAAATGAGTTTATTCAAATAATATGATATTGGGGGAAATGTTACTTCTTTAATTACAAATGTAAAAAAATATATTTCTAAAACTCAATGATTAATGTGATCAAACATATACCCAACCACCCATGAATTGGATGTGAAACAAGACTTTGCTATGAATGTTTTTATAGTATAACTTCTCACATTCTAAATATAATTTCAACTTCGTCTCATGTGAGTTCATATGATTTATTTTTTCTTAATTATATAAAAAATTATATGATATTCATTATCATGTACTTATTATTGTCGTCTAGATAGTAATCCATGAATAATTATATTAAAATACTACTTTTAATCTTGTACTATAAACATACGCTTGAAAATCATGAAATATAATCCTACTCAGAACACTATATAATAATAATCAATTATGGGAAACAAAAATCAATCTTTGAAGGTTATTATCATTGAATAATTCATTTTTTTCATAGATAAGATACATTTAAAAATGATAAAAGGGTGATCAAATTTATAATTAAAACCTGAAAGCATTATATAATATATCTTTTTATAAATTAGTTATATAATTCCAATATTTTAAACCTAAAACATATAATTTTACTATATTTTTTGTTTGATTAATTAATTTACAACAATTTCATATATAAGCACCGAACATATCATTACTTCACTCTATATAATGAATTTTCAAATGAGATTGTATATTTGATGGATATTTTTTCTATAATGAGAAATAAACATTCCTTATTATCTCAAATTTAATCATTTTTATAAAAGAAGAGCTCAATTTTTAAATCAGTGTTAGTAACCACCCCATGTTCAATAATAAAATTATTAAAGAAACTAGACTATTTCATAACATGTTATATTGTGAAAAACACTTCCACTATTTTCATGTCACATGTGATATATTGATTAGTAATATTATAACTAATAGAGGAACCATTTAGGTAAAAAGAAGACAAAATTTTGATCCCATGTCATTATCATTTTTGGGGAAAATATCATTAGTCAAACTAATTATAATGATCATATCCTAACATAAAATCACTAAAATCATATCCTTATTTCAACTTATGTGCATAAATATTTCATTCATTGTAATCTAGTAACTCTCATAATGATTTAGTTAATATAAAAATTTTATTACAAGTGCATAATATGTATCAATTAGATTACATAACATCAAATATATGATATAACGTAATGATAATTTTGTTGAAATCCTAAATGTTTTCACTAACTGTTTAGAAGGATCCTAAATAATCCATACATTCTTTCTATGTTACAATCATAGTTTAATACTTCTGTAGGGTATCAATACTAATTTTTTACAACATTAAGAATATATGTGTTTTGAATAAATATAAAAAACAATTTTGTCCTATATATTTAGGTCAAAAAAAATTTTATATTGGATACAAAACCTATGTATTTTGAATAGAATAACATTACCTATAATATAATTATGGAATATATAAGTTTGAAAATATTTTCAAGAATATACATGATATGTGGAGGACTCTCTCGAGCTAACTTATTTTAAAGAAAATTATTTAAAATATTTATTAAAGTATAAAAATTGATTAATATTTTAAAATCAATACTTAACATATGAAAATATTATTTAATCCATAAATAGATGACAAATAATTACATAATATTTTATGATTATTTTAAAATTCATTGAATTAAAAATATAATAAACACTCTTCTTTAACTAAATTAAAAAATTGAAAATATTTTTATTCTATTTGTAATGTTTCTTAATCAGAAGTGACTTTTATAGAATATGATATAAGATTTTAAAATATCATCATAAATATATGGAATTTATCTTCATAGTAACTAAGATTATTCATTTTCGAACCAATACCTTCAAATAATTTTATAAATATAGACACTTTATAAACAATTTATATATTAATAAGGAAATACCCCTTATACCGTATAGGCCACAATCCATTTCTTTCATGCTACATATTCAAAACATTGATAATTTTTGTAGGTGAATCTGATATATTTGTTACATGAATCATTTCATAGAGTTAGAACACATAATGGAAAGTAAGTTTTTAGTATATTAATGATCTATACACATTAAATTATCATGACTTTCTATGATAATATAAAATCTATATTGATCATTATGAAACCTACTGGATAATTTTTGTTATTTTGTAATATTATATGGGTCTATTTCTAAAACCAATTATTAAATAGTAACACTTTTTATCATATGAAAAATTATTTATGGTTATATTTTATCATCTATTGGTTTATCTTTGCTCTATTGAAACCTTGATTCCCCATTTATATCTCATGTCAAGTAGTAATATGATATTAAAATTTTTTTTCGTAGTTGTATCTATGAAATAATACCATTTATATTATATAAGATAACAAATTATTAAAAAAAATTCGAATTAAGTGATCAATATTTAAGAAGGAAAACATATTACGTATGATTTATAAACGTAATTAATTATAAAATAAAAAATAATATAACTCTATATTTATATATAATATTATATCATAATTACCACATTAAATATAACAAAAATAATATAGATATATTTATTTATAGAGAATATTATTTAATTTATTAGAAAATGTTACATTGAAATACAATTTAGATACATATGCAAAAAAATGTTTAATTACATATCTTAGAAACATATTTTCATTGTGTTGTTATAGGAGGTGAATCCAATTTAAAAATTACAAATTATTATAGTTAATTTTTGATATCTTGATTTATATATTCACCACCTATTTTTGATAAGTTTTTCCTACATCTTTTTCATAGATTAATAAGTTCATACCTATTGAAATCTTGATTTTTTATTGTATTTAATAAATATTTGAAAATAAATACATAAACATACCAAAATAATAATTAGTAAATGATATGAAGTTTGTATACCCACCACATTCAAAATTAATCATCAATCAACATACATCACTATATACAAAATCGAATGGTCCAATATCCCTCTAACCATTTCAACTAAATGGATCATAATATATTTTTTTATATAGAGGATTATTAAATTATATTTGATTAATAATAATATTTTTCCAATAATAAATATCTAGGTTTTATTTTTTTGTGTTTAATAATTATATTCTTAGTGATAAATTTTGGCTAATTTTTTCTCATAGATTAAACTTTTACTTATAGATAAAAATAATGCACCATTTTTAGAAATAATTTCATCAAATAAAAATTATACAGTGAATGAAAATTCAGTTATAAATTGATTAAATTCATGAATATATTATTGTTAAATTTATTTAAGTTTAAAATAAATATGAAATATTAAATTTATAAGGATAATTATTGTGAGATAACTAGAATTGTTATGGTAAATAACACATGAATCCTACTACATCAAAGTAGTATGTAATAGATGGAAGGATGTTGGTATCTTGAGTATGAGTAATAATTGAGGTATAAAGGCCATCATGTAACAATTTGAGGTCATATAATATATTATTTCTATGAAAATGATGAATAATAATAATAAATTTGATAATGATTGATGATTTAGGTCGATGCGTAAGAATAAAATTAGAATAATGAAGGTTGTGTATAAAAAAATAAGACCACAACCATGTTTTTAGAGTGTATAATAAACATACATATGAATAAATTTTAATGAATTGGAATGAAGAAAAAATAAATCTACATATATTATACAATAGTTTTATATCACATGAATATAATTGGAAAATTATTAAAGGTTTCTATAAATAAGCATACATTGGTGATTCTATTTAAAAAAATCTTCAGATAACCAAGAACCATTTATTGGGACACAAAAAACATGTTATATTATAATTTTCTATGAGTCTATTATTCCCTCACATAATTATTGGGATATAAAATATTATAGATAGTGAAGCAGATAGAACTCGTTGGGAGGTTCTATGTCTTCAATCAAGGAAAACATGGTCATAAAAGTGATCTTGTATTATGATTCTATATTATAGAATACGTTATAGAATAAAACCACTAATAATGAATAAGATATAAATTAAATAAAATACATTATTGATTGCATCATTAGGCAGTGAGAACCACCCTTGTAGTATCAAGATTATATCTATAGTATGAAGTAAATACACTCAACTCATATCATTGTGGTACCTTTGTGATATATTTTTTGGGATATATAAGGATTATGATTTCTTGGTTTTTAGTGATATTATTAAGAAGACTATGATAAAAATTTAAAATGATTAACACAGGATGTATATGGGATATAATGAGGATAGTTATTTTCTATAATATAATGTTTCCATAACACAATTGGGGGGGATTAATTTATTTGTTGGAGGTACATTCGTATCATGTTTGAATTTTTTTGTAGTATTCAGTCTTGGATTTTTGTTAGTTTTATTTTCTATTTCATTATTTTTTAAGATAATTTTTTTCATTATTCTATTTCATGTACTAAAAATGAATTTATTTAATAATTTTTACATTAATTTTCTATAATACCAAATTATTTGTATATAATTAATATTTCATTTATCATATTTCATTTCTTCTTGTATGATATTGGTATGTTGAATTTTTTATAATATCAATATAATGCTTTGAAATATACATGTCTATTTTATGTGTTTGAGTAAATAGTTATAAATATTGTTTCTACCACCTAGATATGAAACAATATAATGTCTTTAAAAATTGTAATTGAGATTATTTTTAGTCATAGAGTGTATTCCAATACCAAGGATTCAAATGGAAAATATTTTATAACATCAGGGTTATTCATTTTTTCCATTTCCCTACTTAATGATATGGGATTTAATAAATTTGGTATATAGTCATAAATTTAAATATTCATTTAGTGTTGATTTAAATATCTTTTCAATCTATCACAATATTTTACAATCATTTAAACTATGGTTTACATGCTTGTGGTCCTTGTCATTGTGGGTTTGTCCAGAAAAAATTTATATATTAAACCATTATAGTGTTATTTTTAAGCACGAGTACATTATATTTTTTTAATATGATACCCCTATCGAAATGATGAAACCCAGTTGGTGGAAAATGTTTTTGATATCATTATCAAGGAATTATATCATATTTGAGGCCAAATATTAATATATTAGTAAATGTTTATTTTTCTGCTTGATGTTTTTTCATGGTTTTTTAATTCTATGATTTTAATGTTAACACAAATGATTATTCATAACTCAAATCTATGAAATGGAAACTAGAAATTTTATTAAACTCCTGATTAATAGTTCAGCTTCTGGAAACCCTAAAATGATGATAACATAGATAGAATTTGGTGGTAATGAAATATGGGAAAAAAATACCTGATGAAAGGAATGGAAAATAATATTTTTCATGGATGGATTATAATTATATGTGGGGGTTTAATCAATATTTTTTCGAAATAGTAACAAAAAATCCGTTGAATATAATATAGATGATCATTTATATGATCATAATTCATTTCAATCCATCAGTATACCTAATGGTTACCCAAATTCAAATTTAATATTTTTTCTTGTACTCTGATATATTATATTTCAAAAATATTTCTAATTATGTAGTTAGTCTATAGATTTCAAAGATTCTTACCATAAAATAATACAAAAAAAATTACTCCATAAATTAACACCATAGACCATAATAACATGGGATGATATGGAAGTACATGACTTGATATGTTTTGTTATACCAATTGAAAATATTTATATCTAATTAAAAATAATAAATTTTATAAAAACATTAATTGGATTAATTTTACGTTGCATGATATATATTTAGATAATTTTTATTAATGTCTTATCATCTTTCTCAAGATAAATGGATGGTTCTAGAAATAATTCTAGAAAAGTTTATCTTTAGATGATATATATGGTCAAGATGCATCTACTAAATGTTTTTTAATGAATGATATGATGAAAGAATGTTTTGTATTGTTGGATGACATAGCATCCCATTGTTTTCAATTGGAATTATAAGAATATTGATAATCCAAAGTATATCACAATTTGAATAATAGTGGAGGATGATGAGATATCAAAAGTAAAATTTATAAGGTTATATCGTACATAATTCAATGATAATTAATATGTCATAATGATATGAATTATCCAAATTTCATTAGAATGGATTATTTTCTCAAAATGATGCTTTATGGAAACTTAGGATGTTATAAAATATGATTTCTATAATATCAATCACTATTTCCTAAAATTCAGAACTCACTTATTATATTGAATATTACCATCATTTATGACAACCATACGGGCTATAATAATAAAATTAAATCCATATTCCAATTATAAAATGGTTGACCAGAGAAATAAAGAATATCATGATGGGAAAATTGATACTTCCCTCAGGGTGAGGCATTGAAGAGAACTTTCACCTGTCCTAGATGTCAACACATGCAAAATATTGAATTCTTTCACCTTGTTTAATAGAAAAGTCATTGTAGAATGTGCTATAGATTGTAGGAAATAATAAGATATATAGAATTAAAGGGTAGGAAAATGGAATGAATTTAATAAAGTAAATAATGAAGAGAAGGATGTCAAAGAAGAATCCATACCACCTTACTAACCTCCACCTCCATTCATCAAAATTATGAATCTAGAGAAACACTAAAATAAATGTTAATTTTTATAGAAATATATAAAAATATTCAAATTTAAATCCCCTTTTTTATAATATTTGGTTAATATTTCCATATAGTTAATGACCGTGAATGATTTTATGTCAAATAAGAAGAATTATAATTGGATTTTCATTATAATACTCATGGGAAAATGTTCCACTGAGGTGTCGATTAATATCTATAAAAATAAATAATATCTATATAGTGTGTACATTAATATCAATATTGGATATTTTGAGTTTTGAAATGCTTTAGTTGATTTAGGTGTGAATGTGAACATAATTCAATACACAAAATTATATATATTTTTGTTTAAGGAGAATATATATACTAATATTTATCTTTTATTTGATAACATAATGGTGAATATCTATAATGTTTTAATAAACATGTTTTTGATGAACTGGATAAATTTTACATTATTTAGGATTTATTTTCTTTTGAGATTAAAAAATTAAAAAACCCTCAAAAATGGAATATAAAACCCAATATTATAAGACATTTTTTCCATTAATAATATATATTTCACTGATAGCTTACATTACAAATAACACTGAAATTAAACAAGCTGTGATATACTATTGAAATTTTTTTGTTTTATGTAATATTTATCACATTGATATTCAATTGGAATTTCATAATATGTCTAAATAGACTATGAAAATTTATTTCATTCCTATGTTGATTATTATATCATTGGATATCAACTTTATATAAATGAATACATGTTCATTTATAATAAAAATAGTCATTTACCTAAAAATCTATTTTAATTATTGAAAGGAATTTTTATGTTAATAAATTATTTTAATCACTATTGATGAATTATTTCAATTTTCTATGCATATAATTAATTTATAAAATATATTTTAACATTTATTCAATGTTTTTTCCAATTATGTAATAAAAATAAAAATTGTTTTATAAATAAGAATTATTTTTTTCTAAAAATTGTTTCCCTTCTATTTTGAAAAAAATTGATTTTTTAAAACTTATAGGAATTGAATATAATAAAATGTTTAAAATATTTGTATTTAACATGTCAAAATTTTTGAATGATTCAATTTAACTTTATATCAAAAAAAATTAGTAAGTGATGTAAAAATTAATTACTATGGTAATGGTTAAAAGGATAAATGTAGGTAAAATTAAATAGATAAGGGTGAAAATCAATAAATAACTTTTCAAAGTCTTATTATTTATATTGAAAAAAACTAAAGTGTATCTTATCATTAAAATTATTTTTTATATCCAATTTTAATATTTAAATATTGTGAATAATTAGAATTTTTCCACTCTCCTCACTTATAAAAAGTACCCTCATATTCTCTCTTCTCTAAAACAAATGATCCGATTTTATAGATTAAAATCTACTCAGATTATATCAAATTATACTTATATATATCCTTATGATGTTTTTTTTCATAGAAGAATATCATTTGATGAGGTATATGTTCCTTTCATTACATTCCATGATTATTTCTTATTAAACCTCCGTAAAATGGTCTACAACCATCATAACATGATGTAATATGTATCATCAATATAAAATTTTGTTTTTATATTAACGTTTTATATTTTTTATATAGACATTCCACCTATTGAAAAATGAAGTGTGTCTAGTGCGTAGGTGTGGACATCCACTTACATGAAGTAGTGTGACTCGTCTTTAAATTTCATCTTTACATGGATGGTTATAAGGATATATTTATTGAATATATATTATATTTATGATATTTATGATATTTTTTAAATATGTCTTATTATTGATATTTCTTTTCTTACTTCCATCAAAATGTTGAAATATCCCTTTTGTGACTGTGTCGATGACTAACTCCATGTTAAAATGTAAATCATTATTCATCAATATTTTATACGAATTGATTATAAAATTGAATATAATTAATAAATATGATACTTATTTTTGGATTGTTTTATTTTATATCATGATTCTAAGACCAAGGCTCATGGACTGGGAATTGTTTCCCTAACATGAATGGAAAATTAATAAATTTTCACCTAAATGTTCATTTTAATTATATATATTTTTAACTAAAGGATAAATGGAAATTATAATGTAATGATATATATTAAATTATCTTTTAGTATAGTTTTTGATATATTTTTAGTAAATATATATTTATTATACAACTATTTGGAATGTTTACAAAGCTAAATGAGATTCGATGTAAGGATTTATGATAGAGTCTCAATTCGTTTTGTTATTTTCCATGAAAAAATAATATTGTTGGAAATTTTATAGATATTTACCTTTAAAGTAATTATATTTTTTAATCTAATATATATTATTGTATCTTTCAAATAACATTACCATTATCTCACTTTTACTACATCAAATGGTAATAATGTTGTTTTTATGAAAAATTGATCATATTTCATCTTTGGTCGATGAACATCATCTTACATATCAATATTCCTTAAAATATTTTTGGAGAATAATATTTCCTATTATACGATTATTGATTATAGTAATTTTCAATGATATTTATATTTCTTCTCTATTTTTTTATTATGAATTTTCAAAAAAGTTTTGAAATGGTTATTTATGAATTTTATGAAATTTATTGAATGGAATATTTGTTTAAATGTTTACCTCAAAAAGGCTCCATACATAATCATGAATATTCATTGAATTAAATTATCCACTGAAAGATTCCATATACTATTTATATAATGTAAATTTATTCAATATTATTGATTCTTTTTGTTTTTAATGACATAAAATTAAAATCATGATTTTCTTATATTCAATGAAATGTTTGAATTCACCACTACTAGTAAATTTTAGCTATATCTATTTTCTTTATGATTTTTTATACATTGTCAAGGATCGGAAATTATGAAACCATCCACAGTTATTATAAGGATGTATTATGATGATATTTATTTAAGGTTGTTTCTATGAAACATATTTATTTAACTTGGATTAGTTATGTTAATTTTAAATTTTTATGAAACCTATTTCAGTTCTATGATGAAAATATTAATGTTTTTATGATTTTTAGAACACACATGTAAGATCATCATTTTGATATGGGTGGTCCTAAAATGATTTATCCCACTAATACATTAGGTAAATATTGATATCCCATATGATAATATGGAATGTAATGGGAATAGTAATAAATCAACCCAAATTTCCACAAACACGCATAGCTGACTTCACTTTTCATATATGTGAAGAGTTTATCACTTCAACTGTAGAGATCAATAAACAATAAAAATGATCCAAAATGATTGAATATTCCCAAAATAGCTATGTTAACTCATTGGTTTTGATATATAAACCTACACATTGAATTTAAAAAATATGAAACTAGAAGTTTGGTTAAAACCATTAGTCCGGGAAAATCCATGACATGAAATCCTTTCATGAAATGAATTTCATGATTTACCAGATATGCAAAAAAATGGTGTCTGATTGGACTAAAAATAAAACCTATCATCCTATTCCTGAAATGAGACTGTTTTACTGGTTGTAAAATTTTCATCCTCTGAACTAGTTCATAGAATCTTCCTGATAATATATTTACATCATGTGACAAATTCAGGATGTTAATGTCTTTAGTAGGAATCTCATAGTTAATATTCTTTAGGAAAACCACATCCAAGGATTTCAAAACCCAAGGAGGACCTTGTATATATATTCTTACATTTATAACTAGACTCTAATAATTTAAAATGACATACATCCATAAAAGATATTTCATTTTAATGGGAAAAAATCTCTTTATCTACTGGGTATGAAATACACCCAAACAAAAAATGAAATAAAAAGGGATGTTATAAAAACCAAACGAAATTAATAGGATATTAGAATCTCCCACCATAATTATTTTCATCATTATTAATTCATGTGGAAAAATATATCTCAAGACGTGGGTGATTTTGTTTCTCAGTCACTGATATTTCACGGTCCCATGTCTCATGATAATATGATCCATGTCTCTATAATAAAATGTTTAATGAAATGTATATCCTTTACAAGCCATTAAAATGATATTAAATTATCTACATTGGATTATCTATAATAAAAATTTCTATATATAACTGAATCTATTCCTAACTCAAAATATGTTAGGGCTAGGATGATATTTCATAAGATAGGATATTGAGAAGACACCTTGAATACCCATCAAATAAACCCGAAATTTCAATCGATAAGAATCCATATAAAATAACATAGTGATCCAAAACGTTCAAAAATATCCTAAAGCAATAATCCCCAATTTTCTTACTTAATCGTGACCCAAATGAGGATATACATTCAATAAAACTGGGCCACAAATTGAAAACTCCAAAGGAAGATATCAACAGTCAGAATAATAATTTTGGTAAGTCTACGTTGTAACTAGATATTGAATAATATCCTAAATAATCACTAATTTATCCCGAATAAGACATAGTACAACCCAATAGGACTCCCCCCCCCTTCTAAATAAATTAATTACCTACATGGGCATCCATAAAAATACATGAAGGGTTTCATTCTAATCAATGACTGATAATTATTGTTATAAGAAAATAAAACCATCCCTAGATGGCTATCACCTGATCCACCAAAATCAAAGGTGCGGGTGTATAGAATATCCTCATTAATCTAAGTGACATACCCATTTTGACCATATGTTTTTGGATGGTATGATTTACCCAACAGAAAAATATTCCTAAACATCTCTTAAAGACTCTTTTAGAATCATGAAGTAAACCTAGTACACCTATCCATAATTATGGAAGTGGTAACCCCATACAACCTCACAATCTCTCATACCTATAACATTCCTATATCATCAACAGTTGTGATTTCCCTAGAAAAATAAAATGAGATGATTTCATAAACTAATCAATCACCATCCACAATGAATTATTTCCATAGGTTTTCTATGGAAAATGAAATAACAAAGTCCACAGATTGATCGTTCCATTTATAAACTAGCATCCAAAATGGTAGGAGAAGACTAGATAGTTTCAAATGCTCTCACTTTATCTATTGGAAGGTGGAACAATGGGACACATATTCTATAATTTCATACTTTATACAGAGCTACTAGAGTCACTATATCATGTCAAAATACATCCTTATAATGACTATATGAACAACCCAGGAAGAACTGTGACATTCTAAGAAGACTTACCTCCACATTGATTATGGGATCATAAATTGATCCACATAGTGGGAAATACCACATAAATGGGGAGACCAATAATAAATGATATCCCCACTAAAAATGGTTTCTCAAATTTCTCCAAAATCACCATAATACCTCTAATGTGATAGAATAGAATAATTGATTGATGATGAAAATTGATCCCTGATCAGAAAGATTCTGAAAATACCATCATGCTCATCCAAATACAACTTATTGAAGCTTCCTATAAATTTCAACTCATCCTTCAATTCTAGAAGAACCTTTTATGACACTTTCCATCTAAGAGAAGCATCGATATCATTCCACATCCCAATGTTTTATATAATGGTTAAGTAAATGATATAAATGTATTAATCAAACCATATATGTCTGATATTCAATTGTTTTTTAGAAAATACATAGCTCCAACTCTTATGATCTGAACTGACGTAGAATATTTCCTAGAAATGATAGTGCCTCATACACTAAAACACATGCATGACTACGTCAATATCGAAATCATGACTTTTTTAATTACATTCGTGTATAAAAACTGAAAATATCTATATGAAACTACACGATCATTCTATATAATCCCAACTTATACCATAACCAAAAGAACAAAATCATTTCACATGTGCTTTTTCATATTCAGGTAATATCAGAGTCAGTTTCAAAGTCATATTTCAATTCAACTCATCGAACAATGAATGTTTTTTTCATCCAATATGAATTTAACCCCTTTATTAGTAAGATAATTCAATAATGATTCTAAATTTTTTTAAACCCTTCATGATTTGTCTATAGTACACAGTTAGACCAAGGAAGATCTATGTAATAATCCGATGATTCATGAGGTATGTTCTTGGTTATGTTTTGGTTTAAACCACTTCATTTTTATCGAATTTTTTATGAGTTTGTAAGTATTCTTTGGGGTTTTAGGAGGCTAAAGACAAGAATGAATGGAGATAATGTCTTTACATTGCATGATAAATGGTAGGATCATAGTTATGAAAAACCATGTAACTTTACCATGAATTCCTTGAGTAAGGGTGCACTATTAGAATAAACTATTTAAGGGGAAGAAAAAACTTTGTAGGATTCGATAGAGCCATCTTGCACATTCTGAGAATGGTATTCCAAACCATGTGGGATCCTCAGGTCAACATGTATCCTATCACCCTCTTTAATAGAGGTTGCAACATGGTTGGAAATGTTTTTGGCCAACAATGTAGCCAAAACATGTTCCCCTTTTAAAAATGTGATTTTACAAAATTTTCCTTTCGGGCTTTATTTTATCTAACATTGAATTTCTACCCATTCATCCTCCAACAACTCTAAATACAAACCAAAATCTCAAAACACTCCAATGATCAATCTCCCTTTATTAAAATTCAATTGTACCACCATTGGTTATAAATCAAATCTCTAGGTGATTATAACACACCTCTTCCTTCTCCTTTTCGGTTCAGGTGTTTGTAGTTGTTCATCTTCTTATGATGACATAAAACCCACATTATACATTAGATCATAGGTTTCATATTCAAATTATCATTTAATCCAAGTCAAAGAAAATTGTTAAGAATTTTTCCTTCTTTATAATTGATATAGGTGTCTACAAATTATCTCTCATAGTCCTGTTTTTTATTTATGTGTTTGTGGATGTAGATTATTCTAGTTGGGTTCCCATTTTGGTTTTCATTGGTATGAGTTATTGATTATATTTCTAAATGTTTAATCGAACTCCACATGATACCCAGGGGATGTATTGAGGTTGATTTTATTGGGTTAGGGGCCATCCACTGGGTGTGTTACTTCATGAAAATAGGGATTGGAATGATAAGTGTAGGATTGATTTTTTATGATAAAGATTCATAATAACAATGTTAAAATGTTTTTTGGGATATAAATTTGGAACTAATTATGATTGTAATGGTTGTTAAAATATAATAAAAGGGATGATTGGAATACTGCGAATGATTCAAATTGAATTAATGGGAAGGGATTAATGAAATCTAATTTTAAATGAGATTGTCTAAATGGGTATGATGTAAATATGATTTAGGAATTGAATGATACATAAATTGAGAAATTTATGTTTTTTTTATTGATAATTGAAATTTTTAATGTGATAAATGGATACAATAGAATTTTCACATGATGTTTTTCTATATGTTGTATTGGATTGAGTCTCCTATCATGGGATAGGTTGGACTTTTGCTCTAAACCCACAACTAGAATGCATGATTTAATGATTTTAACTAAGGAATTATGCCCCTAATGGTTGAACTGCATGAGACTACCAATAATGATTCTCCAAGGTAAGCATGATGTAATTTACTTTGAATTGGATACACTTGAGAGATAAAGAATTTCACTGATCCCCTTTTCCATTTTAGTTAATATACTTAAATAATTGTGTTGTAAATAAATTTTTTAACCCATTTATTAAATGATGTAAATGGTTTACCTAAATATTGTTAACTAAAGGAACCTATTTTATCACCTTTTATCTCATAAGTCCATTAACATTTCCATACTATATCTTTTTATAATGTATATTTTGTATACATTATTGGTAGTGGCCAACTGGTTACACTCACACCCTTATCGGGCTATCCTTGGGTACCAATGTTGATATCAAGGTTACAAGTCAGTATACGGGCATGTTTCCTATTCTAGAGGACATGGTGTTGGGAAACATTTTGTGTATTTTTTTTGGATATTCATTACACAAAATGTTGTATGACATGACATGGCATATTCACTATATAGTTTTGGACTGGTACCCAATTTTGTGAAAATTTTTTGTATTTAGTATTTTTTATTTATTGGTTTTTGTTACTTTTTGCTTCTTACTTACATAAAAATTATCTATTGCGGATTATTCTGTTAATTTTTTTATAGTCTCCCCAATTGGTCTATTTTACCCTCTCTACTATTCATCATTCTATAGTGTATATGGTGGTGTGCATATGTTCATGTGGTATCCTGACATGGTGAATAGGATTAGTGGCCTTTAGGTTTGGGACATTCAAATGTTGTATTAGAACTATTCTATTATGTGGTATTAGTATTTTTTGATTGTATATGGTCGATTAGGATGTATCATGACTTTTAAATGTGATTTTTATTGTAATTATGTACACATGTATGGTGGATAACAATGTTCATCTGGTGGGATTGTTTTTCATGTTTTTTTGTTACATTTAAATATAATTTAACCATTTGGTGAGGAACTTTTTGTGTGATACGAATATATTACGATATATTTCTCATAGATGAAATGGTACAAGATTGTTAATTCATGCATCATTTTAGGAACATAGGGATATATATTTAATTAACATGGTAGGCATGCATATGGAGGGTGTGTGGAACATAAAGGATAAAATTCACATTAGTTTCCATGATATTTTGAAAGAAGTGTCATCTAATAAAGATGATTCAAATGGGAAAATGGAAACAATGGTTAAATAATAGTTCTTAATGAAATGTGATAAATGAGTTATGATTTTTTATGGTAAAATCTTGTTATGATGGTCGAGTGTATAAAAGAGAAATATTTTCATTGTGAATCTATGAATATTTAAAAAAAATTGTTTTATGGAATGGAATGTGGTGGTGTAATTTTATTTCCCCATTTTGACCATGGCTCGTGGTATATAATGTTATGGCTAGTTATGTATGTGTTATAATAACCACTGGGATGGTTTATATGGAATTTGTTCTCTATGTATAGTGGAGATAGTTATTTTTTAAAACTATGGATGTTTTGATTAATGTGTTATGATTTTTTTTCTTAGCGTTGTAGTAAGATGCCACCCATATTTTATGTTCTGGTTGGAAGAAAATAGGATATCATTGATAATTTTCCTTTATATGAGGATCATGAAAACATGGTGGTCCAAGGTAACAGGGGAGTGCAACGGTCCTTTGAGAACTTATCTAAATTATGAAAATGAGGGAATGATACCAATGGTGGGATGTTCTAGGAATGTTTATTCTAACTAAGTAGTTTCTACTAAGACACCCTATGACATATTCTAGATAGTATTGACATAGGGAAGCCATGTTATGGATAGATTCCATCCAGATGATATTGGATCACCTACACACTCCTCCTAAAAAGATATTCCAGTTGGCGTATTACTTAACATGATTATGGGGAAGGATTTGGTGGGAATTACTTGTTCAAAACTACCAAGATAAATCTATGACATGAGATGCACTCCATGAAAATGTCACTAAACAATTTCTACCCATAGAACTCGATGTAGGAGAAGTTAGTAGAGTTTATGAGGTTGAACCAGGGTCCCATGCCCATAATGGATTATTCAAGCTGCTTCATTGACATAAAATTCTTTGTAAAAACTAGGAAATGGGATTTGTAATCTCTGAAGAGATGTCTCTTGGATGTATATAGTAATGAGGTCAAATCTCAAGTAAACTTAATTTGTTAGAAGAGGGTTGCTGAGGTGGTGGATCATGCCCTTATATATGAAGTAAATATCAATGAGTCTTCTTGTGGTGGTTATGTAGCTCTATCTAGGTGACCATGTGGTGCAACTACTAATGGTAGGATGCATCACTACAATATTTTACACTAGTTAAGGGGGTAGAGTAGTCAGAAAAGAGAGTTATCCTCTTAGGGTAGTTATTGAGTATTCTTTATTGTGTATGGTTTGGAAACATGTATAGTTAAATTCTATAATCACAAGTTATGTGTGGTGTATGTGTAATTGTGGGGAATGTGCATAGGATTTGTAGGAACCCTCAACATAAGGGTACTAAATAAGAATCGAGGATGATGTAGAGTGTAGTAAGTGGGTATGTTACACAATACTAGGAAGGTTGTTGGAGCTCTACAGGTTGTACTAGTTGGGGTAATGGAAGTGGCACTCCAGACTATAGTGTCTTTATAAGAAAGGTAGTGTATCACATGGATAAATAATTGGAACATGGAGTAGATAGGTAGGTCGACTTCATTCATTTAATCCAACACCTGGTGGTGGTGAGGCCATCCCATCAACATTTTTAGGTACAATTCACATAGATTCCACTCATTCTAGTTAAATTTTATATTGGTTCCTCACAATATTTAATATCATCCAAATTTTTGATTATTTTGGTATGATCTATAGAAATAATATGCTAGGTAATGTCTACTGATATATAGTTGGTTGTTTGGGAAGATATAGATACGATAATTGAAGGGGTGTTCCCTTGAGATTTGCGGGTACCATTTTCTTTTGAATTCATTAATTATAGAGGTTTAGGGTTTTGGTTTGATTTTGTGAATGGATTTTTCATTGGTTTACCAAGCCCATATTGAATATTACTATGTCATCCTGAACCCAGATTCCATTTAATTGGTGCCTCGAGCCCGGTGGGCCACATGGCCTCAAGCGCATCTCCCCAAACACTAGAGGCTACAGACTTGTAGCGAGGTCCTATGGTGTGTATATGGGGAGACTATGCCCTCATTAGAAAAGTGTAGAACAGTGTAAAGATATCAAAAATATTAAATAATGGAAGTAATATAAATAAATAGTGAAATCAAACAGATGCAATAGGTATGAAATAATAACAATGACTTAATCAACTAGAACAATGATGATGTTTTTCATGTTACTATAAAAATGGAAATCATGGATACAAGACAATCCAAAAAACATATTCCACAAAGTAAAAGAAAACAGATACTACTCCATGAATCCCTAGATCCAACACGGCCATCTTATATAAAGCTTCATCGTATTAGGAAGAAATCAAGTGTTCGAAGCTATATGATTCCTATTTTCAATACCTGCAACCATGTAATCTAATTCGAGTACCAATCGGTGCTCGGAAAGGGTGTGAGATATATCTCAATGGTCCACCACCAACATTGTCTATGACCCTTATCCCATGTAGTGGGATATAATAGTATCTATGCTTGAAAATAAAAAGTAAATAAAACATTACAACATAACTAAATATTGCAAAACTGCTTCATCCCTCACCTAGTGTCTGAACAACTAACTGGTTCATAAGTTAATTAATTAAAATTTAATATTAATTGGTCATGTGAGGCATATAAATCACTGACATTACCTCCTAATTGTATAATTAGTGTCAGTCCCAATAAATAATAAGGAATCTTGAAAAAGGTATTTGTAAATGGAGTTCCATGGTAATAATAAATGTAACATAGATCTCATGGAATGCTAACTCAATAGTATCTGAGTCTTAATAAGGGGTTAGAGTGTAATCCAAGTACTGTAATCCATGAAATTTTACAATAATGGGACTAATGAGTCTAAGGTGATCAACCAAGGTAAAACAGGGGGAAAAGGACAGTGCCCTATGGGCTTCCACCATGGCACCTACATGTCAAATTTGGATACAAGTAGTGTATCTTAGGTATCATGTAATAATGTAGAGGATCCTGTGATAGTATACCAGGCATCTGATGAATAGAAATGGACCAGAGTATATAAAACTATCAATATATGAAAACTGCATCCTTGAATAAGAATTAGGTTCCCAAGACCCATGGTATTCTCCTCTCATAATCCAAGGCGATCTCGTGTCAGCCCATTCATATTGGATATTGTAATCATGTAGTGATTCATTGCTTTCATGCCTTGTCTTCCATTTGTGTGCATAGGTTAAGTAGCATTGCAATGATTTAATCATGTCTCAATTAATAAATATGGAGTATGCAATTATTGAGGATCACTTCGCAACCTTCTATCAATATGGAAAAGGATTTTACAGACATTTATCCATTATTCAATCTCATTTTTCAAGCCATGTTATATACTTAGTATACATTCCATTTCACACTTTGTATTTAATAATCAAGATTAATAACATAACTTATGTGCGTCAAGTGGTGATCATACATGGTAAATTACATTATACAATTTTCATTAATAAAAATCCATTTGTTGTAGGAAGGATCTCATTTTGGAATGTCAAGTAAAGTCACACTCGAACAGTGGATCAAACATGCAAAAACACTAAAACCCAAATATGGAATAACCATCAACATAGGGCAGATTTATTAGTAAGTGTAACTAATAACAACTAATCACATATCTGGAAGTAGAATAGACATATGATACTAACATGTATAATTATGGAATTTAAATTCAAGAAACGACTTTAGATGAAATCGGTGGACCACACATGAATATTACAAAATAAATGTACATTAGGGATGAGTTATACGCCACACACCTTAGGGTTCTATGACTCTCTTCAACTAGGATTAGACCATTATTTATCCTGAAGTAGTGTAAAAGTAGGAAAATGTGAAAATGGTCAGATGATGTTATCTAGGTCGAGAGCAATAGAGAGAAGGAATAGATAACGAGGAATCGATTACGTACCATTTCTCATCCAATGTGATGAACAAAATCTCGATTGAATTTCAAATGAAGGAGATCTCTTGATCCCTAGATTTTCCTTCAAAAATCTCCAAAATGAGAAGAAAAGGACTTAATCCCATTGGATCTTGGATTACGGAAGAATAGTGAAGTAAATAGATCATTAAGGGAATTTTGAACATTTTACACAAAATTTTACCCTATGCATAGTTTGTCTAAATTGGATGTCAAACCATGCGCAACTGTGTGAGATGGTTTGGCCCGAAA
This sequence comes from Viscum album, assembly GCA_963277665.1. NCBI lineage: Eukaryota > Viridiplantae > Streptophyta > Magnoliopsida > Santalales > Viscaceae > Viscum > Viscum album. The sequence continues at coordinate 1,217,326,770 of OY728157.1, forward strand.
ATACATCATTTGTATGGTTTGATCAAACTGTGCGCAAGACACACACAAGTACTTGGAAATAATTTGATTTCACATGGTTTGGACGCATGACCATGCACCAACTGTGGGAGATGCCACTTTACAAAAAAACACAACCTAAACAGTTTTCCAGACAGTGTGGAATTCTTACACTATTTACTCTAAACCATTCACGAAGCATGTTTTCCCTAAAAAGATGGGTTTAGGGATCTAACCTTTCCCCAAAATCCCCTGAGAAATTTTCTAAAACATTAGGAGTCTAAATTAAATCCAAAGTATTTATTATCATTGAAAATTAAAAGATTTATACCCAAGTGAAATACTGGGTTCGAACAGTCTTCCCCCTTAAAATAACTCTCCCCTTGACTTCCCCTTCCAAGGGTAAAGACATATTGACTGAAAACAACTATGGCCATTGGACACATACATCGCCTTCTGTCTCCCTAGTCTCATTTTTTATTGGTTGTTCTACCATATCACCCATACGAGAGGGACATAATTTCCTTGGAGATCCTTCATTATTTTTTCAATGATGCGTACAAGATATTAACCAAATGTAACAACAGAATCTAACACAATTTTATCAGGATAAAATTTATGTGATTGTTTGGCATGATATTGGGGAAGCCGTGAGACACGAAAGGCATTGTGCATGGCACGGTACCACTGAGGTAGTAGTAACCGATCTATTATTGGCCCGAATCTCTCTAGGATCTTGAACGTCCTGATGTAATGATGCAACAACGTTCCCTTCTTACATAACCATCTATTATATAGCGTGGGCGATACACAAAGAAATACCTAATCCCCAACCTCAAACTCAAAAGGTATTTGATTGTGATCATCATAAGATTTATGTATTGATTGAGCAACAGTCATACTATTAATAATCATCAAAACCTGTATTGAAGTCTCCTAAACAAGATGAGGAACTAGTAGGGTTGTCTAACCTTCCTCTCATTCCACTTTGTGATGTCCCGGACTAGGATTCCACTAAACGGGTTCCCTATGCCTAGTGGGCCACATGGCCTCAACCGTATCTCTAAGGCCACGACCTTAAACCTTACATAATATTGAATTAAATGAATAATTCACATTGAGGATCTTTTCAGGTTTAGAGTTTTAGAGAATTAGGATATAACTATTACATCTCAAAAGATTACAAAGTAGAAACTTTTACTAAGTTTCATAAATTAAAAGCTTTTAAAAAGAAACATGTCCAGTTCCATGTTTTTAGGTTGCATGACCTTCCATTGATCCCATCCTTGACCCTATTCCACGTTAAGTCATGTGAAAAACATTTCAAAAACATGGGATGAGCATAAAATGCTCAGTAAGGGATACACAAAAAATGAAAAATGTTAGTTCTTAAAACTACAAGTAAACCATGTATACTTTATCAAAGTAATACTTTTAACCTTTTCGAAGTAGTAAAAACTCTTCACTGAATAAAATTTCATTACTTACCCTTCTGTAACCAAAAGATTACCATAAAACCCATATAAATATCACATAAAATATAATGGTAACTTGGGACATAAACATACTTAAGTGGAATAACCATAAGGTAAACTTCCACACATATCAGTTAATGGAATAACCATTCAGCCAACTTCCATACATTCTTAATGGAATAACCATACGACCGACTTCCATACCCAATGCATTGGAGGTTATAACGTAACCACCCGTCCTGGTATTCACGGCACCACCCGTCATATGGTTTATCACGTAACCACCCGTAAAATGTCCAAGTACCATCATTACACATAAAATATCGAAAATATAATGATTTCAATAACAACATTTCATTTTCAATCAAAATAAGCAATTCCAAGATATTGAATTAATAAATCCATTTTCAAAAATCATTTAAAAGTGAATTTTGAATCAACATGTCCCAAACCACTTTGAAGCTTTTATCGTAATTATAATTTTAAAACATTAATGTACATATAAATAAATACTGAAAACCATTTTGAAAACATGGACATTGAAGATAAAGATTTAGAATGATAAATCTTTACAAAATTTAAAACGATATTTTTGTTAAAGTTTTTTTAAAAAAATGAGAGACTCTTGAATACAAATAATAGCGTAATAACATTTAATCCAATATTTATAATATAATGAGAAAAAATGGATTCATGATATAATATGTCAAAGGTCAGTATACACGCCATATAAGAGTGAATTGGTGCATAACAACAATGAAGTCTCAAAAGAAATGTAAAATGAGATAAAATCCATTATAAAGAAGGTGTCCTTAAATTAAGGATAAATCAATCTCATAATTATGTGTGAAAAATATAAATACACCCAATATAAGTGGATATTATGTGTAAAACAATCAATGGTTTTTCACAGATATTCAACGGATGACATATTCCATAACTAAATGTTGAACCCAAAGAAATCGAAATTGGGTTAAGAAGTTCCCTTGGTAAAATTCGACAGCCTAATGGTGTCACATAAAATTTTAAAAAAAGTGTTGATGAGAGAGATAAAGGGGATATCATCACATGGACATAAAATTTATATAAATAAGGATAAAGAATAACATATCCCAACATAATAGTATATGAATTAAAAGACATAACAACAGAAGTCTTTAAAAAAAAGGAGGGTGAATGGTCCCCTTACCGAGTTGGATAACTTTTGAAACGTACACCCCATGGATGAAGGTTCATTAAATTAAGATTTAAATAACCATAAATGAAATTATACTACACAAATTTTATAATATTGGGCAGTACATACACCACTAAAAGGAAATAGTGGCAAACGTAGCATAAATTTCACGGGAATAAAAGTGAGATGAAAAATCCCTTACGAAAACTCAACAGCCTAACCACGCCACATAAAACTTCCAAAAGTGGATTTATGAGATCAAATAGGGTCTCTCATAATATGAACATCACAATTACAATGTGAGTAATATAGAATAACATCCCCAAACATAATAAAAATGAGCTTAAAAGGAATGACATCAAAGAGTGTACTTAAAAAGAAAGAGAGGAGTAGGATCCCTTACTTCGGGTCCGACTTGACTCGATCGTTCTTTAACGTCCTGAATAATAAACTTGAGTAAATTTATAATTGCTTAAGAAACTTTTTCAAGTTAATTATTCCTTTTATATCAATTATTGACATGTTATAAATATTATGTAATCATTTTAGTTAATAACGTTTGTTTTTTCGATATTTGGTTCTTAAGTCAAAAGTGGACTTCTTACAATTACATGTTGTTCGTGTGGTCAAAGGTTCATTATATCTAGAATGACATTCCTGATTTGGATATCATATATATCATATATATTCATCATATACATGTATTTATAATATTACATAATCATTTAGAGGTAATAAATGAAATGCACCGTTCATGGAGACGGTAAGCCGTACGTACGCATGAACGCTACATTCATTTCTATGTCATATTAATGGAATTAAAACTAAATGAGAGAAGTGTATATTTTTAATTACAGAATTATATTAATCCTTTATATGTATCTTATATCATATATATCCATTATATGTACTTATAATAGTACATTACATTTGAGGATAAGAAATGAAATGCACCGTTCATGGAGACGGTAAGCCGTACGTACGCATGAACGCTACATTCATTTCTATCTCATACTTTAATGGAATGAAAACAATAATGATATATAGGTATATTATAATTCCAGTATAACATCATATATAATAACTTTAAATCCATCTTTTATACATCCCACGTATGGCATTATGGAATCAAATCACTTTGAGGGGGTGGTAGTCTGCACTTCCTAAAATGAAGATATCGCGTATACCCATAATGGAAGCCATAAAGGTATGACACAAATGAAAAATACAGAAGCATAAGTAAAACATAAAAATATTATATATCATACATAAACATAGTGACATCTTAATGGCCACCTTTAAAGGTGTTATATGAGTGTTGAACAATCATCGTTTTGTGAGGCAGAAATTCTCCATCCACAGAAACAGTATGTTCTCTAACCATTAGATGAAGGTGTGTGTAAGTGTAGCTCGAATAATTATAATAAAAATATCCTAGTAAATTTAAGATACTAGAGTTTTTACAAAATAAATGAATAAAAAGAGTTTAGGTGGTTGGAGAAGTAAAATAAAACAAAAGAGCACAAGTGAAGATGTTACCATAAAATTGGGTAACTCCCATTGTTTTGAACCAAAAGGTTTTCTTGAAGAGCTTCCTGCCTAAGATAAGGATTCTAGGATGAGGAGAGGGATGTGGAAAGACATAATGATCAGATATTGGCCGATCCAAAGGCTTGAGAGGTGTGAGTAAGGTGGTAGAGGTGGGGGGCTTTATAAGAGGAGAGGAGGGGCACTCTTGGAAAAGTATAAAATGATATTTTATTTTCAAATGATTTTTGGATTTTAATGGTCCCAAATTGATTTTTTTAGAGGATAAGGTGATAAAGGTTCGAAATACACCCATCCAATAGGTTTTTGACATGTGTAGGTCCAATATTTTGCATTATCATTCCATTTTATTTAAATCGTTAAATAATGAGGTCATCGCTGCATCATCATGATGTCATAAATAATTTAATTTATTTATGTCTAAAAATTATAAAAAAATACTATGATGTAGGAAATATTTGTATATTTCTAATGAATATTTATAGTCAAAATTATGACTTGTATAAACCCATGTAAAAATTGTTTTAGTAAAACATCTCATGTTTGTGTCATTTTTATTTTAACTTTAAATAAAAGGCATAAAAGTCATTATCATACCTAAGTGGTTACATGGGGTACCAAAAATAGACCCATTTGTTGTATTGGTCGTCCATAACTCATACAATAGGTTTAGGAAAAGTTTCAATATATTTTCATTTTATTATAATATCATTTTTACCTTAAATCACACTAATTACCTTTAATCGTGATTAATAAAACTTAAAAGTTACTTTTCATGAAAAATTCTTTTCATCCCATTGAACCACATTTTACATAACAATTAAAATAATTTAAATTGGATTTTTGAAATTCAAATCACAAAAGTGGGAAAGTCCCATTTAAACGAGAAATCAAATTTTGTAACCACCACTTTGTGCTGTCACTATTCATCAAAAATTGAAGTTTTTCAGAAAAATACCAAAAATTAAACCTAAGCTATATTTGATATTCAAAATTCAAAAATGATTTCTATTTTACCAAATTCATAACATAGAAGTTTCATTAATTAATTTTATAATTAAATCTCGCTGTTAAAACAAATAGCGTGTTTTTATGAAACAATATCTTTCAAAAGATTGACACTCGATTCTGTCCAATCTTAAAGTGATATTAATTACAATTACAACCATTGGATTAAATGGTAAAAATATATTCTATTTAAATTTTACAACCAATTAAAAAGATAATATAATCATATAAATAAATTAGATTAAAAAGAGGTTTTGAATTAAAATACAACATTTTTCACTATACATTAAAAATTTAACTTTTTCGGAAAAATACCAAAAATATACACAAAGTAAATTTTGATGTCCCGATTATAAAGAAGAATTTTATTTTGTCAAATATAACACATAAAATTGTCAAAAAGTGGATTTAAAAGAGGTTTCCCATCAAAAGGCGGTTAATCGACCTTTTAAAGAATATTAGACTGTCTACGCTTAAAATTGGATTCATTCGCATTTTTAATCCTCTATCATTTATTGTAAAGAGTAAATTTTTTTGACAAACATATATAATCATTTTGTAGTTAGTTATGTTCATTCCCGCCATTACAACGGCTAGGCATTAACTACCATTTAAAATAATATTATTTTATTATTAGAGTGCAATGTAAGATTCCTAAGAAACTCGTTGTTGCGTATTGGGCACACCATCGAGCATAGAATACCATTTAAAGTAATATTAATATTCTATTCACAAATATGGATAAATATAAAAATTTCATATTCTTTATTTACCTGGGGTGTTACATTCTTCCCCCCTTTTGGAAATTGCGTCCACGCAATTTTAAAATTGGGCTTGGAAATATCCTTAAAAGTCTCACATCGGAACAATAGTCGGTAAAACAATCCCTTTAAAATAAAGAAAGATTAGTACATAGGTCACACGAGTTAACCCATACTAGGATTCCATGTAGGAAAACATGGAATTGGAGGAGAAAACATAGGGTCATGTTCTGATGGAGAGTGATAGAAAACATGTTTAGGAGAAAGTTAACCACAAAAAATCACAAACTTGTGATGGGTTAAACGGTATTCGATTCCCCAGTAGGAAATGTTAACAGACAACATTTTTGTTTTAAGTTACTCTTCATTGAGGAATTTATTTTTTAGACTAACTAAATCATGATGAAACATACTTACTTGTCACGTAGACTTCCACATTTTACTATATTCCTTAATCAAACTCATATTTTCTCCAAAAGACGAGTATTTAGTAAGACTTGTTCACATTAAGAGTACTATAAATCAATTTCTATAGAATCACCTAATCCAAAAAAGAGAACTATATACTTCCTATGTCTTTAGACTCTAACCAAAACAAAAGTCAAAAAGGTTAGTACAAGATCAAATAATCCAGAAAAGGATAACCCTTTATAAAAAGAAAATCTATTCTTAATCTCCAAAATATTCCCAACAAAACCCAAAGTTCAATGAGGACCATTCGATAAACAATTTGTCCATAAAATTCTTCATTGTAAACCAAACTAAGATTTAATCCCAAATATTTGAAGGATTTAGTCACATAGTCTTCCAAGTTAAGTCATAACATTTATCTCCAAAAAAACATCAGTTGCTCCTAAAGTCTCGCATTGAGAAGTAATTATCCTAATCACATATCCTCCATGATAATTTAATAATTTTCATAAAAACCCAAAATCAAATTACTCTTAATTCGTAAATTCACCTAACTAGTAAGAATAATTCATACTAACCAGGGACTTCACGTAGTCCAGTGGTAGACTATAAATACCAGTCGCACTTTGGTTGTGGTTTCGATTCCCACAGCTTTGTCCGACGCGACGGGTTGTCACACAGTCTGTGTGTTGTCCTTTTTCCAAAACTATATAATTCTTAATACAATCGCAAAAATGAGAAAAAAATCTTCAAAAATGATCATAACATATTTTAACCTCAAGTTTATCTCATGCCCTTAATTTTCCATCACAACATATAATTACCCATAATTACCTCAAAAGTAAGGATCATATAAACTCTAATGGTTAACTTTATAATTATTACCTGATCTTCCACATCCATATTTCATCTCGTACATTATGCATTAAAGGTCATAACAAGGTTCAAGTGGTTGATCATGACTCCTTGATAGTTGGTTTAGAACAACCACGAGTTTCCTCATTGAATACCCCATTTCATGCAGTCTCTTAATCAGAGAACCACCACAGTTTCCATCAAACCTATTGTCACTTTCGTGCCTACTAGATCCATCCATTCACTAAAAACAGAAATGTCAGTGTGAGTATATCAACAAAACCATCATGTAATAATGAGGAAGATAAACACTAAGATATACTTACTCATTCACTTTATCTAAAACTAGGAATCTTTCTGAAATTCTAACCATTATGGTAATGTCACTTATGCTTAAGGAATACCCTAACATCTAAAGTTGTATAAACCGACCTTTGATACCAACTATAAGGCCTCGGCCTTAAACCTTACTTAATATTGAATTAAATTAATAATTCACATTGAGGATCTTTTCAGGTTTAGAGTTTTAGAGAACTAGGACATAACTATTACATCTCAAAAGAATACAAAGTAGAATCTTTTACTATGTTTCCATAAAATAAAAACATTTTAAAGAAACATGTCCAGTTCCATGTTTTTAGGTTGCATGACTTTCCCTTGATCCCATCCTTGACCCTATTTCACGTTAAGTCCTGTGAAAAACATTTCAAAAACATGGGATGAGCATAAAAAGCTCAGTAAGGGATACACAAAGAATGAAAACTGTTAGTTATTAAAACAACAAGTAAACCATGTATACTTTATCAAAGTAATAAATTTCACCTTTTCGAAGTAGTAAAAACTCTTCACTGAATAAAATTTCATTACTTACCCTTCTGTAACCAAAAGATTACCATAAAACCCATATAAATATCACATAACATATAAAGGTAACTTGGGACATAAACATACTTAAGTGGAATAACCATAAGGTCGACTTCCACGCATATCACATAATGGAATATTTATTTGGCCAACTTCCATACATACTTAATGGAATATCCATACGGTCGACTTCCATACACATTGTATTGGAGGTTATAATGTAACCACCCATCCTGGTATTCACAACACCACTCGTCATATGGTTTATCACATAACCACCTGTAAAATGTCTAAGTACCATCATTACAAATAAAATATCGAAAATATAAACATTTCAATAACAACACATCATTTTCAATAAAAATAAGTAATTCCAAGATATTGAATTAATAAATCCATTTTAAAAAATCTTTTAAAAGAGATTTTTGAATCAAAGTGTTCCATACCACTTTGAATATTTTATTTTAATTATAATTTTAAAACATTAATGTCCATATAAATAAATACTCAAAACCATTTTGAAAACATTCACATTAAAGATAACGATTTAGAATAATAAATCATTAAAACATTTAAAACGATATTTTTGTTAAAGAGTTGTTAACAAAATGAGAGACTCATGAATACAAATAATAGCGGAATAACATTTAATACGAACGTTATAATATCATGAGAATAAATGGATTCGAGATATAATATGTCAAAGGACAGTATACACAACATATAAGAGTGAATAGGTGCATAACAACAATGAAGTCTCAAAGGAAATGTAAAATGAGATGAAATCCGTTATAAATAAGGTATCCTTAAATTAAGGATAAATCAATCTCATAATTATGTGTGAAAAATATAAATACAGCCAATATAAGTGGATATTATGTGTAAAAAAATCAATGGTTATTCACACATATTCAAAGGATGACATATTCCATAACTACATGTTGAACCCAATGAAATCGAAAGTGGGTTAAAAAGTTCCCTTGGTAAAATTCGCCATCCTAACAGCGTCACATAAAATTTTACAAAAAGGGTTGATGAGAGAGATAAAGGGGATCTCATCACCTGGACATAAAATTTACATAAATAAGGATATAGAAGAACATATCCCAACATAATAGTATGTTAATTAAAATACATAACAAAATAAGTCTTTTAAAAAAAGGAGGGTGAAAGGTCCCCTTACCGAGTTGGGTAACTTTTGAAACGTACACCCCATGGAAGAAGGGTCATACAAAGAAGATGTAAATACCCATAAATGAAATTATACTAAAAAAATTGTATAATATTGGGCAGTACATACACCACTCAAAGGAAATAGTGGCAAACGTAGCATAAATGTCACGGGAATAAAAGTGAGATGAAAAATCCCTTACGAAAACTCGGAAGCCAAACGGTGCCACTTAAAACTTCCAAAAGTGGATTTATGAGATAAAATAGGGTCTCTCATAATATGAACATAAATAGTAGAGTATGATAAATATATAATAACATCCCTAAACATAAGAAAAATGAGCTTAAAAGGAATGACATTAAAGAGTGTACTTAAAAAGAAAGAGAGAAGTAGGATCCCTTACTTCGGGTCCGACTTGACTCGATCGTTATTTAAAGTCCTGAAAATATACTTGAGTTAATTTCTACATTCTTAAGAAAAATTTTCAAGTTCATTATTCATTTTATATCAATTATTGACATGTTATAAACACTATGTAATCATTAAAGTTAATAATGTTTGTTTTGTCGATATTTGGTTCTTAAGTTAAAAGTGGACTTCTTACAATTACATATTGTTCGTGTGGTCGAAGGTTCTTTATATCCAGAATGAAATTCCTGATTTGGATATCATATATATCATATATATCCATCATATACATATATTTATAATATTACATAATTATTTAGAGGTATTAAATGAAATGCACCGTTCATGGAGACGGTAAGCCGTACGTACGCATGAACGCTACTTTCATTTCTATGTCATATTAATTGAATTAAAACTAAATGAGATATGTGTATATTTTTAATTCCAGAATTATATTCATCCTCTATATGTATCATACATAATATATATCCATTATATGTACTTATAATAGTATATTACATTTGAGGATAAGAAATGAAATGCATCGTTCATGGAGACGGTAAGCCGTACGTACGCATGAACGCTACTTTCATTTCTATCTCAGAATTTAATGGAAAGAAAAAAATAATGATATAAAGGTATATTATAATTCCAGTATAACATCATATATAATAACTTTAAATCCATCCTTTATACATCCCACGTATGGCATTAACAAATCAAATCACTTTTAGGGGGCGGTAGTCCGCACTTCCTAAAATGAAGATATCGCGTATACCCATAATGGAATCCATAAAGGTATTCCACAAATGAAAAATACAGAAGCATAAGTAAAACATAAAGATATTATATATCATATATAAACACAGTGACATCTAAATTACCACCTTTGAATGTGTTATATGAGTGTTGAACAATCATCGTTTCGTGAGGCAGAAATTCGTCATCCACAGAAACAGTATGTTCTTTAACCAATAGATGAAGGTGTGTGTAAGTGTATCTAAAATAATTATTATAAAAACATCCTATTATATTTAATATACTGGATTTATTTAAAATTAAATGAATAAAAATAGTTTAGGGGGTTGGAGAATCAAAATAAAACAAAAGAGCACAAGTGAAGACGTTACCTTAAAATTGGTTAACTCCCTTTGGTTTGAACCAAAAGGGTTTCTTGAAGAGATTCCTCCCTATGTTAAGGCTTCTAGGACGAGTAGAGGGATGTGGAGAGACAAAATGATCCGAGCTTGGCCGATCCAAAGGCTTGATAGGTGTGAGTAAGGTGGTAGAGGTGGGGGCCTTTTATAAGAGGAAAGGAGGGGCACTCTTGGAAAAGTATAAAATGTTACTTTATCTTCAAATGGTTTTCAGATTTTAATGGTCCCACATTGATGTGTTTCAAGGATAAGATGATAAGGGTTCGAAATCCACCCATCCAATAGGTTATTGACATGTTTAGGTCCTAGATTTTGCATTATCTTTCCATTTTATTTAAATCGTTAAATAATGAGGTCATCGCTGCATCATCATGATGTCATAAATAATTTAATTTATTTAAGGTCTCAAAATTAAAAAAAAATACTATGATGTAGGAAATATTATAATATTTCTAATTAATATTTATAGTGAAAATTATGACTTGTATAACCCCATGTAAAAATTGTTTTAGTAAAACATCTCATGTTTGTGTCATTTTTATTTTAACTTTAAATAAAAGGCATAAATGTCATTATCATACTCAAGTGGCTCCATGGGGTACCAAAAATTGACCCATATGTTTTCTGGGTCGTCCATAACTCATCCAATAGGTTTAGGACAAGTGTCAATATATTTTCATTTTATTATAATATCATTTTTAGCTTAAATCACACTAATTACCTTTAATCGCGATTAATAAAACTTAAAAGTTACTTTTCATCAATAAAATATTTTCATCCAATTGAAACAAATTTTACTTAAAAATTAATATCCTTTAAATTGGATTTTTTAAATTCAAATCACAGAAGTGGTCAAGTCCCATTTAAACGAAAAATCAAATTTTGTAACCACCACTTTGTGGTTTCACTATTCATCAAAAATTGAAGTTTTCAGAAAAATACCAAAAATTCACCCTAAGATATATTTGATATTCCAAATTCAAAAATGATTTCTATTTTAACAAATTAATAGCATATAAGTTGCATTAATTAATTTTATAATTAAATCTCGCTGTTAAAACAAATAGCATGTTTTTATGGAATAATATCTTTCAAATGATTGACACTCGATTATGTCCAATCTTAAAGTGATATTAATTACAATGACCTCCATTGGATTAAATGGTAAAAAATATTCTATTTACAATTTAAATCCAATTAAAAAGATAATATACTCATATAAATAAATTAGATTAAAAAGTGGTTTTGAATTAAAATACAACATTTTTCACTATTCAATAAAAATTGAAATTTTTTGGAAAAATACCAAAAATTTACACAATGTAAATTTTGATGTCCCGATTATAAAGAAGAATTTTATTTTGTAAAATATAAAAAATAAAATGGTCAAAAAGTGGTTTTAAAAGAGGATCTCCATCAAAAGACGTTTAATCGACCTTTTAATGAATATTAGACTGTCTACGCTTAAAATTGGATTCATTTAAATTTTTAATCCTCTATCATTTATTGTAAAGAGTAAAAATATTTTACAAACATATATAATCATTTTGTAGTTAGTTCTGTTCATTCCCACCATTACAATGGCTAGGCATTAACTACCATTTAAAATAATATTATTTTATTATTAGAGTGCAACGTAAGATTCCTAAGAAACTCGTTGTTGCGTGTTGGGTACGCCATCGAGAATAGCATCCCCTTTAAAGTAATATTAATATTTTATTCACAAATATGGATAAATATAAAAAATTCATAATCTTTATTTACCTGGGGTGTTACAGTATCTCCCCAAACATCAGAGGCAACTGAATAGTAGAGAGGTCCTAAGGTGTTTCCATGGGGTAACTATACCCTTATAAGAAGAGTGTAAAATAGTGGATGGATAAAAATAGTAGTAAAAAAGACGAAGTAATATAAATAAGTAGTGGATGAAAACTGATGCAATAGATAAACAAGAATAACAAAGACTAAATCAACTAGAACAACGGTGATGTGTGTAGTGTTACTATAAAACTGGAAAACCTGGATAAAAGAAAATCAGAAAAACATATTCCTCAAATTAAATGAAAATAAAGACTACTCCAACCATCCTGAGATCCAACTTGTTCATCTAATATCAAGCTACATTATACCAGTAATAAATAAAGTGTTTGAATCATAATTCTTCTGTTTGTCAATACCGGAAACCATGTAATCAAATCCAGGTACTAAAGGACACCTAGAGAGGGTGTGAGATAAATCATAATGGGTCACCACCAATGGTGTCTACAACCCCTGGCCCGTGTAATTGAATATATAAGTGTGTAGGCATGAATACAAAAAGTAATGAAAACAATACAATATAACTTAATACCCAGTACCTACTTCATCACATGCATAGTTTTTGAACATGTAACCAGTTCATATGTTAGGTAATTAACATTTAATGTTAATAGGTCACATAAGGAATAGCTATCAGTGACATCACCTCTTGATAGAATTTTCCATAAAGGATCCAATACATTACAAGGAAACCTAAAAAAGATATCTAGTGTGGATGTTCCATGTTAATAAATATGGTAACATGGATTTCGTGGAACACTAAGTCAATAGTATCTGAGTCTAGCTAAGGGGTAACCGTTTAATCCAAGGAGTGTAATCCATGTCATTCCACAATAATGATCCTACTGAGTCCAAGGAGATCAACCAAGGTAGAATAGATATAAGCAAGTATAGATCCCTATGGGCATTCACCATGGAACCTACTAGTGAATGCTATATCTAACGACTGTATCTTAGGTATCATGCAATAATGTAAATGAATCTATAGTAGTATACCAGAAATCTATGGAATAGATAAGAACCAGATCTTAAGTGGGTATCAACCAAATAAAATAGCATCCTTGAATCGGAATGGGGTTTTCGAGACCAAAGGTATTTTCCTCTCCAAATCCAGGGTGAACCTGAGTCAGTCTATCCTTATTTGATATTTTAGTAATGTAATCATTCATTAGGTTCAAGCCTTATCTTTAATTATTCTGGAATTTCCATGTATCATTGAAACCATTTAATCATTTCTCAATTATCCATTAAGGCATATTGAATTATTGTGGTTCACTGTACATCCTTTCATCAATATGGAAAGGGGTTCTACAGTCATTTAACATTTATTAAATCTCATTTGTTATGGAAATATTATATACTTAGTATACATTCCATTTCATAATTCTCATTTAATAATCACGTTTAAACACTTACCTTAGATGGGTCAACTGGTGAGAATATATGGTACATTCTATAATGAAATTTTCATTAGTAATCAACCAATTATTGTATGAAGTATCTCCTTTAAGAAGGTCAAGAAAAGACACACCCGAACAGTGCTCAAATGTGATGAAACAAAAAATCCCACTTGTGGAATAACCGTAGAAATGGGGAAGATTGAGTTGTGGGTGTAACCACTAACAACTAATAACATAAATGGAATGATCATAACCATATGATTATAAAAATTATAATCATGGAACAAAAATTCAAGAAATAGATTTCGATGAAATCGGCAGGACCCACACTAATATTCCAATATCAATGAACATTATGGATAAGTTATAGGCCACCCACCTTAGTGTTGTACGACTATCATCCTCTTTTATATTCCCTGGATTTGGATTATATGGGATTATATCTTGGAAAAGGTAAAAAATGGTCACCTAAACAATATATAGTTCGAGAGAAAGAGTGAAGGGGAACAACTAAAGATGACAATAGTGCATACTATTGTGCATCCAACATGGTGAATGTAAGATCGATCATATTACAGATAAAGGATATCTCTTGATCCATATCTTTGGCCATCAAAATCTCCAAAATGAGAGGAAATGGATTATTCAAAATGGTTCTCAGATTTGGGAGATTAGTGGAGTAAATAGATCATTAAGTGAATTGTGGACATTTTACCAAGAATTTTATCTTGCATTGGGTTTGTCTGCACAGTTTTTCAAACCAGGCGTAAACCTTGTAAGACAGTGCTACCTGAAAAAACATCCTCTGCTCAGTTTGATCAAACCATGTTCAAGCCATACATGTGTACCCAAGAAAAACGGGTTTCATATGGTTAGGTCACACATCTGGGTGCCAACCATGAAAGATGGATCTCTTCGAAAAAACACAATCCACACAATTTTCCAAACCATGCTAAATTCATGAACTGTTTACTCTAAACCATGTTCCAAGTATATTTTCCCCCAAAATATGGGTTTAGGGCTTCGAACATTCCATGGATGTAGAGTCCCGAAGCTTGACGTACATTGACATTACATTAAATTTTCGGAATACTTATTACATAACAAAAACACACAAACAAGGACCGTAATAGTTTAGTGTCTTTGGAAACTCGGAATATAATCCTCTAATCCTGGTGAAAGATCTTCAACATCTCCCATAAAGATCTTCCTTTTTATTATACATAAAACCTTTTCTTTATATCCTGGGGAAAAGAAAACATAAAAGGGTGATCTCAAATGCTCAGTAAGGGTAAACAATAGAAATATCAATCACATCATATACATAAGCACATAACTTTTGGAAATCATAACCTGTAAAAGAGATCGTAATTTCATAAACTGGGATAACTCATGGCAGTGAAATGTAATCACAATAATCATAACTTAAAGCATGAAACTTTGTGTCATTCACACATAATCATAGAGAATCATTTCTTGTTAGTCAAGACTCATTTCCAAGACTATCTTAGTGGACAAAGTCCCTTTCTGAACCGAGTCACCCTCGTTTCAGTCCTGTTTCACTGAACCGGTATAACCTACCATTCCAGCCATGTCTATCTAATGAGATATAAAATCATTACCCAATGCATTGGAGGGAGATATAGGTCCCACCCATCTCATAATGATACCATTCTTATGTGTGCCACAAAATCATAAATCATACATCATTGCATAACCCATGTAATAAAAATGGGAATCTTAAACATCATGACATCATAAAACAATTCATATACGATAAAGGAATTCATAAAAATAATTCCATCACAACATAATCAAATCAATGTAAAAATAAGGATAAAAACAGAACCCTTTATTATCTTAGATGGAAAATAATTTTGATAAAACACTAGAACTTCATTCTTGAGTAAAATATCCTTTCTTCTTCAAAAACATTTTTCCTTTCTTAAAATTTCATACAAATTTAAACTAAAAGATGTTGATTAAAAATAAACATGAAAACTTGTAAAGGAAGCTTCTTGTAAATAATGTTTTAAAAATCCATTCATGCCGTATAAGTTAAAAAAACATTCTTCTCGTACTTTTGTTGGAAAAGTCAAAAAGTACCTCGTACGAAAAACGTCAAAAGATTCCATTCATATCTTTTACTAAAAACTCGCCGAAGGTTAAAATTGGATTTAAAAAATTGTAGGTGGATGGAAGTAATATTACATATTGAGAAAACATGGATGTGGATGATAAAATTCACCCCAGTAAATTCCAAAGTATAAACAATCTCAGATAAAAATGAGATTGTGATATTTCCCTTACCTTAGGTCTGATATGCTTCATAAGTGTCCGAACCTCCTGTATAATTATTTAAATAATGTCATTCACTTATTCCAGAATCATACTAATTGATATGATATCATATATGGTTCACTTATGACTTTATATTACCCTTTCTTTTGTAAATTCTATGTTAAAGAGAATTTTGGGAAAAATTGTTTCATTTGTCGTCCGTGTTTTGACTTGTAATTATTCATATGAATGCTTATATCATAATTACTTAATTCTAGAATATAAAACATGATTTATATATAATATATATTCAGAATATACATATATATAATAAATTAGTAAACGGAATGAAATACACCGTTCATGGAGACGGTAGGCCGTACGTACGCATGAATGCTGTTTTCGTTTCCTTATTGAGTTGAATGGAATTAAGTAGATGACATACATATATACATAAATCCAGTAGCTTTATAATGTCATATATTTCATTATTATTTCTTATATATACTTTATAATCATTCTTAAATGGTTAACATGGAGAATGAATCTCATTGCGTCGTGGAGACGGTAGTCCGTACGTACGCACGAGCGATGATATCATTTCCATAATTATTGAATTGAATTGGAGTGGAAGATACAATATATCAGAATCAATATGATGTTCTAATAACTATTTATAGTTATTCTTTACACCATTATACCCATCCATGTAAGGTGGTGGTGGGAAATAGATTACACCACGGCGTGGAGACGGTATTCCGTACGTACGCACGTGCGGTGATTTCTTTTTCCGTAGGATGGATAGATGGTGAAATAGAGTTGTTTCATACTTATAATAATATATCATTATAGAGTGATACTGATTTTATTACTTCATAATGAAACAACATAAGAAGAATAAGTGGAAGAAGAAATAAAGATGAAAGAATCGGTAATGGACATTACCTCTTCTTTGAAGTGCTTCTTTGAGACCTCCTTTTAGGGCACTAAAATGGGTCTTTGAAGAAGACCAGAACCTCTAGGATGTTTCTAGGGAAGTGGAGAAGAGAATTTGGCAGGGTTTGGCAGAGCTTGAAGTCTCAAAGTTGTGTGAGGAAGAGAGGGAGGAGGTGCCCTTTTATAAGGGAGGAGAGGGGCTCCTTTGGAAAAACTAAAAATATTATTTTATTATAAAGTCAAGATCGGTTTTAAATAGCTCCAAATTGATTTATTTCTAGGATAAGGTGGGGATGGGTCGAAATCCTATGATCCAATATAATTTAGAGATGTTTAGAATCCTATTTTAACCTTATCATTTAGATTTAATATTATGTTAAATAATTTTACTTTTACCGTGTCTTCTTGTGCTCTTACACTATAAGGTTACTAAACTTACTATAAGAAGCCAAAATAACCCCAAGATGTTTATTATTAATATATATAACCTTATCTAAGTCATTTGGCCGAACCTTAGATTTTTTAGAAAAAAATAACAATTAATAATATAATATTTGTTTTAAAAACTATTTTATGTCAATTTTGATACTATTTAGTAATTGATTTTTGTGAAAATCATAACAGAATGATAATTTCGAAAAAGGTTAATTAACTCAATAATAACATGTCTTATTAATCTATAAAATTAGTGTAATTCATAAAAAGTTTCAAATTATATTTATTTGGGTATTTATAACATCATTTATGTCAATACTTCATTAATAAGATAATTACTGCATCATCGTTGTGTCATAAATAAATTAAATTATATAATGTCCAAAAATTACAAATAAATTACCATTATGTCGTAAATCCTTTTAGCTTTCTACGGAATATTTATAGTCGAATTTATCTTATGTATAACCCCATATTAAAAATGTTTTAGTAAATAAACATTAATTTTAACTCTTTTAACCCTTCTTTAAATAAATTAATAATAAATGTCCTAATCTAATCCAAGAGGGCCTAAATGGTCATATTTTATTCCTAAGTTTGTTTTTGGTCGAATTACACTTGTCCAATAGAATTAGTACATGTGTTACGGTAATAATAATATCATTTCTACCCTTAATTACCCTATTTACTTTTAACCGTGGTAAACAAAAGTAAAAAGTTACTATTCACCCAAAAATTATTTTCATCTCATTGAACCACATTTTACTTACTGAAATCAACCGTGTATCTCGGATTTTTGAAATTCCACTCACGGAAGCGGTAAAATTAAGTTTTATGAACAATTCAGTTTTTTTAACTACCACTTAGTGGTTTCACTATTCATCAAAAATTGAAAGTTTTCAGAAAAATACCAAAAATTAGGCCTAAGCTATATTTGATATTATGAACTCAAAAATGATGTCAATTTTACCAAATTCAAAACATATCAGTTGCATTAACTAATTTAAAAATTAATTCCCATCGTCAAAACAAATAGCGTGTTTTTAAGAGATAATAACTATCAAAATATTGAAACTTGTTTATAATTGCTTTTAATGTGAAATTACATCCAATGACCATCATTGTATTAAATTGTAAAATTATATTCTAAATATACTTTAAAAACCACTAAAATTAATAATTTATCACTATTAATTATTTCGATTGAAAAATTTGTTTTTAATTAAAATTTAATATTTTCCACTATTCATCAAAATATGAAAGTTATCCGAAAATTACCAAAATTTCACCCTAAGCTAATTTCGATATTCCGAATCCAAAAATGAAGTCCATTTTGAAAAATAAAATTTACAAAATTTCAAAAAGTGGTTATTACTATTCATAACGGCTAGTTTTAATAATATATTAGTAGCATATCGTTGTTTAGTGAAACTCGGTATTGTGTACTACACACGCTATCAAGGAAGGTCATGATTGCATGTAATGAAAGGAAAGTCAAGGCTACGTGTTGTGAAAGCGCCTTTTAGTGTAGCGTACAACACAAGACATTAATGAAATTAAAAATAATATTTTTCATAAAATCTCAGGGTGTTACATTCTACCCCCTTAAAATGAATTTCGCCCTCGAAATTCATCGAGGTTATAAATGGTTTACTATTCGAAAGTTTCTTTAATCGAAACCCACATTGTAAAAAGGAATACCAAAACCAATATTTAAACACAAAAGTATGAAACATAACGGTTACCCAGATAAACTAATCATTGGGTTTCCACATAGGTGAAAATATGGATATGGAAGAGAAATCTAACCATCATGTTCTGATGGAGAGTGGTAGAGAACATGGCTATGGAAAAGCTAGAAATCACAAAGCCATAAATTTGTGATGATCTAAGGTACCATCTGATTCATCTGATATAAGAGCACTAAGACAACATTTTTGGTTTTCAAGATCATTTCCCTAAAGTTGATGAAATTGGAATTAGAAGAAATACTTTCGTGATTTTGGTATAGTCTCACCGTTTGTCGTTCTTTGGACAATTTACACTTCATCTCTTAAAGAAATGAAGTTGAATTTGTCATTCGTGATGTGTTAGCAGATCATGTGATAGAATGATGGGTCATTCCATCTCTTTCAAACAAAAGGTTAGCAAAAGTCATAAGTCCATCTTATGGTTAATCGTATATGGTTCCAAAAAAGAACTTATACTTCATATATCATACCGCTTAATAAAATAAAACTAGTTTCTACTAACCAGGGACTTCCTTTAGGCCAGTGGTAGGCGATAAATGCCAGTCGCACTTCAGTTGTGGGTTCGATTCCCACAGCCTTATCCGACGCGATGGGCTGTTGCTTGTACTACAGGTTGTCCTTTTTCTAAAACTACATTAATATAACATCCCATCAAAAATATCAAAAAAATTTATATCCTTAAACAATACTAACATATGTCCAACATAATCCATTCCAATCTTTAGGATTATCTAAAATACTTCGGTCCACTCTTATAACATAGTGAAAACGATTACCAGAGATTTAATACCAACATTGATCCCCATATATCATAAGATATGTTTTGTTGGTCACATTCCAAACATTCAAAGTCATTAATCATGTATTCTATTGAATACACATTTAACCTTTGCGAAAAAATGAATGCAGTTAAAAGTTAACACCTTCCACATACCAAAATCCTCAAAATTATATATACTCAAACCATGATATAACCTTCTCCTTATATCAGTCATGAGCTCATGAATACTATCAAACATTTAATTTTCTCCTTCTCCCTTCATTATGCGCATATCATATACATTCCAAAAATATCTGAATAACCTTTCATGGATACTAAAACCATTAATCATACACTTTCAAAACTCAAGGAAAGGCAACAGTGTAACAATCCTTAGATGTCTCCTTATTCCATAGTACCATGAGATTACTTATACAACATTACACATGATAAACATGTAATCATTCCACTACATTCTTAAACCATTGACCGATCTTCAACAATTCTTTCATCTCACATATCATTTGTAGTCTCTTCATCATCATCAAAATAAATACTACCCATACGACCATACTGATTCTCTTAATGAGACTTTACCTTAGGGCATTTGGTTTACATAATGCTCGTACATTCCACATTTAAAACATTTAACCATTGTTGATGTCATAGCAATACCATTATCTTCATCCCTGGTGTTAACTGAACCTTTTCCTTTGAACTTACTGGCTTTGTGTCCTTCTTTTCCACACCCAAAGCATCTTCCAGTTCCTTTGAAACATTCTCCTTGATGCCTCTTCCCACATGATTTACATAGGGGAAATTGAACTTTCTTTCCTCTATGATCATCATTAAACTCCATCTTTCTCTTATTAGTCGCGTCAGGAAACTTAACAAATTTTACTTTATTGATCATATTACGAGATTGCGGATTCGGCATAATAATGATGTTTGGACTTCCAAATCCCATTTGATTTGGTTTCTCATGAAGAATATCATTCCATTGTCCATCATATCCTCCATTATCATGAATCATCTTGTTTCCAGCCATTTTCTAAAACCCAAAAAGAATAGTGTGAGAGGAAAAAATCATAATAAAGGGGGATTAACTTCAATATCTAACATATTTGGTTTAATCTAATATCGTTACCATAGTTCTAGGACTATATCCTATACGTATACTTATCCTTAGGGACATCCCTAGACATACCATAGAAATGTCTCTAGGGATCTCACTAACGTTTTCGCATCCTAGTATGCAAAGGTTGACTAATACTTTCCTCTGATACCAACTGTAGAGACCCAAAGCTTGACGTACATTGACATTACATTACATTTGCAGAATACTTAGTACATAACAAAAACACACACATAAGGACCGTAATAGTTTAGTGTCTTTGGAACCTCGGAATATAATCCTCTAATCCTAGTGAAAGATATTCAACATCTCCCATAAAGATCTTCCTTTTTATTATACCTAAAACCTTTCTTTATATCCTGGGGAAAATAAAACATAAAAGGGTGATCTCAAATGATCAGTAAGGGTAAACAAAAGAAATATCAATCACATCATATACATAAGCACATAACTTTTGGAAACCTTAACCTGTAAAAGAGATCATAATTTAATAACCTGGGATAACTCATGGCAGTGAAATGTAATCACAATAATCATAACATAAAACATGAAACATTGTGGCATTCACACATAATCATAGAGAATCATTTCTTGTCAGTCAAGACTCATTTCCAAGACTATCTTTGTGGACAAAGTACCTTTCTGAACCGAGTCACCCTCGTTTCAGTCCTGTTTCACTGAACCGGTATAACCTACCATTCTAGCCATTTCTATCTCATGAGATATAAAATCTTTACCCAATGCATTGGAGGGAGATATAGGTCCCACCCATCTCATAATGATACCATTCTTATGTGTGCCACAAAATCATAAATCATACATCATTGCATAACCCATGTAATAAAAATGGGAATCTTAAACATCATGACATCATAAAACAATTCATATACGATAAAGGAATTCATAAAAATAATTCCATCACAACATAATCAAATCAATGTAATAATAGGGATAAAAATAGAACCCTTTATTATATTAGATGGAAAATAATTTTGATAAAATACTTGAAATTCATTCTTGTGGAAAATATCCTTTCTTCTTCAAAAACAGTTTTCCTTTCTTAACATGTCATACAAATTTAAACTAAAAGAAGTTGATTAAAAATAAACATGAAAACATGTAAAGGAAGATTCTTGGAAATAATGTTTTAAAAATCCATTCATGCCGTATAAGTTAAAAAAACATTCTTCTCGTACTTTTGTCGGAAAAGTCAAAAAGTACCTCGTACGAAAAACGTCAAAAGATTCCATTAATATCTTTTACTAAAAACTCACCGAAGGATAAAATTGGATTTAAACAATTGTAGGTGGATGGAAATAATATTACATATTGAGGAAACATGGATGTGGATGATAAAATTCACCCCAATAAATTCCAAAGTATAAACAATCTCGGATAAAAATGAGATTGTGATATTTCCCTTACCTTAGGTCCGATATGCTTCATATGTGTCTGAAACTCCTGTATAATGATTAAAATAATGTCATTGACTTATTAAAGAATCATAATCATTGATATGATATCATATATGGTTCACTTACGACTTTATATTACCCTTTCTTTTGTATATTCTATGTTAAAGAGCATTTTGGGTAAAATTGTTTCATTTGTCGTCCGTGTTTTGACTTGTAATTATTCATATGATTGATTAGATCATATTTACTTAATTCCTGAATATAAAACATAATTTATATAATATATATACTCAGAATATACATATATATAATAAATTAGTAAATGGAAAGAAATACACCGTTCATGGAGACGGTAGGCCGTACGTACGCATGAACGCTGTTTTCGTTTCCTTATTGAGTTGAATGGAATTATTAGATAACATACATATATACATAAATCCAGTAGACTTATAATGTCATATATTTCATTATTATTTCATATATATACTTTATAATCATTATTAAATGGTTAGCATGGAGAATGAATCTCATCGCGTCGTGGAGACGGTAGTCCGTACGCACGCACGAGCGATGATATCGTTTCCATAATTATTGAATTGAATTGAGGTGGATGATACAATATATCAGAATCAATATGATGTTCTAATAACTATGTATAGTTATTCTTTACACCATTATACCCATCCATGTAAGGTGGTGGTGGAAAATAGATTACACCACGACGTGGAGACGGTATTCCGTACGTACGCACGCGCGGTGATTTCTTTTTCCATAGGATGGATAGATGGTGAAATAGGGTTGTTTCATACTTATAATAATATATCCGTATATGATTTATACTGATGTTATTACTTCATAATGAAACAACGTAAGAAGAAGAAGTGGAAGAAGAAATAAAGATGAAAGAATTGGTAACGAACATTACCTCTTCTTTGAAGTGCTTCTTTGAGACCTCCTTTTACGGCACTAAAATGGGTCTTTGAAGAATACCAGAACCACTAGGATGTCTCTAGAGAATTGTAGAAGTTAATTTGGTAGGGTTTGACCGAGCTTGAAGGCTCAAAGTTGTGTGAGGAAGAGAGCGAGGATGTTCCCTTTTATAAGGGAGGAGAGGGGCTCCTTTGGAAAAACTAAAAATATTATTTTATTATAAAGTCAAGATCGGTTTAAAATAGCTCCAAATTGATTTATTTCTAGGATAAGGTGGGTATGGGTCGAAATAATCTCATCCAATAGAATTTAGACAAGTTTAGAATCCTATTTTAACCTTATCATTTAGATTTAACATTAAGTTAAATAATTTTACTTTTACCGTGTCTTCTTGTGGTCTTACACTATAAGGTTAATAAACTTACTATAAGAAGCCAAAATAACCCCAAGTTGTTTATTATTAATATATATAACCTTATCTAAGTCATTTGGCTGAACCATAGATTTTTAGGAATAAAATAACAATTAATAATTTAATATTTGTTTTAAAAACTATTTTATGTCAATTTTGACACTATTTAGTAATTGATTTTTGTGAAACTCATAACAGAATGATAAGTTCAAAAAAAGTTAATTAAATAAATACTAACATGTCATATTAACCTATAAAATTAGTTTAATTCCTAAAAAGTCTCAAATTATATTTATTTGGGTATTTATAACATCAATTATGTCAATATTTCATTAATAAGATAATTACTACATCATCGTTGTGTGATAAATAAATTAAATTATTTAATGTCTAAAAATTACATATAAAATACCATTATGTAGGAAATCCTTTTATCTTTCTAATTAATATTTATAGTCGAATTTATCTTATGTATAACCCCATATTAAAAATGTTTTAGTAAATAAACTTTGATTTTAACTCTTTTAACTCTTCTTTAAATAAATTAATAATAAATGTCCTAATCTAATCAAAGTGGGCCTAAATGGTCATATTTAATTCCTAAGTTTGTTTTTTGTCGAATTACACTTGTCCAATAGAATTAGTACATGTGTTAGGGTAATAATAATATCATTTCTACCCTTAATTACCCTATTTACTTTTAACCATGGTAAAAAAATTAAAAAGTTACTATTTACCAAAAAAATTATTTTCATCTCATTAAACCACATTTTACTTACTGAAATCAACCGAGACTCTTGGATTTTTGAAATTCCACTCATAGAAGCGGTAAAATTATGTTTTATGAACAATTCAGTTTTTTTAACTACCACTTAGTGGTTTCACTATTCATCAAAAATTGAATGTTTTCAGAAAAATACCAAAAATTAGGCCTAAGATATATTTGATATTATGAACTCAAAAATGATGTCTATTTACCAAATTCAAAACATATCAGTTGAATTAGCTAATTTAAAAATTAATTCCCGCCGTTAAAAGAAATAGCGTGTTTTTAAGAGATAATAACTATCAAAAGATTGAAACTTGTTTATAATTGGTTTAAATGTGAAATTACATCCAAAGACCATAATTGTATTAAATTGTAAAAATATATTCTAAATATACTTTAAAACCACTAAAATTAATAATTTTTTACTATTAATTATTTCGATTGAAAAAGTTGTTTTTAATTAAAATTTAGTAATTTCCACTATTCATCAAAATATGAAAGTTATCCGAAAATTACCAAAATTTCACCCTAAGAAAACATCGATATTCCGAATCCAAAAATGAAATCCATTTTGAAAAATAAAATTTACAAAATTTCAAAAAGTGGTTATTACTATTCATAACGGCTAGTTTTAATAATATTTTAATAGCATATCATTGTTTAGTGAAACTCGGTATTCCGTACTACACACGCTATGAAGGAAGGTCGTGATTGCGTGTAATGAAAGGAAAGTCAAGGATTTGTGTTGTGCAAGACCCTTTTGGTGTAGCGTACAACATAAGACATTAATTAAATTAAAAAGAATATTTTTCATAAAATCTCAGGGTGTTACAATGGACACCCATGATAACTTTTCTAACCCCTTAGGCATCCACATTAGGTCCTTTATAAATATATAGACAAAAAATTTAAGGATCTATACATGAGTAAAAAACTAGGTTCTTACAATTACCATTGTAGGGTTATGCTTACATCTCTAAAGGGGACTGTATATGTTCACAAAGGGGATGGGATATCAGAGAATGTAATTTATGCCCAATCTATTAGAATTTCATTAAACTCACAATCTATATGGCATGTCTTATTATTTATGATGGGTGGAAGAATCTATTGACATAGTACTATGGTGGATCTTTTCATTATGTATTCCCTGAGGTATTCTTGGGGCTGCCACCCAAAATGGAGGTTGAGTTCATGATAGATTTTATACCATGTGAAGAACCAGTTTCTATTCGGTTGTATAGAATGGAACTAAATGAACTCCATGAACCAAAAATTCATTTCGGAGAAGTAGAGAACATGTGGAATATTCTTTAGAGTACATCCCCTTGGGGATCTCCAATGTTTTCTACAAAGACAAACAATATACCCTTGTGGTTTTTTTCAATTATTAGATTTTGAATCAGATGAAAATTAAGAATTTATTTCCTCTTCTATGAATCAATGATATTTTTGACCCATTGAGGGGTTCTTCTGTGTTCTCTGTGAGTGATTGAAGATCAGGGAATTACTAGATTAGGGTAATACCTTATGATATATTACATACATACGTTAGGAGCATTTATGGTTTATATGAGTTATTGGGAATATTTGTTTGGGTTGAAAAAAATGATTCAGGTACGTTAATGCCCCAAATGAATAGAATAATTCTCTCGTACTTCGATCAATTTTTAGTTTTCTTTGTTGATGGCATCTTGGTGTACACAAAGACTCATGATAGTCTTGTCAAACATATTGAAATCAACCAAAGTACACTAAAATAGAATAGAATAAACACCATGATATGAAAGATTCATTTCTGGATTGAATAGGTGAACTTTTTGGGTCACATAATCTCAATGTATGGTGTGTCGGTGGATCTAGAGAAACTATGAGTCATTGTATCTTGGGAGCATCTCAGGAATGTCTTTGATATCTCGAGTTTTCTAGGTTTTGTGTTATATTATAAAAGGTTCATCAATTTTTTTTCCTATTTTCTAGTACCACTCTCGAACTTGACCTAGAAGAGAATCAATTTGGGAATGTTTTAAATCATTTTAGAGTGATTTTTGGGAGCTATTCAATTGGTTGGCGTCTACACCAATTCTGATCCTACCTGATCAAGGTAAGGAGTATACCTTGTTCTGTGATGCATATAGTGTTGGTCATGAGAAAAGTTTTAAGTAGGATGACTAGGTTATGGAATATGGGTCATGAAAGCTAAAACCACATAAAAATTTACCCAAAATACGATATTGGTTTGGATGTAGTGGTTTATTCCTTAATGTTTTGGAGACATTACTTTCTTATATAGGTGTTTATAGTGTGTTATGATCCTAAAAATATTAAGTACCTATTCTCCCAACTTGATTTGAATATTCAAAATAGAAGATAGGTAGTGTATATTCTTTACATTGATTTGAAGTGGGTATATATTCAAGGAAAAGGAAATAGTGTTGAAGATGATTTAAGTCAAATGAATCAAAATCAAGTGGATATGGAATATGGTTTTGAGTAGAGGATGATGGAAGTGGTTGATGATATGTATTTGGAGGTGTAGGATGGAAGATGGGAGATGAACCTTTCATACATGGTAGATGATTCCACACTTATGAGATGAATCATGGAGAGACTTTATGAGGATTTGTAATGTTCTACGTTGAGGGAATTTCTTGATGGTGGGAAGACACCTTCCAGTTTGACCAAAATCTATTTTTATCTTCATTGAAAGTATTGGTGTCTATGGATGGAGAAGGTAGTCGCATGATTTTTGGGGTGATTATACACCTTCAAGAAGGTGAATGCCAAGCATCAGTGGCTATGTTGTTTCATACATCCATTTATCATTCTGAAAGGGAAATAGAATAATGAGATAATTAATTATGCAGTGGGTATTTATTAGGATTCTTTAATAGAATGGTACTATTTGGGTAGTTTAGGATCTGTTGACCAAGGTGGACCATTTCTTACTGTTTTGAGAGACCTTCATAGTTCACAAGTTCATTGAGTTGTACATCTGGGAATTTCATGGGGTTCCAGGAATGATATTTTTGGATCGTGATATGTGCTTTACATCCTGCTTCCAGTAGGGGTTATAGAAGTCAGTTGAAAACCAGATGTTTTTAAGTGTGGATTTCCTCAAGCATATGAATGTGAAATTATAGCATATTATTTTCCACTAAAGTATATGATGAGGTCTTATGTCCAATAATATGTTAGATTAGGGAAATATCATCTGGAACTTATTGATTTTTCCTATACAAATAATTACTAGGAGGTGATTTAGATAGATCCATATGATTCTTTATGTGGTATACCATATAGATCCCCATTAGGATAGATGGGGACTATATATTCAGTGTTCTTCGGACCATGTCATGTGCAGGAGACATAAGAAAATTTTCAATGGATTATGAACTGAATGGATATGTCTTAGAGTTGGATGAATTCAAATATCGATCATAATCGTGATTATATTGAGTGTATGGGTCTTGATCATGTTATTTTTTTATTGTTACAGAGGTTGGGTCATCTTCCGAATCAAATATATGGAATGTTGGAAACTACGAAGGTGGGACCATTTGAGATAGTGGAGAGGATCAGGCTGAGGGTATACCAATTTGGTCTTCCATTTTTATATAATGGAATGCATAATGTTTTTCATGATACAAATATTTGAAAATATCACTCTAGCACATCTTATGTGATTTATGTTGATGATATTAATATTTGGACTGATACATCTATCTAGATGCATTTGGTTTATATTTTAGATTATAGTGATAATGTATTATAGGGAGAGACATTCCCTTTGGTACAAATATTATGGAAGAATGGTATTTTTTTTTTGAAAAAAATTGATAGGGAGACATATATGCTGGATCAGTGGCTTGATCTATTTTATTTGGATTCTATCTAATTTTTATCTGTGTGGCTCATGTACAATCCATTATAAGGTGGATATGTTTTATGATTCTATTATATCGTAAGGTATTTTCTTATCTAAGTTTTTGTTTAAGTCTACTTTTTTTAATTCAATGTTTTATGAGTTTTTAAGAAGTCTTAAGGGTGTTCAGTGGGTTTGGTACATGAAATATGGGAGAATATAGCCATCCACAGTATATTTTGTGGTAGGTGCATGGTTAGTAGAAACCATGCACCTTAACCATGAATTCTTGGAGGAGGGATATATGATTTCAATAAAACCCTACAATGGGGAAGTAAAAACCATGCATGCTGGGTTAGAGCCACCCAACATAGTCTGAGCATGGTTTTTCAGAACTGTATGGGATCCCAAGGTAACCATGTAGCCTAACCCCCTCCTAGATAGATGGTGGAACATGGTAGGTGCACAGTTTGGCCATCCTTTTGTCCAAACCATGAACCCCTTTAAAATTATGATTTATCAATTTCCCCCCTTGGAAATTAGGTTATTTAAAATTGGAATCCTCCCAATTCTTCATTTTGAAACCCTTGTGACAAAAAAATGTCCATGACTCCCCAAGGATCAATCTCTAATGATTCTATGTCATATGGAGTGTTGTTAGTGTAGGATCGAAATAATGATGTAGATGCTCAATATACAAGAGGGGGGTGAATTGTACACTTTAAAAATTCCTTAAACAAAGGAAAGAGCTAAGTTTAACAAAGTTAAACTAAGAAAATTCACAACACCTCTAACACCAAATGAAAAACATGGAATAAGGAATGAAGTTAAAAACATCATGTCCTATGTACTTTCTTGTAACTGAAAGGAGATTCTTAATGTAGGTTCCGGAAATATGGTTCTGGAAATTGAAACTTAACAAAAGATTACAATATGAGATTCTACCTTAAAGCGTATAGAATCTAAATGAAACAGACTATAAGTAAGGAAGTATAAGAAAGTTATACTTTCCTTATAATACAAAATGCATCGGAAATAAACAAGTAGCAAAACTACAAGTAACAATATATATGTCTTTTAACCCAAAGAGAAGGGTATCCAACAACCTTGGATAAAGGTACCTTGATTTATACTTTCATGAATGTATGTCTTACCCACACTAGGGTAAGCCCTCGATATGAATATCGGACTCTCTATCTTGCTATCCCCGCAATCCCTCAACTTCAAGGTAGTTGGAAACCTCTGTCCTCCTCAGCAAGAATCCCTCGAACATCAAGGTAGTCGGCACCTCTGTCTCTCTATCCCCGGAAGTACTCGAATGAAATCACCAACATTCGGAGTCGCACGAAGATTTGAGAGTTTATAAGAGCCTCTCTCTCTAGAAAACACGTCAAGCGTGTAATCAAATGAGTCGAAGATCAGTCAGCATTTCAGCACTGATCTCTTTCATACGAGCTTCTATTTATAGGTAAGGTCAGCCTCCTTTCCAACGGTCATATTTTCCTTAAAAATCAGAGGGACCTGTACACGTGTAACATAACCAACGGTTAGATTATAATAGAATATAAGACATCGTTTTATAACAAAACAAGTGTAACAAAATGTACGACATCGTTTTAAGTCTAACTCAAAAGTTCGGAGTGAATGTTCGGAGTGTAAACATAAAATATTTTTTCGGAGTCTAAATAAATTCGGAGTGTATAAAACAAAGATGATCAGATTCTGTTTAATAGGTGAATTCAGAATGAAAATTTGGAATGAGAATTTTTCAACAGAATTTGTGATGAGAATTCATCATTAGAATTCGTAATGAGAATTCATCATCAGAATTCGTAATGAGAATTCGTATCCAGAATTCGTAATGAGAATTCGTATCCAGAATTCGTAATGAGAATTCTATGTCGAACTTCATAAGGATTCGTATCCTGAATCTGGAGTTGAACTTAATCAGAGTTCGTATCCGGAATTCGGAATGAAACTTTTACACATTTCTCATTCTGGATTTCGGAGTGAATCTTTATTACAGTTATTATCCAGAATTCGGATCCTAAAACAGAATACTTCATATCAATGTTTCAAACAATTCCGAGAATATAGAAATGAATCTGAATCTTATACTTAAGAAAAATATGGATGAAAATATGATAAGGATAATTTTTCTTACAAAAGCGATTTTCCTTATAAAATCAATTTTGCTTATAAAAGCGATTTTCTTAAAGAAAGGTGTTTGTGATTTTAAAAACAAGAAGGAATGGAAAAGTCATAAGGAAAACCTTATTGACTCAACAATCTCCCCCTTTTTGGAAAGCACAAACATCCCTATGAAAGAGAAAGTCTAAGATGAAAGAAAACATTTCGGCTTATCTCCCTTTTCTTATGGATGTTGATGAATACGACTAAATCCACCTTAGGCTTTGAAACACTAAGGATTGTATTCTATATTTCCGGAATGATATTTCCTTAAGAATAAGAAAGTCTTCTTCGATGAAAAAATCCCCATTACATAAACTCTATTGGAGTTTGTTTTCTTTCTCATCCTTTGTTAAGATTAATTTTCCCTTTTGTTAGGGTTCTTTTCCTTCTCCCCCTTTGTGATTTTCAAAAACAATTCGAGGGAATGGAAAAAAATAACAATGTACCTGAATAATTAGTAGTAAGAACAAAAGACACGATCGAGCACAATTTTCATTAAGTTCGAAAGCTCGGCAACAAAGAAATTTAGATAAAACAAAAGATCGGATCTATTTATTTTGGATATTTTTCCTTCGCCATGAGACCCTTAAGAATAGTCTTTATCTTCTTCATGTCTTTATGGTATTCCTCAGCTTGCTTCTCTAACACAACAATTCTTGCACATTTAGCTTCAACCTTTTTTTCCTGGGCTTTAATCTTTTCTTCCTGAGCTTTAAACTTTTCTTCCTGAGCCTTCAATTTCTCTTCAAACTCAATCCGATGATCCCTTTCAAACTTCCAGTTTTGAGAAACAGAATTTAGCTTCCCATTCAGATCTCTGACTTCTTGAATCTAGATGTTCTTTTCATCTGTCAACTTTTCTTCAAAGGATGTAGTAGGCTCGTTTATCTTCCTGTCTTCTGTCTCAAAGGAATTTTTTACATTGTCTTGGAATTCATCAAAGAGCTCATTTCTTCCACAGTCTTCCTCGACCAACTAGTCATCCTCTTGAAAGATCTTTTGTGGGCCTCATATCCGACAAAGAAAGTTTTGAACTGAGCCTCTATTTCAACACAATTGTCCATAACCATAGATACAGAGTCTGTTTTCTGATTCAAATCATGTTGGAGCATCTGGCATCTTGAATCAATACTTGAGAAAGTCGGAATAGTACCTACCAACTTCTTTAAATACTGAACAACAAATTCATTCCCCAACGAAGATGACTCTGAATCCGAAACATTGCTTGGAGAATCTTCTTCTTCAAAAAGCTCAACCTTCTTCATAGAAGAGTCACCAACTTCCCTTCTCTTTACTACCACAAAGCTCGGGGTATCAACAACAAGTTGCTTTCCCTTGTCCTTTTTCGGAATTGAGTCCTGTTCCGGAGTTCTCTTTTCACCATCAGACACATGGACAACATTTTCTTCTTCATCAGAAACTTTCTGAGCACCAACCTCTACATTCTCCATTTGAGCAATATCATGTAGAATTTTTTCTTCCTCTGCATGATAAGCTACTTCTACTTCTCCTTTCTCCTCATCCATCGCTGGAGTGACTAACGTAGAAGACTCAGCTTCTGAGGTTCGGAGCGGCAAATGTTCCGTAGGTGTCCCCTTATAATAATTTACTTGCTTTAAAACATCTCTGGTTTCACCACTTCTTTCAAAAACAACTTCTTCTTCTTCCACTTTCTCAACCTGCTCTACTTCCTTAACAGGCTTAGGTACTGCCTCTTCCGGAGCAACAAAGATTCTTCCTGGAGTCTCAGGTAGAGATTCCAGAGAAAAAGATCTCGGAATAGGAATGTTTTCTGAAACCATCTCATTGAACATCAACAAAGCCTGATCTACCTCCGCTCCAGACATCTTCTTCTTATGCTACTTTTTTCACTTGTTTTTCTAGCTCATCCGCAGTTCTTTCCTTCAAGGCCTTTGCCTCCACAGGATCCAAGCCAAACTGAGGTTCCCATTTCACTCTCTTCTCTTTGATCTCCCTCCATTTAGAAACTACCACATCTGGGTAAGCTTTCTTCTTCTTTGGTTTTGGAGGTGCTGAATGAACATACTTAGATTTTGGATTCTCTGATTCAACTTCAACTTCTTTCAACTTTCTCTTCCTCACTGGCTTAGAGTATTCTGGATCAACAACTTTCGAAACTGCTTCTTCTTGAGCAGGTAAATCAATAAACTGACCAGTCTTCTTGTCGAAGACTACATCTATCCTTTTAAGTGTACCATCACTTACCAACATAATTTTGCAAACTCTTGGGTTTGACATGAAAGATTCCATGAAGGACTCAAGACACCGAACTATCAACTTTGAGAGGATTTCTGGATACATTATGATTTGAGCTCTCAAATTTCCTTTCTTAACATTCTCAAGAGTAATAAGAATGTTCTTCATCAGATTAAACTTCCTCATATTTATCAGAAAATCTAGGATGTAGATCTCACTCTTCTTAAAACTGTCTTTGTCACCCTTTCTTGGTACGATAAGGCCTTGTACCCATAACTCTAGAATCCGGAAATTTGTAGACAGAGAATCAATCTTCGGAGCCTTATCATCTGACAGTCCGAGAGTCTCCAAAGACTTTTCCTTATCAAAGCTTCCCTTTGAATCTGGAAACACATGAGATATTAATTCGGCTTCTCCTTCATTTTTTAGCCCTACCAAGCTGGCTGCCTTGGAATAAGAAAGTTAATAAGTCTTTCCATAATACTTAAACGAAAACTTCTCCTTGCCATCATCCTTATAGAAAGAAACTGTCTCATATAATTCGATAAGAAAATCCGAATAAACTTCATCTTGATTCCCGGGCTTTGACACCGCAACATATTCCCATTCGTTGAGCTTTATATTCTTGGATATGAGAGAATCATACCTATTAATGAAATCAGGATGAACCAACCTTTCTCTATAAACTAACCACTTCAAAATCGGCTTAGAGGAAGACATGTTTTGAGAAGCTACTTCTATAGACATTCGGATCTGAAGACCTCTGATAAATTCGAAACGGAGTAATCTGATGTTCGGAACGGCTTTAAAATGGTGAGGTAGAGCATCGAGATGCTAGAGCTTGAAAACCGATGTGGGACAACCATTTGGGGTCCCTTTATATAGGCAACAAGAAGACGGTTCAACTTCCCCAATTGATCGAACGGTTGTTTCAAGCTGAGATCAGATCTGACGGTTGAAAACCAATTCTCAAGAAAACTTTAATCCGATCTTTTGAGGTTTTTATTAAAACAATGAATTAAGAAAACTATAATCCGAAAACAAAATATAATAAAATTCCAGCAAGTAAAGTATGACTACGAAAACTTGAGTAAGGAAATCATACCTTTAGGATTGGCTTAGGAAGATTATTCGTAATTGGTAACATTCTTATGAAAAGTACGAAAAAAAACATTACTACAAAAAGACAAAATTCGCAAAACTCACTATGAAAAACAAACTCAGTACGGAAAACTCAGTACGAAAATTTCATTACAAAATTTGAAAACAAAAAAACTCATTATGAAAGATTCGGTACGAAAATATCGTTATGAAAATACCAGCGAGAAATTTTCTATTCCGGAAGTTTTCAATACGAAAATTTCCATTCCAGAAGTTTTCTATAAGAAAATATCCATTCTAGAAAATTTTAGTTCCGGAAATTCCCATTCCAGATTTTTTGTTCCAAAAAGTTTGAAAAACTAACATTGAAAAATTTAGTTATTCTAAAAATCAAATATACTCCCCCTATGAAAAGGAGTTTATTAACGTAAGGAGATTTTTTCAACAGAAAGTTAATTAAGAAGGATTAACTTACGGTTATACTTCCTAACTTCTGTTTAATGTATTCAAATCTATCAGAAGGAAATGATTTTGTGAAAATATCAGCAAGTTGATCTTGCATTTTGATAAACTAAAGAATAATATCTCCTTTTTTTGTGTGATTCCTAAGAAATAGATGCCTAATATCTATGTGTTTTGCACGAGAGTGATGTGCGGGGTTCTTACTTAAGGCAATGGCACTTGTGTTATCACACAAAATTTGAGTTTTAGTAAAACTCAAGCCATAGCTTGTGAGTGTGTGTTGCATCCACAATAATTGATCCCAACAACTTCCAGCTAGTACATATTCAGCTTCAGTAGTGGAGAGTGCTACAAGAATGTTGCTTCTTGCAGGACCAAGAAACTAATGATTCTCCTAATAAATGACAAGTTCCGAATGTACTCTTTCTATCCATTCTACATCCACCAAAGTCGGCATCTGAAAATATTTTTAGAACAAAATAATTTCCATAAGTATAAAATAATCCTAGATCCATGGTTCCCTTAAGGTAGCAAAAAATTCTTTTTACTTCCTTTAAATGAGATTCCTTAGGATTGGATTGATATCTTGCATATAAGAATACTGAAAACATTAAGTCTGGTCGACTAGATGTTAAGTAAAGTAAACATCCTATCATACCTCTAAAAGATGTTTGATATACTGGTTTCCCAACTTCATCATGATATAAAGAGTTTGAGGTACCAATAGGAGTACTTATACTCTTAGTGTTGTCATAACCATACTTTTTGAGAAGATCTTTAATATACTTATGTTGAGATATGTAGGTTCCTTCTGGTTTTTGAGAAATTTGAAAACCAAGGAAAAATGTTAACTCACCCATCATACTCATTTCAAACTCAGATTTCATTAGACTTGCAAAAGAGTCAGTAAAAGATTGCTGAGTTGAACCGAATATGATGTCATCATCATAAATTTGAATAATCAAAACATTTTTCTTATCTTTCTTTATAAAAAGGGTTGGATCTGCATTTCACTTAGCATAGTTATTTTGAAGCAAAAATCTAGTGAGTCTATCATACCATGCTCGTGGGGCTTGTTTAAGGCCATACAGAGCTTTGGTAAGATTAAAAACATAATCAGGATGTTTTGAATCTTCAAAGCCAGGTGATTGTTCAACAAAACCATCCTCTTGAACATAACCATTAAGAAAAGCACATTTCACATCCATTTGAAAAAACTTATAATTAAATAATGCTGCAAAGGCAAGTAGAATACGGATAGATTCAAGTCTAGCTACTAGAGCATAGGTTTTTTCGTACTTTATTCCCTCTTGCTGATTATAACCTTTAGCAACAAGTCTATCTTTATTTCTAACTATGACTCCATTTTAATCACATTTATTTCTGAAAACCCATTTTACTCCAATAACAAAAGTTTCCTTAGGTCTTTCAACCAAGGTCCATACTTTATTCCTTTCGAATTCATTTAGTTCATCTAGAATGGCTTTGATCCAATCATCATCACCTAAAGATTCATCAATGCTTTTAGTTTCTAATTGGGAAAGAAATGCTAGATGTTCTACTTCATTTCTTAAAGAACTTCTAGTCATTACAGGTTTATTTACATAACCAATGATACTATCACTGGGATGATTCTTATGAAACACCTGATTTGGGTTTTGAAAAGCATGTTCATCAACATAGGGTAGAAAGTCATCTGGGGTAAATGTTTCAGAAGTATCTTCTGTAACATTGTCCTTATCAGAAGGTTCTTCTATCAAAGGTTAACAATCAGTTTTTGAAAACACATCTGAGGATGTAGGCTGGGATGGTTTAAAAACAAAAGGATCAGACTCTTCAAATTTTACATGTACTGTTTCTTCAACAGTACAAGTATTTTTATTAAAAACTCTATAAGCCTTAGAAGTTGTGGAATAACCTAAGAAAATTCCTTCATTAGATTTTGTTGTGAATTTATGTAGGTTATCTTTAGTCTTTAGAATGAATACTTTGTAACCAAAAACATTGAAGTAGGATTGTCTTGGTTTTCTACCATTCCATAACTCATAAGGATTTTTATTAAGAAAAGGACTAATCAAAACTCGATTTATAGTATACCAAGCAGTACTTACATATTCAGCCCAGAAATGCCTAACTATAGAATATTCACTCAACATGGTTCTAGTTATCTCTTGAAGAATTCTATTTCTTCTCTCAACTACACCATTTTTTTGAGGAGTTCTAGGTGCTGAAAAAGTGTGAGTAATACCTTTTCTACTACAAAAAGTTTCAAAATCAGAATTTTGAAATTCTCCTCCATGATCACTATGAATAGATTTCAATGGATGGTTTTTCTCATTTTTAACTTGAGCTCTAAAACTTTTGAAATAAGAAAAAGCTTCATACTTTCTTTCTAGAAAATAAACCCAAGTAAATCTAGTGTAATAATCAACTAGAACAAACACATAGTATTTGACTCCAATACTTCCAGTTTGTGTTGGACCAAAAAGATCCATGTGCACTAACTGCAATGCATCAGTTGTTGAGACATCACTGATCATTTTAAAACTATATTTATGTTGCTTTTCATATTGGAAAGGATCACAAACTTTAGGCGAATAAAATCTAAGCACCGGTAGATCCTTATCTAGTATCTTCATAGAGAGTTTACATAGGTTTCTAAGATTACAGTGACCTAGTCTTCTATGCCATAACCAGGAATGATCTTCCATTGCACTTAGACAAGGTAAATCTTAACTCCTGAGGTCTTTTAAGTTTAAGGTGCAAACATTCACATGCCTATTGGCTGAGAGAATAAATTATTCCTTGGAATTGTGAACTAAGTACTTATCATTCCTAAAATTCACAAGGTAACCTTCATCACATAACTGACTTATCCTAATGAGGTTGTGATTAAGACCCTTAACAAAAATAACATTTGAAATCAATGTTTTACCTAAAAGAACAATATTACCAATACAATAATCTCATCCTTAGCATTATCTCTGAAAGATACCTTTCCTCCTTTCGTTTTGATAATATTTTCAAAATAGCTTTTGTTACCAGTCATGTGCCGGGAACATCCACTATCCATGTACGATGTATTGTTGCTGGTAGTCTCTTTATTTTCCTGAAATCAAGAAGAGAATTAGCTTTTCGGAATCCAAACTTGTTTGGATCCGAGATTTCCAGATAACAGAATTTTAGCAACCCACATCTTCTTTGAGAAATAATCTTTATGAAAACCTAAGGATTGGGTTTTTTAAGGAACAATTATTTGCCCAATGACCACCACATTGACACTTAGTAAAAAATGGGGCACTTTGAGGAACAAAATAATTGTTACTAAAAATTGGTTTTGCATGGGTATAACCAAATCCAGATTTATTTCTTAAAGGTCGTATTTGGGAATAAATTTTATCAAAATTTTCTTTACCATGAGTAAAGTTTGATAGAAAAATATTTAAGGAAAAAATTTCGGACTTGAGTTTTATAACCATTTTTTTATCCTTAAAATCATTAGTTTTAGAACTAGTTCTAGGCTCGGAAACATTTTTCCTAGAAATTACTTTTTCTAACACTTTAGCAAGTTTTTTCTTCTCAGTACTTACTTCCTCCAGATTTTTTGAAATACTTTCAAAATCAGCATTTTTTCTATCAAGATCTTTAGAAAGATCTGATATATCTTTTGTAAGAATAGAATTCCTCAAGTTTTACTTATCAAGTTTTTTATTGAGTTTGGAATTCTCAATTTCAATATGTTCAGCAAACCTAGAAACTTCTTCAAAAGTAGGTATAATATTTTCTTCATCAGAAGAGGATTATTCATTAGAAGAGTTATAATACTTACTATCATTAGAATTTAAAGAAACATTGGACAATGATTCAGCATTTCGTACCTTAGCCATAAAACAATGATTATCATTAGGTAATCTGGATATAAGACCAAGATTCTTCTGTCCTGAAGATTTGTAATCAGAAGATTCATCTGAAGAGTCACCACCACATGCACTCCAGGTGTCATTTTCATTCAAAAATTTCTTAGCTATGGCTTTATAATACTTCTTTATGTTCATGTCTGAATGCTTTTATTTCCATTCTTTCTTTTCTAGCAAAGGGCAATCTGGTCTAATATGTCCAACTTTCTTACATTCATAACAATTGACTTCTCCATCTTTCTTATCTTTCCTATCCTTTTTATTATACTTGGATTAGAAATTTCTCTGGCCAGCTATCTTGTTCATCCTTCGAGCAGGATTTGATAACTCATTCTCAGAGACTTCACTCTCACTAGATTCAGATTGGAAAATAACTTTATTAGACTTGGATCTGGTTACTCTCTCAGGAGTCTTAACTTTCATCTTATTTGATGTTGTTGTAAAGGAAATAGTACCATTTCCTTTCTTCTTTTTGATGTTTTCAGCATCTCTCTTCATTCTAGTTTCATTTTGAAGAAGAGTTCCAAATAACTCATCAAGAGAAATTTGAGTGACCTTCCTGTTCTCATCTATAGCTGTTCTTTTGGATTCCCACTCATTGGGCATAATATCAATTATTTTATCCACAACTGCTTCATCATCTAACCCTTTTTCTCCCATAGGTTGTAGGCTGTTGACGATAGTCATAAATCTCTGTTGAACTTTACAAATTGGGTCTCTATAAGGAAAATTGAAGCCATGATATTCAGCTCTAAGCATAGCTCTCCTAGTCTCAATCACCTTAGAAGTTCCAAAGTGTGTAACCTCTAACTTCTTCCAGATACAATTAGCTGCTTCACAAGAATAAATTTGGCTATATATATTTCTATTCATTGAACAAAGTAGAGTATTGCGTACCTTATAGTTGAGTTGATACTCTTGCTTTTCCTGGTTAGTAAAGGTTCTAACTTCCTTATCAGGAATTTTATAATCACCAGTAAGCATAACAAAGTTGTCCACTCTAGTATTGATAACAAAAGTCTTCATTCGATCTCTCTCGTACTCATAGTCATTACCATCAATGATTGGTGGTCTTGTAGGATTTAGATTATCAATGTAACCAACATTAATTCCTGCCATACTTAAAACAACCTTCGGCACACATACTTGATAGTAGCAAAAGTTCGTAATCAAAAAGTTCGGAATTAGAAAGTTCGGAATGGGAAAGTTCAGAATGATAAAGTGAGCAAGAAAAACTTATACGTGAGTACATGTATTTCAGAGACCTGCTTTGATACCAATTTTAGGATCGAAATAATGATGTAGATACTCAATATACAAGAGGGGGGGTTTAATTGTACACTTTAAAAATTCCTTTAAAAAAGGAAAGAGCTAAGTTTAACAAAGTTAAACTATGAAAATTCACAACACCTCTAACACCAAATGAAAAACTTGGAATAAGGAATGAAGTTATAAACTTCAAGTCCTATGTACTTTCTTATAACTGAAAAGAGATTCCGAAAGTAGGTTGCAGAAATATGGTTCCAGAAATTGAAACGTAACAAAAGATTACAATATGAGATTCTACCTTAAAGCGTATAGAATCTAAATGAAATAGAGTATAAGTAAGGAAGTATAATAAAGTTATACTTTCCTTATAATAACAAATGAAACGGAAATAAACAAGTAGTAAAACAACAAGTAACAAGATATAAGTCCTTTAACCCAAAGAGAAGGGTATCCAACAACCTTGGATAAAGTTCCCTTGATTTATACTTTCAAGCAAGTATGTCTTACCCACACCAGGGTAAGCCCTCGATAAGAATATCAGAGTCTCTGTCTTGCTATCCCCGCAAGCCCTCAACTTCATGGTAGTTGGTAACCTCTATCTTCCTCAACAAGGAAGCCCTCGAACTTCAAGGTAGTTGGCACCTCTGTCTTCCTATCCCCGGAAGTCCTCGAATGTAATCACCAACATTCGGAGTCGCATGAAGCTTTGAGAGTTAATAAGAGCCTATCTCTCTAGAAATCACTTCAAGCGTGTAATCACATGAGTCGAAGATCAGTCATCATTTCAAGACGGAGCTCTTTCAAATGAGCTACTATTTATAGGTAAGGTCAGCCTCCTTTCCAACGGTCATATTTTTTTTAAAAATCGGAGGGACCTGTACACGTGTAACTTAACCAACGATTATTTTATAACAGAATAGACGACATCGTTTTATAACAAAACAAGTGTAACAGAATGTACGTCATCGTTTTAAGTCTAACTCAAAAGTTCAGAGTGAATGTTCGGAGTGTAAACAAAAAATATTTTTTCGGAGTCTAAATAAATTTGGAGTGTATAAAACAAAGATGATCAGATTCTGTTTAATTGGTGAAT
This sequence comes from Viscum album, assembly GCA_963277665.1. Lineage (NCBI taxonomy): Eukaryota > Viridiplantae > Streptophyta > Magnoliopsida > Santalales > Viscaceae > Viscum > Viscum album. The sequence goes on from OY728157.1 coordinate 1,217,367,760, forward strand.
TTGGAATGAGAATTCAGAATGAGAATTCGTCAGCAGAATTCATAAAGAGAATTCATCATCAGAATTCGTAATGAGAATTCATCATCAGAATTCGTAATGAGAATTCGAATCCAGAATTTGTAATGAGAATTCGATGTCAAACTTCATAAGGATTTGTATCCTGAATCTGGTGTAGAACTTAATCAGAGTTTGTATCTACAATTCAGAATGAATCATTAACATAGTTCTCATTCTGGATTTCAGAGTGAAACTTTATTACAGTTCTTATCCAGAATTCAGATCCTAAAACGGAATACTTCATATCAAAGTTTCAAACAATTCCGAGAATATAAAAATGAATCTGAATCTTATACTTAAGAAAAATATGGTTGAAAATATGATAAGGATAATTTTTCTTACAAAAGCGATTTTCCTTATAAAATCAATTTTCCTTATAAAAGTGATTTTCTTAAAGAAAGGTGTTTGTGATTTTAATAACAAGAAGGAATGGAAAAGTCATACGGAAAACCTTATTGACTCAACAGTTAGTTGTGGATAGAATTATTGGATGAGTGTAACAATCCCCTTCCTTCTATTTTTTAGGTTATGTCTTCTATAGTTTTTCTTGTTATTTATAATCCCTAAACCCCACTATTCGCACCATATAATGGGTTTGGGCGTTAATGGGTGTTCAATTCTAATTTATTGTCCAAGGATAAGTGATTTCTCATCATTGGAATTTAGGTAGGCTATTTACAAGTTATATCCAATAGTCTTTTTAGTTATTTATCAGTATCTTCATGTGATTTGGTTTGGTTGTGTTTCCCTTTTGGGTTTCCTTGGTATAATTGATGGATTGGTATTATAAATGCTTAATTGAACTCCTCATGATCCCCTTGGAATGTGGTGAGGTTTATTCGATTAGGTTAGGGGAAATCCATGGGGTGTTCTATTTATTCAATATAGATATTGAAATGATAAGGGTAGTATTGAATAGTTATAATATAGATCCATAATAAGTGATCCAACATGTTTTCATTTGTTTTTAATTTGAAACTAATAGTGATATTATGGGTTTTTAATGTGGAATTGTCACGTCCCTATTCCAGGTGCTGCCCAGGGGTGCCCCGTACCCGGTTGGTATCATGGCTTCAAGTGCATTTCCCCGAACACCAGAGGCTAGTGATTAGCATCGAGGTCCTTGGGTGTGATAGTGAGGAAACTATTCCATCATTGGTAGAGTAACACAACTAAAACAAACAGATAATAAGAGTATAAGTAGTAATACCATACAATAAGTAAACAACAAAGACTAAAAATAAATAAACAACTACAACAAATATATAAATAATGATTTATGTCACAAGTAACTAGGAAAGAATCAAAAGAAGTCACAATGACATAATATAGTACTAGACCAAATTTCAAATGAAAAAAAAGTAAACAACTCTAACATCATCGCAAGCCTCATCTAGGTCTCATGCTCTCCATCTCCACAACAGTCAAGTACTTGAAGTAGAAGGGTGCTTTCCATTATCTATACCTTGATCAATATATTCTTTTTGGGTCCAAAAGCGTGACCTAAAAAGAGTGTTAAAATATTCCCAATATCCCACCACCAAAAATTCTATGCATAACTATTATTGAATATATACAATAGAGAAAAAATGAAAAATGATGGAATAAACAAGGAATCGCTCAAAAGTAACTAGTCCTACAGTTTCAACTACAATAATTAAAATTTTCAACTATTCAACCAAAAATTCTCAAGAAACCCTCTGGGAATGTTCTAACTTCATAACCCCTATGGTTAAACTTATATAAAAGATATAACTACCCCATGGGATAACTCACATAGTCTAAACCCTTTTATCACAAGCAAACTAAGACTCTATGATGAATCACTCACCGTTAATTCCTCATATAGTATTTTAATGATTAATTATAAACTCTATACGGAAAAAATCAATGTTAATTCGCCCTATTGTCTCATAAAGATAACTATAGAAACTCTGAGGGAGCACTCAACGTCAATCCCCCATATGGTCTCACAGTGTTAGAAGTACAAAAACCACTCTGGGGAAGCCCTCAACGTCAATTCCCCCTACGGTCTCACTATACCAGGTTCCCACATCCCTGTGTAAGAAAATCATTCAAAAATGATATTCAACATCCACGGTAAATCACAATATACTATTTGGATAAATGAATACAAAGCATAACATAAGAATTTAAGATAAAATCACACTATCTTAGCAGCACTAGGCATGGAAAAAAAGCAGCCTAATAGACAATTCTAGACCTAATGTCCAATATAAGATCAAAAATTAGAGAACACATCAATAACATGGTATATAACCCTATTTCCAATCAAAAACACATACTCAATAAAACAAGACATGATAGGAATTAATAGGGTAAAATTCCCTAAACACGCAATACCCTAAACTAGGGTAATGGGAATTTTTTCATATATAAATCAAATAAAATCTACGGAAAGGTACAAACCACCTACCTCATCATTGTACGATCGATATAGTTGATCCTAAGTTGATGAATTGACCTGAAAAATTGTAGATCTACAAAAAAATCAAAAACATTCAACCAAGGATATTTCATGAAATGGATATATCAAAAGAAAAGGATCTGGAACAAGGAATAACTCCCTATGGCATTTACAACGCAATCGATGGTGGTTGATTCGGAGTACAGACGGTCGATCGGGGGATCGAAGAGTAATCATCTATCTTTAGTCGCTCATGGACAACCCAACATTAAAATAAGGAGTTTATGTCAATTACACACAACCCCGGTCATATTTATAAAATAAAAATAAAAAAATATTGTGTGTTCCTTAATGATAGATGGTGTGTATATGCCTGTACCGAGCCCCACATTATGTGGACTTCAGGTCACCGCACACATCCGTGTACTAGGGTGTTATAGGGTTACTACACGGCCTATACTTCTTAAATTTCTAAACACTCTTCTTTCCCTAAAAAACACCAAAAATCAAGATCCATACCAAAAAAGAAGATATGGGTTCTTAAAATCATGCCCCCCTTAAAAAAAATTCATCCCCAAATTTTTCTATGAAGGAGGCAAAGAAGAATCCTCGAACAGCTCTGACCACTATGATCATACATCGATGCCCCTTTCCCAAGTCTCATCATGTACTCTCATGTGCTTCCATATCACCCATATCGTAGGAACAGACCTACCATGGAGAACCTTAGTGCTATGATCAATAATCTTAATTGGATTCTCCTCGAATGAGTTGTCCCCACCTAACTCTACCTTCTCGGGTTGAAAATCATGAGATGGGCCTGAGAAGTAACGATAGAGCTAAGAAACATGGATGATGTCATGCATAGCCTAGTACCTCCAGGGTAATTATAACTGATAGTAAACCAGCCTGACTATCTCCAAAACCTCAAATGTACTGACACATCTTAGTGAAAGTTTCCCCTATATCGTAATCTTCATGTGTCCTAACCATGGTGTGACGCGTAGGAAAACATGATCCCCAACCTGGAACACCATAGGTTGTCTTTGTCGATTAACATAAGACTTATGTTGTGAATGTGCAGTATCCATCCTCTTCTGAATCAAATCTATATACTCTATGGTCTCCTGGAAAAGACGAGGTCTCAACATAAATGCCTCTCCTAATTCCAACCAACAGAGGGGTTATCGGCATGGTCAATCATATAGATCCTCATTAGTTGCCATTTAAATAGTCTCAAGAAAACTATTATTATAGGAAAACTCCACCATAGGTATGTGCTTCTCGCATGATCATAAAAAATCTTGGAAGCATGCATAAAGAATCTCCTCGAGCACCTGAATTGTACGCTCAGACTGGACATCTATCTGGGGATGGTAAGTTGTACTTGGATGTAGCTATGTACCCAAATCCCTCTCTAGTCCCTTTCTGACCTGAGAAGTAAAACTGGAATCCTTGTCCGAAACGATGTAGTCTGGAACTTCATGCAAATGCACTATATCCAAGATGCACAACCTTCCCATCTCCTCAACACAGAAGGTCCCCTTAATCGGTAAGAAATGTGAAACCTTCAAGAGTCTATCAGTGACAACCAAAACTACATCATTCCATCCAGGCAAACTCGGTAATATTGTCATGAAGTCCATCGTGACATCATTCCACTTTCACTTTAGAATGGGTAACTGCTGTAAAATCCCTGGTTGTTGTCGATGCTCCTCCTTCACCCACTGACAGGTGGAACATCTCATGAAAAAAAAATGCAACATCTCTCTTCATTCATGGAAACAAAAAATAATGTGGAAGATCTCGATACATCTTGGTGACACCAGGATGAACTATCCATACTAAAGAATGTAAATAATGCATCAGCTCCTCACTTACTTCTGTTGACACCCATACGTGTCCATGGAAGCACAATATCTCATCTTACCCAAAGTCTATCTAGGAATAGTGTCCTATCCTTACACACTCTACCATAGGACTAGAATATTAGTATCTAATAGCTACCCCATTCTCACTCGATCTAGTAAAGTATAGGTAACAGCTATAGAAGAAATGAACGTCTGCCCCTGTCTATCGTGCACCTCCAAATGAATTTCGAAGAACATAGCCATAAGTTGCCACTCCCTACTGGCATCATGAACTTCATGTATCTGAGTCCTCCTGCTCAACGCATCAGCCACTACGTTTCCTTTTCTACGAATTTAGTCAATCTCAAAATCAAAGGACTAATGTTACTCAACCCACCATCACTGTATCCAATTTAGATCACTCTGGGTAACTATATACCTTAGTCTTTTGTTATAACAACGCTTCTTTTTATTTCACAGTAATCATGATTTATTACAAAAACTCTTCACTTGATACAACATTGAATACTGAGAGGTCAAGTGTATTTGGGGCTTAGTAACATTATATAACAACTTAAAAAATAAAACACACAACACCTTTATTGAAAACATCATTTACATAACCACGACATTCCATTGTACTTAGCATTGCATGGGATAACCTGAAGACATACATGTAGAAAGGGTGGGCTATAAATCATAGTAAGGGAGTAAACAATGCATAACATGAATAATAAAATACATGATAAGAAATAGGTATATCATTGGATCATAAAAGAAACATGAACATAAAGGCATGAAATAGGATGATTATCATAACATGGAAATGTGGCAACAACACTTATCATGAAATTAGCAATATCCAAGGATCATTTCACATGGATAATGAGTAAACACTCATTGAAAATGAATTATAATGATTAAACCCTCATTTCATTTGACGTATCAAGATGATAATCTTTAACCAATGCATTGGAGCCATATCAAGGTTCACCCTTCTTAGACATTTCATTTCAGGTATAAGTGTTCCACACAGATCAAACATCATGGAATCATTAATGATCCTCACTTATTCCATGATAAAGGAATGTGGAATTTATAAATTAAAAACTATAATCAATTATTAAACGTTCATAAAGTTAAAAACCCTTTATATAAATATGGGCATGGTATTCACAACACAATGACTTTGTGTTGGAAAATCGCGGTGCAATTTCGGCAGCATAACGATGTGACATATGAATTCATAAAAATGGTTGATGATAGATAATGGTATGTATCATCATATTTAAATGAAATGTAATTCAAGGGGTCATATATATATATATATATGTCCTAACATATTTAATGGAATTTATATTCATAATACAATAGAATTTCATGAATGTAAATGAGGAGAGAGAAATCTGTTACGGAATTTTCGGCATGGTAATAGGTGTACATGGGAGGAAGTAATGAGATATAAAGGGGTATATAATCATTCAATAATATATAAGAAAGTATTTGGGAGGTGAGAAATCATACCCCAACATTTATAATTGAAAATAAAAGGAAAAAACAATATTAAGAAACTTGGATAAAATGAGAAAGGAAGGAATCCCTTACATGGATGTGCGATCCAAAAGGATTGGGAGAGGCTTGAGAGAGGATTATTGGGACCATGGGGTGCCTTCAGATGACTATAGAGAGAGTAGATCGGAGGTTGGATGAACTCCAAAGGCTTTTAATGAATAGGAAGTGGGAGCTTGGGACGGTTTATATAATAAGGGAGGGAATTCTTTATTATTTAGGATTCAGACACCACACATTAATCTAATCAATACCACAAACCATCCCATGGTTTTTTCACATGGATTTTTCCAAAGGGGAGTATAAAACAACATTTTATAAGGACAATGTCATAAATACCTAAAATAATAGGGCTACTTATGTGGAGGTGAGCCACAATCTCAAGGAAATCAATTTAAAAATAAAAATGTTTTATAAGTCTTGTAGGGTCCACTAAGGATTTATAAAAAAATTAAAATCACATTATTTTAATGTTAAACATATATTTTCCCAAAATAATTTTTATACTATTTTATTACATCACTATTGGGTCATTATGATGTCATAAAACACATTATAAATTTAAACCGTATTTAATTTTTACCCAAAAATTTGATTGTCTCAAAAAATTAGGAAAAATTCACCATTGGATAATTTTAACATCCTGATAAAAAAAATAATATTCATTCTACCTAAATAATTTTGTAAATATATTAATTTTTACTTTTAACACAAAAACTAACATCTATATAAAATTCAAGGGTTTTGAAAAAAATATCTTCCAAACCATAATAAAAAATACAATTGAATTTATAAAAATTATATGATAATTTATATTTAATATAAATTAATTAATTGATATTATTTTATTAAATTATTATTTAATTCAAAAATCCATTAATTCATAAAAATAGATTGTATAATTGAATATTAACTAAAAATTGTTTTTTTGATTTAAAAACTATTTACAATGTGACAATAATAAAATGAATATATATTCTTTATTATATACAAAAAATAACGCATATAATCATAGAGAAAAGTTCTTGTTACATAACCCCTTATAAAAACGGCATTGGACAAAAGGGTAAGAGTGTGATAATGACAGACTCTTGTGGTGGCTCGAATAACATCGCTTGGGTGGTAAACTCTATCAACTTCCACTTCTCCCACAGGCGGTTCCGTTCAAGCTTAACATATAGATGATCGGCTTGGAATTTTTCAAGAGTGAAGCCCAATGACGCCACCTCCTTTCTGAGCTCCAACCAACTGGCTTCGTATGAGGTATTTCTACTAGATAAGGTCATCGCTTCCTTTGTCTGAGTAAATAGGATTTGTTAATGCCCTATATTTATACTAATCATTTGATCATTGTTTTATAGATATAATAGAAACACTCAAAATTCCTAACGATATTTTGAAATCCAAAAACATAAAACCAAAGAAGTGCATATTTTATATAACCATTATACATATTAATAAATTTAAAAAGATCAAGAGGAATATTAATTAATAAAAGTCTGGGTCATTTCAATATTCCCCCATTAAGAAAATTTTCCCCCAAAATTTATTTTTCCCACACTAAAACAGATGTGGGTATCTCTTCTTCATCACTTCATCTGATTCCCACATTGCTTCTTCAAACTTTTGGTTTCTCCATAACACTTTCACTAGGGGAATTTTCTTATTTGGTAGAACTTTTTCACTATGATCTATGATCTTCATTGGTTTCTCCTCACAAGAAAGATCATCCTATAATTTTAATGCCTCAGAAGAGAGTACATGTGAAGGGTTTGTTATGTAATTCCTTAATAGGGATTCATGAAATAAATCATGTACATTTTCCATGGTAGGTGGAAGTGCTAGTTGATAGGCCACAACCCCGACACGATCAAGAATCCTAAAGGGGTCGATGTACCTAGTTCATAACTTCCCTTTCATTCCAAACCTCATGACCTTCTTCCACGGAGATATGCATTGAAATACCATGTCTCCAACTTTTGACTTAGGGTCTCATAAATGGTTATATGCATAACTCTTCTGTTGACTTTGTGTAGCATTGAGGAATATTCTATCACTTTATCATTCTGCATTAACACACAACCCATTCCCTTTTTCAATGCATCACTAAATAACACAAAACTTTCTCCAGTCATGGGTAATTTTAGCATGGTTTTAGTGATAAGCCTCCTTTTTATCTCCATTAATCTCTTTTATCATTCATCAATCCAATAAAACATTACTCGCTTCCGAGTTAGCTTGGTAATAGGGTTGGAAAATTGTGAGACATTTCTCCCAAATTGGCGATAATATCCAACTAACCCCAAGAATCTACGGATATCCAATACCGATGCTGGCCTCATAAATCTATCAATTGTAGTTTTATGGAAAGGATCCGAAAATATCTCATTTGTTGTGATGATATGACCGAATAATGAGACCTCATTAAACCAAAACTCACAATTTCTATACATTGAATAGAGCTTCCCCTTTCATAAGGTCTCAACTACAGTTCTTAGATGCTCCTCATGATCCTCCTTGGTTTAGGAGTATGTTAAAATATCATCTATAAATAAAACTGCAAATTTGGTGATTTAATCTCTAAAAACTCTATTCATCATTTCCATGAGTATTGTTGGTGTATTAGTGAGAATTCAATATCTCTTCTATGAGGAAGACTAGGCAATTACTCCGGAAACACTTCAGCGAATTCCATCACAATATGCATGTCTTAAAGGATTGATTCTTCCATAGACTCAATAATATTATTAAGATATGTGTGCTCACAATCTATTCTTGATATCATGGTTCTAAAGAAGATTCATCTTTTTTCCTTGCACTTGTATAGAATCAGGGGTTGATTCTCCATATGGTGAGTGATTTCCCTCTCATATAAATTTATGTTGGCTCTATATAAGGAAATCAATCCATGCCAATAATTGCTTCAAATACCACCAGAGGGTGTATGATGAGGTTCTCTCAGAAGTTCAATCAACAAATTATGACAGGGGAGGACTTATGTTCATGGGATGCAATGATTACTTCATTTTTCACACTCACCGACATATTTACATCCATGGTTTGTGGTGGTGTTGGTATTCTTATACTAATCATTCAAGATACAAAAGAATGCGTAGAACTATGAATGATAACCCTACCTTTCAATTTTTGATTCTGGTTCTACATTATCTAATATTGAAACAGGAAGAGTACAATAACCTATAAAACACATAAAGGGGAATCCAAAAAAAAACCGAAGACTTACAAACTATTTTTATTTCCTTAACTTATGAATCGATAGGATTCAATCTATTTTATCTATGACCTAATTCCCAATATTTATTCTTAGGGGATTTTTTTATTCCCTTAATAATGGTTCATATTATGCTTATGAATTTACAAAAAAAATATCCCCCGAGAGTGTCGTAACTAAGAGTGCATCAAGTCCCATTGTCGTGTACCAGGATACCCCGGGTGAATCCCAAATCTCCTTGTCATAGTTTTCACTCCTAGGTACATCTGTGCAAGAGCCACCTCTACCTGCTCATATCCAAACATGGATTTATTTGATTGATAAACCACTTACTCAATACTCACCGAAATTTTGGGGTGTTTTAATTATAATATATCTTATCTCTAAGGCTTTGCTAGGGTTTTCTAATCCTAATGCCTAAAATAACTAATACTATCCTCTGATACCAACTATAACTGTAACACCCCAAGCTTCTATGGTACGCTTCTCTTTGAATAATGTGATAACGTGTGTTGTACGCAACATCAAGTTCTAACACACCAAAACCAATAAAACTAGTCGTTATGAATAGTAATACATACTTTTTGAAATTATATATATTTTATATTTCAAAATGGACTTCATTTTTGGATTCAGAATATCCAAATTATCCTAAGTTGAATTTTTGTTATTTTTTTGAGAACTTCTAATTTTTATGAATAGTGAAAATATTTAAAAACAAATTTTTTAATAAAAATAATTTATAGTGATAAATTATATTATTTAGAGGTTTTAATGTATAATTAGAATATATTAATTTCACTTTGAAATTGGACATCATCAATTGTCAATCTTTTGATATATATTGTTTCTTAAAAACACGATGTTTGTTGTAATAGTGGGAATTAATTATAAAATTAATTAATGCAACTTATATGTTTGTAATTTTGTAAAATAGACATCATTTTTGAATTCGGAATATCAATTATATCTTAGGGTGAAATTTTGGCATTGTTCTGAAAAACTTCAATTTTTGATGGATAGTGAAACTACTAAGTGGTAGTTAAAGAACTGAATTTTTCATAAAACATAATTTTACCGCATCTATGAGTGGAATTTCAAAAATCTGAGATACACAGTTAATATCAAGGAGTAAAATGTGGTTCAATGAGATGAAAATATTTTTTTGGTGAATAGTAACTTTTTACTTTTATTTACCACGGTTAAAAGTAAATAAGGTAATTAAGGGTAAAAATTATATTAATATTACCCTAAAACATGTCCTAATTATATTTTACAAGTGAATATTGACCAAAAACAACCTTAGGAATAAAATATTATCATTTAGGTCCACTTGAATTAGATTAGGACATTTATTATTACTTAATTCAAAGAATAGTTAAAAGAGTTAAAATCAAAGTTTATTTAGTAAAACATTTTTATTATAGGGTTATACATAAGATAAATTCAATTTTAAATATTAATTAGAAAGATATAAATATTTCCAACATAATTATATTTTATTTATAATTTTTAGACATTATATAATATAATTTATTTATGCCACAACAATGATGCAGTAATTACCATAATAGTGAAAAATTAAAATAATTGAATTATAAATACCCAAATAAATATAATTTGAGACATTTAATGAATTACACTAATTTTATAGGATAATATCACATATTAGGATTGATTTAATTTACTTTGTTCAAACTAATAATTCGGTTATGATTTTCACAAAAATCAATTTTCCAAATACTGTCAAAATTGACAAAAAAGTGTTTTTAAAACAAATATTATATTAAATTCCTAAAAAAATAAGGTTAGGCCAAAATACTTATATCATGATAGGTGTATCAATAATGGACCACTTGGGGGTCTCTTGTAGGTATATAGTTAGTTTATTAAATATATAATATAAAAAAAAGTGACATGGTAAGTATCAAACTAATTAACTAATAGTTAATACTTAATGATAAGGGTAATATAGTAACCCAAACCTGTATAAATTATATTGGTTGAGTGTTGTTTCACCTATCCCCACCTTAACCTTTAAATAATCCACTTTGGATCCATTATAAACCGAATATGATTTTATTATAAAATAATATTTCTAGCTTTTCCAAAGGTGCCCCTCACCCCTCTTATAAAAGGGCACTCCTCCTTCTCATTACTTCACACCTTCAAACCCCTATGTCTCGACCTAACTCTTCCCAAATACTCTCTAAACTTTCCTCACATAATCCTAGAGGCCTTCATTTAGTCAGAAATCTATCCTAAGAGCCCTTTTGATCAAATCAAAAGGAAGAACCCGAAGAAGAGGTAATGATTTCACCACCCTTTTCCAAGTTCATTTCTTCTTCCACTTCTTCGTTCATTGTTTTTCCCATTCTAAAATAATGAAACCAGTATCTCCTATATACTTTAATATTATTATAAATATGGTACAACCATATTCAGTATTCTATCCATCCTTTGAATAACATGTCACCATACGAGCGTACGTACGACTTATCGTCTCCATGTCGTGGTGTAATTGTTATTCAATAAATTATTATTTTGATGGGTATAATAATGATGTTTAACTCATTTAAATAATAAATATAACATGATAATGATTCTTTATATATGATATACCATCCAATTATATATTATTTTAATATCAAAATAATGATATTGTCGCTCGTGCGTACGTACGGACTAATGTCTCCACGAACGCGATAAGACTCATTCTCCATCGTATCCATTCAAGTATAATTCTAATTTGATGATTATTAATAGTATCTAATGACTTGATATCATTCTGGATATGACTATGATACAACCTATCCATGACAAACATAGCTTACATAACGAAACATATAAAATAAAACGAGTAAGTTAACACACGAAACAACGATAATACTAAGATATTGTTAACAAATCATTGTTAAAAGATCATATATGATATCATATTAATGTATATGATTATTGTATAATTTAATAACATTTATTTAACAATTATACATGAGGTTATCCTACCCCAACCAAGGAAATGTACAAGGTAAGGTTTTATTTCTCAATCTCTTCATTATCTGAGGATGTTTATACGTAATAATATACTGGGATCTCTTTATCATCCACATCAATGTTTCATAAAAATTTATATCAAAAAAAAATTACAATTGACTAGAATATGAGTTAAAGTCTTTTATAACCTTGTTTTACATTTTATACGAGGTTTATAAAATAATCTTTCCATCGTTTTCCAAACAAGGTGCTTTTTAACCTTTTCGACAGAATTATGGTAAGAATGTTTTTTTAACTTATACAATGGGTGCGGCTATTTTCTACCGTTATAAAATCTTTGAAGCTTCCCTTAAAAGCTTATAAGAATATTTTCAAAGAAAATGTTTTATTTTATAAATATATGACTCTTAAATTATTTCAAAATAGAAAGAGAAATTTCTCTAAAAAGATTTTTTTTTCATCTATGTCAACATCCTTTGATGGATTTTATGCTTATTTGAATATGATTTATTATGATACAAAACTTCTATATTGTATTGAAGTTTTTGTGATATGTTTGACAGTTGACGTAATATTTTTATACCATTCATGGTTTATGGTGAAAGTATTGACATTTCATATACTAGTTTTAATACAAATGTTTATGTTATGTTTAAACCTTTTCATATGGGAATGAATTGGACTTAATATGTGACGGGTGGAGCCCGTTATAGCTCCTCGATGCATCGGTAGGTCTCATGAGAGAAACTAGTGTCTTGGCACAAGGACTTGGAAAAATCTTATTTGTAGTCTTGGCACGAGGCCTTGGCTATGTGGTTATGATTGTATGGCATTATGCATTCCATCATTATGAAAGTGGTTATTGGTATTGAATGTGATTATTCGATTAGTAGAATATCCATGTGAATAAGTAAATGACATTATTTCATTTTATTTTTTCCATACTATGTTGAAGTTCATGTTTAAAAGGCTTTTGTTTTAGTTATACATTGCCTTAAATGTTTATTTTTATTTATGAAAGTTTCTGCTATATTTTTTATCCTTACTGGGAATTTGAGCTCAACCCTTTTCTATGTTTTATTTTTCCCAGGATGTGAAGAAGTAAATTATGAATGACCTTCATGGATATTATGAGGGGATAAAAGTGTGGATTATGGAGACAATATGTTGTTTTAGTAGTTTTTCACCTCATGATGTAATGTAAATCTTTATGAATATATCTAGTGTTTCCAAGGATACTAAACCAATCGGTATTTCGAGATTTCATATTTCTTGTGATCATGCCAATGTTATGTAATAATGCACCGACTCTAGGTAACTGGGGTCGGGGTGTTACAATAACAACCCTGCTTTTTATTACACAAATAAACATGATTTATTACATAATCTATTAACTTAATACAACATGGAATACTGGGAGGTGTAGTGTATTTAGGGTTTAGGATCATTATAGAACAAATTAAAATATAAATCACACAACATATTTATTGAAAACATACTCTACACAACCATGACATTTGTTCTTACTTATTATTGCATGGGATAACCTGAGGATATACATGTAAAAATAGTGATCAATAAATCCATATAATGGAGTAAACAAGGAATAACATGAAGAATAAAATACATATTAGGCAATAGAAATATTAATGGATCAAAAAATAAACATGAACATAAAAGTGTGATATAGAATGATTATCACAACATTGAAATGTGGCAACCACACCTAACATGGAATTAGCATGAACCAAGTCTCATTGCACATAGAGAATGTGTAAACACTAATATCACTTGACTTAGAATGAGAAAATACTAATTTCACTTGACTTATCATTATACTAATTATTACCCAATGCATTGGATCGCTATCTGGTGCACCCTCCATAAACATTTCATTTCATGTATAAGTGTACCACACATATCATAAAACATGGAATCATTAAAGATAATCATTTATTCCATGATAAAGGAATTTTTAATTCATACATGAAACATTATAATCAATATGTAAACATGTATAAAGGTGAATACCCTTGGTAGATAAATGGGAATGGTATTCACGACACAATGACTTTGGCATGGAAAATCGTGGTGGAATTTCGGCAGCATAACAGTGGGCCATAGGAATTAATAAAAATGGTTGATGGGAAAGAAAATAATGAATCATCATATTTACATGAAATTGAAATTATGGGGGTCATATGAATACATATCCCAACATATGTATTGGAATTTTCATTTACAATACAAAATAATTGCATGAATGTAAATGAAGAGAGAGAAATTCATTAAGGTATTTTGGCATGATAACGGATGTACATGGGAGAAATTAATGAGAGTGAAATGGGTTTCTCATAATTAAATCATAAATAGGTTAGTATGGGGGATTTTTGAAATAATACCTCAACATTTATAAATGAAAATAAAAGAACATACCAATATTAAGAAACATGGATAAAAAGAGAAATGATGAAATCCCTTACTAGGAAGTGTGGTCCCAAAGGATTGAGAGAGTCTTGATACTGGCTTCTTGGGAGCTTGGGGTGCCTTGGGAGAATTATAGGGAGAGTATGGAAGAGGTTGGACGAACTAAAAAGGCTTTCAATGAAAAGGAAGTGGGATCTTGAGTGTCTTTAAATTGGAAAGGTGAGGGAATTATTTATTATTTTGGTTTGGGACACCACAAATTAAACTAATCAAAACCATAATCCATACCAAGGTTATAGTCCATGATTTTTCCAAAGGGGAGTGGAAAAAATATTTTATAACTCCAATGGGAGAATTTTTTAAAATAATATGTTGGCTTATGTGGAGGTGAGTCACACTTTCAAGGAAATTAATTTAAAAATATAAAATGTTCTATAAGTCTTGGATGGTCTACTAAGGCTTCGTAAAATAAATAAATAAATACTAAAATCACATTATTTTAATTATAAAACATGTATTGTCCTAACATAATGTTTATTGTTTTTTATTACATCACTGTTCGGTCATTATGATGTCATAAAACACATTATATATTTAAACAGTTTTTAATGTTTACCCAAAACATCGACTGTCTCAGAAAATTAAGAAAAAATAACCATTGGATAATTTCAACATCCTGATTCCAAATTAGATATTTATTTTATCTAAATAATTTTCTAAATATGTGAATTTTTACCTTTAAAATAAAAAATGGAATTTATCTAAAATTCGTAGGTTTTGACAAAAATATCTTTCAAATGTTAATAAAAATTACAGTTGTATTCCTAAAAATTATAAGATCATTTATATTTAATAAAAAATAATTTTGTAATAATAATTTATTAAAATATTATTTAATTCAAAATTAAATTAATTCATCAAAATAGATTTCATAATTGAATATTCACTAAAAATAATATTTTTCCTTTAAAAATTATTTAGAACGTAATAATAATAAAATGAATGTATATTATTTATTATATATCAAGATAATTCACATAATCATAGTGCTAAGGTCTTGTTACATTACCCCTTATAACACCTGCGTAGGACTGAAGGGTAAGGTGTGTGATGGTGACATACTCTTGGGGTGGCTCGGATAACATTGCTCAGGTGGTAAACTCCATCAACTTCCACTTCTCATGTAGGAGGTTCTGTTTGAGCTTAATGTGTTAAAGCTTGTCTAGGGCTTGGTCAAGAGAAAAGCCCAATGATGCCACCTCCTTTCTGATATTCTAAAAATGGTCTTCTTATGGGGCATGTCTATTGGATGAGGCCATCGCTTCCTTTGACTGAGTAAATTGGATTTGTTAAAGCCCTATATTTATATTAATCATGTGATCACTATTTAACAGCAATATTAGAAATAGTCACAATTCATAATGATATTTTGAAATCCAATATCATAAAAACAAGGAAGGGGATATTTTATATAACCATTATACATAATAAGAAATTTAATTAGATCAAGAGAAATATTCATTAATAAATGTTTGGGTCATTACATTTGTTGTTGGTGAAAACCACAAAAAGTTTTCCCAACAAATAATATCTCTGACAGCGTAAACATGAAAAACATCAACTAACTCCAGATCATGTGTCATGTAATTTATCTCAACTAGCCTCAACTACCATGTCTTGTATGAAATTACTCTTTCACCTTTCAAAAGCACTTCTCCCATCCCGATACCTGAAGCATCAATGTAAATAGTATAGATTGTTCATAGATCTAGATAAACAAGCAACGGTTCTAAATTAAACCTCTCCTTAATCTCCTAACAGGATAAATCACAAGAATATGTCTACAGGTACTTTACACCCTTCTTATTCAGGTTCGTCAATGAAATTTATAAGCATGAAATGTCATGTATAAAATTTCTGTAGTAACCATCATGCCCTTGATAATTCTGTAACTCAAAGACATTCTTCGGCTTCTCCTAAGAAACTTCTGATCTCACTTTCTCTAGGTCTTCTAATACTTTTTTTCTCTTACATAACATGACCCAAGAAGTGAATCAGGTCCATCAAAAGTGGAATTTTGAGAGCTTAGCATATAACTGGTGCTCTCTCAGTGTACTCAAAATGATATCATGATTGGTAGCATGGTCATGTTGAGTGTGAGAGTACACCAAGATATCGTTCATGAAAACCACCGCAATCAAATGGATGGAACAATCAGTTCATCTGTTCCATAAAAACATTTGGCTCATTCGTCCAACCAAATGGAATAACCACATACTCATATTGACCATACATACTTTGAATATGTATAAGAGGTATATCTGTTAGACTATCATGCATATGATGATAACCAGATCTCAAGTCAATCTTCGAGAACACCCGGGCTCCTTGAAGCTGATCAAATAGATCATCAGACCTAGACAAGGGATCTCTGTTCTTGATCGTTAACTGGTTTAGCTTCCTATAATCCACACAAAGTTTGAGGATACCATCTTCCTTCCTCACAAATAGGACAGGTGTACCCAAATGAGAAGTATTGTGTCCAATAAAACCCTTTTCCTCCAATTCCTCTAACTTCTTCTTGAGCTCCTATAACACTGGTGTAGCCATCATATAAGGAGGAATGGACACGAGTGCCACTCATGGCACAAGATCAATAGAAAATTCTACTGTTTGTTCTAGATGAAAACCTGAAAAGTTCTCTAGATTGACATCCCTGAAACGATCCACCACTAGAGGAAATTCTATCAGTGAATTCCCCTGATCATCCATATATTGACTAGAAATATGGGATATAACTCCTCCCAACCCATGATTCTCGGGTCCCTATCATCATTCCATGACATCCCATTCTCCCTTATGTAGAAACAAACCATCCGCTGGATATGTGATACTCACCATACAATGATAGAAGTTGAAAATATCTTGGTATGGATCCAACTAGTTCATTCCAAGAATGACATCATATCCCATCATCTCTAAGACGTAGAGGTCCCATAAGAAGTGACACCCAGCAACCTCAGGAGGGAACTCCTTGCACTAATGTACACTAGTCGTTGTAGTCCTCAACAGAGTGTATAGCATTAATATATCAGCATAAGTAATGATATATAGCCTAAGGCTCTCCATAATAGAAATAAATATCAAACTATGGGAAGACCCTATATCAAAAAGAGTTGAAGAAAAAACTAAGGCAACTAGAATCATACCTCTTATTATATAGGGTCTGAGGTCCTTATAATTTTGGTTCTTCTCCACTATAAAATTGAAACCACTACCATGACCCTATGACCCTACCTGACCAACCTAAGATAATACACCCTATTGTCACAGAAATCCTCGCAACTGGCTATGATAGCCACAACCTCCACCTCAGCCTGAATGGCCAGACGAACTCATGTTCCCAAAATGATGAGAAAATGGTTGTCCTAATTCTTAACGAGGAGTCGCAGAAGAACATATGTCAACAAATTATTGTGAGAAGAACATATATAAACACTATATATGACCCATCTTGCTATAATATCTCCACTCAAATGGGTCTCTCGGGAAATGTGTCCTCATATGCACACCCTTACCACACAAGTAGCATTCCACCTAGTTAACTGAAGGTGCATCCCACCTACTTGGATCTCCATGTGTAAACTCCCTGCGGTGCTTCCTACTATCAGTCGAAGAAGCACCAAATTTGGATATTAAACTTCCCTGGACCACAGCTCTAGATTCCCTTAGGTTGCACTCTGTGATCAGCGCCATGTTGACTATAGAATATATGGTCGTCAACATATAGATATTCACCTGAGATCAGATTCCATTCAAGAGACCATCCTCAAACTTCCTCACTAGGAATAACTCATCATACCCATAGAATGGGTGTTAATAAATGTATCTCTATGAATCGAGAAGAATAATCCATGACTAAAATCGTACCAGGTTCCAAACACATGAACTATCGGGCTCGGTCATCCCTCAAAGTCTCCGAGTAGAAGTAGTTGTAGAAGGAATGATGGAACACATCCCAACCCATAACTTACTGGTGTCCCACCTATGAGATAACATCCCACCATATCTTGGTAGAATTTCAAACCATGCAGGTAGAGATATTCACCCTCCTCTCTGGAGACATCTCCAGATGCAAGAAGATCAACAGAATGGCTTCTAACCATTACTCAGTAGCCTGAGGTCCTCCATACCATGATAAAGTCGGACGATGTTGTTGTTGAAAGGACCACATAAATTATGCCATAGATGGGGAAGGATGAGGTGCACCCTAGAAGGTTTTCATAATCCTCATGAAGCTTTCTCATAACTATGCATCGACACCTATATGAAGAATGATAGCTAGTGCCAAGATGAGCACAATGAGAGGATCTGTTGGTATTCTCTGACAAGCCATGTTTGGTGTCTTATTGCTTCACTATATTTGGTGAACAACAAAAGTACGTCTTGGTGGCATGAATCTTCATGTTCAAGCACACACATCAGTTCAAGAATATCAGGAACTAAAATATTGAAATGAAGAGAATGTAATAGTAGAAATAAAATGGTCATTTTTTTTCAAAATAGGGATACACAACGTGTACAACCCCTACACGCTGTGTTCTTAGAAGAATTTACATGGGCGTGTACCTCTACCAAAACTGTTTGTCTAACACCCCTACACACAGCATGTTCCTCCCAAAAACACACCATGTACTTGAACCTTTTCCCCTACCTGAGCTCCCCTACCCAGATAAACTACACAGTTCTCCTAGAACAAAACTACATGAATTGTTTACCCTAAACATAGCATGTAAAAATTATGTTCAACCGCTCGTGTCATCAGTCACATGGTCGGAGACATAGTTGACTGTAAAAGGTGTGTTTATGCTAGAAAAGAGTGTACTAGAATGATTTAACTAACCTTTGTTGTTAGTCACACAGTCGAAGACACATTCTCTTCTAAATTGTGTGTATATCTTTTACATGTCGCGTTCCACCAAAGGATTCCTAACTCCATGTTTTTGCTCAAATAACAAGTGACGCAGTTAATGATTACATAGTGTGTACTCAAAGAACATGGAGTGTACTTTAAAAATGTTTTCCCTTCTTGAATAGATGGATATATGGCATGTAATCATCAATACACACAGTGTATTCTAGGTTTTTCTACATAGTAAGACTCAAAAATTACTTTGGAACACATAAAAACAATGAAACAAACATTTAATCCCAAAATTCTGATCCGTGAGGGCCCGTACACCCCACTAATAAATGTTTGGAATCATATTCATTTATATCATAGTATAATAGTGCAATAAAACACATGATCCAACAAATTATAAACAATAAGGGCCAAAAAAACCTCAGGGACCAACGTTTTGAGTTCATTCAAACAAAACCTTACACAATCCAATACCCTATCAAATATCATGTATTCTACCAAGGAATCTATCACAACATCATTCAAATATATCACATCATATATCACAACAACATGCAATCGATAATGCACCTTAAATGGCATGACAAGAATGCATGACATGTGATCTATAGAAAGTTCTTATATGACGCATGAGATGGAATACCCTAACCTCATCTGGTTGCAATAGAAATCGAACCTCAATAATATCAACAATAACAACACAAAACATGTGAATCACCAAAATATGAAATCAAATCATTTATAATAATTGATAAACTAGAAAAATTGCAATATTCATGGCATATTGGCATTTTCCCTATACACGGGTTATCTACTCCTAGTCATATCTTATTACCGACTACCCATTTATTCTTATCCCTGTCTATAGGTTCCAAATAGTAAGTCTTAACGAAAAAAATTACTTCTGATACCACATTGTAAAGTCCTATTTTTTGGTGCCACCCAAAGGTGCCCTGTACACAGTTGGTCACATGGGCTCAGGAACGTGTCCCTGAACACCCACTTTTGCCGACTATCATCGAGGGCCTTGGGTGTGATAGTGGAGAAACTATGCCCTCATTGGTAGAGTAAAATAATGGAAACAAAGAGATAATAGAAGTTTAGGTAGTAATACCATACAATATGTAAATAGTTGTAGACTGAAAATAAATAATCAACTGCAACATATATACAAATTATGATGCATGTCACAAGTATTTTGGAAAGCAGCCAAACAAGTGACAATGCTAAAATACAATACTAAACAAAAGATCAAATTAATAACATGTAAACAAATCCAATAGAATTTCAAGCCTCATCTTGGTCCCATTCTCTCCATCTCCACAACAGTAAAGTACCTGAAATAGAAGGGTGCTTTCCCTTATATATACCTACAACAATATAATCTATTTCGGCCCAAAAGAATGATCCGAACATGGGTTGAGATGAATCCCAGTAGGAAACCAACAAATTATTTGTCCCTAACTATTAGTGAATATATATTATTGTCAAAAATTAAAAAATAAGTAATAAACAAGGATGAAATCAAATGAAAATAGTCCTACAGTTTCAACTGAAATCATATAAAATATCAATTATTAAACCAAACATTCACATGAAATCCTCTGGAATGTTCCCATAGCCTAACCCCCCAGTTTTAATTTATATAAAAGATATAATGAACCCTGGGATATCTCACACAGTCTTACCCCTTTGGTCTCATGCAAACTAAGACTCTCTTAGGAAGCACTCACGGTCAATTCCCCCTATAGTCATTTAATGATAAACTAAAGACTCTCTGGGTAATAACTCAACATCGATTATTCCTATGGTCGTGTAACGATAACTATAGACACTCTAAGGGAGCACTCAACATCAATCCACCTTATGGTCTCATAGCATGAAAAGTACAACAGACACTCTGGGGAATCCCTCAATGTCAATTCTCCCAATGGTCTCACTACATCGGGTTCCCACAGCCCTATGTAAAGAAATCATGCACAAATGATATTCAGTAGCCAATGTAAATTACAATATACTACTTGGATAAATGGATAAAAAGCATAACATAATAATGTCAGATAAAATCACTCTATCCTAACATCACAATGCATGGAAAACAGAGCAGCCTAACAGTAAATTCTAGACCCAATGGGCAATATCATATAAAACATTGGATAACACATCCACAGAAAGGTAAATAACTATATTTCCAATCAAAACCACAAACTCAAGAAAACAAGGCATGGAATGCATTAACATGATTAAATTACCTAAACACGCAATACCCTAAACTAGGGTATTGGGAACATTTTGCACATACAATTCAAAGATAATCTACAAAAGGCCCAAATCACCTACCTCGACATTGTATGATCGATATAGTTGAAACTCATCCTCTAAATCGACCTAGAATTTCGTAGATCTAAAAAACATCTAAAATGATCAACCAAGGATATCTCCTGAAAATGGAGAAATCAAGAGATAAGGCTCTAGAAGAAGGAAGAAATCACTGTGGAGATTCCATCGCAATCGACGGTGGATTATTTTGTGTACGGACGGCCAATCAGGGGATCAATGAATAATCGGTGATCTTTGATCACTCTTGGACGAGACTACGTTAGAAGCGAAAGATTATGTCAATTAGATGCGAATCCAGTCTGATTTATGAAATAAAAATAAAAATAAATGGTGTGTTCCTTAAAAATACACATTGTGTATGTAACACCCGGGACTTTTATGTTATATGAATCATCAAAGGAATCTTTTTCTACACAACACTTTTTTGGCTTTCTTTACACGCAATCACGACCTTCCTCGATAGCTTGCGTCATACGCAATACTGAGTTTCACTAAACAACGATATGCTATTAAAATATTATTAAAACTAGCCTTTATGAATAGTAATAACCACTTTTTGAAATTTTATAAATTTTATTTTTCAAAATGGACTTAATTTTTGGATTCGGAATACTGAAATTAGCCTAGGGTGAAATTTTGGTATTTTTCTGAACACTTTCAATTTTTGATGAATAGTGAAACCACTAAGTGGTAGGTTAAAAACTGAATTTTGCATAAAACGTAATTTTACCGCTTCTGTGAATGGAATTTCGAAAATCCGACAGACACGGTTGATATCAGTAAGTAAAATGTGGTTCAATGAGATAAAAATAATTTTTTGGTGAATAGTAACTTTTTACTTTTTTTACCGCTGTTAATAGTAAATAGGGTAACTAAGGGTAAATATGATATTACTATTTCCCTAACACATGTCCTAATTCTATTGGACAAGTGTAATTCGACCAAAAACAAACTTATGAATAAAATATGACCATTTAGGCCAACTTGGATTAGATTAGGACATTTATTATTAATTTATTTAAAGAAGGGTTAAAATAGTTAAAATCAAAGTTTAATAAGTAAATCATTTTTAATATGGGGTTATACATAAGATAAATTCGACTATAAATATTCATTAGAAATCTAAAACGATTTAAAACATAATGGTATTTTATTTGTAATTTTTAGACATTAAATAATTTAATTTATTTATGACACAATGATGATGCAGTAATTATCTTATTAATGAAATATTGACATAAATGATGTTATAAACACCAAAATAAATGTAATTTGAGACTTTTTATGAATTCCAATAATTTTCTATGTTACTATGAAATGTTAATGTTTATTTAATCAACTTGTTTCGAACATATAATTCTGTTATGACTTTCACTAAAATCATATATCAAATAGTGTCAAAATTGACACAAAATAGTTTTTAAATCAAATATTATATTATTAATTGTTATTTTATTCATAAAAATCTAAGGTTCGGCCAAATAACTTAGATAAGGATATATATATTAATAATAAACAATTTGGGTTTCTTTTGGCATGTTATAGTAAGTTTATTACCCATATAGTGAAAGAAAACAAAAAGACGCGGTAAAAGTTAAATTAATTAGCTTAGAGTTAAATCTAATTGATAAGGTTAAAATAATACCCTAAACTTGTCTAAATCCTATTGGTTGATAGGATTTCGACCCATCCCCACTTTAGATTCGAAATAAGACCCTTTGGAACCATTATAAACAGATTTTGACTTTAATATAAAATAATATTTTGAGATATTCCTAAGGTGCCCCTCTCCTCCCTTATAAAAGGGCACCTCCTCCCCCTCCTCCTCACACCAATTTGAGCACTCAAGATCGGCAAACCCCTGCCATTTTATCCTCTCCACTTCCCTAGAATAATCTTAGAGGTCCTGGTCTTCTTCAAAGACCAATCTTAGTTCCCTAAGTGGAGGATTCAAAGAGGCGTTCCAAAGAAGAGGTAATATCCATTACCGATCTTTTCAATTTCTTTTTTCTTCAACTTCTTCTTCTTTAGTTGTTTCATGATAAAGTAATAACATCAGTATTACTTACATACTGATATTTTATTATTAATATGAAACAACCCTGAGTAATCTTCTATCCATCCTACGGAAAAATGAAATCACCGCGCGTGCGTACGTACGGAATACCGTCTCCACGCCGTGGTGTAATCTATTTTCCACCATCACTTTATAAGGATGGGTATAATGGTGTAATGAGTAACTATTTATGATTATTATAAAGTAATATTGATACTGAAATAATATATATATACTCCAATACAGTTCCACGATCATAGGAACGATATAATCACTCGTGTGTACGTACGGAATACCGTCTCCATGATGTGATGCGACTCGTTCTACATGATCATCATTACATATTAATTATATAAATTTAATGAATAAATATAATATATGTTACAATAATACCATTCTGGATATAAGGTATCTATAACCTTAAAAGAATAATAAGAATGTATTCGGCAATACACGCATAAGAACAAAAGACAATAAAGACCCGAGTAACAAGTAACAATGAAATATTACTAACAAGAAGATAATAATATGACCATATATGATATCATATCAATATGTATGATTCTGGAATAAGTCAATAACATTTTTTAAACCATTATACAGGAGCTTCGGACATGTACAAAGCAAATTGGACCTAAGGTATGGGAAATATCACAATCTCATTTTTATCCGAGATTGTGTATTCGTAAGTATTTACTGGGGTGTATTTTATCATCCACATCCATGTTTCATCAATATGTAATATTATTTCCATCCACATACAATTGTTTAAATCCATTTTTACCCTTCGGTGAGTTATTAGTAATATGTATGAAAGGAATCTTTTTTCATTTTTCGTACGAGGTACTTTTTGACTTTTCCGACAAAAGTACAAAGAATGTTTTTTTAACTTATACGGCATGAATGGATTTTTAAAACATTACTTCCAAGAAGCTTCCTTTACAAGTTTTCTAGTTTATTTTTAATCAACTTCTTTTATTTTAAAGTTGTATGACATGTTATGAAAGGAAAAATGTTTTTGAAGAAGAAAGGATATTTTCCTCAAGAATGGAGTTCAAGTGTTTTATCAAAATTATTTTCCATCTAAGATAATAAAGGGTTCTGTTTTTATCCCTATTATTACATTGATTTGATCATGTTGTGATGGAATTATTTTTATGAATTCCTTTATCTTATATGAATTGATTTATGATGTCATGAAGTTTCAAGAATCCCATTTTTGTTACATGTGTTATGCGATGATGTATGATTATGTGGCACACATAAGAAAGGATTCATTATAAGATGGGTGGGACCTATATCTCTCTCCAATTCATTGGGTAAAGATTTTATATCTCATGAGATAGACATGGCTGGAACGGTAGGTTATACCGGTTCAGTGAAACAGGACTGGAACGAGGGTGAATCGGTTCAGAAAGGGACTTTGTCCACTAAGATAGTCTTGGAAATGAGTCATGACTAACAAGAAATGATTTTCCATGATTATGTGTGCATTCCACAAAGTTTCAAGTTTTATGTTCTGATTATGGGGATCTTATTTTCACTTCTATGATTTATTCCATGATAAGATATTATGATCTCTTTTGCAGATTATGATTTTCAAAAAGATATGATATGATTTTTATTTCCTTTATTTTCCCTTGCTGAGCATTTGAGCTCACCCTTTTATGATTTCTTTTCCCCAAGTTAGGAAGATGGATATTAAGTAGAATATGCTAAAAGGGACCCTAGATATGATGAAATAAATGGGAGACACTGTAGAAGATTTATGAACCAGTTGTTTATGTTTCCCAGTTTCTAAAGACACTATACCTATACGGTCCTTTGTGGTTTTGTCATATGTTGTAATAAGTGTGCTTCAATTTTGAAGTATTAACAATGTATGTAAAGTATGGGTCGTTATAGTTGGTATCAAAGGAAAGATATAGTCAACCTTTTGAAACTAGGATGTGAAAGCCTTAGTAAGAACCCTAGGGATAAGTCTAAGCATAGAACACAATCTTAGTGTTTTATAAATGGCCATGAATACCCTAGGATAAGACCTTAAGTGTGAAATTTTATCCTTGATTATGTGGTTATCCTATTATAATTAGTGTTGCTCACACTATTCTTCTTGGTTTTAGTCAATGGCTGGAACCTGAAAGAACCGTGTTAATGCGGAATGCGATGGGCAATGCAATGATTGTCCCCCTGAGCAACCAAACGATATGGGAGCTGGAATGAAAAATCTTGTAGCCATGCTCACACAACTTTCTCAAGCTATGAATCATGCAGGAATTCCAAACGAGCAAAGTAAGGAGCAACATTCTGTTGAATCCTTCATGAGGCAGCGTCCACCTTCTTTCAGCGGGTCTACTGATCCATTAGTTGCTGAACAATGGATTAGTACTAATGAAAAGATATTTTCAGTTCTTCAATGTTCTGAACATGATAAAGTCATCCTAGCAGTGTATCGTTTGGAAGGAGATGCTGATCAATGGTGGAATCTTATTAATAATACGAGGAAAAGGGATGAAATTGAGTCTATGGAATGGGACGAGTTCAAGAACTTATTTTTCAATAAGTACTTCCCTCGTATTCTCTGAACAAATATGGAGAAAGAGTTCCTTGAACTGAAGCAAAGGGATGATGAATCTGTTAGTACCTATGAAGCAAATTTTACAAGACTTGCAAGGTACGCTTCTGGTATTATTATCCAACCTGAGAGTAAGATCGATCGATTCTTTAGTGGCTTAAAACCAAGTCTTCGAAGGGAGTTAGCCATAAGGGACTTCAATAGCTACGAGGAAATCGTTCGATGTGCTCTCAAAGTCGAGATAGAGATTGGAGTAAGCCATCATTCACATGGGTTTGATAAGAATAGGAAGATGGAATTCAACGAAAAATCTAAAGAGCACACGGAAAAGAAGATGAGCTTTTCCTTATGCTCAAAGTGTGGAAAGAAACATGGAGGGAGTTGTCTTAAAGGGACAAGTAAATTTTTTAAATGTGGAAAAGAAGGTCATCGGGCATTTGAATGTCGTGATAATGGGAAGAAAATGTCCAATGACGCAAACAAAGGAAGGGATACTCAGAATGAACCTACTACACTTCAATGTTTCAAGTGCAAGGAGATGGGGCATTATGCCAATCAATGCCCAAATCCAAGGGTGGATGATGATGGTCGACGTCAACAAAATCTTAAGGCTAAAGACAAAGGAAAGTCACATGCAATTTCTATCAGCGATGTGGAGTACAATAACGAAGTGGTGAAAGGTACACTTACCGTCCACTCTAAAGTAGAAAATGTTTTATTTGATTCTGGATCCACCCACTATTTTATTTCTAATGAATTTTCTAAGGGTATCACCGTATTACCTCAACAATTAGATGTTGAGTTAGCTGTGACAACACCTAATGGCACAACAGTCGCATCAAAAGTTTATAATTCTTCTCCAATCGAAGCTTGTGGGAAAGTTCTTCCTGCAAATCTTGTGATCCTTCCTTTAGTGGAATTTGATGTGATTCTTGGCATGGATTGGATTTCTCTACATGGAGCTCATATCAAATGCCAAAGAAGGGAAGTCACATTTCATATTCCAGATCAATCTACGATCATCTATCAATGCAAGGATGAACATAACCTTCCAGTGGAAATTCCTTCCATATTATGGGTCTTGATTCCACTAAATGAAGGTTATTTATCTCAAATGGTTGGTGAGAAACTCACGATTAAGAATATGCCCATTGTAAGGGAGTTTGATGATGTCTTTCCGGAGGAATTACCGGGTCTTCCACCAAATCGTGAAGTTGAGTTTTCAATAGAACTCGTACCGGGTGCTTTTCCTATTTCAAAGACACATTATAGAATGGCCCCAATTGAGTTACAGGAATTGAAGAAGCAACTCCAAGAGAATCTTGATAAGGGATTCATATGCCCTAGTGCGTCACCTTAGGGAGCACCTGTTCTATTTGTTAAGAAGAAAGATGGATCAATGAGACTCTGCATTGATTATCGAGAACTTAACAAGATCACTATCAAGAACAAATATCCTCTCCCACGCATTGATGACTTATTTGACCAACTACGCGGAGCTCAATACTTTTCCATGATTGATCTTCGTTCAGGGTATCATCAATTAAGGGTCAAAAGGGAGGATATACCAAAGACGACTTTCCGTACAAGGTATGGACACTATGAATTTATAGTGATGCCATTTGGTCTTACTAACGCCCCTGCTATCTTCATGGATCTAATGAATAGAGTCTTTAGAGACTATCTTGATCAATTTATGGTAGTCTTTATAGACGATATTCTTGTCTACTCAAAGAGCAAGGAAGAGCATGAAGATCACTTGAGAATTATATTGAAGACCCTGAGAAAGGAGAAGCTTTATGCCAAATTTACCAAGTGTGAATTTTGGCTTAAAAAAGTTGCATTTTTGGGTCACATAATCTCAAAAGAGGGGATATCTGTGGATCCAGCAAAAATAGAGGTTATCGAAAGATGGTCAAGACCAACAACAGTAACTGAGATCCGAAGTATTCTTGGTTTGGCTGGATATTATCGACGTTTTGTAAAGGATTTTTCACGATTATCTAATCCACTCACCAAGTTGACTCGGAAAGGAGTTAAGTTTGTCTGGACGGAATAATGTGAAGAGAATTTGAAGGAGTTGAAAAGACGGTTATCCAGTGCACCTGTGCTCACACTGCCTTGTAGTGGAGAAAGGTTTGTGATCTATAGTGATGCATCCAAGAATGGATTGGGGTGTGTTCTTATGCAAAATGATATGGTTATAGCTTATGCCTCACGACAGTTGAAAATCCATGTGCAAAATTACCCAACAGATGATTTGGAGTTGGATGTGATAATCTTTGCATTAAAGATTTGGAGGCATTACCTTTATGGTGAAAGGTGTGATATTTATACTGATCATAAAAGTTTAAAGTATATTTTCACACAAAAGGAGCTGAATATGCACCAAAGAAGATGGTTGGATCTGATTAAGGATTATGACTGTTCAATCCATTTCCACCCTGGGAAAGCAAACAAGGTGGCAGATGCATTAAGTCGACAAGACCATGCTAGTTTATCCATGATGAGGATCTCAAAAGATCCAATATTTATGGATTTACAAAGGATGGATCTTGGAATTATAATGTAAGGGGAAAAATATTATCTTTCTCAAATGAATGTTCAACCATCTATACATGTGAAGATTAAAGAGGCACAGAAAGAAGATGTCGAGTTACAAAAGAAGGTGAGAAATGTTCCTGAATTAAACCTTGATTGTGATGTGATAATAAAGTTCAGGAATCAGGTTTGTGTTCCTTACATCCCCGAATTAAAGAAGGAGCTGCTGGATGAGGCTCATAGTTCTTCATTCTCTATTCATCCTGGAAGCACGAAGATGTATAGGGACCTGAAAGATTACTTCTGGTGGGATGGCATGAAAAGAGATGTTGCTGAATATGTCTCTCGATGCTTGGTTTGTCAACAAGTTAAAGCTGAGAGACAAAAGTCTAAGGGGATGTTACAACCATTACCCATATCCGAATGGAAATGGGAAAACATCACTATGGACTTTGTCACAGGACTTCCTAAAACATCCAAAGGCAATAATGCTATTTGGTTCATAGTTGATCGTCTTACTAAGTCTGCACACTTCATTGCTATTAGAGAGGATTTCTCTCTAGATCAGCTTTCCAGGATATATGTAAAGGAAGTGGTAAGATTGCATGGAGTACCACTTTCTATTATATCTGATCGGGATCCGAGATTTACCTCGAAGTTCTTGCGAAGTCTTCAGCATACTCTGGATAAAGAGTTGAGTTTCAGCACTGCTTATCATCCCCAGACATACGGTCAGTCTGAAAGAACAATTCAAACCCTAGAAGATATGTTGAGAAATTGCTCTATGGATTCCAAAGGAGGTTGGGATCAACACCTACCTTTGGTGGAATTTTCTTATAATAATAGCTTTCACTCCAGTATTCAGATGGCTCCTTATGAAGCTCTCTATGGAATGAAATGTAGGACTCCAACTTGCTGGGATGAAGTTGGCGAAAAAAAGCTATTAGGACCTGATCTAATTGATGAAATGGTAGAAAAGGTCAGATCTATTCAACAACACATAAGAGCAGCTCAGAGTCGACAGAAAAGTTATGCCGACAACCGAAGAAAAGACCTAGAGATTGAAGTGGGCGATAAAGTGTTCTTACGAATATCTCCCTGGAAGAGGGTTATGAGATTTGGAAAGAAGGGGAAGTTTAGCCCTAGATATATCGGTCCTTTCGAAATACTGGATCATGTTGGGAAGGTAGCTTACCGATTGACGCTTCCACCGAATCTCTCTCAAGTTCACGATGTGTTCCATGTATCTCTCCTGAGAAAGTACATACCTGATCCTTCACATGTACTCAGCTCAGAAGTTGTACCGCTGGAGGAAGATCTTTCTTATGAAGAACAGCCGATAGATATTCTGGATCGTAGCGAAAAAGCCCTACGAAACAAGACCACTCGCTTGGTGAAAGTTTTATGGAGGAACCACCAAATTGAAGAAGCTACGTGGGAGCTTGAGGATATGATGAGGGAGAAGTATCCTCATCTATTTGTTACAAAGTGACGAATTTCGAGGGCGAAATTCTTTTTAAGGGGGGTAGAATGTAACACCCGAGACTTTTATGTTATATGAATCATCAAAGGAATCTTTTTCTACACAACACATGCTTGGCTTTCTTTACACGCAATCGCGACCTTCCTCGATAGCTTGCGTCATACGCAATACCGAGTTTCACTAAACAACGATATACTATTAAAATATTATTAAAACTAGCCGTTATGAATAGTAATAACCACTTTTTGAAATTTTATAAATTTTATTTTTCAAAATGCACTTCATTTTTGGATTCGGAATACCGAAATTAGCCTAGGGTGAAATTTTGGTATTTTTCTGAAAACTTTCAATTTTTGATGAATAGTGAAACCACTAAGTGGTAGGTTAAAAACTGAATTTTGCATAAAACGTAATTTTACCGCTTCTGTGAATGGAATTTCGAAAATCCGACAGACACGGTT
Organism: Viscum album; assembly: GCA_963277665.1. NCBI lineage: Eukaryota > Viridiplantae > Streptophyta > Magnoliopsida > Santalales > Viscaceae > Viscum > Viscum album. Next base: position 1,217,398,697 of record OY728157.1, read on the forward strand.
GATATCAATAAGTAAAATTTGGTTCAATGAGATAAAAATAATTTTTTGGTGAATAGTAACTTTTTACTTTTTTTACCGCGGTTAATAGTAAATAGGGTAACTAAGGGTAAATATGATATTACTATTACCCTAACACATGTCCTAATTCTATTGGACAAGTGTAATTCGACCAAAAACAAACTTAGGAATAAAATATGACCATTTAGGCCCACTTGGATTAGATTAGGACATTTATTATTAATTTATTTAAAGAAGGGTTAAAATAGTTAAAATCAAAGTTTAATAAGTAAATCATTTCTAATATGGGGTTATGCATTAGATAAATTAGACTATAAATATTAATTAGAAAGATAAAAAGATTTCATACATAATGGTATTTTATTTGTAATTTTTAGACATTAAATAATTTAATTTATTTATGACACAATGATGATGCAGTAATTATCTTATTAATGAAATATTGACATAAATGATGTTATAAACACCAAAATAAATGTAATTTGAGACTTTTAATGAATTCCAATAATTTTCTAGGTAATTATGATATATTAATGTTGATTTAATCAACTTGGTTCGAACATATAATTCTGTTATGACTTTCACAAAAATCATATATCAAATAGTGTCAAAATTGAAACAAAATAGTTTTAAAATAAAATAAAATATTATTAATTTTTATTTTATTCCTAAAAATCTAAGGTTCTGACAAATAACTTAGATAAGGATATATATATTAATAATAAACAATTTGGGGTTCGTTTGGCATGTTATAGTAAGTGTATTAACCATACAGTGAAAGAAAACTAAAAGACACGGTAAAAGATAAATTAATTAACTTAGAGTTAAATCTAATTGATAAGTTTAAAATAATACCCTAAACTTGTCTAAATCCTATTGGTTGATAGGATTTCGACCCATCCCCACTTTAGCTTCGAAATAAGACCCTTTGAAAGCATTATAAACCGATTTTGACTTTAATATAAAATAATATTTTGAGATATTCCTAAGATGCCCCTCTCCTCCCTTATAAAAGGGCACCTCCTACCCCTCCTCCTCACACCAATTTGAGCACTCAAGCTCGGCCAACCCCTACCATTTTCTCCTCTCCACTTCCCTAGAATAATCCTAGAGGTCCTGGTCTTCTTCAAAGACCAATCTTAGTTACCTAAGTGGAGGATTCAAAGAGGCGTTCCAAAGAAGAGGTAATATCCATTACCGAACTTTTCAATTTCATTCTTCTTCAACTTCTTCTTCTTTAGTTGTTTCAAGATAAAGTAATAACATCAGTATTACTTACATACTGATATGTTATTATTAATATGAAACAACCCTAAGTCACCTTCTATCCATCCTACATAAAAATGAAATCACCGCGCGTGCGTACGTACGGAATACCGTCTCCACGCCGTGGTGTAATCTATTTTCCACCATCACTTTACAAGGATGGGTATAATGGTGTAATGAGTAACTATTTATGATTATTATAAAATAATATTGATACTGAAATAATATATATATACTCCAATACAGTTCCACGACCATAGGAACGATATCATCACTTGTGCGTACGTACGGAATACCGTCTCCACGATGTGATACGACTCGTTCTACATGATCATCATTACATAGTAATTATATAAATTGAATGAATAAATATGATATATGTTACACTAATACCATTCTGGATATAAGGTATCTATAACCTTAAAATAAGAATAAGAATGTATTCGGCAAAACACGCATAAGAACAAAAGACAATAAAGACCCGAGTAACAAGTAACAATGAAATATTACTAACAAGAAGCTAAGAATATGACCATATATAATATCATATCAATATGTATGATTCTGGAATAAGTCAATAACATTATTTAAACCATTATACAGGATCTTCGGACACGTACAAAGCAAATTGGACCTAAGGTAAGGGAAATATCACAATCTCATTTTTATCCGAGATTGTTTATTCGTAAGTATTTACTGGGGTGTATTTTATCATCCACATCCATGTTTCATCAATATGTAATATTATTTCCATCAACCTACAATTGTTTAAATCCAATTTTACCCTTCGGTGAGTTTTTAGTAATATGTATGAAAGGAATCTTTTTTCGTTTTTCGTACGAGGTACTTTTTGACTTTTCCGACAAAAGTACAAAGAATGTTTTTTAACTTATACGACATGAATGGATTTTTAAAACATTATTTCCAAGAAGCTTCCTTTAAAAGTTTTCAAGTTTATTTTTAATCAACTTCTTTTATTTTAAAGTTGTATGACATGTTATGAATGGAAAAATGTTTTTGAAGAAGAAAGGATATTTTCCTCAAGAATGGAGTTCAAGTGTTTTATCAAAATTATTTTCCATCTAAGATAATAACGGGTTCTGTTTTTATCCATATTATTACATTAATTTGATCATGTTGTGATGGAATTATTTTTTTGAATTCCTTTATCTTATATGAATTGATTTATGATGTCATGATGTTTCAAGAATCCCATTTTTGTTACATGTGTTATGCGATGCTGTATGATTATGTGGCACACATAAGAAAGGATTAATTATAAGATGGGTGGGACCTATATCTCCCTCCAATGCATTGGGTAAAGATTTTATATCTCATGAGATAGACATGGCTGGAACGGTAGGTTATACCGGTTCAGTGAAACAGGACTGGAACGAGGGTGACTCGGTTAAGAAAGGGACTTTGTCCACTAAGATAGTCTTGGCAATGAGTCATGACTAACAAGAAATGATTTTCCTTGATTATGTGTGCATGCCACAAAGTTTCAAGTATTATGTTATTATTATGGGGATCTCATTTTCACTTCTATGATTTATTCCATGATAAGATATTATGATCTCTTTTGCAGATTATGATTTTCAAAAAGATATGATATGATTTTTATTTCCTTTATTTTCCCTTGCTGAGCATTTGAGCTCACCCTTTTATGTTTTCTTTTCCCCAGGTCAGGAAGATGGATATTAAGTATAATATGCTAAAAGGGACCCTAGATATGAAGAAATAAATGGGAGACACTGTAGAATATTTATGAACCAGTTGTTTATGTTTCCCAGTTTCTAAAGACACTATACCTATACGGTCCTTTGTGGTTTTGTCATATGTTGTAATAAGTGTTCTTCAATTTTGAAGTATTAACAATGTATGTAAAGTATGGGTCGTTATAGTGTATATTCCTTTACCAAGCCCCACTTTAGGTGGGATCTATGTCACACCACATGGCCATGTACTCAGCCATTACACAGCCAGTACCGAGGTACCCACGACAACTAGGTACACGACATTTTCTTCTATGTACACAGCGTGTCCTCCTTAAATTTCCATAAAATCCCCTCTTCCGCCAAAACTCTAGAAATCATGATCCATACATGAAAAGAAGATTCGGGTTCTTATAGACATAAAGGGTTCCTTTAAAATATAGTGACATGGATAAATGTTTTTAATTTAATTGAATTAATGATTTATTGTTGTAAATGAGATTTTGTAAATGGGAAAGAAATAATGATGATTTGTCCAATGAACAAACCATGAATTGTATGTGTTATGTGTATTCTTTTATTATAATTTATTAAAATAGTTTATGTGATGAATGGTTAATAAGTCAATTTCACATGACTTAGTGGAATGTGGGGTATTGGAATAAGGATCCTCCTATGGGTTAGGATAGACTGATGCTCTGAACCCCACATAGAATTCATAGGTTTGGGAGTCGACTTAGGGTATATACCCATATTGTTTAGACTATATGAGACTAACATGATAGAGGATCCAAGGTAAATTTGATGTAATTTATTGTGAATTGGATTCCCTAGGGAGATAGGGAATTTGACTTATACCCTTATGCTGAGCAGTGGACTAGATTATGCTATTGGGTTGTAAATTAATTGCATAACCCATGTGTTAAATTATGTATGTAGGATATGTAAATATTGTTATCTAATGAAACATTTTTTTATAATATTTTTATCTTATTACTCCATTATCACTAGCATACACTATCAGTTTAAACGGGATAATTTTTAGACATTATTGGTGGTGTCCTACTAATTTGTACACACACCCTACTCCAGCATCCATTTGTACTTGAGTAGACTTCATGGTTGCAGGTTGGGGAAAGGGAAAGGGAAATATAATAGATGGATAACTTGGTAATAATATGTTCATATATGAGGGAACAATACATGGTGTTGGGACCTATTTTGTGATTTATTAATCTTGTGTTTTTTTTTATTTTCCATACACACTGAACTATATGACATGGCATAGAATATTTTCTATTTAGCAGTGGGATTATACCCATTTTTTGAAATGTTTTGTAATGTATGTTGGTAATTTCTTTCTATTTATTATTTTTTATTTCTTACATAATTCTTATATATCTATTATGTCTTACTCTGATAATGAGTCTACAGTTTCCCAAATAATTTATTTGACCCATGATTCTATTAAGTAGCTTTTGACATATGGGGATGTGTTTCTAAGGACTTCTTGTGACCCGACTCGGGGAACTAATTTTATAGCCTTCGAATAAGGGACATTGCAATATAAATCTCAATGTTTTTCAGTGACTCCTCCTAGGAGAAGATATCCGTAAACATCTCATTATCAATTTCTAATACAAACTCAAAAATCATATTCCCCAAAAATATCTCGTCTTGGATCCAAAATCTACATTTATAATTATTTCTATACAAATAATGAATCCTCAAGATTTATAAAATCAAACTCAAAGGGTACTCATGCCTATGCATGGATCTAAAATAAACTAAAATATAAACCATAAAAACTACCATAAATTTTATGATATACTGACAAAATTTCATGTTCATGCAATTCATAAAAAATGAAGGATATTAATTCATACCAAAAGGTATCAAACGATATTTGTAATGGACATAAGTTGCATTGAATACTGTGTTCAGTATAACAGGCTCTGGAAATTTGATCTGATGATATCCTCAACAATGATCGATCATTAAAAACCATTATACTCCAATTAACTGGTTAAAAAATAATCCACACATGGAAATGATTATTAATTATTAACCATCTCACAATTAAACATATGAAAGTCCATTGACAATTGGAGTGAAACCTCTTCCTTTTTTGAAAATAGAAAATTGGTTTTTGAAGTTGAAACACTAGGTCATATAAACAATTTTCCATTATTTCATCTAGATAATCCATGAGATCTTTTAGCTCAAAAGACACCATATAATAATGGGTTACTAAAACAAGCTATGTACCCTGAACCAGCTCAATCGTGAAATCTACCTCCATCATTGGGAAAATATTAGAGATTTCATCTAGTGAAACATCATGAATGTCCGCAGAAATAGAAGGAAGATCAATAATAAAATATTCATCATCAGGCTCAACTATAATAGTAAATAAAAAACCATATATCTTGGTAGGAAGGTACCGTAAAAGTATACATTGGATCCAAATCTCCCTATATTTCACTATATCCCCCATTATAAATAAATTTAAAAGCTCACCAATGATAATAATCAACTACGGTGTGGTAATAAATAATAAAAACCATTTAGATTATGATGTCTAATATATATTGATCTAGAAATAAGAAATCATAGACGAACTCGACATCATATTTTGATAGTGAACAAGAAGGAAACTGAGATAACAAGTAATTTCATCTTCCCAAGAGATATTTACTACATAATAACAAAGGATATGAGATTTATATATTTTTTATATATCAATTAAATGGTCCCAAATAAATATGTGGTAGGTTGTACTATCAAATGAATAAGTCTTTATAAAATATGAAATAAATATGGTACCACTCACTATCACTAGGACCATGTATACCTCCATCAAAAACACATTCCAATAAGTACATTGATCAATAAATATAAAACCATTGAAAAATAATGCGTTTTCAAAAAAATAATCATGATCCATGTGATAGCATTATTGATCTATGAAATATTATAAACCAATAGATATTATAACCAATTTTCAGTAACATGGACCATAATATTCATAATACCCATTAAAAACCATTTATGTATAATAACCACATATCCACATTCCAATATAATCATTACCCAATGTGTTGTTGTTCTATCTGGGCCTAACCATATAATAATATATAATATTATCACCCAGTGCTATTTGAGGCACCCATTCATTTAAGCTATAATGGGCTCACCCTATGCTCTCTGGGTCACCGCATCGTATATGAAGTAATGGAATCCCGTTGAAATATATATTTTGTCCAATAAAATAAGATTTCCATGAACCAAAACATTATTATAGTTCATATATATTTCACCATCTAACATATTGAAACAATCATTATTCATTTTCTCAATTTATTAACCCATGGAAATGAAAATGCTTTCATATAAATCTAATTAAATCATTATATAACCTTTATAATAAAAAAGTTCCATTAGAATATCTTTAAAAGATTATTAAAACATTGAAAATAAATGGTTTTGGTAACAATATCTTTAAAACATTATTAACCCGTGGAAATGAAATAGATTCCATAGAAAACAATGAAACAATTATAATACATCGACAAATATAGAAAGGATAGTATGACAACAAAATATACCCATTGGGGTGTTAATAAAGTGTTTTTTAAATTTAGGAATATAAATTCTATAAAATTATTATTGTAAAACTACTTAAGGAAATTATCTTTATTATTTTGAATATAACATTTTAAAACATAAAACATATTCAAAATAATTTTCCTTGAAAAAAACCTTTGAGACATATAAAATATTTTATAAATATATTATAAATCATTTCATAAAGATAGTTTAATTCATTTTTGGATAAAACATTTTCAATCATTTTTAAAACATTTTTAGAAATCATGTTTTTGAAAAAAACATATTTCTGGTCAAATAGTGAAATGATGTCGATTTATTTAAAAATCATTTTCAATATTTATTTTAAGTACAAATGATTAGAATAATGGTACAATTACTTATATATACCATGAATATCCATAGGATAATAAATTTCACGTTAATTTGGTGATATATATCATTAAATATCATCATTATATGAATAATCATATATAATCCGGAGAAATGATGAGTTTGTAATAATGGGGTCTTACTATTTCGATAACGTTGTGTCATAGTATGTACAAAAAATTACCATTAAATGAAATATATAATATCATAAAAATATTTGATTCATGATATAACATTTCAAATAAGTACTATATACACAACATAAATAAAGATAGGTGTATAACATAATATACGTTTCAAAGAATGATAATTAAGACAAAAAACCCAATAATGTATTTGTTACATTGAAACTGTAAACCCCATGAAATGGATAACATAAAATTGATCATTAAATAACCAATAATTTATGTATACTAATAATAAAATAAATTCATGTTCATTACATGCACAACCCAATAAAAATTGTTAATAAATATGGCATACATCTCAAAAAAATAAAACTGATATGAGATATAACCCTTACCTTGAGTTTGATTTTTCACACTTTTTATTTATCATTATGAATAATAAAAATATGTTAATTAATTAATATCTTGATATCCATTTCCATTTTTATTAATAAATTTATTTATATTTTAAAACTTTTTTATATAATTAAATAATCAACTATGATTGAGTTGGATTGTTTGATGATATTCAGCTTATGTGTCAAAAATGACATTGGTACGTTGACTATGGCCTAAAAGTTAATTATTTAAAAATATACAGAATAATAATAATGAAATAGATATCATATAAATATATGAATTCATCTTTTGAATCCAGACATGAAATATGGTTATGATAAATCATCAAACATTCTGATCATGGAGATGGTATGTCATATTTACACATGAGTAACGATTCAATTTTTCAATGATCGTTATGGATTGAAGGAAAGTAATATTATATAATTCCATAATGATAATAATATCATCAATATGATGATATTTTATTATATATATACATATATTTATATATATCATTTTTTATATAAAATTAATCAAATATCATTAAGGAGGTGGTACTGTACACGTCCATGAACGACTCTATAACTTTTGTAGTATGTGAAAAGATAGAAATAAAATGATATATTATTTTCAATTAAATATATTAATGTTATTAGTATAATAATTATTTAATTTATATTCGTATATATTCAATATATTTGCCTTTATCACCTTCCATGTAATTTGTTATCAAAAAATGCATCACATCACTTTCAGAGGTGGTAGTTCGTTGTACACATGAGTGATGTTATCATATCCCCTGAGGTATGGAATAAAATAAGGTTCTGAATTATATATTTAATAAAACAAATTTAATTATGTTATAAATATAAAATATAAACATTATATACATCAATATTCATAACCATTACATGTGCTAATAGAAAAACAAATATCATTTAATAACAAGTTTGTAGCCCCCTCGTTCACATGAACGATGGTTTTGTTATAAATTTCATGGATGTGTTTATGGTTGTAGGTTTTTCCAATAACATGAAAATATCTACGTTTATTTTTTGATGCATATTATATTATATAATCATGGTATAAGAATAATTAAAGTGGTTAGATAAAGAAATAAAAAAATGATCATTTATGAATGTTACCTCTTCTTCGGATAATTCCTTTTAGATTGAATGAAGGGACTTCCTTGGTTTGATTTATTCCAAAACTAAGGCTTCTATGATGAAATTTGGAATGATGGGAAGTTATTTGGTCAGGGTATGGATGCAAAAAATGTCCTGATATGTGTATTAAAGTTAGAAGAATTGGTGCCCTTTTATAGTTGAGGAGGAGTTGCATTCAGGTAAATAATCAAATGTGTTTACCATTGGAAGGTAAAAATTACATAAAGAGGATCAAAATTTGATAATTAAAGGTGGTTAGGTATGATATGGATAATAAAAACCTAAATAAAAAATGAAACATATGTTCTAACTTGATTAGCTTAAATCTTAAGTTTCTTTATTTTTTATTTCATTTTTATTTTTTCATTATGGTAGCTAGTTTTTTTAACCATGGTAATTTATTTAATAAGAATTGATTAAAGTGATAATTATTAAAAATAATTATAACAAATTATTATATATAATATATATAATTTTTAAAATAAAATCTTATTTTTTTGATTAAATTTAACAGAAGCACATGTATTGCATAAAAACACCTCTTTAACCCTAACTATGGAAACATGGTTTTTTACTAATTAAGAGTCAATATATTCCACATAAAAGAAAAAATGTTCAATTAATGGTACATATTTGATATTTAAAAAAATATATAAATCACATGGTAGGTTGTTGGATTTTTTAGTAATTCTAAATAATTTAATGAAATATCATTTATTATTAAATAATATTACTGTAAGTTTTCACATTATTAATTTAATTTGGATTTATAAAATATCAATAAAATTATATAATTATAATACATTTTTATCAAACATGTTTAAAATGTTATATTTACAAAAAATAATAATTTAAGATAGTAATTAATTCAATTTACTTCATATTTAATATATTTAGTGTCAGATATATTTTTTATTTTCTAAATAGTTTTTGATATTGCATTTATTAAGCATTTTAGGAAAATATTTCCTCTCAAAAATTTAAAGATCAAATATTTGATAAAAACAAAAATGTTATTTTCAATAATAAAAATTTCAACAAAACCTATATTTTTTTCCGTATACAAAATCATTGTAAAAATTAAAAAGACAAAAGGTTCTTTTTTTTATTTTTATATACATAACTAATTGTATAGGTCACATTCATGGTAAAGTGTTCCTAGAACTAAAAAATATTATTACGTCAAAATGGTAGATATATTTACGTAATATGGGTTTTTTACAAGAATATTGGTAATATTTTCCATAAATATTAAGGTTTAATATGTTAGTGAACTCATTTTTGCCTCAATCATTGTGATTAAATTTAACAGATTTCACTAATAGTTATGGTCAAAATTTAATTATTCATTATTCTAAATTATAAGTTATGGTGATAAATAAAATGGAATAAATTTTCCAAATTATTTTCACATAAGTGGAAATTATTGATTTAATATTTATCCCAGACATGTGGAAAACATCATGTTTTGAAGAATGTTTTTTTGTTTGAAAAATATGATTATATATAAAATATATGAATAATACTAATCATTCATGAAAATGAGTTAATATTTTAAAAAATAAAATATAAAAATATATTTTGAAACATTTTCCATTCGTGAATATTTTTTTAATTACAATGGAGAAACATTATTCATTTTAAAACTATTTTTTGAAAAAAATCTATTTTAAACAAAAAAAACCACATTTACTAAAAAACAATATAAAGTTTATTAAAAGTAATTAAGGGGATTTAATATTACATTGGTTAATTGAATTAATATTCATAAAATATTGGGACAATTAAAATACTTAATTTACTGATATGAAATGATTTTTTATAAAATGCCGTATTTTTCACTATTCCACAAAAAATCTATATTTTTAAAAAAAATCCTAAAATTTTACCCAACGTAAATTTTGATATTATGATTAAAAAAATTTATTTTTTATATAAAATAAATTTTCTAAAAATTTTATAAAATAATTATGAATATGACCCATGAAAAGGAATAATAATCATTTCTAAAAAAACACATTTTATAAGAATAAAATTACTTTACTAAAAATTGAGATATTATTTTCAGAACATTCATCTATAATTTATATTGAGTAAGAAATTTATTAATATATAATTATTTGTTCATGATTTATTTAATATTTCAAAGCCTCCAATGTAACTTCTAGGTTATAATTGTAAAATATATCAATGGTCATTTTAGTCCTGTTACACTTGATCATGCATGTAACATATGCTATCGATGAAATTATTTATTCCATGTACAAATTTAAATTTTAGTGTTTTGTTTTATTATCACAATAAAATATAATTTTATACTTTTAAAAACAAAGGGTTGTTACAATAATGAGGAGTATGCATAACCTGATAGAATTTTTATATATGTCCATAGCAACTGCACCCTTTACACATCATTATAGAAACATGATATGAATTTGGATATGTTTGACCGTTCAACATTATTATCATGTTATTTCCACACTAATGGATATAACAGATATTTCATATTATTATTATTGTTTATAACTACCTCCAACAGCCATACGATGCACATTCCACTTCATCATCCTTCCATGTACAACATTGGGGTAGCCACGGGGTGGAAGGGAAGGGGAATAATTATCTACCATTCATACCAAATCAATATCTTCTATCATAACCCGAATTAAAAAATTTTCATAGGTAGATATATTTGGCATTAATATATATTATTTGATATCCAGTCACAAACATAGTATGTCATTTTGAGTATTCAGGTGATTATTCATTAATCCCTCTAGAGAAAAATAAACCATCTCTACAAACTGATTGTTGTATTAATAAATTTAATTCAATCCCTACTATAATTATTGAAAATACAGAGACATATCTATCCCTGGAGACTCTAAATATAAAATTTGGTAAAACCGGATATTTAAATCCTTCAAGTCTAACACACATGCATATTCGCCAATATCAGGAAATATCACCATTTCTTGTCATGTCCCATGAGTTTAAACACCACGTACTTCACCTCAATATTATTAGGTGTATCTGGGAAGATAAATATATGATTGATATTTTACGGCCAGTCTTATGCAACTTTAGGTTAATAAATACCTATAATGGATGGTATATTCTATTGTAATAAATCTTATATTTGTTCCATTCCTCCAACACTTCTAGGATAAACCTATAAAACATAATAATGAAGCTATAATATATTTGGTAAATTGAATAAACTTCTTGTATGATATTCTATATATGATAGCAATGGAATTATAGATTCCCTTGGGGAGTTCTCGTCACATCCTCTAGAAAAATCTATGGATGATGTCTCATAGGAATTTCACTGAAGACCAAAAACAAAAGAACAGATCAAATGATTGGAAAATATTAGTTCAAATAAAAAAATTATAAGAATAAACTAAGATTAAGATCATAAAATCAAAACAGGAGACACAAAATACATCCCAAGGTAACTTGATTCTCGTTAATGTTCTTACTAGGAACATACTTCAACATACATCTCAAATTAAAAAATCCTATATTTGGTTAACCAAATTCCCAAATCTGAGAACAACACAGTTTTGATACCAAACTATAATGAATCAAACTTGATACAAACACAAATGTATAACTGACTTGACATTTCAAATACCCTAAGATACACAACACATCCTCTATAAAGATGAATCACCAATAAAATGTCTTAAAAGAAATGAAAATCTGTAAATTCACTAGGGAATAAGCCTAGGTTTTCATAGAGAAGTCTACATGTTGAATTAAATTAATATCATATTTAGAGCATGCTTAAAACTAATGTATCCGATAAATTCATTATTTAAACACCATTTAGGATTTGAATTTCAGGGAATAAAGGATAAACTAAAAATAGGGAATTCCTTAGATTTAAATTGAAACCAACCATCCTTTTCACAACCTAAGCCGGTTTGATGGAATGTAAAATTTTCACACTCTGATCTAGTTCATGGAACCATGATGACAATAGATTCACATCAGGTAAGCATTTCATGAGGAGAAGGTTTCCATTAGAAATTTCAAAATCAATATTCTATAGAGGTAACTATAACCTCCTCCAATTCATTCCAAACCCAATGAGAACCCCCAAAATATTTTTAATCATTGAAACCTAGAATCAATAAATTAAATAAATATACACACATAAACATTTGGTAATTTTCACAAAATAAAAATTTTCATCCACAAATTATTTAAAAAGAATCCATAAAATAAGATAAATATAAATAGAGATGAAAAATACATATAATTCAAAAACATGATGTTATGGGGAATTAACCAAGTACAATAAATTATTATTTTCCTTATGATAATCCTAGATGTAAACAATTACTAATTAAATGATAGAATGGGTGGTCAATCAAGTAAAATATAAATATAAATTAATTTGTTATTTACTATTGAAATGGTTTTTTATTTTTATTACTATTCTGAGAAGCTATTTTATTCCATGACTCATGATTGATTTTTAATAATCCCACAGTCTTATATCTTACAAATTATTTTCTATAAAAAGGTTTATTTATGATTCATGATTAATTATATTTTATTGATTAGGTATGAATTTCATATGTTAAAATCCCATTAATGTACCCTTATTTTCATCTTATTCATCATTATAATCATTGAATGTGATCTTATTTTTTTATCCTTCTTGGAAATATAGTATTACAGATTGTTATTTTCACTTCATCTATTTCATTAGTAATGGATTTTTGTATGGTATGTATTAAAATTTTAGTACATTTGAATAAAATTGGGGGATATGTTGAAGATATTTCATGAAATTAGTTGATTATATAAAATTTCTATAGTGAAACTAGGTCATTACAATTCTCTAGAGTGTTTTCTAGATGTGTTGGATATTCATTTAAAATGATACATGAATTATTATGTGTTACTTAGGTCACCATAGTTGGGATCATATTAGGGATTATCTATTTTGGAGACTATGATTACAATACAATGTTAAATACATAATAGATATATCTATGTACGGAATTATTTCATGATGTTTTTTTTAAATTATATTTTTTGTGGATTCCATGGAATAAAATCCATATCTAGATAACAGAATGTGGATGTGGGTGTGGAATACATTCCGTTAATGGTAAACACATTGAAAAAGGTATGGTTGAGTATTATCATTATATTCACATGGTTCAAGATGAGTTGAATTATGACTAGACACCTGGATCAATACTCCTGAGGGATATTATTTGGTTAAATCATATTTTCTTTATGAACTATTATAATTAATGATATCATAGAACCAAAAATATCTTATGATAATCCGTTGTGATAGTAGTTGAATATAAATATTTAATTTTTGAATGAAGGTGTCATAATTTCGGACATTACAAAAATATTTTTCATATTCATATGATATTTTACTCTGATTAATGATTTTTAATACTTAATCAATGTTTTTTGGTTTTATTCATATGTTGTAAATAGGAGGAATCGAGTGAACAATTAATTTAAAAAAATAAAATGACCATCCTAATGAGAAACCAAATTAAATGGGATTTGAGATATTAAATATTATGTCTTTTCCCATCAAACTATATCAATATATAAATGGTAACATGAATCAGTTGTACTTCTAAAATGAATAAAGTATTCAAGAAACAACTATTGATTCTTTTATATCAAAATTTCCACATTTTTATAGAAGTTATTTTCCTTCTAATTTCATTGAATTAAATTATTATATAGAATATATATTCAATGTCATATAATGACCAGACTATGATAATGATATTTTGGATGTATACCAGTATCATTTTGAGACAGATCAATGAAGGCTACATATCATGAAAATTGAGAAAGATTTAGAAATTCCATCTTTGATGTGGAAAGAGTTTAATATTCTATTAATCAATAATTATTTTCCCCCAAACACTTTTCAGTCATATATAAATTGAATATATGGATCCATATAAAAATGATGATGAATCCATTATTACCTATAAGTAAAATATCACTATATTTTCAATGTTTACTTGTGCGTTAATACTTGATCGTGAAAGAAATGTTACTTTATTATTCAGTGAATTAAGACTAGGACTCCCAAAGGAATTTATTATAAGTGACATTGATAATTATATATAAACCCTTCAATGTGACCTCAATATAGAAATAGATATTTGAAACTCCCAATGTACTCATGGTTTTGAGGACAAAAAGATAGGTATGTAATTTTAATGAAATTATAAATATACAAACCATGGTGGAATGAAAATAAATCATCCTCCACGTTAGATGTGTGGAAGAGATCCCAATGTAAATTATCTTATGGGGTCTGGTAAATTATTTAATTTTGGAAAAGAAGTTCATCAAGCTAAAAAATTCAATATTATAGGAATAGTATAGTCAATGATGTTGAGAAGCAAAGAAAAATTTATCATCCACACTTCAATGATATAATTACATGGTGTATTGAAATTATTCCAACAAGAAGAAACATCCAATGTTTAAGGGGGAAAATTGGAATTAGGGACTTTTTATGAAAATAGAAAAAATGAAAACTCATGTAATCATAACTACTAAAGTAGTTCCTCATAGTGATGTGGTGAAAGGTACACATACCATAAAATATAGAACTAAATATATGAATTTTATTTTTGATCTACCCAGTATTTTATATATGAAAATTTTTATCAAGGTTTCACTTCACCAAATAAATGATTAGATGATGAGTTAAAATTAATCACATATAATGGTATAATGAATACATCATATGTCTATAGCTACACTTTGATGTAATACCATGGGATTGTGATTCTTTTAAATAACATAATTCTCCATCTTGATTAATTTAATGTTATTTGTTGGAATTATTTAACCTTATTTATATGACTCTATATAAATTTCTCTGAAATGGAAATTTCATTTTATATTCAGAGTCAACCTATGATCATATTTTATTGTTAGGATGAATTCTATGATATATTGGAAAATAAGTCTCTATATGGGTCTTACAAAATATTAATGAATTATATTTATTAGAAATGGATGGAAAGAAACTCAATATTTATGATATATTAATGTTTGGGAATATATTTATTCCCTTGTTAAGGACATTCCAATTATGAATCAAAATCAGGGAGTTAATTTTTCAATAGATGTTTTACTTGGTGATACACCTATTTTAAATACTCCATGTTGAATGGACAGAATTTATTTTATGGAATTAAAGAAACAACTCCAATATAATCTTGATAAGTGATTCATATGACTATGTGTATTACCATGAGATACCCGTACACTTTTTTCTGAGATAAAATATACTTCAATACATCTTTTCAAGGAATAATGGGAATATTAAATCATCACTACCTATAAAAAATTTTATTTACTAAATATTTTTGACTTGTTTGATCAAATATGTTGAGATCAATACATTTCAAATATTTACCTTTATTTTGGATGTCATCAATTGGGGGTAAATATGGAAGGCATACTGAAAAAACCCATTTGTACAATGTATCATCATAGTGAATATAATGTTATTATATTTGAAAATTCCAATTACCTATCAATCATTATGGATTAAATAAATTGATTCCTTATATATTTCCTTTATTTGTTTTGGTAGTCATTATTGATGATATTATTATATAATCCAATTAAATGTTTGAGTATGAAGATCATTTGATGACTTTCATAAAGGTCATATGAATGATAATTAGTATAGAAATTTTAAAAAGAGTGAATTAGCTCTATATAATGTTAATTCTTGCATCACAATGTAGAAATTTAGGGTATATCTACAAATACATAAAAGATAAATGTTATTTAGAAATATTCTAGGCCAACCAAGTTTACTAAGATACAGTGTTTCCCTAGGATCAATAGTTACTAGTGACATAATTTTAGAGATTTCCATGGATATCTAAAATAAAAATCAAGTTGACATTGAAGTGATCTTTGCTCCATTATAAATATGAATATGGGGAAAATTTAATGAATGGAAAGGTTAGTCACTACACCAATGCTCACACTAACATATGGTAGAGAAGTGTATCTAATATTTATTGATGTATCCAAGAAGGGACTATTATAAATCCTGAAACATTCAGATATTATTATAGCTTATGCATCTAAACAAATGTAAATTCATGAGGACATTTTTAGGAATCATGATATGGTGTTAGTAGCACCAATTTTATCATTAAAATTATAATTTCATTATCTTTATCAAAACGATATCATATACATATGTATCAAACATAAAATATTAAGAATATATAAAACTATAAATACTTTAATATGTCACAATAGATACTGATAGAGTTGATAAATGTTTATGAAGTATCAATACATTTCCACCTATGAATGTTGGATAAGTTGGATGATGCTCAGATTCAAAATGACTATTCTTGTTTTAAAATAATGAGGATTGATATATTTAAAATACACATTAATTTTAGAATATTGATCTTGAAATCATGAGGAAAGGGGAAACATCATATATATATATATATATTATATAAATGTTCATCCATTTATTTATGTTCGGATTTTTGAGGCATCAATGGATGATATGGAACTACAAAATAATTTGAGGAATTATCTTGAGTTAAATAATGATTGTGATGTGATGATAGGGTACAAGAACTGAGTACGTGTCCCATCAATACAATTATTGAATAATTAATTTCATCAATAAGGTTATTCTATTGGTTTTATAATAGTTGAGTTGGTTTTAATTGGTGAAATTGATCACTTAGAGGGAAAATGGTAAAAACATTAAGTTATATAAAATAATGAAAATTTCCATGATGCTACATACAAATGTCCACATAGGTATATTAGTCCTTGAGTTATCTTTTCAAGAATGGTTAAGGAAAGTGTTACATTTTGGTGTAAATTATGGGTTTCTTTAATATATCCATCATATTTATGGATTAATATACCAGAACAATGATTCTTATAATAACATTGTGTGGTTGTTCCGGGAGAATACAAAAAAGGTACATGTATTTATTTTATTCATAGGATGTTTAGTAGATATAGTGTACACTTGTTTAGAAAAAATAATTAATTATTCTTATTTTCTTGTATATTGGGTTTATGAAACCCAAACTAGAGAGAGTAGTTTTTAGGGGTGTTTTTTGATTAGTTATGTGATCCACCTTTTGATGATGTGGTTACACATATTTCATTGGACCTACTTCGAGAGTTATTGTTTTTCTTGTTTTAGAGGTTGACTGTTTCCATTTCCTATATGATATATTATATAATTAATTATAGATGTGTAATAAGCCCAAATACCCACTTATATATTGGGTTGTTTTGATTATTCCATGGTTTCTAACTATATAATGTGAGGGAACAGTTTTCAAAAGATGCTAACTATTATGATTTCCTCATTAGATTAGTAATTATTTGGTAAAATGGTTTTATTATTAGTGGGTTATGTAATATCATGTATCTATTTTCATGTATTATTAAACCCATCCTTTAAGCATGATTTTATTGGGATTTGGTTCTAGTTTTTTGGGTGAAATATACAGAAATATTAGGATTTATGTTATTGTGCATGGTTGGTGCAAGGTTTTCTTAAACCATACGCCCTACTAGAGGAAACCATGAAAACCAAGGCAATGGGATTTTTCTCAGTTGGTGCACTGTTTGAAAAATTGTGTGATCTATTAGGAGAAAATGTTCAACTGATTAAAAGGGGTTCATGTCTAAATAATACAGTATGTCCAAATCATGTGGCTTTACCAAGACAACAATGAGTATGTGTTTTTATCTGAAAATTATTTTAATGTTCTTATAAACCACTTTTTAGACCCCTAATAGACCTGTATAACCCATAATATATTTTTTACATTCAAGATTACTCAAATAGTTTTTATAATCCCCTTTGAATACTCTCAGAAGTGGATTGCTTCTTGGGGAATGGTGTTTGATCCTATCCTGATTAGTTTCCTCTTCATGTTCTCTTTATCCTAGTTTCTCTAATTTACTCCCTAGGGTTTTTAGATCTACATGATGTATGGGAGATCTCATCCTTGATATTTTGAATCTTAACCCTTTTTATCATTCTTGGTCACCCATTGTATGATTTCTTCATTGGTGAATCCCATTTAGGGTGTTCTGATTCAATATCCTGTGATCATGGGGACGATGTTTCCATTTTGTTTGGATAATTTAATTAACCCAAAATAGCATGATTTGATTACATTTATTTCAGCTGAATTTGTAGGAAATTATTCACAAAAAATCGAATTTTTGAAAAACAAATTCAATTGAATAGGGGGATTTGGTTTTAGAAATTATATTCTGTAATGGAATTGGGAGTAACAACCAATTCCATTGAATTGGGGTGTAATTGGGAAATTTATGTAATTTGGTGGAATTTATATTGTTGAATTCAAATTTTTGAAATATTTTGAAATTTTTTGCAATATAAATTAATTAATTTAAATTGTGAAACTGAATTTTGAAATTGAATTATGAATTGATTTTAATTTGTTATTTGTGAAAAATTTATTAAAATGGATTTTATAGAATCCTTTTGGGTTTTATCGTGAAAAAATAATTTTTTATGATTAAAAACCAATTTTGGATTTTAAATATGAAATTGACATATTTCAAATGGGATTTGGATGAATTTTATTTTGAGAAGTCTTAAAATCAGTTTCTGTTTAAGGTTTCTTATTGGATCACGTACAATACTTATGTAGTTATTGATTTATTTGCACAACACTCTGTAATTTAAAACATTCTAAAACCGAAATTAAATACATCACATCATTAAGAGGATTGTGATGAAGTCATCTTTACCAATTTCTATGGGGTTGTGTGTATACACATATTTATGTGTCACCTTGAGTGTGTAGAGTCCTACAGCCTCAAATTACCATACCTTTTTTTGGAATATGACCTTGTTGATTGTCTTTTTGTTTTTGAAATGTATATATACAATCATTTTAAACTTTTTTTTATGAATTATAGTTTATATAAACTATTATATATTTAAGTGTCTGCTAATCCATTTGTTTAATGTATTTCAATCCTTTTAAAATTAAATCATGATTTTTCAAAATATTCTTTTGAAATTAAAAAACTACTTTTTTAAATAGTAATTCTCTTATTATGTTTAATTCAATATTGGAATATTATTATAGAATTATTTTTGTGGCCCTACATATATTTTAGCTCACAACCTACCTATTATTTGTTGTATATTATCTTCTTCCGTGTTTGTGCAAGGTTAAGGCACCACTTGGATGTGGTAGTAGAGGTTGATCATTGGTTATAGTGTGTTTTGTTCACTAGGACATGGGAAATAATCATTTTTTTCTAGCACTTTGTTTTTTTTACTTTGGTAATCCATACTTGTTTTACATCTAGTACACTTCCCCCAATGGATTTTCTCATGTATTCATATTTATTTTTTAATCGTTATTCTGTGATATTGGTGTAAAATTCGTTCCCACTATCATTTTAAATGAATCCATGTGATAGTCACCAACTCATGGGGATCATGAACAC
The DNA here is from genome assembly GCA_963277665.1 of Viscum album. Lineage (NCBI taxonomy): Eukaryota > Viridiplantae > Streptophyta > Magnoliopsida > Santalales > Viscaceae > Viscum > Viscum album. The sequence continues at coordinate 1,217,418,884 of OY728157.1, forward strand.
CCTTTAGTACAAGTCATGCTTGGTTATCAAGTTTGCATGCTACCTAGTATTTTTTTTGATAATGTTGTATCAACGATAGTTTAAGGTTGTTGTCCTGAAGTTATTATTCTTTTTGTAATCTTTTTGGACATAGGATGTAGTTGTTATTGATTTCATTGACATATCTCACATCGATGAACCTTAATTCCCTATGGGTTGTTTGGGGAAGACATCATGAGGGTTTTTATATTATTTTTCCTTATTTTTATTAGGATAGTGTGAAATCCAATTCATTTTTTTCTATATGTTTGGAATATTTTTCCATTGTGAACTATCTTATTTTTAATCTAATGTAATCATTTTTATTTGATGATGTTGTCTAGAAACATGCCACCAATTAGATATGTGATTCCTATATAGGAGGAATAAATTGATAAACAATTTCGAGAAAATACTCTCATGATCCTAAATCCATTTTAGGTTTTTATGATTACATTACAAGATTTGGGACAAGCACCTGTGACATCTCTTTTTTTGGTGCCAGTTGTGGAACCTCAAAGGGTTGATCTATGAAATAATTCTCTAGAATTCCTTCACTAGAATCCAGTAGTGTTAAAGGGATCAAATGATCCTAAAGAGGATTAGGAATGGTTTAGAAGGATGAATAGTTTGTTTGGGTTCTTGGATACACCTAAAAAAATTAAGGTGAAGTGTTCCTCATTCATTCTTGATGGACCGAGTATAAGATGGTGGGATATGATGGTGATGGAGAAGAAGTATGAGGGCTTAGCGTGTAAAGACGTCAAAGTTATTTTCATCGATGATTTCAATCTAGATTCAATACTATTGTCCATCTCTATGAATTTTTAAAAACTTGAGTAGGCTGAGAGTACCATGAAAGACTATATAAATCATTTTGATGAGCTCATGTAGTTCACACCTTGCATACTATCAAAAAAGAAGATGAATGCTAGCAGGATTGAGTTGGGACATCAGTATAATATTCATTCTTATATTTTCTTAGTGAAGATCAATATTTATACTGATGTGTTGGATAGATAATTTATGGTTGAAATAAACATTGATGGAAAGTAAGGGTTGTTTTGGGTTTCAATCTCCCTCAGTGGTGGTTCAAGTTCCATAAAAGAAAAGCAGAAGCATTATGATTCTCATATAAGTTCCGGACAGTTGGATTTTACTAATCCTTAATTCAATTATAGGTAAGGATCATTATATTTTTTACTAGTGTGGAAAGACAAGACATTCAAAGAGGGTTATGAATCTGAAACCCGAGATATGCGGCTCTTACGGATGCTAGGATCACCTATAGATTTTCCTCCATAACTATTCCACACCACGTAGTTGTATAGGGTCTTCAGATCTTTCTAAAGCTACAATCCAATTAGATGATTCACATGTAAAAGGATTCCAGTCACAAGCATAAGGAACAAAGACATTTCATAAATTGTAAGAGTATATAGAGGAAGCAGATGTGGGTCCAATGGCTATGAGAGGTACCATAACTATAGCTTCATCATTAATGACTAATTTATTTGTTATGGGTACATATCATTAAAATATTTTTTCCCATATTGTTAATATTTTAAATAACGTTATTGGATTTTTTTGCATACATAATGTTTATTACTACACCCCTTGGATAAAATAGAGAATAGGGTATCCATAGTCCTTCTTGTGTTTTCTATCTATTATAAGTTTAGATTTATTGGTGTTTTCAATTTCTCAATATGAAACCTCTTGATGTCATTTTTTGGATGGATTGGATTATTTAAAATAAATGCATGATTTATTGTTATATATGATGGGTCTCATTCACTACACTTGATGGTGTGTACAATTTCTTCTAAGGACAATGGGACCCATGGTTGAGTAGAGTCAGACCTTCTTATATGAAGATGGTTAATGTGAAATCACTTTTTTCATTTGATCATGAGAAAGAGTCTTTGGGTATTTATCCTCCCCCAGTAGAAATCAATTTTCCTAACTTCTTTCCATTCGATTTCTATTTTCTCCCACCTACAATGGATGTTTATTTCTATATTTAATTAGTGTCTGATGCTAAACCAGTTTCTATTCCCTTTTATCGCATGGAACCTAATGAAATAAAAGATATGAAGGCCCAGTCAGATGAACTTCTAGATAAGGGACTTATATTCCAATGTGTATCACCTTACATGGTAAATTTTATTTTTTCTATGAAGGATTCTGGTTCTCTATTCCATTATATTGATTATCAAAAACTCAAAAGAGATACGATGAATAATAAGATTTTTTTCCACTAATTGATAATCTATTGAAGAGGTCGAATGTTGGGATGTGGTTATTGAAAATATATTTTTGATCCATTTACCATCAGTTGAGGATAAAATATTCATCCATTCAGAAATCCACCTTTTAAAGTTGGTTCAACCATTAAGAGTACCTTTTCATACCCTTTGGTATTACCAATGATCATCCCATTTTCATGTATTTAATGAACAATGATTTTCCATGACTATCTTGATACCATTTTTTGTAGTCTTTATGGATGACATCATCGTTTACTCTATTTCCAAAGAGGATCATGTGAATTATCTGAGAACAATTATTATCTTTTTGAGAAATAACTTCTTGCATGCCAAGATTTTGCAATGATATTTCTTGATAAAGAAGGTAAAATTCTTGGAATAAGTGGTTTCAGAACATGGAATTTAAGTTGAATCATAATGTTAATGGCTGTTATGAATACGGAAAAACCACAAAACATTTCAATATTTGAAGCTTCTTGGGTCTAGATTGGTATAATTGATGGTTCCTATTTGATTTATACGTTATTTATTTTATAAGGAATACTCAAACTCAAAAATGATTAATTTCTTAATAGAGTTATAAATGTCCGAATTATTTTGTTGAGGTAAAAATTTTCTTCACTACTATGATAATGTTGACTCTTCCAGATGAAGGGAAGGGATATGTGGTCTTTTTTAATACCCAAGATTCAGGTTTTTTCTAGGTTCTTATGTAAGGTGATCAAATTGTTTCATATGGATGTACTTATCTTAAGCCACATGAGAAGAGTTATCTGACCAATGACCTTGAACATGTAGTTGGGATGCATGTGCATAAAAGTTATACACATTACCTTTGTAGAGAAAATATTACCATATATTCATACCTCAACATCATAAGTTATATCTTCTCTACAAAATATTTGAATCTCTACTAGAGGCATTAGGTGGATTACATGCAGAATTTTGATTTCAACATTACATATTCCCCAAGGAAATGGAACGTCCAAACAAATTATTTGAGTAGGAAAAAACTAGACCATTAGGTGAATTAATATTTTTACGAGTATTATTTTTTTGGTTTCTTTGAATAGTTTCCTATTGGAGTTCCTGAATACAAGGAAGAGGATTATTTTTATAGTGTTTAGGTGAGATCTATTATTCTCGAGATGATTCATCAGGAACAACATCTTAATTACGAGTTCCTAAATATTTATGAATCTATTTATGGTGGGTATTCCATGCCTGATTGGTCATTCTATAAAAAGGCATTTCTTTGATATTATAATTGTTTTGAACTACCATTATCAGAAAGGGAATTTGTGATGGTGGATTTCTCTAACTCCTTATTGATTGTGTACCCAAGAACATCCAAAATGTTCTAGGACATGTATTGTCGATTTTGGGTTCTAGGTATGAGATGGTGCATTTCTAAATTTGTATCATATTGTAATTTGGGTTTAATGGTCATGATCGTGTACCAAAACCCTTCATGTTTGCTTCACCGACCACTAGTTCAAATTAGGAAATGGTATGAAATCTCTATGGAATTTGTGGTTTGGTTTCAATGTACATTGAGAATGAAGAATAAAATATTTCATGGTATTTATCAAATGAAAATATTAACTTACTTTATACCCCTTCATGGTATAGGAATGATTGAGGAGTTGATAATTCTTGATGTGAAAGAGATTGTTCGTTTTCATGGAGTTACATCTTCCATAGTTTCTGAACGAGATCCTTGATTCACTTCTCAAATTAGTAGAGGCCTTCTAGAGGAACTAAGATCTCAGTTCTATTTGAGTATAGCTTACCATATACAGTCAAATGGATAGATAGAAAGAGATATACAGATTCTTGAGGATATTTTTTGTACTTGCGATATCCTATTTGGTGGACCACGGGATGGCCATCTGAGGATAAATGAGTTTGATTATAATAACAGTTACTTATTAATCAATAGAATGATCCTATTGAGACCTCATATGGAAAAAATTTTAGATCTCGATTTTGGTTTTCAATGATTAGTGAATGTTCCTTTGGTAGACCAAGATTGGATGAAGAGATCACAAAATTGATTTAGTTAATCCAATAGAGAATGATGATGGCACAAAGTTAATCTATATATTATTTTTTAATCACTGACCATTGGAATTTTACATTGGTGACTATGTGTTCTTCAATGATTCACCCCAATTGGATCATTCATGATTTATATGGAAAGGGAATCATTCCCTCACTTTTGGGTGCCTTCTTAATTGGTGGAGAATGTGGGAAAAAATTTCATATCATTTAGAACATCCACGAAAACTAATGTTGATAAAAAAACATGTTCCATGTATCACATCTATGAAAGTATGTATCTGATCTATCTCATGTTCTAATCTCGAGTGATCACTATGTTGATCCCGATTTATTAGTGACTAAACGAATAGTCATGATAGTTGATTTAGAAACCAATTTATTTCAAGGGATGAATACAACTTTAATTCTACTGTTATTGTAGAATGGTTTTGATTATCAATAGACATGGGATAGGGAGGATGTAATTAGAGAAGAGTGGCTCCATATTGTAGGAATTTTAGCTTCTATGTTTGATTTATGGGGAAAAAAAGATTCTATGGTGGGTAGGATAAAAAAATCTGGTAACAATTTTCAAGTATTCATAACCCCCTATTTAAATCATGAATTTTTTGGGTTTCATATGGGGTAGTTTCAGGGGAATTTTTTTAATTTTTTGATGTTATAGAGCTATGAATAGTTAGAACAATGTTTTCCAAAACTAAGTGCCCTTCAAGAGAAAGCTGTGAAAAAAAATTAGTGGATTTTTTCATAGTTGGTAAACTATTTGAAAAACCGTGTGACCTATTATGTGATACCATGCCACCCATTAAAAGGGGCCCACAATTAAGGCACATGATTTTTCAAAACCCTACGAAATTTCCCAACTAACCGTGTGTATGTGATTTTTTTAATCTGTAAAATGATTCAAATTTCTCGAGACCCAGTTTTTTGACCCTCAACTGACCTGTTTGACCAATAACTGATTTCTTCATCTAAGAGAGACCCGAAGAGTTGTTTTTGGCTCCTAAAACCCCTCCCATAAGAAGATTAAATCATGGATAATGATATTTGATCCTATTTTGGTTAGTTCCCTTATCCTATTCTCTTTTTCCTTCTCTATCTCTTTCCCATCTTAGGTTTTTATAGATTTCTATGTCAGTTGGAGGATCTAATCCCCACTATTTTGAATCTTAAACCAATGTTTGATTATTTGTCTCCCATTTTTATGTTCCTCATTAGAAAATCTCATTTATGGTTTTGTGATTAGAGATCCTATGATCTGAAGCTTGGTGGTTCCATTTTGATTGGCAAATTTAATTAAAACTAAATTTCATTATTTGACTACATTTATTACAATTGAATTTGGGGGATTTAATTTATATAAAATTGAATTTTTTAAAAACTAATTCCATTAAATTGGGGGATTTGGATTTGGAAATTTGATTTATTAATGAAATTAGGAAAATCCATTCAATTCCTTTCAATTGGAGTATAATTTTGAAATACATGGATATTTTTAGAATTTAAATTTTCTAAATTAATCTTTTGAAATTGAAGGAAATTCTTTGAAATATAAATAGATGAATTTATATTGTGAAGGTATGTTGATAAATTGAACTGTGAATTTATATCAAATTCTTATTTGTGAAAAATGGATTAAAATGGGTTTGATAGAAAATTTTTTGTTTTATAATTGAAGAAAGAATGAATTTTTATTTAAATCCCATTCGGATTTTAAATGGAAAATTGAAATATTTGAAACATATAATGGGACGAATTGTATTTTGAGAAGTATTAAAATAAATTCCCTATAGTTTTTTGTTATTGGAGAACATGCATGAAATAGTTAGTGGCTTATTTTGATATCACTATATTATTTACGACATTTCCCCACATAAAAACCTCACATCACATCCCCGATGGGATGGTAGTGAAAAGCTATAGGATATTTTCAAAGGGGGTGTGTGTGTGCACATATTTTTGCATCACCATGAGTGTGTAGAGTCCTATAGTCAGGAACTATATTCCAATTTTAGGAATATGACCTAGTTGATCTCTTCTTAGAATTTGAAAAAAAAAATATATGACAATATTGTACACTTTTATACTTGCCTTATGATTCAAATAATCAATTTTATATAACAATGTTGGTTAAACAATTTGTTTAAATTATTTTAATCATTTTAAACATAAACCATGATTTGGATAAATATTATTTTGAAATTAAAGATATATTTATTTATAGTTGAAAGATATTTATTTGGTTGATTAATGTTATTTATATTATTATGTTATAAATGGTGAGACCCTATTGGGATTTTAGCTCACACCCTTCCATGCCTTTAGGTGTTTGTAGATTATCTTCTTCCAAGTGTGGAGAAGTGTAAGGCACCGCATAGAGGTGGTAGTAGATGATGATCCTAGGCCTTGGTGAGTTATGTCTTTTGTGAGTTGGGTAGTTATCCTATATTTTCTCTATGATTTCTATTGTACATTGGGATTTCATGCATGTTTGACATCTGATACAGTTATTCTTAAATGGTTTATCTTGTATTTGTACTAAATTGTTTATATTTCTTCCTCAATGACTGTGGAAAATTAATTCCAACATTAATTTTTATGATTCCACGTGCTAATGGCCAGATCATGTGTAACATGAATTCCCTTGGGATATGTTAGATTCATCCTAGTTATCGGGTTACTAGGTAACACGAGGTGGATCTTGAAAGGTTCTACCACATGTTAGTGCTATTTAATATTATACGATGAGGCCATACATTGAGTTAGTGGTTTGGAATTTTATAGTGGTTATTTAATAATATTATATCACCTAGTTTCTTATTATATGTTTATTAAAGAAAAAGAGGAATATCCATGGTACCCACAACACATTGGTAAGGTTTAGCTTGTACGATTTATTGGATACTAAGATAACCTTTTAAATTCCATTACGGTATGAGTTTTTTTCACATATTATAGGGATATATATTATGATACATTTACAAAATGTAATTAATTTATATATTTGATTGGTTATTGAGATTCATTTCCCAAATGATAAATCTAGAGACCTGACTCTAATAGAAAAATTACTAGAATTTGAAATAATAAGTGAGGTCCAGCTTTATGGTGGCCTGGTTAACTGAATATGACATGATATGATTTATTTTATATCAACTATATGTTATATTATTAGGTGGGTATGTTTCATTGGAAAAAAATTCACCAATTATATATATATATATATCATGAACATTGATTTTATTATATTATAATTTAATATGGTGAGTCAATGATGATTTCAACTTATCTTTTAGACTCACCCCTACTAATATTTATGATATGAATTTTATTGTGTATTAGATGATCTTATTATTCTCACTGAGTAATATATTTTCCTAGAATTTTTTTCTATTTGGTACACGTCTACTCTGTTAAAAAGGTTGGTGATGGGATCATATGAATATTTATTATGGTTTATAAGAAGATGTAGTTCACATTCAGTTAATTTTTAACACATTGATTTTTCAATGAGTCAACATGATTATTTATATAATGAACTATATTATACAGTTGTATTACATGATTATATAATATAATGTTTTGATATATCATATATAATATTTTACTTGATATCGTTATGGATATCAAGGTCCCTCTTTCTTCCTTTTTAATATGTACATGTTTTTTATGCCTTATATATGGATGGGGCATGGTGAATTTACTATAGGGTTTGGAATTACATTACTACATTAACATAAGTGGAATATACTCTCTACAGCTATTTAAAACCATGGTGTGATATAGTAGGTGTGAAATACCATATGGTGTCTTGAGTTGTGAAATGGTATTACTATAAACATTAACAAAAATTCATCTGAGTAGAAAAGAACCTTGGTGTGGTGACATAAAATACCACTGATGAGGACTCCATGAACCCTATAACTAAATAATTAAATAAACAGATCAAGATGAATATTAAAATATTAGAAATGAAACCTCCTAACATAGCTTCTGTATATTAACCCCCACATAAATCTCATATTGTATCAGGACAAGAAACCTAGGAACAAGTCATACATTTCTAATAACTTCTATACTTATATTTTCTTGAAACTGTCATAAAAATATAAGAAAACTCTTAAACATAAATCCCTAACTCAATGGAAATAATAATTTAAATCCAATAATATTCCAATAATTCATGAAGAGAAATAATTTATTTAGTGATTTTCTAACATGTTCTTTACATATAATATTAAATAAATCCTACAACCCACTATACTCTCACAACCCAAAATACATGCATATCTCATGCCTCAAAAGTTTGGTCCACTTTCCCTTATAGTTCAAAAAATACCATATTTATTGTTTTACCAAAGGAACATTATAATTATAACACAATCAATGAAAATGGAAACTCATTTCAACACTATAAGTACCAATACCCCTCAATAATTACTAGGTTTACATTCCATTTTCCCAATAGATATATCCCAAACCTATCATCATAGGGAAACCCACTTCATAAAACATTCGAATCCCTAGAAAAATCATCATCCTCATAACATGTAGTAATTTCTCCAACAATCCTTAATGGAGGTGTTTCATCAATACATGTGATGAATTAAAATATCCCCCACACCCTTAACCCTAAGACCACCATAAAATGAGCTAGGTTTTTCTCCATAAAAAATATATTGTTCTATGTTATTACCCATAAACATCATTAAAAACTAATATAATATAGATATTTGTATGGTAGCTGTATAATTATTCCTAATAAAAGTGGGAACAAAATTATGATATATATATATATATAAGTAAAATAGTAAAATAAAATCCATTATTAACATTTAACTAGATTTTTATTGCTAATAAACTAACAAAATATGATTTTATGCTTATAATTTAATTTTTAATATGTATATTTTTTAATGCCATAAAATTTTTTCATTATAAATAATTTTAGAATAACAATTAATATACCATAAAGAAGTTCTCTATAATAATGGGTTTAATGATATTTTATGATTTTAGTTAAAAGTTAAAAAATTTCTACATTAGGATCTAAATTTCATAAAACCCACATAATTTATCTATTTATCATTTTTATATTATCATACAATGATTTTTTTTGGGATTTCATTGAAATAATTCCTTTCTAGTTGAATATTGAAATAATAATATTTTCAAAGACACTATGTATTTGAAAAAATCACATAAAAATAAGAATAATGTAAAATTTATGGAATTTTTTCTTGAAAAAATATGTAACTATTAATTAGTATTAATTATTTCAAAATAGAATTCTTTATTTACTTTCATTTAATTTAAAGTATAACACGTAAGTAATTTAAAATATATTATATATTAGTGCTTAAAATTTATTATTAACTATTGAATAAGAATAATAGTTTTAAAATAAGTGGGTAAAAAGTTTCTATTAATTGACAATATTTTTTGATCCATGATTATGTTACTATGGTGGAATATTTGTTCCTCTAGCGAAAAATTTATTTATCAAAGAATAATATTTTTCTTAATACTACCTATTTATAAAATTAAATGAATCACATTTGATTTATATCTTTAACATTGTGTTTGAAAATATGTAAAAGGAAATTAATTCTCATTTAAGTTTTTGTTAATGTTAAATAATTATAGTAACACTAAATGATTTAAATAACATTTTTCACGAAAATCATTTTCAAAGAATTGTATATTATTATTTAAATTTTTTTTCTATTCTGTTATAAAATATAATAAATATAAATGGATCTAAAATTCATATTCACCCTATCAAAATTATGTCATAATGGTTTAATTAATTTTTAATTAATAAAATAATAGACATGATTAATAATGGTTTATATGAATAATCCATGGTGGCCTAAATTTTCTTAACTAAATGTATCATTGAGACCTTATAGAAATAATTTTATGCTTTTAATGGTATTTTATACCTGTTTTAAAAATAATTATTAACATAACCCTCCACGATTTCAATAAATTTCATTGTGACCCCTTATTTACCATTCTTTTTATGGAAAATTCCCTCTTCTTCAGTTTTACAAGGGGGTCACATCCACAAATTCAATACTACAATAAATTTTGACAATTTCCTTAAATCCTTACATGAATTTACTCTCCTTTATATACATAACATTCCATATTTCTCATTTTCATCATACATTTCATTTACAATTTCAAATATTTTTCATCCATCAATAGGAAGGTAAAGGTCTCAAATTTTGTATCAAATCAATCATAACTTTTCTATCTTATTCATTTAAATATAAACCAACCATAACAATAGTATAATAATATCATTTTAATTATTAGTTTTATTGTATTTTGGAATATATAATGTACACAAAATAATTTATTCACATCCATATACTATGTAAAATAATTATCATTGTTAGTGCATATAAAATGGAATACCAACTCCAATATGTGACACTATTATTTTTTCATCACCACACCTATTATCTGGTCATAAATATGTTATTAATTAATAAATATTAATTATATAATTTATTTATGACTCTTAAATGACCACTTATTATACACCTTCAAAAATCTCAGTCGTTAAGTAATGAAAACTCTATTCATTAATTTTGAGGACTACCGCCTCGTCCAAGAATTGTTTTTTCAATATACTTCTAGTTCAAAATTCACATTACAAAAAAATATGGTTCACAATCATAAAAATATTAAATTAATACAATTATTATAATGTTAAATATATATTATTTTAAAATAAATACCACTTTTACCCAACTCACCAATTGAGTTAAAGCGATATTAAATTTGTGTCGATTTTACCTCCTACAAGAACATTTATATAAAAATATTTCATGAATGATTATGAAAATATAATTATAGGTATAATTTTTTTAATATTTAAATGATGATATTTCGTTAATTATATATAAAAATATATTTAAATCCTAATAAAAACCATTTGTAGGTGGAAATAACCTAAAAGGAAGATACCTATGGATTTCATATTCTTCGATAAAGGCCAATGTACTCGTGAATGGAAATAAAAAAATTATAAATAATTATACGTAATTTTTTTTATTAAGATTAATTAACTTCTAATATTAATATTTAGAAAAATAAATGATGCACATGCCACCCCTATGGAACTACTATAAACAATTAAATCATTAAAAACACTATATAGAAATTTTGAAAAACCCAACTACTGTAAATATAGATAGTGATTATAAATAAAAACTATAAAAAAATTGGTATTAATTTGTTTATAAAATAATATATTATGTCATTTATATTACATTTAATTGTTTTTATGGATCATTCGACTAAGTGGGGTTAAAAGGTAAGCATTTTTTCAAAACTCATTTCCCCTTCATTGAGTAATAATAGATATTCTTGAACCTCATTTATATATATTTACATTTTAACATCCTATTATTGGTTGAAAAATTTTCCCAATTAATTTTTTATATTTTTACTATACATTCAGATTAATTCCCTTCCAAATGATCTCCACATAAATTTTTGTATTCTTAAGGATTTTCATCTCAAATTCCTTTATTGTGAAATATTTAAATGTTTTGAACCAATTTATTATTAATATAATGTATATACTACCCATTAATTTATATTGAAGTTATAAATTATTTAATATATTGTATTTAGGGAACAATACAATTTTCATTCTTTAATATACTTTTTATTCTAGAATTTCTAAGACTCTAAGGGTTTGTTTATAATATATTTTAATCTCATAAGACCTATAATTATTACACACCATTTTTACATTGCAATGGTGAAATTAATTTCATATTTTTATTCTATATCATGATCCTCTTATAAATCATTATATTTAATGTTCTCTTTCAAATGTATACCTCCTATGGGGGTTTTATTCAAAAGTTATGACAGTTGTAATGGATATTAGTTAATTAATTATCTTCTTTCATTCATAATCCCTCTTCACTGAGTATTATTATTCAAGATTGATATATTATAACATATAATGACATTATAATTTATTTCAAACCTATTTTTTGGGAGGTTATATTTCAACATCATTCCTTCTTCTACAATGATTTTTTTATTCCTTTAATTGAAATATTTCTGAGATTAATTTAAATAACATTAAATAGTATTTTCATTAATTTGTATGTTTTTACATCCCATCGATATTATCCTTCCTATAACAAAAACTCATATTTTAAATATCTATAATTATCCTTTCATTAAAGTCATTTCATTTTATTAAGAATGTATCATTACCCTTTCTATGAATTTTGCTTTTCAAAAAAATTATTTCAAAATTATGAATTTTTCTTACGTCCATTATAAATAAATGTTTTTATTATCCACTCAAAATTTTCTTTGGATATTTTTCTTTATTTTTAATGATTTCATTAATAAATTTTATTTTCAAAAAAATCAATGTATTTTAAAAACACATTTTTTATGATATTATGTATCTCCAATGTATCCTTCGATACTTATAAATGTATAATATTTCAATGCATTTTCCCTTATTCATTTAAGTAACCATTTTTCCTTTCCATGGATAATTCATTTGGAAATATCTACATTATAGTTATCAAAATTATTCTTTTACCCTTCTTAGGTTTCTTTTAATTCATTTTCAACATTAATTTTTTTAAAAAGTATTTATGAAAATATTTTTATTTTCCCACATATTTACCCTGAATGGTTAATATTTTATATAGTGACGTTTTGATCAACATTAATATTATATTATAAAATAATTTATTTTAGAAAATTAATTTTAAATTTAATATACTATAATTTTATAATTTCATTTTACATTATATGTTTAAGAAAAAAAATTGATGTGTAATTTGGTTTATGATATAGTTACGGATGGATATAATGGGTTTATTCACATAGGCATGGGCATTATGGGATTTATCACATTTTTAGGAGTGAACACAATGGGTTTTTTTTACATTTTCATAAACATAATTGGTTTTTTCACACATATTTTCATATTCTTATGGATGTAAAACAATTTCAATTTTAAATGTTATGAAACAATTACATGTTTTTTTATCAAATTAATTTAAATTTAAAGATTCATTTTATTACCATGAAATGTTATATATTCGTGATTATTATCTTCAGGTATCCTACACATTATGTCATGTTCATATGTTATATGTTTTATATTTCTTGTTTTCTTTATAATAATATTATGATCTTATGTATATCCTTATTTTTTTGAATATGATATATAGTTTTATAATTTATTAGTTATATATTTATTTTTTACTGATATTCTCGTTATGATTATGATCCAATACTTTATGATATGTCCTTTCCCTTAATAAGTGTCTGATATGACACTATTATTTTTTTACATTCCATAGTTCATGAAGATATTTGAATCATTCTTATTGGCAAGGAAAGGGCCTAGAGGAGCACAGTTATCAATAAAATTTTTTCAAATGATATAAAATAATATTTTTATGTAAAACAATTCCTTAAAATAATATTTTTTCCTTTTATTATGTGATTTTTGTACAACGTATCATCTAAATAATGAAAATAATGTATTATTTATGTTATTTTTAACATCAGTAAATATAAATGGTTTCATTTTAGTGTTTAATTTTTTTATGTTAACTTAATTATTTCAGTAGCTTTGTTTAGTAATTTTTTGGATTAGTTCAGATAATATTTGGGAATACCCAACATATGATCCAGTGTATATGATAAAAATATGAAATATTTTTAAAATCCTATGTATATGGTTTATCCTATGAATACATCCATATATGGATACAAATAGAATATTTGGTTGTGAAACAAATTCACATATAGGTAATCACCTAGAAACGGGTTTTTTTTATGAATTTACCTGATCATCACCCTGATACACGATGTGGTGGCAAATGATTATAGACAAGGAATAACACTCCCAAGGGTTAATCATTGGTTGATCACATGCACATTACAATCCACAATGAAGGGTTGATTTTGATAATTTTTTGAAGGATTATATTGAGAAATATAAAATAATCTAACATAAAGAAACCTAGGCCAAATTAATATTTATATAGGTCATTATTAGTAAAATAGATGCCAACATGATAATTTTATGGAACATTATATTTATGTTTTAATTGATTTTATGATTTTTATTATTACATTTAATAATTAAGTTTTTATCTCTCATGTAAACCTATTTAGAATTTAGTGACTCATATGACCAGAATGGACCAAGATAACCATGGACGTGAAGCCAAATGTGATGATTAACGCAATGATTAACACATTTGTATAAGAAATAGACAAAAAATATTTAGTGATTAAGAAAAACAACTATTTTGAATCATGATTAATAATGATACAATAGTTCAAATATATTATTCACTAAGGAATAGAAGGATATAGGTTCATTACAATTCATGTAATGAAAATGATGGAAAAAACATATTCAATAGCCAGTATATATAAAATTTGGGAAGAATAATCATGGAATATCCCAAATAGAATGGAAGATAATTTAAATGTAAAAAATTGGTCTATCAAGCATCAAAATATTGAAGGAAAACAAGGAGTTAAGTTAACATGTAGAAATAAGATACAAATAATACAAGGGATACATTTCTATTTCAATGTATTCTCTGTGTAGAACATGGTAATTATCTGCAAAAATTACATAATCCATGTTTTACTGAGAATGGTAGGAATCCACTACCTCTTATATTTAGAGACCAAGGAAGAACCTATGAATGTATTATTGATGAATGGGATAGTGGTAATTACATTCCACATAGTATCCACCATATATTAGTAGATATAATATAGGTCTGACAACCCTATTGTATCAAGGAAAATTTTTATGAACATATTTTCAACACCATAAATGTTATTAATTTTTTTAAAATTATTTTTTGGAATAATATTATGTTTCTCAAATAAATATTATGCTAATAATATTATCCTCTTAAAAATTAATTAAATTTTGAAATTTAATATATAACTTCATTTTTCTGAATAATAATTTATACAACATAAAAAACATATTATAAATTCATTTATACCATTTATTACTAACAAGACATATTTGAGTTATCTATGCTGAAAAGTGAAACATTCACATGGGCCTTAATGTCTAATTGGTAGAAATGATTTGTTAAAAATGACAAGTAAAATAAGTTGTATCATTTCATCCTAATGATATTTTAAAATATATTATTAGATATTATATGTTGATTAATTTCAATATTTTTTCCATCTGTAGATACTTCTATAAGTAAGTAAAAATTAAAAAGGATAGGTTTCAATTTATTTAAGGGGATGGAATGTTAAAACGCGGGTTTTTCACCTTATATAATAATTTTGTTCTTTGATTTTCTCAATATGCATCACCAATAAAAATCCTTTATAGACCATTATATTATAAGAATATAATTATAATGTAAAAATAGTAGAAATATAATTTTTAAATATATAAAAATGAATATACCTATATTTTTATATAAGAAAAAATATAAATTCTATTTAAAAAGGGAAATAAATTTAGACTACTGTGTAACTAATAAAAATTTTTTTATTCATAATAAAATTACATAAAATGGATATTTTCATGTTAGATATATTACCCCTATTTTTGGCCTTTAAACCATAAATCATTATTTTCGTGCTTATAAAGTGCAAGGGTGATTTATGGGAGCTTTGGGTGATCTCAAAATATTTTTTTGGTACTAATATAAGTGCGCACTGGCTATGTATGATTTGTCAAAACTATGTGTATATCCAAGAAGAAACCGTTCACATTTTAAATTTTGAGGTAGTAACTTCAGCAAGGTTTGAGAACATCCAGGGAGGCCATGCAAGGAGTTAATGCAAGGGTTTTCTTAAGGAAATAGCCAATGCACAATTATTGAACTATGTGTCAAACCGTGTGGTCTAACTATGTGTGGGGTTAAAACAAGATCCAAAAAAAGAGGAACTAAGTCTACCATGCCATTAATCCACATGTTTTTTTTTCAAAATTGGCTCTCATTCGGGATTTTACATTTCCTGAGGCCAAAGAGGGTTCTTTTACAGATTCAGAGGCAATCTGAAGGGTTCCCATGGTTATTCAATGCTTGATTCTTGGGATATGTGATTATTCTTCATCATTCATGATTGATTTATTTGATCTACTTATATATACTTATCTTCTCATATTGATTTACTATATCTATGAACTTTATGGGAAGATATAATATTATGGTTGCAAAATATCTTAAAATTTTATCTGGATCATGATAGGAGAAGATAACTAAGTCGGTTTTTTTGACATTCAACCTGGTTTCTTGGGCATTCATCATCCATTGTGGAGTTTCGTCAAATCCATCGAGGTAGGTGGCTTATCGCATAACATCTCCTGCTATAATTGAGTGTCTAAGCATCAAATCGATTAAATGAAATGAAATTTATTTGGAAATATTTTTTAACCAAGAGGAATAAATCCCCTATAGTGATGATTTTTCATTTTTGTGAAATTGTAAAATCTAGATGTATTGTAGTGAAAATTGCTTTAGATTCTTGAATTTAAAATGGAGATTTTACGTTTTAATTTTTCAATAATTTCAAGATGATATTTTAGAAAGGTGGTTTTCAATAAAATTATATTTTTATTTAAATGGTTTGGATTTTGGACTGTTTTGATGGAAAAAAAGTTTTCAATAAAAACGTGATATTATTGAAAATGGTTTTTTTTCATGATCATTGTGAATATTCATGTGTGTGTAAATAATTCATTTCTAGGGATTGCATGAAATATTAAATTGTGCTTAGTGCCAAAAGTAAATTGGAACATGGAATATAATGACACTTTTATGACATGGTAGATTGATGAGAACTGCTAATGAGTATGGAATTATCATTGTGTAGCATGGATGGTTAGTTGTGCGGATGTGTGTAATGCATTGGGTATGCCAAAGGAATATTAGGAAATGGTTTTATAGATTTTATAATTTTTTTGAGAAAAATATCTTCTGGAAAAAATTCAATTACACATGTATGTGTTTGGTTATAAATGTTTTTGATAGATGTTTATATTTAGATATAAACTATTTTGAGATATTATTTTATATAATCTATTTATATAATTTTTTATAACTCATATATGTTAGTGTCATGAGTAGGGAAGTGATTTGGGGAAACTTAAATAGTATTATACTCACCCTTACTTTGGTAATTTAGTTATTTTGTATATGTTGTCTCCCAGGACATGGTCAAAGGTAAATTATCCCATGTTTTTGGCACCACCATAGGATACATGGTTTATTCATGGACAGTGGATCTTGGAGCTTGTGAATCATTGAGTCTTATAGTATTCATGGAGTCCTTAGTTTCTTTATTCTATTTACATTGACTCTTGTTTTTCCATCCACTAATTCTCACATTGGAGTAGTTTTGATATGAACAGTATAGTAGAGTTATCTTGCATTTATTAAATCATAATTTAGTAGTTGTTTGGTTATGGTTGTTGGATATTGGTCATATTTGTAAATATAAAATCTTCCCCACATGAATTTGAAACCCTTCGGCATTTATTTCTAGCCATTGGAATCTTGGGGATGTCGCGTAATTCATATTACAGATTCATTGTACTCTAAAGCTAATGGAAATAAGTGAGTCATTACAAATGGTATCAACTTTTTTTGTTCTTTTTTAACAAGTAGCCTTCAGTTTCTTGGTCTTGGAGATGAAATTTGTACATTTATATTCCTTTGGTCATGATTATAGAATCGATTAGGATTGTCGAAATATGAAATTTATATCATAAAAGGACATATCTAACCCCTTTATGTTGAATTCATGTTACCAAGGTGTTGGGTATTTATGTTTTTTGGATACACTTAAAAGATCTTGGAATATCTTTATCATGGGTTTAGCTAATGAGACAATAATGTTATTCATTATTGAGGAATGAATTCACAATATGATTTTGTATTTCATTTTGAGTAATGATTTTTGATTTTGTGCAAAGAGGTAGATAGTTTAAAAAATTTAGAATTTGGTTTCAAATTAAATACTTAGAAAAATGTCATGAAAGATGTGTCATGAAAATGGTTTTCTTTTCAAAATCTTGAATGATATTTTTTTTCAAAAAATGGTTGAACATGGAAAATATTTTTTTGGGACAAAAATGTGTGATAATTGAATTGATATAATTTTAAATTATAAGATATCAATTTCTAGGGAGAGAGACTTACCTAGTTTGTAGTTTGTTTAGAAAATGTAATCAAGTAGGCATCATAGGAAGAATTCAAATGAGGCCACTGAGAATGTGGTTGCACCTGAGCCACAAGTGAACCAACCGTTGGTCAAAGGGATTAATTGGGCTTGTAAAACATTTGAGTTGGGACTGGAACAAGATACTCTGTTTACGATATCTTTCACTACAGAAAATCCAAGTAGATGAAGTGAATTTTTCATCGCTATAGGATATGAGAACTATATCACTAACATGAAGAGAAAATTCTACAACTATTCTAAAAGAGGTGAAAACATTAAAAATGGACCATAAAAGAAACAATTCGTCCACCAAGAGAATGCTTGGATGTTTTTAGTGTGATTCACTTTGTCACATCAAGAGGGAGTGTACAACCCCACCAAGAGCATGCCATAATTTCATGAAAATGGTAATCCTTAAGTGACTGTTTAAATGATCCCAAGTCCATTGCTTGAGACACATCTCTAGTGTCGCGAGCTTCGTATGCTTCGACGTGAAGAAGCCAACAATTAGTCTCATTATTAGAGAAGAGAAAGGCATTATGATTCTTATATTACTATGACTCCTCAAAAAGGGTAATCTCAGTAAGGAAACAAAGAGTAGAGTGCAAAAATGAAGTAATTGTATGGAGATAAGCAGATGATTATGGATGATTGGGATAAAGCATATATTATGAAAGGTATAATTATTTTGAATTCTACCCTTATCAAATTGATGTTTGATATTGTTTCATCACATTACATCATTTATCGTTGTGCTGTTGATTTTCTGAGTCTAAAAGTAAAGATGATGCTTTCTATTTTAAAACTCCAGACTCCTCTTGGTGAAGGATAATGTCAAGTCTTCTTTTTTAAATCATGTTATATAGATTTTTATAGTGATGAGTTGAAATGAGAGATCTCATTATTGAATATGGATATATATGATGTAATCCTCGATACATATTTGATGATAATGTTTAATGATAACATAAATTTTTATAGAAGAAAAGTGAGTTTCGTGACTGAGGATGGCATCGAGCATCTCTTAAGAGGAGAGAAGGCTTTGAAGAAAGGTACAATGGATTTGTTTGAACCATCGATGGGAATGATCTATTATCAGTTGGTAGTGATATCTTTGGAATAAATGGAAGATATTGAGGAATATACTTTTCCATCAGTTTTGGATGAATTTATAGAGCCTTTCCCAAGAACTTCTCAGGGTTACTACCTCTAAGGGAAGTGAAGTTTGTGATTGATCTCATTCTGGGGACCAGTCCTATTTTCCATCCATCATATAATATTATACCATTATAGTTAAGGTAATTGAATGTACTACTGGAGGATTTGGAATGAAAATGTTTCATTCAAACTAGTATGTCTCTGTGGGTATCATGTGTCTTGTTCATGAAAAAATTCATATGGAACTCTAAGGATGTGTGTGGATTATCATAATATTAACCAAATTACAATAAATAATTGGTATACACATCCAAACATTGATGATATATTTGATCAATTGAGGGTACCTCAGTGGTTCTATAAAATTTAATTGTGATCATGATATCATAATTTCCAATATCATATTGAAGACATTCTAAAGAGAGATTTCAGAATAAGATATTACCACCATGAATATGATTTCATTGCTTTTGAAATTATGAGTTCATCATTCGTTATTATGGATTTTATGAATCAATTATTCCAAATATGTCATGATTCTATTTTTGTGGTGTTTCTAGATGTTATATTAGTGTATTCAAGGACAATGGTTGAGCATGAGCAGCACATGGAAAATGTGTTGCGAATATTGAGACACCATCACTTTTATGAAAAGTTTTCTATGTGTGACTTTTGGATACAAGAGGTATTCATTCTCAGTCATATGATTTTTTTAAAAGGTGCCTTAGTGGACCCATAAAAGATAGAGGCTATGATCTCTTGGAAACCACTAAAAAATGTATTTTGGATACAATTTTCTTTAGGTATAGTTGGTTATTACAGAGGATTTTTGTGTGACTTATCATGGATTACATCGCCAATTAAATCATTGATATGTATGAATGATCCATTCCAATAGATATAGAAATTATAAAAGTATTTCAAAGAGTTGATTCTTCATCTTACTTTGGTACCTATCATTATTTTTCTAGAATCATGATGGGGATATGTGGTTCACTATGATGCATTGGGTTCGGGGTTGGGTTGTGTTCATATGCAAGGAAACCATGTTGTGGCTTATGATACAAGGCAGTTGAGAGTGCATGAGAATTATTACCCAACATATGATTTAGAGCTAGATGTTGTCTTCCATTCATTGAAGACCTTGCATCATTATCTCATGGGTGAGAAATTGACTCTGATTACAGATCATAAAAGCCTGAAACATATTTTCACATATCTATATTTAAAACTATGGTAAATGATATGGATGTAGTATATCTAGTTTTTTTGACTTCGAAATGATGTATACACCATGAAATGGAGATCAGTGGAAGATGCTTGGATAAAAATTCATATGTTCAGTTCTTGAAAGATGCTTCAGATGAGTGTCGGTTGATGTTGGTCCAAGATGACATGCATGTGGAATGTGAAGATGGTGGTGATGTTGTTGTTTTCTTTTCAGTTTCCATGGGACTTTATTTGGTAAATATTGTTAAAGAGGAAACAACATTTGATAAAAAAATTCATAAATATAAGTTAAAAAATCAATGGTGATGGGACCATTGAGGGATGGAAACACGATGGGAGTTCAGTGATTTGGTTTAGATATTGAATGGTTGTACCTACAGCTAGACAGGAACAACTTCTTCATGTTTAACACCATTCAATATGGGATATTCATCCGGATACATAGAAGATTTACGGGGTATTAAAACTACAGTTTTGGTGGAGGAGCATGAAAAAGAATGTGGCTGAGTTCTTCCCGAGGTGCTTAACTTTTCAACATGTTTAGGATAAGCATCATTGACTAGCATGTATATTCTAATAAATACCTCTCTTATTGTGGAAATGGGAGCATATATTGATTTATTTTTTTACAGGACTCCTAATTATGGTATGAAAACACGATTCTATATGGGTAATAGTGGATAATCTTACTATGTCAGTCTAATTCATCATGATTTATGAAACTCATACAGTGGAGGAACTATCTAAAATCTATATCCATGAAATAGTAAATAGGTATAGTGTACCATTGTCAATCGTGTTAGTTAGTGATTTGAGGTTCACATCTTATTTCTAGAAATGTATACAGAAAGCCTTGGGATCTCAGTTGAATATTAGTATGGTGTATTATCCTCAGACCAACGACCAATCTAAAAGGATGACAATTACACTGGAAGACATGCTAGGGGATTGTGTAAAAGATTTTTGTGGCTAATGGGTGGGGTATCTACCCATAGCAGAGTTCTCATATAATAACATTTATTAGGCATTGATACATATGGCTCCATTTGAAGTATTGATGGGTGTCCTTGTCATTCTACTCAGTGTTGGGTGGAATAAGGGAGACATTATTAGCTGGGAATATTCTTGACCAATAAATGATGAAGAAGATTCAGTTGATTAGAATGAGGATGGAGATAGATCAGAATCATCATAAATCTTATGTGGATCATCGTCAAAGACAATTTTCATTTACGGTGGGAGATAATGTGTTCTTGAGTATCTCTCTATGTCTTGGACATAATCATTTCGGGAATTAGGGAATGTTATCTCCACAATACATTTTCCCTGTCTAGATATATGAACAGGTTAGATATGTGGAATATAGATTGTAATTGCCACCACGGTTCTTTGCGGTGCATAATGTGTTCCACATATCATAGTTGAAAAAGTATTAGTTTGATCTTAACCATGTGATCAGATGGGATCACATTGACCTAGAGACAGATGCATCATTAGTACATATCCCAATGCAGATTTTGGTTAGGAAAAAGAAATTACTGCATGGAAAATGTTTTGGTCTTGTACGAGTTAATGGAAATATGGCCAGATTCAGAAAGAGACATGGGAATGTGAGATGGAAATGAATAAGCAATGGATGGACTATTTTAGGTCATTAATGGTTTTCTACATTATGAGTATGGAAAGGCCAATAATGGGGAGAATTTAGTATCCTCTATTTCATGTATGTGACCCTTAATTGATGATTCTCATGGTTATAAAGTTTTAGTGTAAAGTATGAGAGTCTTTGGTGAACTCTAAATAAGTTTTTTGGGAAAAAATCAGTGCGCATGGGCTACACATGGTTTTTTAGAACCGTGTGGATATCATATGGGAAACTGTTAAAAGTTTTGGTTTTTTGGTAGTAGCTTCAGAACTGTTTTAGCATGGTTAGGTAGACCATGTGAGAGGCTATGAAAGGGTTTCCTTAAGGAAATATCTAATGAACATTTAATGCACAGTCTGTCTAACCATGCGAACTAACCATGTGTGGGGTGAAAACAAGATCATAAAAGGTGGATCTAGGTTGTCCTTTCCATTAATCCACCTATTTTTTCCCAAAATGGATCTAAATCATTATTTTCATTATCCTAAGGCCATATAGGGTTATCCAATTAATCTGGAGGAAATCTGGAGGATTCCCTTGATGTTTCAAATCTGGATTATGAAGATATGTGATTGTTCTTCACCGTTCTTGATCGATTTCTTAGATCTACTTATATCTACTTATCCTCTCTTCATGCTTTCTTAGATTAACACCCATTATGGGTAGATATAAAATTTTGGATTCCAAATTTGTTTATATTTGATCTTTATCATGATAGGAGAAGAGAACAATGGTGGTTTTGTAGAGAGTCGACCTAGTTTCTTGTGTGTTCTTCAACTGTTGTGGAGTTAAGTAAAAACCTTCAAGTTAGGTGGATATTCTCTCGACTCCTCTTCCAATAATTGATTTGATTAGTTTCAAAATTTGTTAAATAGATTGAAATTGATTGATAAATCTTGGAAAGGGGGGTTTTAATAAAAATCATGTTTTATTGAGATGGATTGGCTTTGGGACGGTTTTAAAGGAAAATTGTTTTCAAGAAATATGTGATCTAATTTAAAAGAATTTTTTTGGAATGATCCTTGGGCATATTGTTGTGTGTGTTCATATTGAATTTCTAGGAATTCATTAAAATATAAACTTGTGGTTAGATCCAAAATTCAACTTGCACATCGGAAATAATTAACCTGTGATGACTTGGTAGATCTATGAGAAACCACTCCAGAGTATGGAATTATCAATGCGTAGCATGAACGGTTTGTTGTGTGGACATGTGGAATAGATTGGGTATACAAAAAGAATATTGAGAAATGAGATTAATTTTTTTTAAAAAAAATTTGTTGGGAAAAATAACTTCTTGGAAACATTGTATTCAATTGAACATGAATTCTTTTAACTATAAATTGTTTTGGAAACTTGTTTATATATACTTATAAACTGTTTTGAGAAATTATTTTATATAAACCATTTTATATAATTGTTTATATTTCTTCATTTCTAGTGGAGTTAGTGGGGATGTTATTGGGGAAAACCTACTAAGTTTTATACTCACCCTTGTTTTGGAACTTTGGGGCTTTTAAAGATTCTATCTACCAATACATGGGAAAAGGTAAAGTATCACATGTTCTTATCACCACCTTATTATACATGGGTTGCTTAGTGACTATGGAGCTTGAAGCTTCTGAGGCATTGAGTCTTTTGGTCTTCTTAGAGTCCTTATTTTCTTTTCGTTTTGTACTTTGATACTTGTTTGGTCTTCCATTATTTCACATTATAGAGTGGTTTTTATATGAACAATTTAGTTGAGTTGTCTTGCATTTAGTCATGCTTCATTTAGTAGTTCTTCAGTTATAATTGTGAGATATTTTTTTATACTTAAATGGAAAATCATCCCCCACATACATTTGAATCTCTTTGGTATTTATTGTTAGCCTTTATCATCTTGGTGGTGTCTCTTAGGGCCTAGTAATGATTAATTGTATTTTAAAGCCAATGGGAATAAGTGTGTCATCACATTTGATATATTAATTATTAACACTAATTATAGAAGAATAGTTAATATACCAAAAAAATATTCTTAATTAAATAAATTTCATCATATTTTATGATTTTTGTTAAATGTTAAATTTTTCAAACATAGTATTTTAATTTTAAATATATTATGCCATATAGGTATTAAACATGTTTTTTTGGTATAAAATTAATTTTTTTGTTTTTATGAATATTATAAAATTTTACTTGAATATTGATTAATAATTTTTTTTAAGATACTCTGGATTTTATAACACAATGTAGATATAAGAAGAATATTAAATTTAGAAAACCATTTTCACGATAAAATATATGCCTTTTATATATTATTAAATATTTCAAATGATCATGTCTGATTTATAAATATAAACATGATTTTTTAAAATATAATTAATATTTTCCCAATAATTGTTATCAATCCATTATACATTTTTATTTTAAAATTACATTTAAAAAATTATAAAAATTTAATATATTTTTTATTGAAATTCAGTGGGTCTAAAATATATAAAAAATTTATCTTTATTTTTAGGCACAAGGACTAGGTTCACTTGGTTAAACATTATTTTCCTTAGTAAAAAGACGGTTTTTAAAATAATTGTTCTTTTATAAATATTTTTAATTTTTTAAATTAGAAAAATAAAATATAAAGTAAGACTTTAATATGATCTTAAAAACATATAAAATATAATTATAAATAATTGAAAAAATAATGTATGATTAGCAATTCTATGAAAACATAATTATTTAAATGAGATTTTTTTAGAAAATAAATTTCCTCACAATATTTTTTTATTATTTAAAAATAAATTTCATCCAATATAGAAATTTAAATAGGATAAATGTATCCAATATTTGGAATCATCATAAAAAAATTGGTCATATGGGTCTATATATATTTTTATTAATAAAATATTTCACATGATTAATATTTAATTAATATAAATAAGAATTTAAATGACTAATCTAATGTGGCATGAATTTTCCAAAATTATCCTAAAAATATTCCTTCTAAATAATTTGATAGATTTTAAATCCCTAGAAACAGATATTAAAAATCATACCTCACCTAATTCACATAAAAATCATAAATTTTTATTCTAACCCCGTATTTACAATTATTTTCCATGGAAATTTAATTTCTCCAATCTAATGAAAGGGATATCAATTTCATCCATCCAATTCTACAATACAATTTCAAAATTTCTGTCAAACCCAGCCGAAATATACTCCTTTGGATGTCCTTTACTCACAATAATTTTCTTGGTGAATAAAATTTATCATATAGACCACAAATATAAAATAATCATTAATAATAAGATCACTGTCTCAACATTGGTATCACATCATTCATAACATTTTATTCATATTATTTCATTTAAAAACCAATAAAACTTTATAAAAATATAAAAATATTTTTTTTGAATTATAAGATATTATAATATTTTTAGAAATATTATTTATTATCTAATATTTAATTTTAAAAACAATTATCATCATTAATGTATGTGTATAGATTACCACCCCCATGAAAGTGCACTTTTAGTTTTTCATCACCAGCCCACTTTGATAGAATTAGTTGTTTTAATTATGAATAAATTTTATTTAAATAATTTATTTATAATTCAAAGTTTTAAAATTCTATCAATATTCACCCATCTCAGTCATTGAGTAATAGAAATGCTAATCGTGTTTTGTGCGGAAATCACCTCCATAGGGAATTATTTTTTAATTTTTATTATATTTTTTAAATCATTATCCACAAACAATATTACATGGTTACCCATAATAGAAAAATAAAAAATATATTTCAATAATTATATTAGAATGATTTAATGTCTAATTAATGAACTCTTTTACCACACTCACCAATCGAGTTAAATCATATTCATGTTTGAGGTGTTTTGACCCGTATTTTAACAATGCTACAAAATTATTTGATAGATAATTATAGAAAAAATATTTAAATAAATTATAGTAAATAAAATTATTAATAATTATTTCCATGTATTTTGAAATGACACATCAATTTTCAAATCATTAATTTATAAAACACCACTCATAGGTTAAAATTCACTATAAATAAAGTTCATTGTTGATTTTTTTCATCTATAATAATGAGTAAAATAATGATGAAAACAAATTTTTGGCAGTAAAATTATGTTGCATTATTAAATTAGTGTGAAATTAATTATATTTTAATGATAAATGTTTTAAGAACAACGAATAGAGACACCACTCCTTTGAAACTATTACAAACAGTCAAAACTGTAAACACCTTATGTGGGAGAAGAAGAAAAAATAAATAATATACATTTAGATAATTATTATTAAATAAAAATAAAAATATTATTATTAATAAATATAGTTATATAGTTTTATATTAATTTATTCTTATTTTTATATATGAATTCAGAAAACATTTGACTATATGGGGAAAAAAGTTGAGGATTTATTTATATGCATTCTTCTTTCTTTGACTTATAATTATTATTCTTGATCCCCAATCTTATAAGTTAAAATTATTTTATCCTATGATTGAATTAAATTTCTTTTCTAATTTTATTTCTCAATATTAAATTTTTTCCATTTAATTCATTTCTAATGTATCATTACCACAATGATTTTGGAAAATGTACTAGTTTTCATCCAAATATCTATTCATTTAGACATGTTACGATTCTTTTTAATTTATTTTACAATTATATGGTGTATATATTACCCAAAAATGTATTTTAATGTAATACATGATATAACCCATGCTATTTAAAAAAAATTATGATTATCATAATTCTAATATTTTTTGTTTTAAAAATTATTAATGTTGGGTTGATCCATTCTCTCAAATTTAAATCACTTGAGACATATTTATGTTTTATGCCGGGATTCCATTCTGATAGTGTAAATAATTTCATGTACGTATTTTTTGAATGATCCTATTTTAATTCCTGATATTCATTATTTTTTTAAATAATTTATATCACTCACGGGGGTTTGATTCAAAATCCTTGTAGTTTGTATGTGGTTTTGATTACTCAATTATATTTATTGGGTAAAAATAACTTATATTTGTATATTTTATTCATTAAATATATATTACAATATATAATTATATTATAATTAATTTCTTCCTGTTATTGAGGAAATATTGTAAAAAAAAGTTGGTATTTCTCTATTGTTTTAATGTTTCATTACATTGTATTTTTATGAAAATAATTCTCATTTAATTTAATGGTTTTATATTCCATGCCCATATTTTTACATCCCACCAATGTTCCCTTTTACATTGTGTAAAGTCAAAATATTTGTATTTATAATGAACATTTTATTCTTTTTATTTCAATTTAAGACCAAGGATTATGTATCCTTTATGATGACATGGGTTTTCAACAAGGTTGTTTCAAAATGATCATGTTTAATTTCCATCGATTCGAATGAAAATTGTTATCATACACTACATATTTTTTCATTTTATTTAGACAAATATTATTTATTTTTCATAGATTAATTATAAAAAATTGTTATTAAATTAATTTTTTCAATTTATTTTCATTCTCCTTTCTTAATAAATAAAATATTTTTCATGTTTCCTTTATAAATGATTCTATGAATGTCACAATATTAAAAGTTTTTTCACTTCTCTTATTTGATATCCTATATTTATTTTTTAGGATGTTTCATTTGATGTCTTTATATTTGGTGTTTCAAAACAATTCTCTTTCCCTTCATAAAATTTCTTTTCAAAAAAATATCCACTGAAATTTTTTAACACAATAATGCGAAAAAATTTATATTTTTACATCTATATACGCTTAATTTCTTTCTTTAATGATTTTATTTTCAATCACCCAATATATGTTATTATGATTTGATTTTATTTGGAAAATAATATTTTATTTTGATATCAAATGATTTAAAATGTTATTGATATGTGATATATTTATGAAACCTGATCCATTCCCTTTGGATATTTATTTTATGATGATGAGTATTTATAAATTGAAAAAATATTTATATATATTGATGGATGGGGTCTTCTATCATCTTATGATTCATTATTTTAAACTTATATCTCATAGTATTGTCTAGAATGGACATATTTGTGTTCATATCATTGGTGTGGGTGTGATTGGATATGTTACATTTTAATGTGTCTAAATAATGATTTTTATTCACATAGGAGTTGAAAAAATTGGTTCTCTAACTCGTTTTCAAATATGATTTTGGATGTGCCACATTGTCATGTTTTATGAGGTTATGGAATAATTCCGGATTTCTTTTCAAGTTTTTCCATTCTTCAATATGAATTTGATTTCAATAAAATAAAATTATTTCATCATTATTCCATTACAAGTAACCCTCACATAATAACGTGTACCCATCTTTTGTGTTTAATAATTCAGATTTCCTTAATGATAATTTAATAATATAATATGTATCCATCTTTATTTTTGAATATAACACATGGTCTTATGATCCTATATTCAGATATTTATGTTTTCCTCATATGAACTTCATGATTAGAGTGTAATAATTTAATATATATATATATATTCCCTTATTTTATTTTCAATATCACAGATTCCTTATATTTCGATTCCATATGTTCTAAAGATGGTTTCATCATGTGTGATCTCATGGAAAGTGTAATGTGGGTTAAAATAATGTAAAATTATTTTCTTGTGATTTAAAAATAAGCGTTTATATACCTGATTTCCGAGAAAAAAAATCATTATAATCATGATTTATGTTAATATTTTGTGATATATTTTTTAAATCATGGAATTAATTTATTCTTAAGTCCATGTTTAGCATGGCTCCCTATACAACATTCATTAAATATGAGACTATTGTAAATCTTTCTCTATCATCCAAAAAAAATCCTCTGACCCAAATGTTTTCCCAAGACACTTGTGTACTCAAATGGAATCTTATCTAACATGTATATAAAGACCATAGTCAATGTACCTTCACATAATTTATAATAGATCATTAAATCCATTTTCTAGTGGCACTTACTTATGAACATCACACTCATTCTAAAAATTGTTCCATTTATAATCACCAATGTTCAAACCACTATATTTTAATTAAAGGGGTAGTATATACATGAATATATTTATTTATCATAAGGACCACCAATTGTGATGTTGTATTTACATTGTTAATTTTTTACTTCCACAATTATTGGTTATGATATAGTAATATATCTAAATTCTAAGAGACCATGTATCATATATAATTCCCAAAAACAATAATTATAAATCAATATAATTAATATATATGAAAACCCAATTATATCAATATTCAAAAACTAACCATGAGATTTTATGACTCTAAAATCATCTCCAATCACACAAGGGAGGTCCAAAAATAATCTATTTTACCAAAAAAAGAAAAATAACAGTCAACTTGAAACTGGTTGACATAAAATTTATAAAAATTAATATATAAGCATAAAATAAATACTTTAAACAACATAGCTCATAAATAATGGTGAATACATATATACATTCATCATTTCATGAAAACTACTATCGAAAACCTAGAAAATATCCATTTCGTGAGAGGATTCATCTATACTCTCATGGTTATTTCATTAAATCATTATCTGTGAACCTAAAAAATAATTGAAAAACAAGAAAGGTAATAAAATGAAATGAAAAATCTGATAATAAATAAAAAAAAATGAATAAATTTCCTTATAATACATTATTCTTAAAATGGGTCAATATAGGAAGAAGGATGATAGTCTTTAATAGAATGTCCCTCTGTGAAGAACCATACCGTTATAAATTTTCATAGGGACTAAGCATTAAAATAAATTCAATCTATTCTATTAAAATATTATTTAAATTTATAGAATGTTTTTGTTACTCTACCATACAGAACCATTTGACCTTAATAAAAGGTTAGTAGTCCTTGAAATATAACCAGGAACTAGATTTATTTTCACCTTGACCCTAATTTTTGATGAAATAATATCCAAACCCAGGGCGTCATCATGTTTATTTTACCCAAAAAACCATGTTCAAAATTTGTGTTGACAACCTTTAATTTTAGAAATGGCATCCTTAATCTATTGATTAATATTATAATATTTCTATAGAACCTCTGACCACACCCAGAAACACCAGTTAAATAAGTTAAATCTCTTGGAATTCTTAATTGAATCATGACTCTACAATAATCAATTATATGAATACCAAAATGTTAATTTCCCTATAAATTTTGGACTTCAAATGTTATTGGTAATTACATGTGGATATTTAAGCAATACATCAATTTATATAATAAAATGGAATGTAAATACATTTCAAAAAGGGAAATTTCTATTACTATAAACATATTATGGAATTTATTTTCAATTTTGGCGATTAACTATCATGCCAACATGTTTTCATGATGTCTTAGACATGGAGTGTGAATATTCTTGAAAATTGGGAAACTCTACTAATTCATATCATTTCTACAGTCACATTATGAATCCTCTCACCTTGTATTGGTACAAACTTATATATTTGGTTACTCTCATGGATAATTTGGATTGGTAGGTATATATAGGCATCCCGTCATAGCCAAAATAAAATAATATATGTTTCATTTTAATCATTATATTAATCAGCAACTAGTATATATCCAAGTGATTAATTTTTATGATAATGTATATGTTACATGTCATTCATCTTGTTTACTTTTTTCAAATTTATATTTACAATTACATAACCATTGAAATTAGTTTTTTAATATTAAAAATCCTAAAATATCTAAAATTAATTATAATATTTGGATAATGTTATGCAACATTCTAAACAAAAATTTTATAATAAATTACGTATTTCAAATTATATTAATCATATATAGTTAGTCAATATATTTAGTATTTTAAAAATTGGTAATTATAAACTCATGGAACTGAAACCAATTTATTCTTTTTCAACAATGCTAAAATTTGACTTAATCACATCTAACACATTTTAAAAATGAATTATTATTTTTTCATTACTTTTAACTAATTTTTACTAAATTTACAATTCCCTCCCAAGATCCATTATTACAACATGTCAACCATATATCCATCATAATAAAAAAATAAAATAGTTATAATAATAAATTATCAGTTAAATTTATTCCAAAAATATATATATAATAAATTCATAAGTTTTTCCAATTTAATTCCTATATTAAAAATCAAATAAAATAAATATGCAATTCTAAGAACTCATATAATTAAATTTCTTAAAATATATAGAGGGAAATGTTTTTAAAAAAATATATATAACCAAAATATTAATATTATCACTATTCCCTATGGATTATTTGAAACACCCATATGTAATAATATTGTAAGAAATACAAGTTCAATTTTATATTTTTTAATAAATCTAAAAATGAAACTAAAATAACTTATTAATAAAATTGTATAACACCAATCCCATGTATTCTAAGATTATTGTAATATAAATAGTGAGTAATGTAATTTAAACATCATTTATTAGAAATTTAACTCTTTTCCACTGTATCAACTACCCCAATATTCATTACATTTTTTCCCACATTATCAATAAAATAGTTTGTATGTCTTTAACAAGTTAAATTTACACATTGATAATATTTTACACTTTATTTCCAAATTAGAATAAACTAATAGATATCCACACAATAATGTGTATCAATAAAACATTTTCATGTGAAATACATGATTTTTTTTCATGTATATTGGGAGAGGTTTTTATTCACCCATTGATCAAGTTATGTGTCATGGTTAAACAAAAATATTTAATTTTTATTCTCAAAACACATTTGTTATCTATTACTTATTAATCAAACCATCACTTGACTAATAGTTGGTAACTAAAATATTATAATAATTCTATTATCTATATTTTTTTTGACATGGAATTTAATGTTAATATATATTTCAATTAGATATATATTACATTTTTCATGATTTTTAACACTGATATTATTACTTGGAATACTGAAAAATACTAAATATATGATTTTTATCAATATTAATGAGTTATATTATAATAAAAACAATTTATACATATAACTCTAGGATTGGATATTATTTTTTTTATTCTATATAGATATTGACATAGACTTTATCCCATGATGAAAGTTCCAAATTGATGTGGATTATTGATCACTTACTATTTTATCCTAATCTCCATAATAAAAGTCCAATATTTTCTCCACTCCCTTTATATTATTGAACAGGACATAATCCATCACAATTTTGGTGACAAAAAGATAAACATTCGATGTTAAAATGATGTCTTATTTTGGCACACCTAATGAAATTACCATTTTATATATTGGATTCAAAATATTTTAATAGGTTTTACTAAAATAATGTATACTTCAAAATAATTTTTTTATATACCATTTTGTTCACTGAAATTTCAAATTCATCCATTTTGAGATTCAAACATGTGTTTTTCAATGAGGATATATAATTTGATTCTACTTGATAAACTCTTTTAAGT
This sequence comes from Viscum album, assembly GCA_963277665.1. NCBI lineage: Eukaryota > Viridiplantae > Streptophyta > Magnoliopsida > Santalales > Viscaceae > Viscum > Viscum album. Next base: position 1,217,451,967 of record OY728157.1, read on the forward strand.
ACCACATTAACAAATTTTTCACACTTATAAAATTCATAAAAATCATTAATATTCTGTAATGTATATGGAAGAATATATTGTTACATATCAGTGGAATTAAAAATTCACCTTTCACTATATCAACATACTACTATAAAAATTATAACATTTAATAGAAAAATATTATAGAAAACAATACTAATACTATGAATATATCATTATTTTGGTTTTTAAAGTTGAATTTTCATTCATCCCTATGGTAATTATGTGTTAGTTTTTAGTGAAAAAAACAATGAAACACCATTTTCTCTATAATATCATCAACCTGAATAAAAACAATTCATCATTTGAACCATAATTAAAAAATACTTCTTCCTAAATCCATAATATTTATCAATTTATTTTTTTCATTTTGAAAAAAAATAATTTTAAATTGATCTTAATTTAAATCTATACCATGTTTATCGTACTTTTTTTAATTTAATTTCATACCTAAAACTTTAAATGATAGCATAAACAAAAGTACATATTCTAGATAAGTCCGAAATGTTAACCCATAATACTGTCTTTGAAACACAACTATGATTCTCCTAGTTATAATATATGATAATTATTCATTTAACTCATTATAACTAATATATTATCTTAACTTTAAGGCCATGATTATCTATAAATAAAATAAATCAAAAAATATCCCTATTCATATATTTAGTTTACAGTTTAACATTCCACATGGTATCATATCTTTTTAATACATTAGTATGAATCAAATTAATTATACGACACTAGCAATACACAATGAATCCAATAGAGAATAGACCGTTTTTACCTAGTCGAAAATCTGATAGATATGACTATTTAATCCAATCCAATAATATCTAGAATAATAAATAAAAACTATCTAAATTAATCTTAATATTAACCCCACAAATAATATAAACAACCTAATGTAATTTTTATGGTATATTAGATATGTTTTATTTTTTTTTAATCATTACATTTTATATTGTTTTTTATAAATAGTTTTGTGATATTGTTGAATTTTTATGTATGAATTGAAATGCAATTTTTAGTGGTTTTAGAATGATCTATAAGATAAAATTATTTGGTACATGTGAATTTATATTATATATAAAGGATTCCAAGGTCCTTGAAAATGACTTTTTCTTCGAGGAGAAAGATTCACCTCTTGATTTGTTTTTATAATGAAATATGTGTCTTATGGTGTTTTATTAATATGAAGTTTTAATGATTTTATAAGAGTCTTTCAAAAAGTTCCATGGAATTTTATATTAGCTTATAGATTTAAATTTTTATATAGGTGTGACATCATACTAATTTAAATTTTATCAGTTTGAGATGATAGGAATTCTTTATAATTTGAATCAAGAAAATTATATAAAACAATAGAATGATAATATATCAAAGTAATAAACTACATGGTTGATTGGATATTGTAATTTAAAATAATTCTATAATATTAATTACCAATTCATTTCAAAATGGATATGGTGGAATTACATAATGATAGTATATGTTGAGGATGAGTTAGTAGTTAAATACATAAATGATTGTCCTGAAGTATACTATTGAAAAAAAATATCTTGTGGAATTATTTGATGACAAGTTCTTTTATTGAGTAAAAAATATTATGAATTGATAAAATATCATATATTATTATCCAATTATTTACTTTATTATATAAATTTAATAAGTTCTACATTTTATTAGTTATAGAATAATTATATTTATATAAAATTACTGATTTTTGGAATAATTATATCTGGGGAAGCTTGAGCAATATGAGGTAAAAAATATCTTCACGCATCATGTTGGAAAATTAGAGTCTTAAAAAATTATTATTATATAAATAAGTGGTAATAGTCCAGAATGATGATAAATTATATAAATGTAGAATTTAATGTGTCAATGTTATGAAGGTAGGTATGACTTCCCAAGATACTAATGGATTTCATTTTAAGAATATAATTACAAAGGAATCACTGATGTGAAATATTAAGCTATGGAGATATAGTATACATAATATATATATTTATTTATCCTAAATGTTGAGTAAAAAATACAAATATCAATTTTCTTTGATGTTTGAATTACAAGAAAATAAAGTGATGGTTTATATAAATGCAACATGCAGTACATTATTCCAATGTTTAGATGATGCGTGGGAGAAATGAAAGAATAATACTAAATTATAAAATCCATTTCATATTAATTTTGAATTTCAGAATGCAATGACATTGTTTTGTGATGGTCGTAGAATCTCAAAATAAAGATATGAAGGGTTAAATATGTTTGTTTATGAGAGATGTTTGATCATTCTTAGTAGTTATTAATGGTAGAAAAATTTAACAATTTTAATGTTATGATTTGAGATGACATTTTCAAATGATTGGTTTGTGGTTCACGCTTGATTAATAGAATCCATTATAAAGTCTATTGGTCAAAGTGGACACTGATGAGGGGGTGAATAGAGTTCGAATTAAAATTTATGTTAAAAACATTATGATTAAAATCCCCCAAATGAAATAAAAAATAAACTGTAGTAAATTTATGAAGATTTTATGTTTTAAATTAGTTTCTCAAGAGATTGATTATTTCTCAGTTAACTCAATCTGAGGATTAATTATCTTTTGAAACTAGCTTACTGGATAACAAATGGTATAAACACTTTATAGTTTAACAATCAGTGTTACTTTAAAAGAGATTTATATATAAAGTACTTAGCAGCGGAAAAGAAAATAATTTAAACTAAAAATTGGATGCAATGCAGATATAAATAAGTGGTTCAGTCTCAAGACGAGGCATAGACCTCTCAAACAAATTATATAAACTTTGATCCACATCCTGGATTGGGGTTAACAACAGTTTAATCACTATCCAGGAACTAAGTCCTCAACCACCGTTCTTCGTGGGAAAAACAAAACAATAGCACATAGGCTATCAAGGATACACTTGACCTCTACCACAATTAATAGTAGTAACTAAAAGGATTCAGAAGGTTTGGGTGAGGATATTAGATATCCTCCAGATATTATCAGAAGTGAGTGTGTGTCTAAGATGATTAGAATCACATAATGTACTCGAAAAGTAAATAAGAAAATCACAGCAGAGCTAAAAAGATATGAGATGGGTTTAGAAGACTCTTTGTGATGGAAATGCAGCTCTGGACTCCATTTGGATTGAGTAGATGTTGTTTGATTCCTTCTCTGAATTTTTATGGGAAACAGAGTGTCATAGTTATGTTCCTTGACATCCTTGTATTGATGTTTTACTCGAGGTTGCAGGTAGTATTTCTATCACAGTAATGTCCCTCACCTTTCACCAAAAGGTCTTCTCTTTTTTATGCTCTGGTGCATGTGTTATTTTTGTATCATCTGTGTATCTTCCTATATCACCACACCCAATAGCTTTATAACTTCTTTTCAACACACACACTTCGGCACGTGTTTGTCATTCCTTTTATATCTCAAGTGGTCTGACAAAAAGCATGATTTCTTCTGTAGGTACAAGGTATGGTTCCCTGACATTCAGCACACATTATTAAATTAATAGAAGTTGCATTAAAAACATCAAATATGACCGTTGTTAAATAGACAATAGAAATAGAGTTTAGAGAAATAGTGACTGGTTTTCGTCCGTAGATCTTTTTATCAGTGAGCTTGTATCGGTATATCTTCTATATTAGTAGTTGTTATCCTTTATAATGGAAGCTTGCATGAATCGGTTGCTCCTCCTATCGGTAGCTGTTAAGAATATCAGTGACCTTTCTATATCAGTGAACATATGTATCATTGACCCATACCGGTGAGCTTATAATGATGGACTTCATAATAGTAGTGGTTATTCGGTATTAGTCGACTTGTGCATACTGGTGGACTTAATTTATCGGTAGCTCATGTGTAACTATAACTGTCTGCATACCGGTGACCTAATCCATATCGGTATCTCCCTGTATCAGTGGCTCTTATTATCAGTAGTTGTCTATCTGTATCGGTGCTTGTGTAGTTGTATCTGTGGACTTCATATCATTAGTTTTCTGTATGTCTATTTGTATTTGTAGCTTCTATTAGTAACTATGTACCAGTGACGTTGTGCCACATGAATCTTGGTCTATCAGTGACCTTTACTTATCGGTAGACCAAGTACCAGTAGGTCTGTATCCGTGACTCAACACTTAATACTTATTTGTTCTATTCAAATCACATTCAAATTTAGTCAGTAACATTTCTAAACATGTATAATCATATATAACCATTCATAAATTGAATGAATAATTATTATAAAGATAAACATTATTTTGGATTATCAAAGCATAATGAAACATAATTGAGATTATAAAAAATAGGTGAGGTCAAAAATGTCAATATAAAAAAATTCAAATAATTGAATGAAATTTACAATTAGATTATTTGGTGGAAGTTTATAAATTATGATCCTCCATTATTACATTTATTTGGAGAAATTAATTTAAGACGGATTATATAATGATTATATTAGAAACAAAGAAGAAATTTATAATTATATGATTTTTTTAAACACTTATATTGAAAATATATTCAGTCGATTTGAATATTGTTGATTCTGAATGATCATTTTGTATTAATTAATGTTATGAAAAATTTTATGATTATAAAGTTGAGATACCTTCGGAATATTTTACAAACATTGATAATCCAAATAGGGAAGTGTATTAAATAGTGTGAATGTTTTAGGTTTTGAGGATGTATAAGGTCTTAATATTAAGTTACTTTTGTAGATGGTCAATATAAATGTTTTGATCCTATATATGGTTGGAATTTTAATTTTATCTATGATAACCCTGTTCGAATCCAAGAAAAAATAGAGATCTCAAAAAAATAACAACTATTTTTCACAGAATATTTCTAAAGATAAATAGATATTTTTATAAACTTTTTATATTACCATTTTAACCATGTGAAATATTTTATAAATAATTATAGAATATATAATAATGATAATTGGATATATAAAAGGTTGTTTTATAGGATGACTATACATATTTTCAATGTATTGATTGTGAATAACATGTGACTTAAACATGACAAAAATGTAACAAGGAGTATATAACCACAATGGGATAAATACATATGTAAATCACAGGCACCCAGTTTAAATTTATATTTCGGGGGAATTATTGTAAGGGTAAAATATTAAAATTTTAAGGGGTGAGGGTATAAAATGTAATATGTATTTATTTAATAAAAAAATTGTTATATAGAAAATGAATTCAACCATCTTCTATATGGTACATAAAATTCTTAGCCACCCCATATGCTATCAGAGAAACTGAGGATTCATCCAAAGGGAAATTATATTTTTTAATATGTGAAATCTGAATTATATTAAAATTAGTTGCATTCCAACATTTTATGGTAAACATTTTAAAATATATAAGAATAGTGTGATTCCATATTATTTATTCACATGGACTTGCTGTTATTGATTCTACTGTTATATGTTTTACACCCATGATAAAGATTACACCATGAAATTTAGGGATAACACACACATGGAAGTTTATGATAAGGAATGGAATTCATGTATTAGGTCCTTATCAGTGTAAGAATATACAATGGTGATGATGCTATAAATAGATAAGTGTAAAAATGTCCAAAAACTTTTAAAAATCTATTTGATGTCCATATTTATACCTTTTAAGGTATATTTTTCTATAATTATCAATTTTGGAGCCTTTTTGTATTATAAAAATGTGGTTAAACCATTTCCATTTCAAAAATTACATGTTTGTAACTCACCTCACTTGAAAAATTCCAACAATATCCTCTAATATTAACACCATAAAATCATTTTTCATCAGCCAATAAAATTCCAAATAAAAAAAATTAATTCCTATCGTCCTATAAACCATGGTTTCATCAAAAATACATTCTATTAATATTTTATTTATAACCCTAATGAGGTGGTCCAATAAGAGGTAAAATTTCTAACTATTTGTTTTTTATTCATTTATTCTACTACCTCCTTAAAATATTCATCAAAAAGAGTAAGATGAAAAAATAATCTTCTATCTACTAGTATGTTATTATATTATTTTAATTACATAATACATATCCTCTTCCATAAAATGGGATACAAAATCATTATTCATGTTTAAGATGTACTACCGCCTCACGAAAAGATGCCATTAATTTTATATCATAACCTCTCATGGATTGTTGTAATGTTGGATAGAATATATATAAATATATATATATATATATATATAATATTTTTACCAAAATTATAATTATTGATTCATTATATCACATTTAAATATTTTAGATTCCATTTCGTGTGGGATACAATAATGTTTCCCATGAGTACGATAAACCACAACCTCACGAAGTGATGTGATTTTTTTTACTACAACATTAAATGGAAGGTAAAAAGGCTAAATTTAATGAATATATGTGATATAAATGACATAAATATTATATTAATTATATAAATTTCATTAAATAATGATAATATATCTTTTTCATTATTTAATTATAAAATAACTTTATCATTTGTGTAGGTTTGGATTGCCGCCTCCATAAAGCGATGTGATTGTTTTTTCATCACCACATCACAAGATTAATATATATAAGTATATTTAAATAATTTTTTTTTGCTTATTAAATTATAATAAATATATAAATATAAAAAAAATAAAAACATTATTTACATAATGATCATTGAAAAATGGAAATGTTACTCATGCATACTTATGACCTATAATCACTATGATCATAACATAGTTCATTTTTAATATCAAATTTTCATGATCAGTATCAAAATTATAATGTATTAATATTTATGAAAATTTTCACATGATTATAATTTTGGATATTTTAAAATTAATTACCATTTTGATAATGGTCATCAAATTGAAGATGATTTGAAATAATGAATCAAACATCCTCAAAACACCTTACATCAACATAAATGATTAAATTTTTAAATATGTAATTATGAAAAATAAGAAAAATTACTTATTTATATGGTACTAAACAAATAAATATTTATCAATAAATAAAATATTTTATGAAACCTAATTATACAATAGTCAATGTACATGCACGGAAATCCAAGTATTGAGGTATGGGTTTTTTCATATTTCTTTTACTTCAAAGAGGCATATTTCATATTCATAAATAATTTTTAATATGTAGTGAATATACTTAACAAGAGTGTATTTTATGATTATTTTCCTCATAATTATTTTTATTTAAAAATGAATATGAGAATCACTCATTTCATGGGTGTTTGTTCAGGATACTAACAAAAATAGAAGGGACATTTTCTTAATTTCTATTTATTGATCAATATTGTAATTTTACACACCAATGTTATTTTTTGAGAAGAATATACTACCATAGTGAAATGTTATACCAAGAAACTACTTTTCATCATATTTAATGTTTCATTTGATTTTATTCTCTCAGGGGACATATGATTGGAATGATTAAAAAAGTAGAAAAGGTTATACGTACGAATGTAATTTTTTCATAATTATTTATATTGAATAATCAGATGGAGGATATCGTATAATATTTTTTATTGAACCAAATATCATTATTTTAGAATAGTTTTAAATATAGTTAAAAAATTATTTTTGTTAATTTATTGACTTATTGATGATGTGTAAGTGATCCTGATCTTGTATTTTCTTTATATTTGATATCATTCACTTACTTATCCATGTTTTCGAAAATATTTTAAATATTTGCCATCCTGAAAATAAATTATTTTTAAAATATATTTTACTTCATCATTGAATTTATATTAAATTTGTTTTCAAATAAATTTTTTAATGTTTTCTAAATGAGTCACTTTTGACTCTTATTTACAAAATGTTTTGTAAATTTTTTTTTATAAATGTTTTATTTTTAACATTTAAAACCTGAATAGTTTTCCAACCATCATGAACATGTTTATAATTTCTCATTCCGTCATATGCATTAAATATTTTTATAAAATAAATTAATTTTTAAATATTTTAGGATTTTTATCTTTTTTAAAGTGATTTTATAAATGAAATGATTATTTTTCAAAAAAATTATATTGAATTATATGTTAAGTGTATTTACATTCATCAATGTCAACAACCCTTATCTCCACTTATACACTTTTGTGGATATTTTTTAATTATAACATCGAAATTCTTTATACCTAGGGATCATGATATTTTTAAATATATTGCTAGGAAACCTATTTTAAAACCATTGTTTAATAATGTTTTAAATTGATTGTTATATAACATGTTTATTTCTATTTGGATTAAGCTTGTTTCAAAGAGTGTGTTATGTAACCTATTGATTCGTAATGGGTTAAGCATGTTTCAAAGAGACTATTATGGAACTTATTTCTTTTTCTAAAAAAATATATTATTTAAAATGGATTCATTTTGAAATTGTTTCTCTTCCATTGGTTAATCATTTTTGAAAGAAATTTTTATGGATCCTTTTGGTTTTACATAGGTTAATCGTGTTTCAAAGAAATTGATCTGGAAACAATTTTATTTCCCTCAGTTAATCTTTTTAAAAAAAGAATAAAGTCTGTTTCAATGATTTCATTATTAAATGAATGTTCTATGTACATTATTCATGATATGATTGTAATAATTTGTTTATTATTACTGGTGGTTCAATTATACACAATCGATAGGTGGTACCAATATAATCAAATTACAGCTGGTTAGGATATAAAGTAAGGATGGGTGGGTCCATTATAGCCCTATAATGCATTGGGTACTCTAGATATGTATGTCGACCATATTGGTTATTCCATTTGTATGAAGTGATTTTATAATAATGTTCCAATATAAAAATAGTTTTCCTCGAGGATTTTTATGGGTTTATGATTTTAATTATTATCAATATTGATTTAACAAGGCTTGTGATTATTGATTATGATGTATCATTCCCTTGATAAATAATTTTTCCACATTTTCATGTTTTTTTATCTAGGAAATGATGGGTATGAAAATTTCTATGTCATACTAATTAACTAAATTTATATCATCATACCACTATTCTCTTATTATACCACCTAAAGACATTAAATTATTAATTCTTGTGTTTATCATTAGTCATAATTATATGTCACCCTTCATTTGTTTCATTTTTCTTGTGTTATAAATATTTAGGTTAAAGGAATTATGTCTAGAAGTTTTCTAAATAGATGATTATGATGACCAAATGTGGAATATAAAATGATTAGTATTGTAGGATATGATGTTAATCATTATAAAATACGTTTTTATGAATCTAAATGGTTAAGAGTTTTTCTTAATCATTTAAAAGTATACACTTACATGGTCCATGAGAATATAAGAGATTGAATTATTTCCATTTTATTTAGTATAATTGAATAGATAAAATTTGGACACCATCATCGATATGAAACTCACAAATATAATATTTATGTTTTCAATACCAAATCTAGGAATGTCAATTCAGGGTAGTTTTATTTTATATCAAATTAAAGATTTAGGTAAATTTAGAGATTATGATGTTTTCATGTTATATTTTCTAATGTTTTGTGGATATAATCATATTAATGTAAGATTATGTTTGACCGTAATATCAATTTTTTAAAGACCTCTTCTTAGGATTCAAGTGATGATGCCTTAATGTAATTAATGACATTTTTGGGGATATTTCATTAGGTTAAAGTATATGTTATGCCTTGGGATAACATGATTTATGAATTTACATTTTTTTGAATTCGATTTAATGAATTTATAAACATTAGGTTTTATATGATCTTGAATAATGAGATATTTATGAGATCTAAATTTTTATCATACAGATAACCATGTGATAGAATGGTGACATGGTGGCTAAATGATTAATTTCATATCAAATAAATTATTTATTATAGGGATTAAATATAAAACATATTACATAACATTTGAGGTTATAACACTCTTAAATGTTCATGTTATTTAGGAGTTATTTATTTTTACCTTGGGTATTACTTTTTTATTTTGGATATTGATGTATTACATAATCATTTTAAGGTCTAATAATTTTGAAAATTATTATTCCATGTTATAACCATTATTGTTTTGGTTAATATATAAAGATATGTGTAATACATTTATTATAAATTTTATTGTTATTTAGTCCTTTAAATTTGTATATTAGATCATCAGGAAAGACATAAAAAAATTATCATGACTAGTATTGTTTAAAGGGAAAGATAAGATTAATGTGGTACTTTATAAAAGAATTAAATTATACTCATAAAGTATGTATATTTTCTTAATAATGAAACATATATAGTAATGGAATTTTTAAAATATTTTAAAAGGATCCAACAAAATTATATCACCACCATTTATGATGAAATAAATAAATTATTTTCACACCTCTTTGGTTTATGGTTTTGTGGATGTTAAATTTCTCTCGACCATTCGATTTCATATAATCAATTTTATGTATCACTATTCATAATAACTTATGAATGTCTTCCATGTCCAAGTCATTATTTCCAACTAATGTTGTCCTATTTCTAATCCTAGTATGTGTTATTCTAGATAACCTTCATGTTTGCATTTCTCTCTAATCAAGATGATGTTTTATTTACCAATTTTATGACGTAGGTTTACAATAATAGTATTTTAAAAAATTAAAAATTTTATGATTGGAATAAATTTAAAAAATTAAGGAAGAGATTTATTATGGGGGATGATATAAGACCCATAGTTTTTAGAAAAACAATCTTGGTTCTATATCATATTTGACATGCAACACGAAACATAAACAACTCAATACATACATAAATGTTATAAAAATGAAATTAAATTGATGGGTATGATTAGTGATAAATAATTTATCATATATATATATATATATTCGCCACTGAATATATTTTTTTATAAAATTTTAGTAAATATTCAATCAATTTAGGGTATGTAAATTTTATTCTTCAAATATATGTTTTCATAAAAATATGTTTTTATATTTTTCATAAAAAAATATTATAAATAAATTTTGGAACATATATTAAATTTATTATATTAAGTTGTATCTATTTTTGAAATCATAAAATAAAAAATTACTTTTTATTATTTTTTGATAAAATATTTAATGTTTTAATGAGTAGTGAAACAAATATATTTTTTCAGAATATATCATTTATTTTAAATATATAAATGAATTAAAATTTCCCATTAAATATAAAATATTAGATTTGGTAACATATTTATGATAGTGTTATATCTATTCCATTTAATTTATTTTCAATCAAATTCATATTGTTTTATTGTATAATTTTTCCTCTGGGTTTAAAAACAATGTTTTTTGGAAAAATATTTTAAAGATATTAATGTTTCTCCATTTTAATTAATTAAAAAACATAATTAAAAATGGTTTGAATGGAATATATTTATTATATATCAAAAACTCTTAATCAAGATTCTTTAAATTATTATTATTATTATTATTATTCAATGATTTAATAAAATATTAGCTTTTCCTTGAAAATAACCATCTTGAAAACCCTCTTTTTCATCTCTTCTATAAGTTTGATTTTAAATTAAATTTGTCCACTTAAGTTAATGTAATATTTTAAAATGGATACCAGGTTTTTAATTATAATAATTTATATTATATAATATTTTGAACTAAATTTTATACATTAATGAATATATAAAATAGTATAAATAAATTATCGCCCTTATGGTGAAAGTGAGTTTATCGAGGGTTAAAATAATAATATAAGTGTAAAATGAAATAAAACCCATATATAAACGATTTTATGTAAATACATAGAACTTTTAATGTCAAATTATCTATAATTATCTATTTTTTAACCTTGTGTAATTTTGAAAACCCAGGTACACGATTTTATTTTCCAAATTTTCATGGGTGCATCTCACCTCACTTATAAAAGTCCACCCCATATCCACTCATCATCACCCCAAAAAAGAATTTTAGATTTAAAAATAACAACCCCAATAACTTTAAATATTATATCCCATCATCCTAGATTCCATTTTTGGTCATAAATCCATTCTATAAGTAGTTTATGTATAATAATAATGAAGTTGTCTAAGAAGAGTTAAACTTCCTAATTATTTGTTTTTCTTATATTTTTTCTTCTATATCCTTCAAATATATTTTAAATATTATTATATGATAAAACTAGTGTATCCTGTATACGAATATTATATTATTTTAATGGAATCACATAAATCTATATCCTATTATATCAAATGGGATTGAAAATAATCATTTTCATGTACAACATACAACTATATCTCGAAGTGATGTCATTTGTTTTACAATAGTCATTCTCATAGAATGTTTTAAGGATGAATTTAAATTATATATATTATATTTATAACATAAATATACATTTGGTGTTTTAAATTCATATATAATTCTTTTATATTCAATATGTGGGAGATAAGATAATGATTTTAATTTTTTTGGAAGACTACACCTTACGAAAAGATGTGATTCATTTTTCAGTAACGCTTTACATGGAAGATAAAATGAATATTTTTAATGAATATTTTTTATATAAATAACATGATAATAATATTACATTCATATTTACAATTATAAAATGATAATATATCATTTTATTTCTTACATTGATAAGAAATAACATCATTCATCTATGTGTGGACTACCTCCCCCATGAGTTGATGCAATTATTTTTTCATAAGATCATAAAAAATTAAAATATATATATATATATATGTTTATATAAATAAAAAATGTTTTATTTATGATATTAATAGAATTATCTAAATGTATTCTAATACATATCTTCTTTCCATAATGATCATTAAAAATTGTAATGTTACACATATGTGTGTATGTCCTTCCTTCTCCATAATCGTAACATGGTTCATTATTCATAAATATTTTTTATAAATGGTTATAAAATTATAATTGAATAATAAATATGAAATTTATTTAAGGATTAATATTTTGGAAATTTTTAAATAATTTCCTCATTCACCATGGTCATCTATTGATATCCTTTTTTAATAATGAACCAAACTTCCTCAAAACACCAAAAATGGACATGGTTGATAAATTATTTAAATATGACATTAATATAAATAATATAAATATTTTATGTAGTAGGTATTGTACCTAGATAATTTATTTAAGAAATCAAATATTGGATTAAATCTTATTATACAAATGTTATATGACATAGAAGGAAAATCTAAACTCGAGCTTAGGGTTTTCTTGTATCACTTTTTCGTCTATGAGAATTATGAAACATTTACCCATTTTTATTATTTTGTTGTTTTTATAGAGAAAAAAAATTAATTGATGATAGTTTTCCTGAAATTTATATTAATTAAAAAATATCTAGTAAGATCACTATATTTAGGTATTTTTGATCTAAAAATTACCAAATCTATAAGGGACTTCATCTCACTTTCCATTTAGAGGAATATTGTAATGTTACACACAGATATTATTTTATAAGTAGTATCTACATACCATTTGACATGTTTTATCATGAAACTCATTATTTACATGATAATTCTTTTTCATTTGAATATATACTTTCGTGCGTCCTATGAGTAAATTTATTACTAATGTAGAAAACGCTTTATGTTATAATATCATTTCATTTCGATATTTCTTTTGTTGAATGATAATTTAAATGGAATAATTTTCTCTTTTTATATTGGAAAATCTCTCTTTATAATCTAGAAGTTATGAATTTTTTTATCAATTTTTATTTCCATTTCCTTTCGATAAAATAAAAATCAGGAAAGTCATTTGTAAGTAATATCCATCGTGTATTTTATTTTATATTTGAAATATTTCCATTTCATTACCATATTTTTCTAAAATGTTTACAAAAAATTATTTATAAATATAAATTATTTCATAAAAATATTTTATATTATCTTCGAACTTATTTAAAAAAAGAAATGGAATATTTATAATGGTTTCTTAATGAGTGAATTTTGGCTCTCTTTTAAAAAATATTTTGAAACGAATGTTTACATACAACATTTAATACATTAGATAAATTTTACCAAGTAAGAACCATTATTTTCATTTAACCATCCATTATATGTTCTCAAAGGTTTTTTCAATGAAATGGGTTTTCTAATTATTTTTTGAATTTTTAGTTTTTAAAATTCATTTTCAAAATGAAAAGGTTATTTCCATAATTAATATTCTTAATAATATTTTACTATTATTTCTATTCATCATCGTAAATAGACCATGTTTTTTCATTTTCATTAACAGGGACATTTTGTAATGACACTATCCACATTATTAATTTGCATGTATTGCATCTATTTCAAATAATTTTTTATGGAACCCATTTCCTTTCAAAAGGTTAATCTTATTAAAAAGAGATTAGTATGTAGTCTATTTCTTTTCTATGGGTTAATAATGATTCAAAAATATTTTTATATACCCTATTTACTTTTCGTTAGTTATTAAAATCGCAAAGATATTTATATTGAACCCATTTCTTTTCCATAGTTTAATCATGGTTTAAATATATTTTTATGGAACTTGTTTCTTTTAAATAGTTCAATCAAGAGTCAAGGAGATTGTTGTGGTACCTATTTAATTTACATGTTTTAATATTTATTATATGTTGTTGTTATGGAAACTCTTTAATTTTCATGGGTTAATCTTAATTTTAATGTAATAAAGTTTTTTAGTGAGTTTATGGTGTAATTAATTCTCTATATACTTTATTCATGATATGTTTTGTGGATATTATTTATAATGTCAGGTGGTTCCATTATAAACCAAGGATGAATGGTTCTGATATAAACCATGGATATGTGGATATATTATTAACCAAGGATGTGTGTGTCCTTTACATCCCATTAATTCATTGGATACTCTGGAAATATATTTTGATTATATTGGTTGTTAAATTTAAAATATGTGATATGATGATAATATTCCAAGAAACCAATAAGTTTTGAATGTTTTTCCAATGGTAATATAATGGTTCTTATGTTCAATATTGATATCACATGGATTGTGATTATTGATTCTAATGACTATTACCCTTATTAAATACCCAGGAAAGTCTGAACCAGGTGAAAGCTTGATCCCGAAAATTTATTGAAGAAAAAGTGCAAGTAAAGACAGTAGAAATAATAGACGTTACATTACATCAAATCCATAAGCACCCCTCTCCCCATCATCAGATAACACATCATCAGGGTTAGCTGACTCCCATTCAGAATACTCGTATTTGCGCATCATCTCAAGATACATGTTTTTATTCCGAAGCATTTATTCAGACAATTTCTCCTTGATTGGCCGCTTCCCACATGGCCCTGTGTCCCTCTTCGGGGACCCTCCTCTTCGTTTTCCACTATACCCATTTACAATGACATTTTCTTGTGACCCTACATTCTTGTGTCCAAACCTTGTCACCATTGATTTGGGTAGGTCCATATAGTCTCTCCTTGGCTTCCTCATGTTCTGAGTTTTTTCCTCCACTTCCTTTCTTAGGGTCTCATGAATTCCATTTGTAACATCATCCCTGTAGGATGTTTTGTTACTGTGGGGATCTTCTTCATATTCAGATCTATCCCCCAACTTCTTTTTATGGGCCAAAGGAGGACTGACTTACCCTTATTAAATACTTATTCCATGTTTTCATGTTTTATAATCTATAAATTTATGGGTATCACTAATCTAATGTTATACTCGTAAACTTTTATTTTTTTCAACATACCCTTATGATCTTATTTTACACCCTGGTGACGTACAATTATTAATGCTTATGTTTCTCACTACTCGTATATTTTACTCACCCTTAGTATGTTTTATTTTCCAAATGTTATAAAATTGTGGATGAATGAATTATACCTAAAAGGGTTCATACATATGTTTATGATGACATAATAGGGAATATGAAATATTGGGTATTGTGGGAAAAGAATTTCATATCCATGAACAAGTTCATTAGAAATCTGTAATCATAATTTTTGTTCCTAATTCTTAAAAAACATAAACATAAAATATCCTTGAGTATATAACTGATCAAATGTTTTCATTTTGATGTTGAATGTTTCAGGTATATAAAAAAGGGTCACCATCATAGTTTTAAATGAAATAAATGTAATTTTTATATTTTAAATTCCAGATATAAGAGTGCGGGTTCAAGGATGTTATAATGTCTATTGAAGAATATAGTATATATAAATCATTTCCAAATAATAAATATAATAATAAAACAAGTTGATGGGGCGAGAGAAAAATCATAAATAAAGAGAGAAGAAGGTATAATTTTTTAATGTAATTAAAAAGGCGAAGATTGGACATAGGATCTACAAATGGGTGGGATAATCAATACATGTTGAAACTTACTCACATACAAACTGATATATGTGGATAAATGATACATAACCATTAAAGCTGATACCTTATTTATTACCTTCAATGTTTATTTATCACAAACATATGATATGATTTTTTTAACAAATAATTTAAATCCCTTAAATATGTTCATAATATTGATGATGTATATTAAGGGAAAAGGTGGAATGAAAATTATAAAGGAGGAAATTGATAATATTATGGATTTCACTAATAATTTGTTTCAATTGTAAAATTATATGAACGTATATAAAAATAAAAATTTTGGTCCTTGTACCCCATGTTTTAATGGTGCTATAGAATTGAAGAATATATGTTTAGTTTTGATGGAATAAAAAATTCATATGAAATTTTAAATATGAATCATTTTTTAGTGCGAGGCTATAATTATAATTTTGGATATTTAGAGTAAATCCTCATCAAGTATAAATTAAAATATTCCTTCTTGTCATTTCTTAACAATATGATATATATAATGATTTAATTTAATGTTATTATGTGTTCAGGATTAATAAATAATAGAAACCAAAATTTATAACATTGTATTATATGTAAAATATATTATTATTTAAAGGTGATTAACCCAAATGTACATGTTTCTAGTGTAGAAAAATGGCTATCTAAGGTTTTTGACTATTATAGTGTAAATTTTATTGGAAATTAACTCAATAATAATGAAATATATGGTGATAATAATGAATATGATGAATAATGATTCAAAAAACTCAAAAAGAATTAGTAAAATTTAATGTGACGAAATTATTCATTTCATAAATATTGTTGATTAATTTGATAATGATATAAATTTTATTGAATTTTAAATATTCACTATTAAAAATATATAAAATATTTTTAGTTAAAAACATCTTTAGAGGTTAGGATGATCTAGTTTAAACTAGATAATTGATTAATATTAAAAATAAAACATTTATTATTTCATATGTGTAATAGTATAGGGATTATTGAGAACATTGACTGGATAAATAATATGTTTGAATTGAAAGATTAAATTAAATTGAATTCTTATAGAATATTTTACCTTCACTAAAGGGGAAAACATAATTGGAACCAATTGATTTTTCAAATATAATTTCAATGAAAAAGGATTGAAATCAAAATAAAAGGAAAAATTTATTTTTAAAATTTTTTTAATATGGAAGGTGTCAAATTAAAAACACATGTTTATAGATATAAAGCTATGAGATTGTTTTAGTCATTGCAATTCATAAACACTATAATGTTTATCAAATTAATTTTAAGTTCTTTTCTTAAATATTGATATTTATGAATAATATTTCATCAAGGACCGTGAATTATTTTTTGTTAATAATTATAGAAACAGTAATTGAATATAGGAAAGAATATGTTAATATTAAAATATGTTCCCATATCATTGTTTGTGAATAATTATAGTTTTATGTTTTTATACCAATTCTTTGGTAGAGGAAATGTTTTTTGGTAATTGAGTTTTTAGAATGCATTGATTTCCCATGATGATGATGTTTTTTGTGACATTGATGGAGATACAAAAGAATTTGGTGGTTATATGTAGATTAAATTTATTCATAATGTTGAACATGATAAAATATTTATGCATAATTAATTTTTAATACATCAATTAGGTTTAAACTAAATTAATATTTTGTGATACATTTTAGGTAAAGATCATTCCCACAAGTTATGGTGACTGACGTTTTTTAGAGTAAATTATTGAAGTATTTAAAATAAATATATAAGTAATGAATATGTAATGTGAAATTTGTAATCATTAAAAATATTTTTGTAAGCACCATTTAGTCTAGATGAGTTGAAACATAGAAAATTTATATCTTTGTATTAATAATTTTAGTTACATGTAAGAATAAATTCTTACCGATATAAACATAATATGCTTCTATATATTGTTCATTTTATCATATAAAATTGTCATCTTCTCATTTGTAAAAACCATTTGTAGTGCTTAGTTAAAAACTACTATATTTGAAAACATCAGTTGTTTCACATAGTAATGAGTACCATTAGGTTAATTTGTGGACCTTTATATGAATAATTTCATGTGTTATATAAACTTCATTAGGAAACTCACCAGTCTACATATGTTTCATTTATTATTAACATAAAAATAATTCATTAGTAAAAATTTGATAATTTTGTAGACTAAAATATGAGTGTATATAATATAATAGTTTTCAAAAAATAGATAAAATAGTCCAAACAGATTTCTCCTTCATAGAGTTCAATATCACAATTAATAATTTACAATCATTATCTTATTTGAGATTTAAATCATGTTATGAAAGGTGATATATTCTTCTTGATTTAATAATAATAGTTTTATTAGATTATTCAACGATTATAGCTATTGTATTTTATAATGAAATTATAGGACATAATTATATCAAATAAAGTAATATTTTTTGAATGATGAATATTTTTCTATAGTAATTGGTATCCATGTCATTTCCTATATATTTTTTACAGGGATCTTGACATGGAATTTTAAATAGGAAATAATGATAATGATAAATCAAAAAATCATTAATATGATATGGATCTGTGTTCAGAAGAATGAAAATTCAATTAACTAAAAAAATAGAGCATGGAGACCAAAAAAGTTGGAATATTTTTTGGGAACTAAGGTGTACCAATTATAACAAACATTAATATTAAATCTTATTTGATGGATATTCAATATATATCACAAATAGACATGTGTATGGACTATAATAGTTAAGTTTATTTGAACAATAGATAGTTAAAAACTATTATATTAAATTATATTCAACACATATAATAAATATTATCTTATTAGTACCAATATAGACATATTACACATAAATCCTTACATTAAACCCTAGGAAAAAAAATAGAAGAAAGTGGCAGGTTAGATTCTCAATGAGGGTAAAACTGGTATATATCATTTAAATGATAGCATAAGATGATCATAAGTGTTTGGTAACATATTAATATGCATATTATCTATGTAAAATCATCATATATATAAAATTAGAGATCATAAATCCAAAATAAAGTGGTATCTAAAAGCATGATTAATAAATGTGTCAATAAAATAATCATCATTCATGATTCAAAAAATAGGAATATAGAATTATAAGAATAGGAAATCATAATATTATGAACAAATAAAATAAAATTATTTCCATACACAATCCTGTTAGCAAAGCTCTATGTTATAAAACTCTCATAGAAAAGCATGAACCTTGATTATCAAAATCATATACGGAAATAATCTTATGAGCATAACTAGAATAAATTATAATAAAACGTAAATAATAAAAACATCTAAAAAACATGTCCACTATAATTATCACTATCTAATTAGATAATATTATGAAATTAACCAATTAATTGTAGGGATATTATGAAATAAACTATCATATAATCATAATCTATTTATACACATTTGACAATTTAAAAATAAATTATCATTTTTTCACAACTCATCATCTGAAAAGAAAATAAAATTCATCAAGATTTAATAATCATAATAAATCCACATCCATAGAATAAATTATGATGTTATCCTTGGATCATTCCTTCATTTAATAACATGTAACATCAAAGGATGTTTCCAAAGATGAAAACTCAACAAAAGATATTAGTAATATTCCTTGAAGAAAATATACTACTATTTCTGTAATGATTTATTTATAATCCATAATGATTAGAAAATATTAATAACTATTCCACATAAAATGATTTTGGAATCTTCTAAAATAATTTTCAATGAAAATATTAGTCATTATGCCCGAAAAAGACATTTGTACGGTATATGTTAAAAAATATTGTATTCACAACATGGGTAAAATTTGTTCATTATTAAAATGAATTGATTATTCATTTTAATAATTTTTTTATTGTAAATTAATTGAAAAAAAAATTATCCAAAATTATATAATAATAAAAAAAATCAATAAAATAATTTAAATAAAATATGGAAATGTAAAAAAAAATTACTGAAGAAGTTGGAAATGAAAAGTATTTTTCATAAAAAACATTATCAATTATTTTATTTACCAAAGAGATGATAGTGGCACAATATCATTAAAATTACATCCATAAGTATAATATAAGACAACATATTGGATCAATTTTATATTAATTATTAAATTTCATTCACGGTAAATTTAGCTTAGACAACTACAACAAAATGATATTGTAACCTAAATACCTCACCCCATGTCTCGTAATACATTACACATGTTTGAAACTCATATAAAATAAGTATTTAATTATTATAAATATATTAAAGAAACATAATATATATACAATTTAATTATGACATCTTATCACCCGTCTATTAATAAATCCTTTTAAAAATCCTTTTTTAGGTCATAAGAGAATTGTTTTTCGTGTATGTAATTGTATGAAAATACAGGCTGCCCATGTTTGCTGATCGTTTTTCCATCATCACCAGAATGATAATCATATAATGAATATCCTATTTAATAATTAGAAATATTTTATATCTGATCATATAATTATGTGTTGAAAAATGAATTAAATCTCTTTTTACAAACAATAGTCTCTATGTATAACATGTGATATTTCCATTTTTCCATGGATGGAAAAAGAGTAAATTACAATAAAATTTACAATTAAATAACTATAATAATATCATATATAGCATATATATTTATCAGCTACATTATTGTATCCAATAACAACTATAGTGATGAAAAAAACACTTTATTGAGGTGTTGACCACACATACGCATGAGTAATGTTTTCTTTTCTGATAGGATGAAAATGATGTTTATAATGGTTTCCAAATCAACATAATAAAAAACATTATATATAATACAATAAAGTGATTAATTTATAATGGATATTTTATATTTATAATAGTTATAATAATAAATAAAATTTAATATACCCAATTAAGAGTTACACTTTTTTATCGAGAAAACTCATTTGGATTGCACATTTTTCCATGAAAAGATGTTATTTTTGGAAGAAAATTACTATAAAACATTATATAAAGAAGCTATTATGGTATTAAGGAAGTTATATTATAATATATAAGGGTTAAACATTTAGAATACAGAATGATAGAATCTTCCCCATTAAAATTGAGGGAAAGACATACTAGAATAATTACAATATTAATATATATATATATATATCACAATAAAGTTAATTAGCACCAAGGAAAAGAAAATTAGAAAAAAAATATTTATTAGGTTTAAAATTAATTCAACCAATAAATATTATACATTTCATGGATATATTGAAATCCATATATTCATATTAAACCACATTAAACCCATTTTTACCTTTGTCATCAAAACATAAAATTTTACAATTGTAAAAGACATCATAAAAAATTTAGAACATCCAAAAATATCTACATAAGGATGAATTATTTTGATTCCATTTTTCATTTTTTTTATATGTTGTATATTTTTATCTTATTATAAGAATATATTACACCTGAAATATAGTTTTTAGGAAATTTTGTTAATTCCCCATTAAAATAATTTTACATAGAAATAAACTACAAAACATTGAATGAAAAAGAATTATAAAATAAAAATGGAATGGGTTTACATCATTTGTAGTAAGTTAAAATTGAATTTCACCATCCAACCATAACATTATATGCAAATACCCATTTATTGTTTTTTATTTGAAGAAAAAATATTGTTAGATAAATAAATAATGCAATGTTTTTAAAATAAATAATAATGACTTAGAGTAAATTATTTAAATATTTAAACATATATTTTGCCAACAAGAACTCATCCAAGAGGATAATGTCACGTTTTAAGAATATATTAAGGCTTTTCCCCATAATGATAACATTGCTTAACTATTTTATGATTATTAAAGTAACAAATCCATACTAGGGTTACTATTCCTAATGAAAAAATAATAATCCTATTTAATTGTTAATTAAGATAACTGAAAACAATTATTTAATTTTTTAATATTAAATTTTGATAATTATAAGAAATTTATTTTAATATAATCATGAAAATTTAATGGAACCTGATTTTTAGAGAAACATGTTTATAAGTATAAAATGGATTTATTTTTATCACATTAATAGTAAAAACCATTAGATTAATATTAAAACAATTTAATAAATATATAACATATAAATTTAATTAAAATCATTCATCAATAGAGATTAATTTATTTTATTAACATGAAAATAGATTGCATGCATAACAATTTCTTTCATTGAACCCTATCATTTACCATTAAATGATTTTATTTAAATTTATAACTAATATATAGACAATGTATTATTTTTATATATGTATAATAAATTATTTTCAATAATTTATTTAGTACTATATATACCCAAAAATCTAATCGGTAGGTGATAATGGTAACATCAAAAAATAATATTGTAATCATATGAAGCAGTTTGTTTAAAATAAGTGTTTCATTTAAATAATGTTATCAATGAAATCTTATTTACAAAAATAGAAATATATCATAAAATATCAGGGTCAATAATACTAACCCCTATTATAATTTTTCACTTGAAATTATATCACACTAATAAATACAACTAAGGATACTTATACCACATCACATCTTCATGTTTCACAAAACATCTTCATGATTACAGTTTAACTAAAAAACTATGATGAGGTGATTGGGATTGTTCCACAACACTTTCTCTCACCAATATATAGTATAAACCATTTTCTAATCATATATTTATAACCACTTTGTTCAATACATGTGAATGATTGGGTCTGTACTTTTTCAGGAAAGATATGTGGAACACATCAATATCTTGAGATAAATTTAGTGGAAACTCTAATTGAAAAAAATTATATATGTGAAAAATAATTTAAAAAGGTAAAATATATCTAGGGGCCATCATTCCCATATTTAAAAATCTCATAATTTTTTTAATGATATATTCATCATAATTATTTTTCATTGAACTCAAACTCTAGATCACTCTGAATATTGTCCGAAAAAGGTTTATATCGACTATGAGATGTGTTGATATGATACTGAATGGATATAACCTTTCCCTCCATTTCCACCAACATATTAGGTATTAATATCTTAAATACTAAATCTTCATCCATGTACATTTGTGTTATCCAATTCCTTTCATTGAGGGATTAATAAATATATATATAAATTCATGAATAAAAGATATTGTTTTACAAAAACATAACCATAGAAAAGTTTTAGTCATAAGAAACATTAAAATACATAGAAAATGATATAAAAATATTTTTTATTCGTTCGAACAGCCCCATCATACTAAACATTAATTTGTAGATATTATGATGTTTTTTATTCATATTTATATTAAAATATTTCTGAAAACTTGTCTAAAATATTGTGGTCAGCCTCAGATCATAATCTGATTCAATATAATATGGAACTCCATACCACCTTACCAATTCATTATTGTATATCCTGGATGGATGATCAATAGTGATATCTTATCTTATTTAAGTGAAATGTTTTTATTTCTTAACTTGATCAATTATAACTGCAAAAAAAATGGCAATTTCATATTTTGGGGATTTCAATCACAATATGAATATCAATGTTTTCTCATTTCCATTTTTCATTGTGTTATGGTTGTAACATCACCTTTGAGTTTTTACCCCAATCTAAACTTTCTGAAATACCTATCGTTGACATAAATATTCTAGAATATAAATTTTTAGTTTTACCACATGAAATATTATTTCTATAGATCTACATACTTCATAGATAAATATTCAACGGCCTATGAGAACCATATAATATATCCTTCTTAATGTGTGGTATTGATGGGCCATGTACTTGGTTCTTGAACATTATCATAATTTCTTAATCAGTATTGAGCATAAGATCATTTCTCATCATTATCAAATGTAAAAAAAATTCTTTTTCCTCCACATTAATCCTCTCAAAATTGTATGGATACACATTCTTCAGAAAAAAAAAATATGATATATTCCATTTCATAATGATTTCAAATTTCATCTTCTAAAAATTCATAATTATTGAATATCTTTCAATCATCATCAAGTGAGAACCGGAATTGTATTTCCAACTCTTGGAATCATTCACTATGTTCACCATCCAATGGTGTTAGTGTGTTGAGTGGTCATAATCCTTAATGAATTACAAAT
The DNA here is from genome assembly GCA_963277665.1 of Viscum album. NCBI lineage: Eukaryota > Viridiplantae > Streptophyta > Magnoliopsida > Santalales > Viscaceae > Viscum > Viscum album. Next base: position 1,217,476,448 of record OY728157.1, read on the forward strand.
ATCTCCTTTCGTAAATATTAAATTATTTTTATGTAAATAAATAAATATATATATATCATGTTTTCATGATCAATGGATATATCACATATTTCACTGAAATTATAATTCCTTTATATTTTCATTTTAAAAATTACACTACCCACTCAAAATCCCGATCTTCATAATATTTCTCTATTAATTTACATTGGTGAAGGAAATATTTAACCACCACATCATTATATATAAGTTTGTTACTTATTACCAGATTTTATTAGTCACTATATATCACAAAAATATCCACATTTATTGGTAGTATAAGTATATATGTGTTGAACAACATTTTTTCATCTCTCGGAAACACTCCCCACATTTAATGGTCCTTAGGAACAAAGATCCCATATATGTCAACATGTTCAGTGGAATTTATAGTCATCTAAAATCCCACCCAATATATTGATTTTATCCTAATAAACTAAGGAGACCATAGATATAAGTTAATATGGTTGGTTTTATCCATTGTGAAATATAATCTATATTTGAAAGGCCTACTGATATACTGTTGCATGAGGTTATATAACCCATTAATGAAGCCTTCTATTTCCCAAATTAATACATAGTAAATTTGGCATAAAACATATAATTTCATTGGATCATTATCAAAATATTTATATGATATTAATTCTCTAAAATTTCCTACATTAATATAATAATATCAGCTATAAATAATACAACTATCTGATCTTAGTAATCTCTAATGAATATATTAATTTGAATCATGATGTTAGCTGGGGAATTAGTGAGTCGAAATTTAATTATAATAAATTATTAATGATTGTACCACATACTGAATGTTTTATACAATAAATCCTTCATCTTAAAATTTATTTGTGGATATCCATATTGAATAGAACTATTTGAAAGTTATTGAGCTCAGCATTGAAAAACAATCATGTCACCAATATGGGTTAAATGATATATGTTCTTGATATTAATCCTATTATGTTATTAATTATGAATTTAAATATTCAATTTTCAATCATTATTCTTGAATAAAATAATAGCTAAATCTGATGGTGACACACTCTAATTTGTAAATCCATTTTCTAGATCATCATGGAGTTTTTTCTTAAAATATTGAAACCCAATTAGAGTAACTAAATATTTAATAATTGAATTAAACATATCCCCATGTATATGTTCTATTGAAAATACAACATCCTAATTTTTTGTTTGAATATGATATTAATCAATGAATTCATCTGTATATTATCAATTATTAAACATATATTCAATATATATTTTCATCACAACTATTTAAGATAAAACAACCCCCATGAATAGGTATTGATATGCATACAATGGGAGTAATTCCCATTGTAAGAACATGGTCATCCTTTAAATGATAGATAATAATGTGTTGTTCTAGAATATCGAACATGACATTCCTGGGAATATTATATGTGATTTATATAGAGAAATGCAATTGCTTCTCAAAGTCACATCAAATTTAGGAATCAAAATGTGTTCCATAATCATATTAGAAAAAACTTCTATCATATGGGATATATAATCTTGAGAAGAAAACATTATTACATTAGAAGTTTTTACTACCAAATCAACATATAAATTTCATAATAGTAATGTGGAATAGCTATAAAATTTATTATAGAGACTCATCAAAAAATATCATAGAGAAGATGTCCATTATCAATTACATTGACATGATTACAATGAATTAATCTAGGAAATGGCATTCATTATAGTAGTCTTGGTAAACTATATACATAAATGAGTCTTGTATTATAAATGAATACACTAATTTCTACCTATTTTATCATTATAATATATAAATAAAAAATTATCAAGCGTAACATTAATCCATTTGGTAAATATGTTCACATCTTTCATAGTATGATTCATGGATACCTGGGGAGGGGACTAAAATATGGGTTATCATAAATGATCAAAAATTGTAAGTAAAGTGGATGAAATAATGAATCAATGAGAATATTAAATATCTCAAGGTAAATAATTGAACACACATGCCATATAATATATAAATTGAATGGATGTGCATAAAAATATAGCACGGTAATAACTAGAAACACATTCCATTTGAATAACAACATAAGGAAAAATAAATATTGCAAGGTATGAAACTAAAACACATTCCATATAAGTAACTAGAAATTAAATTTATCCATTTATATGTAAATAAAAAAATTTAGGGTTGAATAATAATTGATGACTAAATATGAAATGCATCCATACATATGTCAAATCAAAATCTCATTGATGAATAATAACTGAATATAAATGCGGGAACTGCTTTATTAGTTCATGTCATGTTTCCCATGAACATGATACCTTTACCATCAAGATATATTGTAAACTTTTTCAGTTTTCATAACTAAACCATCACATGATACTATAGATGCGTCGAGGGGATTTCCTTAACTAGTACCCAACCCATAGATATTGGATAAACCAATCTCTAACCTATAGGTCTTTCATTATCCAGTCCCCAACCAGTATAGTTCTTGGCCAAAGAATTTAAATAAACAATTATCCTTATAAAATATATGTATTGAATAATGGATATGGGTTTATCAATATTTTCCCAATTAATCAAATAACATTCAATGTAGTGTCTTTTTGAAAAATGGTATATAATTTAAGAAATAATATCCATCAAAAATGATATGGATATTTTTTGGAAATTAAATGTTCAATGCCATAGAAAATTGAATATTACAAGGGGACAAAGGGAATCAAGGAAGTGAATTTGAATATTATCTTTACCCAAATAAATCATAAACCATCCAGATGAAGATTAAGGATGGTATCAATAGTACATAACTAATGTAGAGTAAAATAAAGATATTTTGTCATTAACCAAAGAAAACATAATAAAAAGTCCTTTTAAAACATTCTTGAGGAAAATATCCTTTTACTTTGAAAACCACGTAAAAAATGATTTCATTAAAAATTAATTTTGTACACATTTTCATTAAATATGACCATTTAAAGATGGAAATAATGGTTCAAAGAAATGATTTCTAATAAATTCATACATGTTTTATGGAGTAAAAATAATATTACTTTTTCACGGGTAAAGGTAGGAATTATTCCTTATTTTGATAGAGTAGAGAAGATTCTTTAAAAACATTGGTAAAAGGAAAAATGGTTACAAATGTACTTATTAAATCATTTAAAACACATTTTCGAAAACATCTTATTAAAAATGTTATTTAGAAGAATAGAGATTCTCTGACTAAAGAGTGAAACGATGTTGGGTTTTCTTTAAAAAAATTTCAAAAAAAATAGAGTACCAAAGAGTGAGAAAATGGTTCTAATACATTATAATGGTCATGAATTAATAGAGAATAATGAATGGATTTATTGAAAAATGGTTATATAATAGCCATAAATTGAAATATAATTAATGTTATTATTGATGAAAATAAACTTTAAAAATTCCAAAGTGTCCCATACCACTTTGAAACATTTTATATCATATTCCTATTGAAGGAATAAAATTATATGAATGTTTTTATATCATTATATTAATTATATTCATGATATATAGTGTAAAATAATATTATATACACCATATAAAATAAACTATGTGCATAAAAACAAATATTTCTTAATAGAATGAAATTGAGATGAAATCCATTAGATATGAATCGAAAGAACAAAAAATAACAATAATAAATTGAAACATCTAAATAACAAGATATAATATATTTCAATATATTACATTTCAATGTTGCATTATGTACACCATAAACCATTAATTAGGCGCACAACACCAAATTATGCCTCATAGAATGAAATGTGAGACAAGAGACCCGTACAAATTAAACAAAAGACCCGAAAGTAATAATAATAAATCAAAAAAATATTATCACCATGATGATAATAGATTTCATGATATTACATTTTAATGTGGATGTATACACACCATTTACATGAAATTAGGTTCATAATAAAAAATTATGCGTCATGGAATGAAAAGTTAGACAATAGTCCCTTACATTTGATTCAAAATTCCCAAAAGTAATAATTAGCAATATAAACATTTAATTTCCAGAATATAAAAGAATTAATTATACTATAATTAAATGTGGAATTATGTACACCATATATGAGAAATTAGGTTCACAACAATAAATTATTTCACACATAAAAAAAGTAAGACAAGAATCCCTTACTACATGAGCATGTTTTCAATCCTGTAATATATAAAAGATTAATAATCAATTGAAATTATTAATATCATGAAATAATGGGAAATATTGATATAATATATCAAAATGGGAAGTAGGTATACCACACAAAATATTTTTTTGGTGAACATGATATTTATCTCATAGATATAGAAAGTGAGAGGAGAATACCTTACATATAATTGAAAATAATTAATAATAATTAATTGAAACATCTAAATTCAATGAATATTATAGAGTTAGTTATATTAATTTCAATGTTTCAGTATGTAAAACATATATAATAAATATGGCACACAATAATAAATTATGCCCCATGGAAAGAAAAGTGAGACAAGTGTCCCTTACCTTGTGTTTCTTTTTGGGGAACGTATTATAAAGTCCTATATAATAAAATTATTTAACTTTTAGACTCTATTAAAATAAATTTTTTTGTTTATAATTAATTTTATTTCACTTCTAATCATGGTTTGTACAACTACTTATACAATTGGGTTTACATTTTTTATTTTAACCAAATTCGGTTCATGTTTTAAGAACAACTTGTGTAGGTCAACTATAGTCAAAGGGGTAATTATATAACTTCTCCAGAGTAATAATAATGACATAATTATCATATATAAACATAAATTACACTTTTAAAACCATTATTTATTTATTTTTATGAAAAATGATTCAACATTGCAATCTAGGAGATGATAGGTCATACATACACATGGGTAATAGTATAATTTTTCAATGATCATTATGGAAAGGAGGTATGTAACCGCACATCTTTCCATAATGAAAATTATATCATAAATACCATATTATTTAATCATATTTACATATATATATATATGTAAAATTCTTTTTATGTAATGGAATCACATTATGTCAAGGAGGAGGTAGTCCACGCATCTATGAATGGCGTTAGCGGTATTTTATTGTCTGAAAGGTTAATAAAGAAAATGTAATATATATATATATATATATCGAGAAAGGTAATTATTTAATTAATATCATATATATATTATTTATGTATGAGTTGTTCAATTATATTTATCCTTTATGCATTCCATGGATCTTGTGAATAAATCACATCACATTAACGGGCTAGTAATCCACACCTCTTATAAAGAAATTATAACATTTACATAAGACTAAATGTATAAATCTTTCTATTTTAAAGTAATTAGAGAAGATTAAATACATAATTAAAAAAATATATAAAAAATATATATATATTTTTAATTACAATGACCCACATGATAGGTTGTAAAGTAATAATTATCAATCATAATTTTGTGAGACGGTAGTTCACAGTTCACATAAACTGTATGTTGATTACACATTAGTTGGGGGTGTGTGTAAGTGTTGGTAAAAAACATAAAATTCCAAAATATATGTATATTAGGATATTTATTTTTTTATATAATAATATAATAAAAATGTTATTGGGAGAGGATAATGGAAATATAACTAATAATATTCAAAGATTACGTTGTATCTTAATCGGGTAACTTCGTTTGGTTTGAACCAAATAGATTCCATGGAAATATTTCTACCCAAATGGAGGCATATAATTATAGTTTAGGAATTTTGGGATACTATTTGGGAATATATTTTACTATACTAAGAGGATTTAGAAGTGTGAAGAAGTGGTAGAGCTGGTGGACTTTTTTAGGGATGGAAAATGACTCCCTTAAAATATTTAAAAAGAATATAGGTGTACACTAGTTGTTACCTAATAATAGACATAAAATCACAAAAACTCAATAATTTATTGTTTATTTCAGATATATGTCCATAAAATGGGTTATGGAGAAGTATCTAGGTCGTCTATCCTCTTAAATATAGGGGTTTTCCCTTCTTAGCTTAATAACACCTCAATTACTATAATTATTTTTAATCGCATTCACTAATTATTTTTTCAAATATTCAGTTTATATTAATAAACTCAAATATTATACAAGATAAAATGTTTTGTTTCTATTTTTATAAATTCAATTCACTGAAGCGGGAAAATTAATATTAATGATAACCTCACAGACTGACATATTACATAGATTTAGTAGAAATTTTCTCAAATTATTGTTAAATATTTATATTAAATTTAAAAGTGAAATTTAATATATTGAAATAAACTGTAATAAACTATTTATGATTTATCTCATTTTAACATAAAATAATTTAAATATACTATTAATTCATAATAATTATTTAGATGAAAATGAATTTTTTAACTAAAATGTAGTATTTTTTCACTATTCTTAAAAAATCATGTTTCTCAGAAAAATATAAAAAATTCACCCTAAGTTAATTTCTACATTATAAATTCAATAATTAAATTTTTTATCAAATTAAATATATAAATGGGTCAGAAAATTTATTTAAAATATGTGCGCCATTAAAAGGCAGCAAAAATGCCTCAATAAAAATACATGTTTTTATACATAAAATTGGGATTGTTCTTATATTATTCTTATTAAATCAATTAGATGAATATATAAAATATTTTATTGAATATATAAAATATATATTTCATTAACTTATTTTAATTATTTGTGTTTATTAATAAAACTCTTATTTAATTATTAAATAATAATAATTTTTTATATCCAAATGGTTTTTATTTTCACTTCAAATTTATTGGTAACCCCTAAATTAATTCTATATTTATATAAAACATTAATTATAATAAAATGTTTTATAATATTCATAACAACTATCTTAACAACTATTTTATATCATATTATATAAAATAATAATATTTTAATAATATAGTTTTAATTGGTGAAACTCAGTCTTAAATGTAACATAAGGCATCGAAGAAGATCACTCATGCATGTAACTCAAGCAATAAAGGATGGTATTTACTACATGTAATTCATTCTAACTCATTGTTTATTTCATTGAAATATATATAATAAATTAAAAATTGTAAAAATATAATAATGTATCTGGATGTTATATTACATTACATGCTTGGTGTTTCGTGTCATACAAGCTATCGAGTATAATGTTCTTACATTAGTTTTTTTGGGGAGTCATACTCTAGGCAGCTTATTTAAATTAAAACCTCTTAATTTCTACTAAATAATTTTGATAAATTTTCTCATACATTTTATGTTTCATATCTTATATCATGAGAAGGGTTCTTAAGACATCCTCTAGAAAAGAGATAATGGGAATTACAAGGGTTGCATGGACTACCTTGTCTATATTTGTCTATGAATGTGATCATAAATGGTATGTAGAGATACATTCATGGAGGAAAAATTAAATATTTATAGGGATTTACTATGGCCATCAATCAAAAAAAATTGAATGATCAATGGAATGTTGAGAGCTTCAAATCCATAAATCATTGATGATTTAGAAGACCATTGGTTCAATTTGAATTAAGGAATTTGGAAAATGTTTTATTTCGAAGTCATTCTCCTAATTTTGAATAATTATTTTATAGACCCTGAATTTTTTAAAAAAATACTCTTTCTTGATTGGTATCAATTTTGATAGTGCTTCTATGAAATTATAATTTGGCCTTTTACTCCCACTAATTAATTACTGTTATTGAATTTTTTTATTCCTCAAACACTATAATAAACATTTAATGTATTATGAATCCTATAAAAGATTGAAAAGTATATATATTTTTCATTAACTAACTTCCATAACTGATATGGTTAATTTATTAATCTCTAATCATCAAAAGTGGTACAATTGTTTCATCAATAACAATTATTCTTCAAATTGTTTTACTGGAAAAGTGATAAAATAAGTGGGAAATTACAGAGGTTAGTGGTTTGAGTGAAACCCTTATCATACATGTGACATTGGTTAATGACCAACAACAAAACCATAATTGATTGGTTTTCATCCGACATATATATATTCCTTTTATAAAACCAAAGTTATAAAATTTATAAAATAAATTTAATTAACATCTTTGAAATTTAATAACTAGATAGACTCATAAATATGGTTTTGAATACAACCTCATAACATAAATACTTCATCTATTAATTTTCACATAGGTTCTTTTGTGGTCTATGGGATATTCATAATAACCATTTTAGGACTCCTGAACTATGACGCATTATCATCATCGTAAAACTCCTTTTTTAACCAAGGTTATTCATTTTCATCATATGTTCAGCTCTGTCATAATATTTTTTTAAAGAAAATGTTAATTTTCCAAAGTGTATCCCCAGGGAGTGTCAAACCATGTGTGTAGTAAGGCTCATTATCATGTACCATGATACACTGAGTTAGTCTCAGATCACCTTGTTATGGTTATTACTTCTAGGTACATATGTACCCGAACCATATCCACTTCTAGTGTCCAAACAAAGATTCATTTCTTGGAAATACTATATAATCAATACTCAAATGAATCTTTAGGGTGTTCTTATATACTAATCCATAAATTCTACCTTATACTTATGTTCTCTAACATATGTTTTCCTAAATATAGTTCCCAAGGATGCTTTTAAACTTCTTATGATATCAACCATAGAGACCCATCCTCAGATTTCGTAGAGCCACCATCAAGTCTCAATTACACTAGCATGATTTCAAGTAATCAATCCCTAAAGGACCAACTAGTTCAGGGGTATTGGCTAACCAAATACATAAATGAGTATTGTATTAAAAATGAATACACAAATTACAAAAAAAAAATCAATCATTCTAAAAAATATAAATAAGTAAATTTTAGTATTACTATAATCGATGTAGTAAATCTATGCATATCTTTTATAGTATACTTCTTGCATACTTGGGGAAAGAAAAATAATAATGGTGAGCTCAAATTATCAATATAGGTATGTAAAGAGTATGTAATACTCTAAAAAATAGAGTAGTTAATACATATCGGTAAATAATTTAAAACATATGTCATATACTTAATAAGCTAAATGTAAGTGCACAAAAAATATGGAAGGTTAATAACTAGAAACACATGTCATTCAAATAACTATATAAGGAAAAAAACATATAAAGGTAAGAAATTAAAACACATTCCATCTATGTAACTGGATATAAAATTTATCCATAGATATGTTGATGAATCATTTCATGGATGAATAATATCTGAAGCCTAAAAATGAAATAAATCCATAGATATATCAATGAAAGATCTCATGGATGAATAATAATTGAATATAAATAATGTAATTTTATTATTATTTTACTTCAGGTTTCCTAGAAACATGATACATTTACCATCATGAAATATTTTAAACATTCCCAATTTGGAAAACTAATTTATCCCATTATACTATCTATGCATCGATTGTATTTTATTAACTATTCCCCAACCTGTAGATTTTTTATTAACTGGTCAGTAACCCATATGGATTGAATTAATCCATCCCAAACTCATATAGTGCACGTCCAAATGATTTAAATAAACAAAGTGCCTTATAAAATAACCACATTTAATAAATATTGGTTTTTCAATATTTCCCAAAATAAAAAAATTCAACATAATGACCTTATGAAAAATGATATACAGTTTAGGTAATAATCATATACTTGAAAAATGATATTGATATTTAGGGGAAATTCAATGTTCAATGATCATATGAAATGGAATATTTCATGGAAAAAAATGAATCATGGAAGTGAATTTGATTCTTATCCTTGTAAAAATAAAACATAAACTATCCAGATGAATATTAAAGATGGTATTAGCACAACATAACCCATGTGGAGTAAGATAATGTGTAAAGAAATGAAATTTCCATGGAATTTTTTTTATTAAATACATGGGAATTTTACGAGTCCGCAAAAACTGACGGCGCATGATTCTGAGGCCACCTTTTTCCCTGAATAAATTTCAAAAAATTTGTTCAGGTACATTCAGTAAACATATGAGTGGGTTTTTATAACTTTTGAACTGGTGCTCGAAATTGAAATCTGAGGGTACCATTGAACTCGTAGTGCTTGTATTTGCTTATGAAGACTATCACTTCGACAACAGTTGGTCATGAATAGAAGATAGATTTTTCATTTTCACGGAATAAAATAAAATAAAGTGAGTTTTCACTTTATTTTATTAGAGACGCCATGTGGGTGTTTCGTTGTTAAAGCATCCTCATGGGAGAAGGAGGTGGGACCACCACACCTTAACCTCCCATGAGAGGTTATGGTGGTGGGGCCCACTCGAACATAACCTCCCGCGAGAGGTTACAACGTGGGGAACACACGGGGCTTAATCACCTATTTATAGAGGACCTAAAACCTCTCAACTCACCCTAATTAATGAGGGAGAGCCTCTTCACCTCCCCTAATTAATTCCTTGTGCCAACCACATGAATTAATTAAGTGGAGCCTATCTAATTAATTTATTTCTCCATTTGAGTTTCATGGAATCATCTAAAACAATAGATAATATATTATTATTTATGCCTGTCATTTCTCATTTGGTGGGATCCCTTGAGAGGAGGATTATTGGGAGAAAGCTCACAATGAAGAACACTCCTCCCAATGAAGAACGACAATAGAAGAATGAAAAAGCACTTCTTCCACTGATGACGGACATCTTCTTCTTTGATCTCTGACCAGAACAAGGGATGATATGCCATCCTTGAAGAATGCTGACGACGTCGTCCTAGACTTTATAATCTTATTTTCCAACAACAACGAATCCTATGTAGGGGTTCAGGCTTGGATAATTGTTTCATGTTCTTCACCTTGATTCTAGGATTAATAATCAAATCCATTTTCTATCACCCTCATGTGTAGGGCCCAGGCAGAACAAACATGGCCCGACCCCTCTACATTATTTTTAGAATTTGAAACTCAAACGCATCATGAGTTCGAGATGTTCTTTAGTCGTCAATAGTGGTTGAGGATCGAAGGTGACACCCTAAGAAGTGTGTGGAATCATCCGGAATAAGAATTGGGCCACCAGAACTTGTCCGGTGACCTGCGGAATGTTTGCTGATAGAGAGAGAGAGAGACAATCGTTACAGCATGGATAGCGGCAGCGCAACCGTGCCTCCAAAACTGTATCTTGCGGCCGATGGACTGTGGCGGTGCGTCGGCAGCTGGCTCAAGCCAGGCCGTGAAGGAAACTGGCATCCCGATCCTTCGGGTCGCCAAAGAAGGCACGACGCAAAAGTGTCATGTGGTGGAGCACAAGGGGGCCACGGCCCCTGGCTACGGCGGTGCAATGGTGGTCGGCGCGAGGCCAGCCATGAGGAAGATTGGCGGCCAGAGCCACTGGGTCGCCATAGGTGGAACAACACAATGGTGTCGCCCAAGAGTTGGTTACCCGTTCGGCCAACTGGGAGGAGCGGGACGCACTGCTGGGTCACGCATGACGCAGACCGGCACCACGTGGCACCGTTTTGTCTCCCACCCGAATAGAATAGTCATTCTGGATTTCCATTGGTGCGACTTCCCCCCTTGATGTAGCTAGGGTGGACACCACGGGCCTCCAGCCGTGCGGGCCGGACCCAGCGCGGGTTGGACCGAGCGCGCATCGAGCCGGCAGCGTGGTTCGGGCCACCCACGTGGGTCAGTCCGCCCTCACAGGATGTGCCACCCTTGTGGGCCAGACCTTCCCCGTGGACTAGGTCTAACCCTAGTCCGGACCCAGGGTCGGACCCCAGTCCGAACCCGGGACGGGTCGGGTCGGCCCGACTGGGCTAGCCCGGACCCGGACCTGTTTTGGCCTATTTCCATACTTTTTCTTGTAACATGAGCTACGTGCATCTGATTGAAGAACTTTATTTGGTGATGGATACCTTGTAATGAGACGGTTCTTTTGGTTTACCCCACTCAAGGTTTCAACATAATTGGGGTACAACTGGGTTGGATTGAACGTAAATCCAACCGGGCCCTCGGAACGGAAATGTCAATAACTCTCAGACTGGGCATCCGATTGACGCACCGTTTGTCACGTTGAGTTTATTATGTCAATAAAGATATTTTGGAAAAATCAACATGGGAGTTCATGGAATTTGATGTATCGGCACATTCTTGTGTAGCGGACCCCCTCGTAATTAAGCATGCTTGTGAGAAACCCTGTTGTTCATTATGCACTGACGACTGTTCTTGGATCCTGTGTGGGTTCGACATCATTGACTACTGTTCCTGGATCCTATGTGGGTTTGATAGATCTGATGACTCCTCTTGTATCCCGTACGGGTTCGACATCTCCTACTACTGTTCCTAGATCCTGTGTGGCTTTTACAATTTGGACTTATGTTACTGGATCCTGTGTGGGTTCGATAGAGTAGTTGTTCATGGATCTTGTGTGGGTTCGACCGTTCTGATTTCTATTCCGGGATCATGTGTTGGTTCGACTGAATAGATGATTCTGTTTCTACATATGATCATCTCCATCTATCTACATAAGTTGAATACTTTTGTGAGCTGAGTCGGTAATTTTCTGTTTACCACATGATGGAGATGGACTACTTGATAACATAGGTATATGTATGGGCATATACCTAAGTGGAGTTTTCTGTTGATTTCATACTCTGTGGATTATCCTTTGTGGATTTTGAGAGACCATGAGGGTCTCGGGGTCCCTACTGAGTATCATTCTACTCACCCCTGCATGGGCTATGCCCGTACCTCGTTGTGTTGGATACAGACGACGGACTGCACTGACCGGGGCTGAGTGTATGAGATTAGGATGCTACCTGAAGGTGGACCTCACGACAAGTCGAAACCCAGAGGATACTGACAGATGTGGATTTCTAAGGAGGCTATCTGTACCTACCAATCAGGTAGGATCCATGGTGGATGATCTAAGAGCTTCTTTTCACCTTTGAGTTGTTTGGCCATTTTCAGTTGTACTTGTACTATCAGTTGGTCTTGTATTTCGGACCCCTTTACTTTTTCAGCACTCTATTGTTATATAGTTTTATTTAATTCTTTTTATCTATTTTTGTAATCTGTTGTGTGTATTTTCAGTTATAAAGACAATGCCATCCAAGATTATGGATTTACGCCTTTGATGCTAGTCGCCAGCCACTAGCCTATGGAAGGCGGGCTGGGGTAGTCACAGCACGGGACTCGGAGGACGGGTCATGACAAATTCATATCAGAGGATTCGGTTCTCCCTTAGAACATACGACTCTTGTCTTTTCTTTCAGGCAATAGTGTTTAGGGTATTGAGTGTGGTTTTCAGTTCAAGGAGTCCAGTGTTGGTGCGGCGGCCGACGTATCCATACACCAGGACCCTGATTTCTGATTTCTGACTCAGTGCACAAAAACATTGATTGTGTGTGTGTTTCAAGAGTTTTCTTAGTGATCTCTTTGAGTTAGCTCACCAGGTATAACTTATTGACCGTGTCACACCTATTTTTTTCAGTATGGACCCACATAGATAGCCAGCAAGGGTTCCAGGCATTGTATGAGACGATATCCCACCGATCAATGAGGTCTCAGTGCAGGGCCTTATTACAATGGAGGCTCCAGTGGTACCACTACCTGTTGGTCCACCGATGCCACCAGCCCTAGCAGTAGAGAGTGCATGCCTCCTGAGCACGTTATATGAGTTCTAGCGCCAGAGGCCGCCCAGGTACATGGGTGAGATGGACCCGCAGGAGGCGGAGGATTGGCTGGAGGCTGTTGTGAGTGTCTTCAGACTGTTAAGGACACTAGCAGACCATATGGTTATCCTTTCTGCAATCCTCCTTCAGGCAGCAGTAGGTAGATGGTGGAGCCTGATGCTCTAGGTGCATGATGAGGCAACACTTCTCTGGGCAGAATACTAGAGCCTATTTTGGGTCAATTTTGTCCCAGCCACCCTATGTGCGGTGCGGCTACAAGAGCAACTGCATCTAAAGTAGGGTAGCATGACGGTGGAACAGTACTCAGCGAGGATCATCGAACTCTCGCGCTAATCAACATATATGGTACAAGACCCTTTCTTAAGTGCCCAGAACATTGATCAGGGGCTTAGGCAAGATATAAGGGCATCGATGATCTCCCTAAGCATCCCAACATAGGTAGGGGTGTTGGAGAGAGCCCTATTAGTGGAGAGTTTCATTATTGAGCAGTCACCATCAGTGAGACCCACCACCAGGCATTACATAGCAGAGTCTTCTGCAGCTGGTAGCAGACAGATGTCGTAGAGGTCCAAGCGGACCAGACCATCGGGTGGACGACCTCAGAACTCGGGTTTGGTTATGTGAGGAACACGAGACAGAGCCAGTCATTTGAGGAATATGTAGTGATTCACATGCGGTGGGCAGGGCCACATGGCTTTTGACTCTCTGACCTGTCGTTCGGATGATCAGTAGATATTTGAGGGACCTCCCAGATAGAGTTCGAGGTTCTATCAAGGAAATATGTAATGAGAAGGCAGATATGGAAGAAGAACTGGTCGTGCAGCTAGTGGTGGGCAACATTTCGAGGTGTTACCGCCACCATAATAAGGAGGTCCATCCTACTGCAGGGTGTAGGAGGACATGGGAGATCTCATCTCCATGCAGCCGAGGATTATGATCATGGCGCTCTGGAGATGATTGGAGGTACTATCTGTTTCTACTCCTCCATAGTTGTAGATCATATAGACACAGGTTCCAGTAACTCTTTCATTTCCACTGCCCTCGTTCGGGGCCCGGAGATTCTGATAGTGTCGTTGGCTCGATCCTTACTGCTAGATATTCCTACGGTAGAAGAATTGACGACTACACTTTGGTGCTGGCAGTGGGAGATTACTCTATTAGGCGAGAGCATCATGGCCTTTCAATGTCATCATGTGTATAGACTGGATATCTATAGTCCATGCTTAGATCGATTGTATTAGGCTAAAAGTGCGGTGTGTCCGCACGGATGGAACCAGGTTCACCTTCACCAGCGATAAGGAATCCTTTATAGCGTAGGACTGACTTACTTGGAGGAGGGTATAATCGATCGCTCATCAGTTGTCATGCCTTTCCCTCATAGCAGTTGAAGGGGAATGTCCGGCTTATCCTATAGTGGTGGACCAGTACGTGGATGTTTTCCATGATGATGGTCCAGGTCGACCTCCTCGCAGATAGGTGGTCTTTTACATTGACCTATACCCCGAGACGACACATGTATCTATGAAATCATATTGAAGGGCTCCTGCTAAGCTTCGTGAGATGCGGGTATAGATGGAGGACATGCAGGGGAAGGGATTCATCTGGCCCAATGTTTCTCCCTATGAATCCCCGATTATGTTCACCAAGAGGGTGGATGGGAGCTTGAGGCTTTGTGTTGACTACTGTCACTTGAACTAGGTGACCGTGAAGAACAAGAACCCACTCCCGAGGACTGAAGACCACTTTGATCAGCTGAAGAGGGAGGCTTGGTTCACCAAGATAGACCTGAAATGAGTCTATCACCAGCTCATAGTTCGAGATGAGGATGTGCAGAAGACGACCTTCAGATCTCCCTATAGCCACTATGAGTTCTTAGTTATTCCTTTCCACATAACCAATTCTCCAGTAGTGTTCTTGGGTCTCATGAACATGATTTTCTAGCCATACCTCGATCAATTTGTTGTATACTTCATCGACAACATTTTGATCTACTTGAATACTAAGGAGGAGCATGACTACCATTTTCTAGTTTTACTGGAAACACTCAGAGAACACCATCTTTATGGTATCATATTGAAGTTCTAGTTCTGGATATGATAGGCCAAATTTCTAGGTCATGTCACTGTGGAGGATGGAGTTGCAGTGGATCCAACGAATATTGAGGCGGTACTTTCTAGGGAGCCACCTAGGAGTGTGACAGAGGATCAGAGTTTCCTATATTTGGATGGATATTGCTGTAGGTTCCTACTAGACATCTCCAGAGTTGAAGAACCACAATCAACCATGAAGAAGAAGGGGAAACCCATTGTGTGGTTGGAGGGATGCCAGCAGAGCTTTCAGGAGCCGAGGCAGAGGCTGACTATTTCCCCCATCTTGAGGAATTTAGAGGAGGGAGTGGGGTACATAGTTTACTACGATGCATCGTGTACTGGACTCAGATGTGTCCTGATGTAGGAGAATGTAATGATCGCTTATGGTTCTCATTAGTTTTGATAGAATGAGAATAACTACACTACCGATGACCTAAAGTTAGCAGCAGTGTTCTTCGCCTTGAAGATGTGGCAGCACTATCTGATGGTTGAACGTTTTACCTTGTACTCTGATCACAACAGTCTCAGGTATATCTTATCTCGGAAGGACCTGAACCTGAGACAGCGACGCTAGCTTGAGTTCCTCCAGGACTATGACATTGAGATATTCTATAATCCTGGGAAGGGGAACATTATTGCAGATGAAATCAGAAGGAGATCTGGTATACAACTGCTTGGAGAGGAAACAGAGCAGCTGGATGCTATACATATATATTTTGTTGACCAAGATAGAGCATTTTTCATTCAGTCTCTTATAGTCACTCCTCCACTTATTCAGCGAGTCAGGGAGGTACAACGTGGAGATGCTGACTGTGATACATGACGTGCTCAAATATTTACAGGGTATGAACCTGATGGATTTTCTGATGGTGGGGAGCACGTCATCCTCTTCAGAGGATGTACTATGGTTCCACTGTCACTTCAGGAGGAAGTGTTGAAGGAGTTTCACACATCCCCTCTAGTGGTAAATCCCAAAGTGGCAAAGATGTACCAGGATCGCCGACAATAGCACGGGTGGTTGGGGATGAAGAAGGAAGTTGCAATGTTTGTCCTTAGGGCCTCACTTGTCAGCAAGTGAAGGTGGAGCATCAGGTACCAGCTGGCTTGGTTCAGCATTTAGAGGTCCCAGAGTGGAAGTGGGATGGGATATCCATGGACATTGTGACAAGACTTCCACGTACATCCAGGGGTCACGACTCGATTTGTGTGATCATTGAACGACTCACCAAGTTGGCCCACATCCTACTAATCAGAGAGAAGGGATCATTAGAGAGCTTGGGACACCTCTATGTGTGGGAGATTGTGCAGCTACATGGTGTACCTTCTTCTATTTTCTCTAATCATGATTCACGGTTTACTTCCCAGCTGTAGAAGGGGTAGTATAAGGCTTTCCGGACAAAGCTTCGTTTGAGCACTGCCTTCCATCCTTATATGGATGGCTAGACCGAGCGGACCATTAAGACCCTCGATGACATGTTGTGTGCGTGTGCCCTCAACTTCGGTCATAGGTGGGAGGATCACATACCTTTAGTGGAGTTTTCGTACAGCAACATCTATCACTCCCCCATAAGGATGGAACCTTTTGATGCCCTAAGTGGTTGACCTTTCAGATCGCCGTTGTGCTGGACAGTCCCTGGGGAGTCAGTACTAGTTGGACCTGAGAAGGTACGAGATACCACAGAGAAGGTTCAGATCATCCAGGAGAAGATGAAGACTGCATAGAGAAGATAGAAGTCATATGCCAACAGGAGATAGAGACCTATGGAGTTTGAGGATGGAGACCATGTCTTTCTATGGGTCTCACCTCGACGAGGATTAAGGAGATTGGGCCAACGCTGCATGTTATCTCTATGTTTCATCGAACCTTTCCAGGTCCTCAGTAGAGTAGAAGTGGTGGCTTACCGCCTGGCTCTTCCACCACATTTGGACCGGGTGCATGACATCTTCCATGTATCCCAGTTGAGAAGATACATGCACGACCCTTCTCACATCATTGACCATGGGGATATCGACGTAGACGATGGGGTGACATTTACGGAGGATCCAGTGGAGATTGAGGATCGATAGGAGTATGTCCTTCATGGATGGTCGATGCCTCTGGTGCATTTTCGTTTGCAGCACAGGAACATCCATGAGATCACATGGCAGTGGGAGGCTCAGATGCGTGCTCAGTACCCCCATTTGTTCCCATAGTTCTAGTTGTAGCTTATGGGGACATAAAACCCTAAGGTGGGGAGAAATTAAAGACCTGAAATTTCTGTGGGAATTTTTTTCTTAAGTACATGGGAATTTTACGAGTCCGTGAAAACTGGCGGGGCATGATTCTAAGGCCCGGTGTGCCTGGAATCAATTTCATAAGTTTTGTTTGGGTACGTTCAGTAAACGTATGAGTGGGTTTTTATAAATTTTGAAACGGTGCTTGAAATTGAAATCTGAGGGCTCCGTCAAACTCACAATGCTGGTATTCTCTTTAGAAGACTATCACTTCGATAGCCGTTGGTCTAGAGTAGAAGATAGATTTTGTGTTTTAATGGAAAGTAAAAAATAAAGGGAGTTACTTTATTTTATTAGAGCCGCTATGTGGGTGTTAGGTGGTTAATACATCCTCATTTGAGTTGGAGGTGGGACCACCACACCTTAACCTCCCATGAACGGTTATGGTGGTGGGTCCCACCTGAGAATAACCTCCTGTGAGAGGTTACGGTGTAGGGGACCACACGGGTCTTAACCCCCCTATTGATGGAGGTGATTAAAACCTCTCAACTCTCCCTCATTAATGAGGGAGATCCTCTTCAACTCCTTTAATTAATTTCTTGTTCCAACCCCTTAAATTATGGGGATCCTATCTAATTAATTTATTTTTCCATTTGAATATCGTTCCAACATCTAAACTAATAGAAAATCTATTATTATTTTTTCTTTAAATTTCTCATTTGGAGGGATCCTTTGAGAGGAGGATTATTGGGATAAATATCCCAATGAAGAACGCTCCTCCCAACGAAGAACGACTATCAAAGAATGAAGAAAGCTTCATCCACCAACGACGGACATCATATTCTTTGAACTCCAACCGAAACAAGGGAGGAAGCGCCATCCTTGAAGAATGCCGACGAAGTCATCCTCAACTTCATCATCTTTTATTCCAATGACAAAGAATCCAAGGTAGGGGTTCATGCATAGTTAATTGTTGCACGTTCTTCACCTTCCTTATAGGATTAAGAATCAATGTTGTTTTCTATCACCCTATCATGGAGGGCACGAGCCGAACAAAAACATCCCGACCCCTCTACCATCTTTATAGAATTTGACACCAAAACGTGGCATGAGTCTAGGATCAGCGTTACTCGTCAACAATGGTTGCAGATTAAAGGTGATGTCCCGAGAAGTGTGTGGCTTCTTACGGAAAGAGAATCGGTCCACCAGAACTCATCTGGTCACCCACGGAATGTTTGCTGACAAATGGAGTGATAATTGTTACCTCATGGATGGCAGCGATGCAACCGCGCCACTGGAGGAGTAACCCATAGCCGACAGACCGCAGCGGTGCAGCAGCGGCCAGCGCTAGCCTGGACGTGAACGAAACCGGCTGCCCGAGCCACCGGGTCTCCAAAAAATGCACAGCGCAATAGCACCGTGCGGTGGAGCACAAGGGGGCCACGACGATACAATGATGGCTGGCGCAAGGTCCTCCATGAGGATGACCGGAGACTTGAGCCGCCGAGTCACCAGAGGAGGTGTGGCACAACGGCGTCGTGGAGAAGTCGGTTGGACACTCAGCCATCCGGGGGGAGTGGGACCCACTGCTGGGTCCCACGTGGTGTATACCAGCGCCACATGGTGCCGTTTTGTCTCCCACATGAATGGAATAGCCGTTCTGGATTTCTAGGGCCGCGACATCTCCCTTGGATACGGTTAGGGTAGACTTCGCGGGCCGCCAGCCGTTTGGGCCCCCTGGCCAAGACCCAGCACAGGCCATAGGGCCGGACCCAGTGTTGGTCGGGATGCCTTTGCAGGCCGGGCAGTCCCTGTAGTCCGGGTGAGACCCGCGGAACGGGTCAGAACCCAGTCCAGACCCGACTCATGCTGGGTTCGGTCCGACTTGGCTGAACCTGACCCATAACCATTTTGGCCTATTTCCATACGATTGCCCGTAACATGAGATACGGGCATCCGATTGATGAACCGTATACATCAATGGAAACATTGGAAGGAGAAGAGTATTTTGGTATACCCCACTCTAGGATTTGACACAGTTAGGGTATGTCCGGGTTGGAACGAACGTATATCCAACTGGGCCCTTGGAACAAAAATGCCAATAACTCTCAGATCGGGCGTTCGATTAACGCACTATCTATTGCATTTAGTTTCTTATGGAAAGAAATATCTTTTGGATACATCAACTTTGTAATTCATGTAAGTTGATTTATCAACACTTGAATTGAGTAATGGACCCTCCCAAAATCAAGCATTCTTGTGCGGAACCCTGTGGATGGTTGTGCACTTATGATTGTTCCAAGTTTCTGTGAGGGTTCGACAACATTGACTACTGTTCCTGGATCCTGTGTGGGTTTGAAAGCACTGGCAGCTATTCCAAGATCCTGGATGGGTTCGACTTCTCTGACTATTGTTCTTGGATCCTCTGTAGGTTCAATAATTCTGACTTCTGTTCCTAGATCCTTTGTGGGTTCGACAGAATAAATGTTCCTAGATCCTTTGTGGGTTCAACAGTTCTTTTTTATGTTCTTGGATCATGTGTGGGTTTGATAGAATAGATGATTCAGTGGCTACATCTGATCATATATATCTCTCTATATATGTTTAATACCTGTGTGAGCTGAGTCAGTAATTTTGTGATGGCTTCATCATTGATATGCATTACTTGATAACTTAGGTTTATGTATGGGAATATATCTAAGTGGGGTTATCTATTGATTTCATACTCTGTGGATTATCCTTGGTAGATTTTGAGAGATAGTGACTGTCTCAGGGTCCCTACTGAGTATCGTTATACTCACCTCTGCAGGGGCTATGCCCGCACCTCGTTGTTTTGGATGTAAATGACGGACATCGCTGACCGAGGCTGAGTGTACAAGAATTGGATGATACCCGGAGGTGGGCCTCACAATGAGTCGGTACACAGAGGAGATTGACCGACCTGGAGTGTTGAGGAGGTTATCTATATCTACCCTTCAGGTAGGATCCGTGGTGGATGATATAGGAGATGATTTTCACCTTTCAGTTGTTTTTTCCATTTCAGTTCTACTTGTACATTCAGTTGGGATTGTATTTCTGGCCCCTTTACTTTTTTAGCACTCTCTTGTTATACAGTTTTACTTAGTGTTTCATATCCATCTCTGTACTCTATTGTTTGTGTTTTCAGTTATAAAGGAAATTCCTTCCTAGTTTAAGGATTTATGCCTTTGGTTCTAGTCACCAGACCCTGGCCAATAGAAACAGGGCTTGGGGTAGTCACGGCACATGCCCCAGAGGATGGGTAATGACATAATGTGTTGTTTTCATTAATTAATCTAAAGAATATAAAAATATATTTTAAAAACATTCTGGAGGAAAATATCCTTTTATTTTGAAAAAACATTAAAAAATTATTTCATTTGAAAATGACTTTTGAAAACATTTCCATTAATATTTTACCATTAAAAAATTAAAAGGATGGTTCAAAGAAATGATGGAGGGTAAATCTATACAAGTCGTTTGACGTAAAAGGAACATTACTTTTTCAATGTTAAAGGATAGAATGATGAATTGTCCAGAAATGAACAATAATATTCCTTTTAATACGTTGGTAAAAGACAATAAGTGTAAAAATAAATATACCAAATATTTTAAAAATACATTTTTGGAAGCATTTTCATGAAACATGGTTTTTAGAAGAAAAACTTTTCTCTGACTAAATAGAAAATTGATGTTTTTTTCATATAAACATTTTCTAAAAAATATTATTAAAAATAGTGAAAAAATGTTAATAATCATTTATAATGGTAGGGAATAACCATATAAGAATGAAATGGTTTATTTAATAGCTTTTATATACTTTAGTTGATTTGAAATACCATTGAAAGATCATTAAAGTTGTTGTTGAGGAAAATAATCTTTAAAATTTCCAATGTGTCCCATACCACTTTGAAACATTATAAATTATATTCTTAATTATGGAATAAAATTAAATTAAAGTTATAATATCATGTGAGTAAGGATATCCATGATATATCATGTAAAAGTTCATTATATATACCATTAAAAGAAACGATGTACATGATAACAAATAAGTCTCAATATAATATCAATTGAGACGAAATCCCTTATATATGAATTGAAATACCATAAATTAATAAGAATAAATTGAAATATATAAATTCCGTATGGATAGATGTTTACATTATATTATATGTCAAATTAGTAGTATGTAAACCATATTCAATAAATTAGGTTCACAATAAATAATTATGCCTCATAGAACGAAATGTGAGACGAGGGTCCCTTATATAGGAATCAAAAGACCGAAAAGATATAATAATCAATTGAAACATCTAAATAACATGAAGATGATATATTTTATGAAATTACATGTAAATATTGTATAAATTACACCATATTCAAAAACTTATGGGCACAAAAATAAATTATCCCTCATGGAAGGATAAGTGATACAAGATTCCCTCACATTTGAATTGAAAGACCAAAAAGTAATAATACTAAATTGAAAAATAAAAATACCATGATGATAATATAATTAATAATATTATATGTAAATGAGGTAATATTTAAACCATATTTTTTCATGTCATGGCCAAACATTTGAGGTTTGAGAGGTGTGAAGAAGTAGGAGTGGTGGTGTATTTTTATAAGGATGGAAAAGGTCTCACTTGGAATATTTGAAAAAAAAATTAGGTGTATGATTATCCAAACATAACAAAAGTCATAAAAAAAATATCTCAAAACATCGACGTTTATGGGAGATAAATGTCCATAGAATGGGTGATGGAAAAGTTTCTAGGTCATTTGGGCCTTTAAATTTAGGGTTTAGTCCCTTTTTATCTTAATTACACCTTACACACTATAAATAATTTTAATTACATTCACTAATCATTTTGGTAAAAAATTAAATTTATCATATTAGAATCGATATATAATATTTATTAAAAATTTTCTGTCTTCTTTTAAAAATTCAATTCACAGATGATGGAAAATTATGATTAATTATAATCTCGCAGACTGAAAAATTAACTGGTTTTAGTAGAAAAATGTTCAAAAGATTGTTTTGTTTTTACATACAATTTCAAATTCAAATTTATTACAGTAATATAAATTTTCTTAATAAGTTTATATTTTATCTAATGTGATATTAAATCATGTTTAATATATAATTTACCATTAATAATAATTTTGATGAAAATGTATTTTTTAACAAAAATGCATTATTTTTTAATTTTCATCACAAATGATGGTTCTCATAAAAATAAAAAAAATTATCCCTAAGATAATTTCAAAATTATAAATGAAAAAATGAAATTTATTTTATCAAATTAAATTTATAGATGTTTTAAAATTCAAATTTAATATAGTTTCTCCCTTAAAAGCTTGTAAAGATTGCTTAATAAAAATATAGGTTTTTATGTGTAAAATTGGGTTTGTTCTTAT
This sequence comes from Viscum album, assembly GCA_963277665.1. Lineage (NCBI taxonomy): Eukaryota > Viridiplantae > Streptophyta > Magnoliopsida > Santalales > Viscaceae > Viscum > Viscum album. Next base: position 1,217,499,926 of record OY728157.1, read on the forward strand.
CCTATTATTATAAAATAAATTGGATGAATATAAAAAGAATTTATTGAATATATAAAATATATTTTATTAAATAATTATAACTAATTATTTTTATTAGGAAAATTCTCTTTTTGAAGCATAAAAATACTAATAATTCTTTTTGTAACCAATTGGATCTTATTTTCATTTATAATTCAATAGAAATTCATGAATTACTTACATATTTATATAAAACACAAATTCATATATGATAGTAAATAATATTATTAACCTCTATCATAACAGAAAGGTTATATATTATTATATTAAATAATAATATTTCAATAATACGTTTTTATTTGGTGAAGCTTGGTTTTGCGTGTAACACAATATATTGAAGAGGATCTCTTTTGTGTGTAACGAATGTTATTTAGAAGGGTATCTCTTATTAATAACATACACTAAATCATTATTCCATGAATGAAAATATATATAATCAATTTTAAATAGTGAATATATTATAAATTATCAGTATATTATAATACCTTATGTGGTTGGTGTCCCGTTTCACACATGCTATCGAGTACAAGGATCTAACTATTTTTCAGGGTGTCACATTTATTATATCTAAAATATTAATTAGATAGAGATTCAAATAAATAATTCCCAGTTATAAAGTGGTATATATGTGTTATTTTCAGAACACCCTCCTCTTAACCAATTTCAATTGAGATTGAAAAGTCTATTCCTTTTTCCTCGTTCATAGTGGGTTGTTGAGACCTACCATCCTCATTATCTATTAGATCACGTAATTGATTAAAATAATTCTGAATTTCACTACATCTAAAAAATTTAACTTTTTTTATGAATATTTTCTCACCTATGATTAATTTCCAGAACTTTTCATCCCCCGTCGACAATCACTATCTCGATGGATCGACTTTACACAATTAATGATTTTCTTAGTTAATTTCAAACTATTTCCGGAGTTCATTCCCACAGTTATTATGGAATACATGTGGTTATAATTTTATTTAACAAATTTATTTACTTTTCAACTTTCTATAAATCACAAGTTTTCTCTTCATATCACTAAAACCAAAAGAATAATTTTAGTAACCAGTATCTAATCAAAACTTCATACCATATTGAATGACTTCATCATAATTTGGATGTTTTCTTATAGATAATTCCTTTTGATGGAATGGTTTTAAAATAATATATTATTGATGAATTTTTTTTAATGTGTTGATTATATAGTGATAATCATACCTTGAACATATTTTAATGGTTACTATATAGATACAAATAGATTTATCATCCTTGTTTTTGAGCATTATAATGTTCATTCCAATCATTGAATGAAATTTTTGAGGAAAGTATTTATTCAGAAATAAATTCTTAAACACAACCCATTACATAGATATAATTACATACTCTTGACTTTTGATCATAATAAGAATACACAATTGATCAACATTTCCCTATATGATATTGACTACTGTGAAGACATTCTCAGGGACTTAGCACTGAACAATAGAAACAACATTTTCCATTCCATTGATCGATATCAATGAAACTAGTAGATTCGTAGACAAAAATAAAGAGGGTGGACATTTTTATATGAAAGAAATAATGGCACATTCTGTCATCCTTAGTTCATTCAGATGCTCAAGATGGTCCTTGTTAACTCTCAATGTTTAAGAGAGTAGACTGATCATAGTAAAAAATATATTTTATCCTATCTGGAAATCCTTTTGGATTCTCATGATGATGGTCAATGAATTATCCTTCACATACATTTATCACATGATATGTTCAAAATCTATCCATTTACTAAAACTGAGAACCTATTATAATCATCTAGAAATAATAATAATAATTTGTAATAATATATTCATGAAAATAACTCATGAGTTGTAAAAAATTAAGACTCTTTATTATCATCCTATGACGCATTAGGTTTATCCCTGGAAAACCATAGTTATAATTATGTAAATACTATATAATGGTCTATAAAGGAAATTAGAATTATACAAGCACTATACAAAATAGTACATTAGAAGGGGTTATTTAGAGGGGGTTCTGCACAACCCCCTCAAAATTCTTTTTCAGTAACGTTAGAGGGGATTCTCCACAACCTCCTCTAATTGAATAATTTTGAGGGTGTTCCCAACCCCCTCTAATATTTTTTCATTTTTTTAATATGTGGATGAATTTTAGAGGCAATTTATGTTTAAACAGTCGCTACTTTAATATTTAGTGGTGCTATATATTAAGTTACAAGAACTATATATTCGGCTAGAAGTGGTATATACATACATACATACTTACATAAATACATACCCACACTCACACACACACATACATAAATACATATATTCAGTTGGATTTTAGAGGTGTTATGTGCGTGTGTGTGTCTGTTATACAGAATTTGTTTTTTAAGACATTAGTTGGGGTTCAAAACCCCCTCTAATGTAAGACATTACTGGGGGTTCCAAAACCTCTCTAATTTACGACATTTGTGGGGATTCAAAACCCCCTCTTGAACCCCCACTAATTTTTTACATTAGAGGGGGTTGTCAAAGCCCCACTAATGTCTAATATTAGAGGGGGTTCAGAACCCCTTATAATTTAAGTCATCAGAGGGGCTGTGAACCTTTACTATTATCTTAAAAAATTCATTTTATATATATACTATATATTTTATAGATATATGAATGTATTTATAAAATGTATAATATATTATATTCAAATAAACATGTAATATATATATATATTAATTATGTGTATAAATATAATATGTATATATATATATATATTCATAATATATTTGGGTAAAATCTATATATATATAATATTAGATATATGTGTATTAAAATAAATATAAACAATTAAAAATAAATAAATACACATTTGAGTTTGTGTGTGTTTGATAGAAATGTATCTATAAATACATACATGTCACGACCCATCCCTCGGGGCCCATGTCGTGACTACCCCAAGCCTACCTTTCATAAGCCAGGGGCTGGCGACTAGCACCAAAGATGTAAATCTCTAAACTAGGAAGGCATTTCCTTTATAACTGAAAACACACACAATAGACTACACAGCTGAATACAAAACACTAAGAAAAACTATATAACAAGATTATGCTAACAAGTAAAGGGGTTGGAAATTCAAGCCCAATTGTAAAGTACAAGAACAACTGAAAAGGGACAAAATGACTGAAAGGTGAAAGCATCTCCTAGATCGTCCACCACGAATCCTACATGAATGGTAGGTAATGATAGCCTCCTCAACACTCCACGTCAGTCAGTCTCCTCCGAGTACCAGTTCGTCGTGAGGTCCACCTCTGGGTACCATCCAGTTCTCGTACACTCAGCCTCGGTCAGCACTGTCCGTTGTCTACATCTAACACAACGAGGTGTAGGAAATGCTCGTGCAGGGGTGAGTATAATGATACTTAGTAGGGACCCCGAGATTCTCAAGTTCTCACAAAATTCAACAAGGATAAAACACAAGGTATGAAATCAATAGATAACCCCACATAGGTATATGCCCATACATATACCTGTGTTATCTAGTAATCCATCTCAATCATGAGAAAACACATGTTACTGACTCAGCTCACATAGGTATACAAACTTTTTAGAGAGATAGAGATGATCAGATGTAGCCATTGAATCATCTATTCTGCCGAACCCACACATGATCCAGAAATACAAATTAGAACTTTCTAATGCACATAGGATCCATGAACAGTTATTATGTCAAACCTACAAAGGATCCAGGACCAGAAGTCAGAATTGTCGAACCTACATAGGATCCAGGAACAGTAGTATGAGCTGTCGAAGACGTATGGGATCTAGGAACAGTTTTCAGTGCTATCGATCCCACACAGGATCCAGGAATAGTCGTTGGAGCTGTCAAACTCACACAGGATCCAGGAACAGTCGTCAGAGCACAACCAGCCACAGGGATCCGCACGAAGCATGCTTGATTTCGGGAAAGTCCGCTCCTCAAGACAATTTTCGATATGTCAACTGTCACTAAGTCTCATGAAGATGTATCTCAAAGGTCTGCCTCATCGTAGGGGTCTCAACGCAACATACGGTGCATCAATCTGATGCTCGGTCTGTGAGTTATTAGTCTTTTAGTCCCAGGGCCCGGTTGGATTCGTGTACAATCCAACCTGACAGTATATCAAATAAACCCTGAACTCCAGTGGGGTGCACTAAATGGAATGGATATGCTCCATGATTTTCAGTGCTGTTGACAGATCCTCAAACGGATGTCCGGTGCCAAGGATATAACCAAAGGAAGTAAAGGGTCTGCAGTGGGCCCAGGTCCGGTCTGACCCGGTTGGACCAACCCGGTCTAGTTCAACCCGGTCAGGCCTATTGGGTCTGGCTCGGCCCATTGGGTGGGCCATCCTGTTAGGTTTGGCCCGACCTATTGGTCCCAACCCAGCAGGCCGTGAAGGCGGTTCGGCCTGGGCTCGGGGTAAGTTCGGCTCGAAGGGTCAGGAAGGTGCAGCTCGGCCTGGAGGGCGCGGTCGGGCCGGTTAGGCCAAGTTTCCATGATAGGGACCACATGCTGGGATGGAAGGCTGGGCGGCCGGGAGGTGGTCAGGCAGGTTGCGGCAAGGTGGGCCGATGGGCGGCCGGTTTGAGCGCGGCCAGGCAGGGGCCAAGCGGGCGGCCAGGCGGGCAGCCAGGCGGGTGGTCAGGCGAGCAGCCAGGTGGGAGACTAGATGGGTAGCTAGACGGGCGGCCAGGCGGGGGGCCATGTAGGTGGGTAGGTGGGCGGCCAGACAGGTAACCAGGCGGGGGGCTGGGAAAACGAGCTGGTGGCTCGGTTCAGGGAGATGCGTAGGGAGGCAGGACGACAGTCGTGTGGTGCGTGACCATGCAGCCAATTTGGGTTGGCCAGCGGGGTGCATGCGAAGGTTGGGCAGGCGGGAGGCCGGAAGGCTGAATTGACGCAAGACGGCAGTATTCGGTGGGAAGCACCAGAGCTTCACGAGGGAGGCGCGATTTGCGGAGGCCGTGGGTTGCGCGGCCGTTCTCGTAGCTGCCTTCGTCACCTAGTCATAGTTACATCGCCACACCGAAGAACACCACAAGAAGTAAAATCAACAAACAATGTCGGGCCATGTTAGTTTGGCCCGCACCCTCCCCATTTAGGGAGATATCAATTGGCTCATCAAGCAAAACAGATGAACAATAACATATCCGCAAACAATTCCCTTCTAACCGTTGAAGAATATTAGAAAAGGAATAACATCATAAAGTAATAAACCCCTACCTTTATTCGTCGTTTGTCATTTGTTAAAGTCGCAGAAGGAAGAAGAAGGAGTTCGTCATCTGTCGCGTCCATCACACACTCCCAATCTTGAGCTGCGTCGGCACGTTTTTGATGATGCGGAGGGTAGTTCGGTTGAAGTTCTGTGGATGAAGTCCAATAAGGTCGTCATTCTTCGTTCATCGTTCTTCGTTGGGATATGGGGTTCTTCATTGGAGAAATCTAATTCTCCCACACTCCCCTCTCAAAATCTTCCATAAGTGATAAATGAAAAGACAAAAATAATATTAGTTTTTTCTATTATTTTAGATGTTGGCATGAAATTCAAATGGAGAATTAAATTAATTAGATAGTTTCCACCTAATAAATGTGAAAAGATGGAAATAATTAAATAAAGGGGAGTTGAAGAGGTTCCCATATATTAATTGGAGCATGAGAGTTTCTCCACATTAATGGGGAGTTTCAATGGGTTAAAAGTCCAGGTGGTCCCTACATCATTTATCCTCACATGAAAGGTTGGCTTCGGGTAGGGCCCACCACCATAACCTCTCATGGGAGGATAAGGTGTGGTGTCCCCACCACTAACTTCCAAGAGGAGGTTGTAACCACCCAACACTCACTTGGAGGCTCAAATAAAATAAATTGATGCACACTTTATTTTATTATTTTCCATGAAAACCCAAAATTTATATTTTAAACTCGACCCACTGTTGTTGATGTGAAAGTCTCCTTAAGAAAATATCAGCACTATGAGTTCAACGGTGCCCTCAGATTTCAATTCCAAGCATCAGTTCAAATGTTATAAAAACATGCTCGAATTTTTATTGAACATACCTTAACAAAACTTCTGAAATTGATTTCGGGCACACCGGGCCTCGGAATCATGCACCGTAAATTTTTGTGGACTTTTAAATTTCCATGTATTAAAGAAAAAAAAATCCACGGAATTTCCAAGTCTTTGCATTCTCACCACCTCTTGGCTTTATGTCCCTATAAGCTACAACTCGAACTAAGGGAACAAGTGGGGGTACTGAGCATGTATCTGAGCATCCCACTCCCATGTGCCATCCTAGAGGTTCTTGTGCTGCTAGCAAATGCACACCAGAGGTATCGACCATCCAAGTAGGACCCACTCCTGTCAATCCTCAATCTCCATCGAAACATCCTTAAAATTCACCCCTTTTCAACATCTAGCTCTCCATGTACGATTTTTTGAGAAGGGTCATGCACATATCTCCTAAGCTAAGATACGTGGAAGAGGTCGTGCACTCGGTGCAACTGAGGTAGAAGAGATAAGCGGTATACCACCTCGCCAACTCTGATAAGGACCTTAAAATGTCCGATGAAATGTGGAGATAACTTTCCACCTCATCCAAATCCTTGTATTCCTCAATGAGTTGAGACCCATAGAAAGACGTGGTCGCCATCCTCGAATTCTAGAGGTCTCCATCCCCTGTCGACATATGAATTCTTCCAGCTCTGTGTAGTCTTCATCTGCTCCTAGATGATCTTCACCATCTCCGTGGTAGATCATAGCATCTCTGGTCCCACCCGTTCTTACATCCCATGGTTTGTCCAGCACAAGGGTGACCTGTAGGGTCGTCCGTACAATTCCTCGAAAGGATCCATCCCGATGGTGGAGTGATAACTGTTTTTGTAGGCAAACTCAACCAATGGTAAGTGATCCCACCAGAAGCAACCGAATTCAACGACACAATAATGCAGCATGTCCTCAAGGGTAGAAATGGTCCTCTCAGTCTGGCCATCCGTCTGAGGATGGAAGGCGGTGCTCAAACATAGTTGCATCCCGAAAGCCTCCTCAAACACCTACCATATCTGGGAACTAAACAGTGTGCCACGAACAGAGAGAATCTTCGAAGGTAATCCATATAGCTGCAGATTCTCTTGCACATAGAGGTGTCCCAAACTCTCTACTAAACCCTACTCTCTGATCGGTAAGAAGTTGGCCGATATGGTGAGTCGGTCAACAATCACCCAATTCGAGTCATGACCCCTGGATGTACGTTGAGGAACCATCATAAACTCCATGGATATCCCATTCCACTTCCACTATGTGTCCTCTAAAGGCTGAACCAAGCCTGATGGTACCTGGTTCTCCGCCTTAACTTGTTGAGAAGTGATGCATCGAGAGACAATCTCTGCAACTGCTTTATTTATACATGGCCACCAATACTGTCTTTGAAGGTCCTAGTACATCTTCGCCACTCATGGATGTACTGCTAGAGGGGATGTGTGGAACTCCCTCAACACTTCCTCCTGATGTGACACTAGTACTGTAGTACATCCTCTGAAGAGAATGAGGTGCTCCCAACCTTCATAGAATCCATTAGGTGCCTGCATTGTGGATATATTACAATGTCGTGTCTCATAGTCAGCGTCTTCACATTGTGCCTCCCTGACTCTCTGAAGATGTGGAGGAGTGGATGTAAGTGGCTGAAGGAAATATACTCCATCTCGGACAACATAGGATATCTGTAAAGCAGCCAGCTACTCTGTCGCCTCTCCTTGCAACTATATACCAGACCTTCTACTGTGTGCATCTGCGACAATGTTCCCCTTCACTGGATTATAGACTATCTCGAATTCATAGTCTTGGAGGAAATCAAGAAAACGTCGATGTCTTAGGTTCAGATCCTTCTGAGATAAGATATACCTGAGACTCTAGTGGTCAGAGTAGACTGTAAAATGATCACCCATCAGATAGTGTTGCCACATCTTCAAGGCGAAGACCACTGCTGCTAACTCTAGGTCATGGGTAGCATAGTTATGGTCTTCCTATCTTAGAATCTGAGAACCATAAGTGATAATTTCTCACTCCTGCATCAGGACACACCTGAGTCCGATCCCTGATGTGTCATAGTAGACTACATAATTGATTCCCTCCTCTAGAATCCTCAAGATGGGGGAACTATTCATCCTCTACCTTAGCTCATTAAAGATCTACTGGAATCTCTCCGACCATACAAAGGGTTTCCCTTTCTTCATCAAGGCTGATAGTGGTTTTTCAACTCTAGATAAGTCTTTCACGAACCTCTAATAATACCCAACCAAACCCAATAAACTCTATACCTTTGTCACACTCCTGGGTGGCTCCCAAGCAAGTACCACCTCAATATTCATTGGATCCACTGAAACTCCAGCCTCCGAGATGACATGCCCTAAAAAGTGAACCTCTCGGATTCAGAACTAGAAATTTGAGAGCTTACCACAATGTTGGTGCTCTTGGAGTGTGTCCATTACTACCTGAAAATGGTAGTCATGCTCATCCTCAGTAGTTGAATAGATTAGAATGTCGTCGATGAAGACTAGGAAAAAGTGATCGAGGTATGGCTGGAAAATCCTATTAAAGAAACCCATGAAAATTGATGGAGCATTGGTTATGCCGAATGGCACAACCAATAACTCGTAGTGTTCATACAGACATATGAAGATGTCTTCTGCATATGCCCATCTCGAACTCTGAGCTGATGATAGCCTGATCTATGGTCTATCTTCGAGAGCCATAGTGCTCCCTTCAGCTGATCAAAGAGGTCATCAATCCTCCGGAGTGGGTACGTGTTCTTCACGGTCAACTGGTATAGATGACAGAAGTCGACACAAAGACCCAAGATCCCATTATCCTTCATGGTGAACAGAATCAGGTCTACCCAGGGAGAAACACCGAACCAGATGAATCCCTTCCCCTGCAAGTCCTATAACTGTCCTTGCAGCTCACGAAGCTCCACGTGAGCCATCCAATATACTGGTGTAGATATTGGTGTCGTCTTTGGGTACAAGTTTATGTAGAAGACCATCTCTCAGCGAGAAGGTAAACCTGGGACATCATCATGGAAAACATCCACATACTGGTCCATCAGTACAGGATAGCTCAGACTCTCCACATCTACATCTCTAAGGGTAAGGCAGGCCAACTGATGAGTGATCGGCTGCAACCTCCTCCAAGTAAGTCTGTTCATTGCTGCAAAGGGTCCCTTCTCGCCGATGAAGGTGAACCCATCCCCATCCGTGTGGACACACCGTAGTTTGAGCCTAATATCGTCGATCTAAGCATGGACTGTAGATAACCAGTCCATACCCAATATGACGTCGTAAGGCCTCGACGCCACTACGAGGAGATCCCAGTTGAATCTCTCGCATCCTGGAGTAATCTCACACAGCCGGAACCAATGTGTAATCATCAAGTCTTCTCCCATAGGAGTCTCTAACCGTATGGATCGGGCCAATGGCTCTGTCAGAATCTCTGATCTCCAAACGAGGGCGGTGGTAATGAAACAGTGACTAACACTTGCGTCTATAAGAATTGTAGCCAAGGTGGAGTAGACATAGATCAAACCTAGAATCATCTCCGGAGTGCCATGATCGTACGCCTCAGCTGCCTGGAGCTAAGATCTCCCCTGTCCACATCCTCCCTGCAGTAGGGGTGGACCTCCTGGTGTTGGTGGTGGTAACACCTCAAAACACCGTCCACTGCCATCTGCACGATCAGCTCCTCTTCCATGTCCGCCTGCGCCCTGCGGATTGCCTCGGTCGAATCTTTGCTTTGGCCTGGGAGTTCCCTCAACTATCTATTGATCATTCGTATGGGGGTCGGATAGTCACAAGCCATGTGACCATGCCCACCGCATATGAAACACTGCATTTTCCTCAAATGATTGGCTATGTCTCGTGTACCTCGCTTAACCGTACCTGAGTCCTGAGATCATCAACTGGATGGTCTGGTCTTCTTGGACCTCTATGACATATGTATGCTAACTGCTGCAGACGACTCATCTACGTGACGTCTGGTGGTGGATCTCGCTGCTGGTTACTACTCAACAAGGAAAATCTCCACTAAGAGGGCTCGCTCCAACACCCCCGCCTGCGTCAGAATGCTGAGAGAGATCATCGAAGCCCTGATCTCTCACCTGAGCCCATGCTCGAAGGTCCAGGCCCTGAAGAACAAGTCCCACACCATATCTGTGGAGTAGAGAGAGAGGTCAGTGAACCATCCTGAGTACTGTAACACTGACATGTTACACTACTGTAGATGTAGTAGCTCCTGTATCTATATTCCACGTAGGGTGGCTGGGACAAGATCTCCTCGAAATAGGCTCTCGAAGTCCGAGCAGAGTAGAGTCACCTTGTCATGCACCTAGAGGATCAGGCTCTACCATCTGCCTACTGCTGTCTAATGGAAACTCACAGCAAGGATAATTATTAGGTCTGCTGGTGTCCCTACCAGTCTGAAGACTCTCACCACAGCCTACAGCCAATTCTTAGCTGCCTGAGGGTCCATCTCACCCATGTACCTGGGCGGCCTCTGGCGCTGGAACTCGTGAAACACGCTAAGGTGGCGTTAACTTTCTACTGTTGGATATGGTGGCATCGGTGGACCAACGGGTAGTTGTACTACTGGAACCTCCGCTGTAATAGGGCCCTGCACCGAGGCCTCGTCGATCGGTAGGATTCCATCTCATACAAAGCCTGGAACCCTAGCTAGCTATCTGCGTGGAGACATCCTATAAAGAAACAGGTGTGCCATGGTCAATAATTTATACCTATAGAGCAGACTCAAAAGTGATCACAAAAATGACTCTTCAAAACACACACGCAATCAGTGTTTTTGTGCACTGAGTCGAAAATCAGAATTCAGATCATGGTGTATGGTTATGTTGGCCGCTGCACCAACACTGGACTCCCTAAACTAAAAACCACTCACCGTATTCTTGACACTATTTCTTCACATAAAATATTGGAGTCCTATGTTATGCGGAATAACTGAATCCTATGATACCAATTCTTCATGACCCGTCCCCTGGGGCCTATGCAGTGACAAACCCAAGCCCACATTCCATAGGCCAGGGGATGGTGACTAGATCCAAAGGAGTAAATCCTTAAACTGGAAAGGCATTGCCTTTATAAATAAAAACACACACAACAGTGTACATTGTTAAATACAAAACACTACAAAAAACTGTATAACAAGAGAGTGCTAAAAAATAAGGGGCTGGAAATAGAAGCCCAACTATAATGTACAAGTACAACTGAAAAGGGGCAAAACAACTGAAAGGTGACAGTAGCTCCTAGATCATCCACCAAGGATCCTACATGAAGGGTAGGTACAGATAGCCGCCTTATCACTCAGTGTCCGTCATTCTCCTCTAGGTACTGACTCTTCATGAGGTCCACCTCCGGGGACTGTCCTATCCTCGTACACTCATCCCCGATCAGTGTTGTATGTCATCTGCATCCAACACAATGAGGTGCAGGCATAGCCCATCCAGGGGTGAGTATAAAGATACTCAGTAAGGACTCTGAGACCCTCACGGTCTCACAAAATCCAAAAATGATAAACCACAAGGTATGAAATCAACAGATAACCCCACTTAGGTATATGCCTATACATATACCTATGTTATCTATTAATCCATCTCAATCATGAGGAAAACACAAGTTACTGACTCAATTGACATGGGTATACAAATTTTGTAGAGAGATAGAGATGATTATATGTAGCCACTGAATCAGCTATTCTGTCGAACCCACATAGGGTCCAGGAATAGAAATAAGAGCTGTCAAACCCATACAGGATCCAGGAACATTTATTCTATCAAACCCACACAGGATCCAGGAAAAGAAGCCAGAACTGTCAAACCCAAAAAAAATCCAGGAACAGTAGTCAGAGATGTCGAACCCGTACGAGATCCAGGAATAGTAGTCAGTGCTGTCGAACCCACACAGGACCCAGGAATAGTAGTCGGAGCTGTTGAACCCACATAGGATCTAGGAACAGTCATCAGAGCACAGCCAGCCACATGGCTCTGCATGAAGCATGCATGATTCTGGAAGATTCCACTCTTCATGCCAACTGTCGATAAATCAACTATCACTAAGCCCAATGAAGAAGTATCCCAAATGTATGCCTCCACATAAGGGTCTCAATGCAATAGACAGCGCATCAATCAGACACCCAGTCTGTGAGTTATGAGCCTTTTAGTCCCGGTGGGCCAGTTCGATTGGTGTATGATCCAACCTGACCGTATCTAATCTAAACCTCCAACTCCAGTGGGGTGTACACAAAGGGACGACTACACTCTAAGATTTTCAATGATGTTGATGGATTTTCAAACAGACGTCCAGTTCCAAGGACATTGCCAAAGGAATTAAAGGGTCGGCAGTGGGCCCGGGAACGGTCTGACCCGGTCTGGGTCGACCAGGTCTGGCCTATTGGGTATGACATGGACCATTGTGCAGGCCATCCTATTATGTTTTTCCAGGCCCGCTGGGCCCCACCCAGCTGACCGCGAGGGCGGTTCGGCCCGGGCTCGGGGCCAGTGCGGCCCGGAGCTTCGCGAAGGCGCTACAAGGCTTGTTCGGCAGGGCGTTGTGAGGAGTACAGCATGCCGGTTCAGAAGGCCAAGTATCCGAGACGTGGTCGGGCAAGGTGTGGCCAGGCAGCCGGTGGGTGTCTGGTTCGGCTAGTTCGGGTGCGGCCAGACGGGCGGCCAGTTGGGCGGCCAGCCGGGCGGCCAGGGAGGCGGCCGGGAAGGCGGCCATGCGAGCAACCGAGCAAGTGGGTCGGCAGCTTGATTCGGGGAGGACCATGGCCAGGCGTGCTGGAGGCCCGGTGGCACGTGGAAAGGCTGCCGGTTCAGGGTGGCCTGTGGGGTGCAGGCAGAGGCCGGTAGGATGGATGCCGGAAGGCCGGACCGACGCAAGCCGGCGGGGTTCGGCCGGAAGCACCGGAGCGCCATGGGGGTGGCGCGATTCACGAAGGCTGCAGGTAGCACGACCTTTTTCATCACCGCCTTCATTACCTCTTCATAGTTATGTTTCCACGCTGAAGAACTTCACAAGAAGGGAAATCGATGGAGCATGCCTTTCCATGTTAGGTCGGCCCGCACCCTCTGTGTTTAGGGAGGTATCAATTGGCTCATCAAGAAAAACAGATGAACAATAACACATCCACAATAAATTCCCTTCTATCCATTGAAGAAGATAAGAAAAGGAATAACATCATCAAGTAATGAACCTCTAACTTTATTCATCATTCATCGTTTTTTAAAGTCACAGAAAGAAGACGAAGGAGTTCTTTGTCTTTCGCGTCCGCCACGCACTCCCAATCCCGAGCTGTGTCGGCTCGTTGACGATGATGCAGAGGGTAGGTCGGTTGATGCTCTGAGGAAGAAGTCGAAGAAGGTCGGCGTTCTTTGTTCTTCTTTCTTCATTGGGAGATGGGGTTCTTCATTGTAGAACTCTAATTCTCCCGAACACCCCTCTCAAGAGCTTAGCCAAGTGAGAAATGCCAAGCCAAAAATAATATTAGTTTGTCTATTATTTTATATATTGGCATGAAATTCAAATGGAGAATTAAATTATTTATATATGCTCCACCTAATTAATGTGAAGGGTTGGAAAAAATTAAATCAAGGGAAGTTGAATAGTTTCTGCTATATTAATTGGAGCTTGAATATTTCTCCACTTTAATGGAGAGTTTCAAGGGGTTGAAAGACCGGGTGGTCCCCACATCATTTATCCTCACATGGGAGGTTGAGATCGGGAGGGCCCCACCACCATAACCTCTAATGGGAGGTTAATGTGTGGTGGCCCCACCATCCACTTCCATGAGGAGGTTTCTACCACCCAACACTCACATTGCGGCTCAAATAAAATAAAGTTATGCACACTTTATTTTATTATTTTCCATGAAAACCCAAAATCTATCTTTTAAACTCAACCCACTGGCGTCATGGTTAATGTCTACGTAAGTGAATACAGGCATTGTGAGTTCAACGGTGCCCTAGGATTTCAATTTTGAGCAATGATTCAAATGTTATAAAAACCTGATCGTACGTTTACTAAACACATCCAAACAAAACTTCAAAAATTGATTCTGGGCACACCGGGCCTTGGAATCATGCGCCATAAATTTTTGCGAACTCGTAAAATTTCTATGTAATTATGAAAAAAAAATCCACGGAATTTCTTGGACTTTACAATACATAAATAATATTCTTTAAATATATGTAAATATATAATTTATAGAGGTGTGCATAAAATATATATATACAAATATCTTTATATTTATATATATATAGATATTTGTTATTTATTTTATTTATTTAAATATATTATGAAATAATGTTTATTTCAATAAACTAATTAATATATATATAAATACAATAATATATAAATTATATGTGTAAAATTGTTAATATCTATATATATATATTTATTAATATATATGATTATTTTAATAATCTTATTATATGTATTGAAATATACTGTTTTAATAATGATTATTTTAATAAAATTATTAATATTTATATATAAATACATAAATATATAAATTATATGTGTAAATTTGTTAATATATATATATATCTTTATTAATATTTATGCATATTTTAATAAACGTATTATATGTATTTAATTATATTATGAAAATAATATAAGTTTTAATAAACTTATCAATATATATAAATATAATAATATATGAACCATATAAAAAAACAGAGGCTTGGGAAAGTGGTTTAGACTGAGGAGGCAATTCCAGTAGTATAGTGGTTCGAATCCTTCTGGGATAAAGATTTTTGAACCCTCCAAATTTGCTGGACCGGGACACTCACCGAGGAGAACCGGGTGGGGGCTAGACCGGTGGACAGACATGGACACCCATACCGAAGGACACACACAGACGTACAAACCAGTGCACAGACACGGACACCCAGAGTAGGGGGCAACACCCAGGACCCACATAGGAGACCGGGGACACACGTAGACCTGGGGACAAAAAAACATGCACTAATAGACCGGGGGACAGTCACAAACACACAGACTGGGGGCAAACCCCATGATGCACATGAGGCCGAGGACATGTACAGGACACACAGGATACTGGGGATGCATTGCGACACACGCACACAGACCGGGGGATAGTCAAACACGCACCGGGGGTAGATTAGCGGATGGGACAAGGATGCACAGACCGGGTGATAGGCACTGGCACTGGATGGACCGGGGGGCAGATAGGTACAGTGGAGGGGGAATGGGGATTGAAGGGGTGTACAGAGCAGATTGTGATTTTATTATTTAAAACATAAATCTTAGGGGTGGTTTGAACTGACTCTAATGCCTTTGTTAAAGGAGGTTGAGTTTATAACAACTGCTAATGACAAACATCAATGGTATATTTTGGACAACATCAGAGGGGTTTTAAACCCCCTCCTATTTAACCGCCACTAAATTCATCACCAATTTACCAGTGCTTACTCAAAACCGCCTCTACAAATAGTAGGCGATCACATTAACGAGGGTTACTCATAACCGTTGATAATGTCTTTAGAAGGGGTTATCACTTCTTCTAAAGTAATAAAAATAACCCCTTCTACAGTGGTCATTTTTTTACAGTGAAGTCATGTCTATTATTAGTTTTTAGTCATGTGTGTTTTTTAGGGTAACTCATTATACATTAGTGATGTTCAAATTGTTACCCAACCCACCCCATTCGGTGTTATTACTAAAAGGTGCATCTGTTCCACAAATACAATCACATTCGGGTATATATATAGGAATGTATTTTCAAGGATTAACATACTCCTTTTTTAAAATAACATTGTGAGATCAATTATACATAGGATTATCCTATGTGATCTCACTAAGGGTTTTCCATCCTAATTTCCAAAAATCACTAAAGCATCATAAGATTCCTACTGAGGAAGATAACCATAACAAATAAATAATACATTATTTTAGATGAATATGAAATATATATTACCAATATAAATGTATGAGGATCTTATTTGATTAGTTTCTTAGAAAACTAGTTACATAATAAAATTATTCCATATAAATTCATAAAAATATCAAAAAAAAATATCATCATATTAACACACAGATATACATATCATAGTTAAATCCATCCATCAAAATCTGGAGATTAAAAACCAAAAAATAAAGAACTCAAATTATCAATAAAAGTAAAAATGGGAGATATAAATCATAATAAATCATTACATGATCATAATTGTATGATAACCAAATTAAACTTCAGGTTATAAATGTAAAAGGTTCATACCTAGAAAATGGTAGGTCATTAGCTCAAAAATAATGACATATTTAGAAGCATGATCAATAAGGGTTTCTAAGAAGTAATAATTATTCTATAGTTATAACTTAGGATCATAGAAACAAAATTATATGAAATAACAATCATGTGAACATATCTTATCGAAATATATCACTCACATAATATTGTGAGAATTGATTGAAATAATAATATTAAAATAATCACAATATGATCATTTATATTAACAATATTGTATATGAAATTTATTAAAAGAATATATAGAATAAATCACCATATCACATAAAAATACAAAATTAGATATTTTCAATCAAGTAAATATTAGAATCATCATCTCATGAGATATCAATATCATAGTTCCGAATGTGTTGGAGGGATAATACATACCCATCCATCACATATTCATAATCCTTTGATATATATGTAAAAAGGTTTAGAGAAAATATAACATTTTTCCATCGCATATCTGGTAAAATTAAAATGAATTTCATAAATAATTTATTATAATAATAATGAAAAATTAAAATAAAGATTTAGAAAGGTATCATTGGATAATTTCTCTAGGTATGTATATTGACATGAAATGATGATTTCATATATGAAATATCATAAAAGTTCATAGGAATATTTCATGAGTAAAATACCCATTACACATTAAATGAAATTATTTAAAATAAATAAATTTACATAATTGAAGGAAAAAATTAATTGAAAATAACCATGGAATATATAAATGAAATCTTAAATTTATAATGTATTCATGATTATAGGAAATTTTTTTTGGTAAACATTAAAATAAATATTTTAAAAAAACCATTAGTAATAATACTCTACTCCAACAAATAAATAATATTTATTATGAAAAATTTAATAGAAATTCGAACATTTGAGAAAATTACACTTATAAATAATTTTGAAATATTAAAAGAACTCATCAATTGATTTTAATGAGATTTTTTAAATAGAAAAAAATATTTTGGACCAAGGATGAAATTAATTATGTTTTTCTTAAAACCATTTTATTAATCATTTGAAGTACCAAAGAGTTTAAAATTATACATGAACATGAAAATACCATGAATAAATAGTGGAGAAGAAAATATATTCAGATTAAATTGATGATCCATAAATATTCATTTAACAAAAATTTTGCATAGATAGTCATGAAATGGAATGAGATTGTAAAATAATTCCCCTATGTCATGTCTTATATTTCATTGTATGTGTTAAAAACTCATATATAATAAATATAGATTTATTATAAATATTTTACAGAACCATAATCATATATATATAATATTATATATGATTTAATTAAAACATCTTATCACCAGTTTGTTGAATTTTTGTAAATTATTTTTTTAGGGGATAACTGCTTCTTTTTTCATGAATGTTTAAGTTTAGAAATATTTGTCCTTTACATTTATCATGGTTCTTAAAAATCCATAATTTTAATCATATAATGGATATAATATGTAATATTTGTATAAACTATTATTACTTTTAATATAAATAATTGATGAAAAATGGATTACATCACTTCCTAGAGATGGTTTTCCGTCTGTACGCATGAGTGATTTCTATACTGTTATATGGATTAAAATAATGTAAGATTATTAATAATTCATTTTTATAGGAAAATTATAATATCATATATACTGTTTATATATTCAGTAAATCTATTGTTATAAACATTATTTTGAAATAGTGACAAATAACGAAACACATCAGTTTGTGGAGGTGGTAATACACATGTCTGTCCAATCAATACATTATCTTCATAGTGGTTGTAATGGAGATGGATAATGTTTGTTACAAAATCATAATAAAAATTAAGTATATTTCAGTAATGAAATTAATTAATCCATATTGAATTCAAAATTTATGGAGAATCTAATAAAATTACAATTGAATGTACTAGGTTACCAATAGTAACTGTTTATGGAGAGACATCCATTTACTTAAACCATAATCCTTGTAAGGATGGAGTTTTAGAAATAATATAAGATCTAGGATTTGTATAAAGAATATGAGATGGTATTATGATCGTTATTGGATTATATATAAGGATCAATCATTTTTAATAAGGGAGGAGCATGGAATTACAAAAAATATTAAATGATATATATTTCATAATCATGTAATGTGGAACGAAGGTAAAAAATATAGTAATATAAAATCATATAAGGTCAATATAAACTCATCAAATCAAATTTAAAATGTTTTTGGATAAATTTATAGCCTTACCACCTACATAATAAAATTTAATCCCATTTTAATATTTGGAATGAAAAAAATATTACCATGATAATATACTTATTTGAATTGAAAAAACATTAATTGTAAAAGAAATATGGTCATGATGATTCCAAATTTAAAAATAATTTTATTAAAGTAAATTTATAATTTTATACAGTTATTACTTTTAATATAAAATAGAAAAGAGATGGAAAAATATATAATAAGGTTTATGATTTATGCATAAAAATCATTTAACGTTGAAATAAAGTTAAAAATATCAACGAATTGTTTTTTAATGTAATAAAAATGAATAATTTTAAAAAAAAATCAAAAATAAAAAACGAAATAGAACATTAAACCCATTTCATTAAATTAAGATACTAAAAAAATATTTTAATTTGAATGAAATATATTTTTTTCAAGAAAGATAAAATTTCGTTTTCAAATTCAAAATATTGTTTTAAAATACAATTTTCATCTCAATAAAAATATATTTTTCCCAAACATATATTAAATAGGATAAATTAATGTTTTATAAATATTGTAAATCATTACCCCATTTTTATAAGAATATTTTACCTGTATTTCTCTCCCTAATGTGGAAAAGTTTTACCATATTTACTATTCATTAGGACTAAAAATTATGTGGACCATATTAAAATATATTAATTATTAATATTAATACTATATAATCCAATTTATAGTATTCTTATTCTATAATTTGATAAAATTCCTATTAAAATAAATTTGAATACATAAGAAAAATCATTTCGGCAAAAATGAATTTCAAACATAAAACTATATTTATTCTAAATAACTAACTATAAATAACCAATAGTTGAATATAATATCAGTTAATTAAATATATAATATATACCATTCATTAAAATAAATATTCATGAGAGATAATATTAATTAATTAAGATAAAATTTTATGAATAAAAACTATGTTTCACAAACATATCTCATGTATATTCCTGATATTTTTTTAACTAATTGATAAAAAATAAATTCATTGTAAATATTATAAATCACTAATAATTCATAATTACTTAATTATTATTCATACCCGTTAATCCATTGACTATGTGATACTATCACAATATATAATACTATTTTAATAGTATAACATGGGTGGATTAAACTTAGTGTTTTGTGTAATGAATGATATCATAAAGAAATATTATTTATTTAACATGAAATATATCATAAAATCTAAATGGTGATATGAAAATTATTCAGGATGTATCGATGAATAGATATTCATTTCTGTATTGGAATTATAGTGTGAGAAAAAGTTTATGACAAAAATTATTACTAGATTAGAAAAAATATTATTAAGGACAATTTTATAGAATGATATGGGATTTGGAAAAGATTTTCATAATGTGTAATGAGGTAAATGGCGTTTCCACTTCTATATATGTCAAATTATATCATTCATGATGAATATGAATATGGTTAGTGGTGATTTTTCATGCAGTTACTTCATGAAAATTGGAGTAGTGTCATTTTTCTATAGAATATAAGAGGTAGATGAACTCACCACACACAATAAATCGAAAACCATTTGTCTATGGAGGGAATATTAATTTTTAAAAATATTTATTGTTAATTTAATTTAAAGGATTTAATCGATTATATTATGCAATACCTCATAGTCTGTATATGTGAAAATATGATTTTCAAGGATATACCCCACACTCTTGTACCTATATGACTATCATAGTGGGTAGTGTGATAATGTTGGAATTAATATAATATAAAGTACTACACATCTCAAAATAAGATGTGATACCTGAAATTTATGTCCACATAATGTGGGTTATTATTGAATATATGTGGGAAAAAAGTTTCATTCATCCTATAAACTAGTGATGGTTGTTTGAGAAGAAATATGAACAGAATTTAACATCACTGATTCGCCCCTATCTCTATAATATCTGAATGCTCTTCCCGGTATTTAAAAATTTTGTATTACTCTAAGTTTACTACCATTTTTTATTATATTTTTTATATTTTGAGTTTTATTCTTCTCTATGGAAGAATTCATTTTCTCTTTTTTATATTATATACAATGGATTATATATATTCCTTGAATAAAAGGGTATTTCATCGTTTTATCTGAAATGTTATAATGTATAGAGGGAATGAATGTATTCAAACATTATATATATCTATTATGATATATTAAAAGTTGAAACATTTTTATCTCCCCCATGTGGTAAATATATGTCCATAACCACAGAAGGAAAAAAGACTATTTAGAATTATTTTCATTCTAAAAATCTTACATTCACTTTTATTTTATAATGTGAATTTTTTTTAATTTCAATAGAATAAAATCTCTAAAATTTATTTGGAACAATAATTATAATTCATATTAATTTAGTATTTGTGGACAATTATAAAACATTTAAATAATGAGATCAAAGTACAAATATCAATTAATTATTGATGATGGGACTATATATAGTTTCATAACAAGATGTTTTGAAGTTGCAAACATAATAATAGGCTACAATGAGATGTTGGAAGACTCAACTATTATAGTGAATATCTTGTATATTATTCATAATAATTTTTATTAAAAAGTATATTATTTAGAATAAAATTATCGAGGTGACATAAGTTTAAATTACATGTCATATTGTTTAGATCTTATTATATGAGAGAATATTGTGCAAGAAAAAATATTAAAAAAATGAAAATAATATTTCATTTAATGACTAAAACCTAATATGTCTAAGAAGATAATTATTTCATAATATGAAATAAAAAATCCAGATTATGATGATGATTTTAATGGTAAATTTGATGAACTAATTTCATATATATCATTAATATTTGGAATAGTGAATATATTATATGTGGTAAATCCATCTTTAATGTGTTTTAGATGTAATGATAATGAAAATTTCAAATAAAAACATCATAAAATACAAAGATTGAGAAGTAATTGATGATTTAGAATAAAAACCCCTATAATTTTTTAAAGAAGAAAGAAAAATACTATTTTTCAGTATATAATTATATGAAGTATTAAATATTTTAAAAGAGAAAATTTCTGTGTAAATTATGTGATGTAATTGATAATGATGATTTAGTTTGGTCATGTTTTGATGAAAATGGAGAAAATATATATGTGAAATAAGATAATGATAAAAATATTTAAATTCATATAATATCTTCATAAATTAATAACTAAAATACTAAATTTTAGTTCAATTTTATGTTACAATTAAATGAATGATTCACAACAATCTCTAAAATGCATATGGATAACATAAACATTAACAAGAATGATAAGCCTTCCGATAATCATGAATATTTCATTAAAAAATAAACAAAAAAATTATAATTTATTATAATGATTTTAAATAAATATTATTATAAGAATATTAACATAAATATTAATTAATAATAGAAGGAGAAGGAGAAAAAGTTTGACATTATTTAATAAAAACATTTCAAAATATTTTTTTTAAAAGATTAGATATATCATTCAAATATCTCCATAAAATGATAGATAATGATAATATATATGAGAATATCAAGAGGACCAATAAAATATTCATCAAATGAGTGAAATAAGTTTAATTTTTTTGGTGATTTGTAATATAAAAATAAAAAATTCATGGAGCTGAAATTTTTATCAAAAACAGGTGACAATTCAAAATCAATAACATCATGAATCACAAAACATTATTAAAATAAACAAAATGTGGTCACATTAAGATGTTTGAGAAAACATCTAATATGGAGAGGAATATTCTTGGAGTTCAAAATATTTTTTGTGATAAAAAATATGGATATTATTGAATCATTGTTGAATGAAGGAAAATTTAAACATTATCAAATGCATATTTTATAGAGTAAAAAATAATTTCTATGGATTATATTGGTATTGATAATGATATTAGCATAGAGAAAAGATTTTTTGATTTAATAAAAAAAAAATTAAAATATTAGGAGTCTTAGGAGGAATGGTTTTTATGGGGTTCAATCCCTTTAAAGGTTTAATTATTTAAAACTATTTATAATTACATCATAAATTTCATATAAAATAACTAAAGCACATAATGTTGTCTATTGATGTTCTGATAAACACGGGAACCATGAAAATGAATTCTTCATCATTATAAAAGCCGTGAATTTTTTTTATCAAAAGCATCATGATAATGAATGAAAATTCATTGATAATATTTATGTGTTGGATGATGCACTCAAAGAAACTCAAGGGGAATGTCTATGGATCATGGAAAAAATATATTCCATTTATATGAATAAAATTTTATAACTTATGAAAGATTTGGAAATGTAAATATTGGCTGACTAGTATTTGGAAATAATCATTCACTAGTGATTAAATGATATGTTTTAATTATGATGGTAATGTCTTGTAATTTTGGATATATAAAATCAATACTATCTTTGAAAAGTTATCAGAGAAAAAACAAACACATGCATCACTGAACTAAAATGGGATGAAAAATATTAGATGGGTATAATAAATAAAAATTTAACAATATTAAAAAAAACTAGTAATTAAAATTATATTAATTAGTATAAATTTTTAAATTTAAAAGAAAAATAATAAATATTAAAAGGATTTTTTTTCAAATTATTTATTTAAAAACAATATTTTGAAATTATCCATAATAAAGTTAAATATCCATTGAAAAAATTATATAAATTTTATATACTATATTTCGTTAAATTTTATAACATTTTAATATTCTTTAAATTTAATATTGTTATAAAATAATATCAAAATACATATACTTTTCCAAAAGAGAATTTTTCAATTAAAGTATTTTTATTTCTAATTTTTATGCCTACTAGAGAAAATAATTATATTATTTTCTTAAATTTAATTTCATAAAATTTACTTCATTTTTTTATTTTAGAATATTAAAATATTCATAAGGTAAAATTTTAAGACTTTTTTAAAAAATTCATTTTAGTGAATAGTGAAAATTACTGATTGTGTTAATATTATCACATTAATAGAATAAATATAATTGGAAATATTATCCTAAGATATTATATTTTCATAAAGTATTATAAATTAAATAAAAATATTTTTTTCAATTAATAAAACTCATGTTTATCATTTTGTTAACATATGTAATATTTTTTTCAAATAGATAATTTTTATTTTCTTATATTACAAATTATTTTTCATAAATTATATAAATTAAATATAAGAAAATAGATTAAACATTTTGATTAAAAAATTTCAAAATATATAATTATGTCAACATCATTTTATGCCTATAATTATGATTAACAAAATTTTATTAATGACCATCATAATGGTGAAAGTGTCATTTTCAATGAATTATTTTATTAATGATGTGTATTTTTATTTAATAAATCAAATTTAACTATTTTAAATTATTATATTTATGTGAAATTTACACAAATAGGAAAATATATTATCACTCATTAAATTTATAATCTATAATATTTGAAATTAAAAACACTAAATGATAAGAAAAAAAATTAATCAAAATATATTATCTTTCTATTAAACATTCAAATTTTAAAATTATTTATCTATCAATATTTATTTAATTAAATTATATGGACAATAAATTTATTTTTTCATGTAAAATATTTGGTTATAATGGTTAACATTTTTATTTTAACAAAATAAAAAACTTTTATATTAAAAACTAGTTACTGATGTAATAATCGATATGGGAAAATATAAAACCATGCATTAAATGATAAAAAAGATGTTTTAAACATGTATTCAAATGAAAAATAGAGGATAATAGAATGTATCCGACCCTATAATCCATTATTTCTCACTTTTGATGCATTTGACCCATTAATAGTGTCATTCCAATATTGAAAAATAATGAGTGTTCAAAAACTACCACTTTCACCACTTATAAACGGGGACACTTCAACCCATTTTTGACACACCAATTCATAATAATTTATTCACAATAAATTTTAAATTCAATACAATTTTAAAAGAATTAAATTTTCATATACCTCAGGTCTCAATTATTTTTCCTAAACCAAATAGTTCCAAAGGGACATTGAAAATAATGTTCAAGGTAGCAATGTGCCTATTACATAGTCTATGTAATTTTATTCTAAATATTTCTCTTAAAAACCTACAATACACATATTGATATAATATCCTTAGTATAATTTTTATTATTAAAAGTTATTATTTTAATGGAACAATATATATTTATTCCTTCATATCCAATTCAAATAAAATATCATTTATTATTCGTTGTGTGGATTTCTGCCTCCACATTAGAACATTTTTATTTTTTTCATGATTTTATTTCATTATATAAAACTCATAAATTATTAATCATAATCCTATAAAAATATAAATAATATCATTATTCTTCAGTTATATAGTTATTATAAACATTTCTATCCATACTCAACCATAGAGATATATTGTGTTCATATTTGGGTTTGGTTTGACAACCTTCTTGGATAATAATATAAAATCTATCATTGAATAAATTGGGAAAATACTATAACTTCAATTATTAGATAATAAAAATTTAATTATCTCTTTTTAAATATATAGTGGTTATATTTATTATTTAATATAGCATTAACATATCATCTGTGAATGCTAGCATTATCAAAATAAATCGACATTGATTCACCTTTCATGAAAATATCAAATAGAAAAAAACAATATAATAAATAGTGAAAATATTATAATATAAATTCCTTATTAAATGAATTATTTATGAATATGTTTCCTAATAAAAAATATAATATAAATTATTTTTAATATTCTAGATGTTTTGCATGTGCATAGAGTGAACCCGGACCATTATAAGGGTATCTTGTCCCAATTATCGATCCCTTATTATATAATTATTTTTATAAACAGATTTTTATTTGTTATGATGTATATACTACCCCATTAATGTTTTCTATTATGATCCTCTCACTATTCATGGTATATAATGTTCAATGTTAAATGAAATCCTTTAATAGAATTTGGATTTAATGTTCCTAATATCGTAAGGTTTTGTGCTAACACAATTTTCTTCTGTTGGATTATAAAAAATATTATTTAACCCAATTTCTCCATTCTTTATATATATATTACCCAATGAATACAATGTATTTTTTTAATTATTTCTTTTATTGGGTTCGATAAATCCTTCTTATAAACTCATTATCAATTTATTTTTACATCAATGATTATGTTTCAGGAAATGGTTTATCTGTATGATTTCTTATCTCATAATGCATACTTCTTGTTAAAACTGATCTACTATTAAATGTTATATATATTATATATTTTATGTAACATCCCTCACATGGTGGACACTAAATTGGTGCCCCGACCTTGGTCACCACATGACTTCTAGCGCACACCCCATATACTAGAAGATGTCGACTACCAGAGAGGGTCTAATAAAATATGTGAGGATACTATACAACCCTTATCAGAGTAATTTACATTCTGTAACAATGATAAATAAAGGAAAAAATAAACAATAAAAATCATCAAAACTCCATTTCCCAAAACTGGGTAGGAGCCCAAATATAAATAATAAATATGATATGTCAAGTTCTATACTGCCAAGTGTAATGAAACCCCAAATAAAGAGAAACTAAAGAATCCCAAAAACAGGTCTTGACTCCATGTATGGTTTCCTCAATCATGAATATCCTAATCCTGAATCATCCATATAATATAATTCCATTTCCCTTGTCCTAACCTGAAACTATGAAGTCTTCTATGGTACCCAATGTTGGCCTAAGAAGGGTGTGAGTTCAACTTAGTAGTCTTTGACAAAAGGTTTCTAAAAAATATACAGTCTAACATGTAGTGTATGAAATTACATAATGAATATGAAGATAACATGAAGAAAAAAAAGGTTCTTCTAGTTAA
Organism: Viscum album; assembly: GCA_963277665.1. Taxonomy (NCBI): domain Eukaryota; kingdom Viridiplantae; phylum Streptophyta; class Magnoliopsida; order Santalales; family Viscaceae; genus Viscum; species Viscum album. Next base: position 1,217,526,418 of record OY728157.1, read on the forward strand.
CAAGATTTAATTTATCCACTTTCACTATTTATTCCAAAATTATGATCTGTTATTGTTTATATTGAGGCACATGTTGGTCGACAATTATACGTATGGGGATAATACAAATTACATAATCTATATGGAAAAAATATTAGAAACATTTACATAACACTTAAATTAGAGCCTCAGTCTAGGTAGTCTCATAAAACAAAACTATTAGGGGTATAAGGACTCAGTTTGAATTCCTAACTACTGTATTATATGGGTGGGATTTAGAGATTCATTTCAACTAGATCTTTGGTGTATTACCTCATGTCAATGCCCCACAAACCAACAAGCCATGTTCATATACTTCTTTAAACACAACACATTCACCAAACATTAACCATAACCCTGAAAAACATTAATCAATATATAAAACATTTCACTCAACACTTGGTTCATCATCATGTATGAACCTATTTACATAATCGCATTTAAATTTCTTCACCATATTATCACATTAATCATTTACATGGATTATTAGACTGACAACGGTTACCATGTACAATCAATACCTCATTTAACCATTAGCATTGTACCAATTCCCACTAATATTGTGTAAATAAATGTACATAATTACCCTTGGTTTCCTTTGATACCCCAATATAACATATCATCATATTTATAATGGTATTTATATCATTAAATTCAATTCTACACTTAATATTTCAATTTTCATATTCGAAGAGAGTCATAGCCCATGGATGGCCCTAAATCATGGATCTCCATTCCTAATGCATCCCATTATGATAATGAAGGGATCAATTTATCAATTAACCAATAAATTTGTCATTTCTAGTAAAGAAAACCAATCGAAAAATGAAATGAATACAGACACAACCACATACACATCAATAAATAAACATGACTGTGGGATATGATGTATATATGATCTACCTTGATTCTAAGGAAAGACTCACACATAACCATATCCTTTTATTTGGAATCAAAAACAGATAAAATCCCCATTCTATGATCCACTATAAAAGGAGGGTTTTAGCAATTTAAAATAATAAGAACAAATACACAAGACCTAATAAAAATAATTCATGGAAGATAAGTGTTACACTTTCTTGGTTCTTTGATTCACACCCAATGGTGCTACAAACAACATATAAATGATGGATATTTATTCTTGGTAAGTTTATGGACTTTTTTCATCAATATTTCTATTATATGGGAAATTGAGAGGAAATTTGGGTAAATAAACATAAATCCCGAAGGGGGGGTAAATTTACACCACATTAATTAAGGGCACAATTTGGCCACACTGTTGGTCAAACCCTATAATAACCATGCACCACACTCTATTCAAGATGGTGACCAAGATGTGTGGCTTCATGGGAAGCCCACATGGTTTGAAAAAATGTGTGGTAACCATGTGGGGATCCTCTGTGTAAGACCATACAGTTTTTCCTCCACATTTTCATGGTTTCATGAAATGTGTACCCTACCTCTATTAAGGAATAGTTAGTGAACACAGATACTACTAACCATGCGCCAACTGTACAAAATATACTTGATGGGAACCTCCTCTCTTTTTCCCTGTCTTGAACCCCTTGGAAACCACTAAGAATTATCATAAAACTGATATATATATATATCAATAACAAAATGAAGGAGTCATAATCCAAAAATAAATATAATAAAACACTTAAATGTATGTCTATGATATTAAAACCTTACCATATTATAAAAACTTAGGGTCAAGGTTTTCTCCCAAGAATCACTGAGTTTACGAGGTTTAAATATTGATACACTAGTCTCACACATCCATCTCCCTCTCCCATGTCTCTTCCTGAATGTTAACATGATGCTATAACACTCAAACCATTGGCACAGTCTATCACAAAAAAAAATTTCAATATGATACAAAAAACTAAATAGATTATCCTAAAATAATTCATTAGCCTCAAACTATAAATCATCAATTCCAACCTCATGCTATGGGACAAGGTGATACTGTCAAAGCTATGACAACTGAAAAACATCGTGCATGCCACTATAACTTAATGAAAGATCCAATTGATATTCCACCAATACAATTCTTTCCATAATCTCATACCGACCCACATACATGGGTACCAATTTACCCTCATTATTAATCTGATGGGGACCCAACCTTTGTGACACTCGAAGGAAAACACAATCACCCACCCACAACTGAAGAGGTTGAATACATCAATATGCATACAAAATATACTTACTCAATGTTGTATCCAAACATTTCTGAATCAAATAAACATGTTTTAAAATTTCTTTCATGATACTTAGTCCCCAAAACTCTAATTCTATAGCCTCTATCCATCATAATGGATATATACAAATCCTAACATTGATTTCATAATATGTTTCCATATGTATCATCACTCGATAACTGTTTTTGTAGGAAATCTCAACAAGTACCATGTGACTATCCAAAGATCCAAAAAAGTATAAGACACGTGCACTCAAAATGTCCTCTTTCACATACATAGTATTTTCTAATTTCCCGTCTATCTATTGGTGGAAATATATAATAAAAAATTCCTGGTTACCACATGCCATTTGTAAGCCCATCAAAATCTATGATGTAAAATTAATGTCACAATCCAAATCTATAATATGTGGAACCTTGTGAAACTGCACTATCTCCCAAACATATAACCCCACCAACTAATCCACAATGAAGGATTCATGACTATGTAATCATTGTTCCACCTTGGTCAACTAATACACATCAACCCATATTGCATCATTCTTATATGGAATCCTCAGGAGACCCACCAATAAATCCATCATCACATCATCCAATTTCCATTCTGGAATGGGAAAAGGATATAACAAACCACATATTCACTGATTCTCATCCATCACTTGCAAACTGGTAAGAAACCTATAACCACTTTCTTCCTCTCTAGCCACAAATAATATCTTTGAATACCATTATACATTTTTGTTAAACCAGGATGCACCTCCCCCTTCTATGCATGGAACTTGTGCCTCAAATCATATCACATACAGGTAGGTACAATAACACAACTATGAATATTAACCATCTCATCATCACCAACAATACAACTAGAAGGTTACTCCCCATAATCAAGTAATTACCTCAATTTCAAACACTCTAGATCCTCGTAACACCTCTCTTTTATCTAGATCAAATGTGTGGACTCATCTTCCAAAGATAAAAGGTTTTTCTTTCCATTCTATAACCAAATTTATAGATTCATCTCAACAAACAATTCCATCATCCTCCACTCAGAAATAGATTCTTTTACACCAAATTTTGAGTCTTCCAACTCCAAGCATCCTGAACATTGTTTGCCTTGTCTATCATGTAAAATAGCTCGAAATCCATGAACAACATATACTAAACCCATATTTTCTATAGAATATTAAAATATCTCTTAGATAATATGTATTTAGGGCTCTTATTTTTGGTTTACATGGAAAAACTATCTCCCAACATAAATTGTTTCCAACAAATTAAATCATTAACCATTGTGGACAACTCAACATCATGCGTAGGGTAATTTCATTCATGCAGACTCAAATTTTTTAACACATACACCATGATCTGTTGATCTTACTTGAACACTTCCACAAGACCAACTCTTGATGCATCTCAAAACAAGGTATACAAATTACCCAGTTAGGTTAGGATCAAAATAAATGTATTTTTCAGCAACTTTTTTAAATCTAGAAAGTATAATAACATTCCCTTGACCATTCAAATGTGATTCACTTCTTGGACAAGCACAATAGTTGTTCTTACACACGGGAAAATTCCTTGATGAACATTTAATAATATCCCACCAAACCCAGAAAACATTAGACATCAAAAATATTCTTAGGATTCTCCAAATATACATCATTTTGAAAATTCTCTATGTCTAAAAACACAACTTCCTTAGATATTATATTACCCAATAAATGTACCTTCCAGATCTAGAAATTACATCTAGATGTCTTTGAATATATCCTATTATATCATAATGTACTCAGGAAACTTTTAATATGTTTGGTATGATCATCTTGTGTCTTGGAGTACACCAATATTTTTCTAACAATGAAAAACACACACTAATCTAGGTATGTGTGACTGATTTGATTCATTTGGTCTATAAACATTTATGGTGTGTTCCTCAACCCGAATGGAATCACAATAAACTCATATAAACTACACATACTTTGTAAAAAATCCAATGTTATATCATAAGGTCTCCCACGCAGTTGATGATAACCTAATCTCAAATAGATTTTGGAGAATTGTAAAGAACCTCTCAACAAGTGAATAATATCATTGATTTGAGAAATTGGATAACATTTCATAAGATTCAACTAATTATGATTTTGGTAATCAAAACATAACTGTAACATCCCATTATCCATTTGTAAAAAAAACTACAGTTTGAAATTATATTTTTCCTAGATGAATGATCATCCAACTGAGTTTTATGTACTTAATATTCTTCCAGTTTCATTCTATATTGTTGAATAGAAATGGGTCCTTCTCCTGGAAGTAACTCAATCATGAAATAAAACACATTCTTATTAGGTAACCCTAATATATACTCTAAAAAACATATTAAAAAGATCCATAATATAAGGAATGTAATGACACTCCACTCCCTCACCAATAAGAACAAAACATGCCACTTAGACTATATAACCACCAAACTATTAAAAAATTGCTCCTCCATAGCCTTCTCGGATATTGAATTCCCCATGGAAAAAATAAGTGTCTCCCTAATGGGAAATAAATGACATCTATAGGTAGTAATAGTCTATATGGTCATGAAACAACACAAACCAATCAATACCCAATGTCTATTCAATCCTCGATATCTCTATCACAAACATGTACCATAATAAATGAAACATTACTACCCCAATGGAACATTCCTTACATCTCCAGATGTTTTCCTATTATAACCCAAATGGTATATTGTATGACATAACCCAAATATATGTTCTACTGCTATACCAAAAACATTCACAAACTAGGCAGATATAAAATAATGTAAATCACTTTTATCAAATAACGCACTATTAAGTGTGGAAGCAACAATAATCGCACCTAATATCATAAATGGAATAGCCTAAATTCATCCTTGTGTGTGACGAAATGCATGAATATAACATGACCCTCTACCCTAGGATATTTTTTGATTTCATGGTGTTTCATTACCCTATAGATAATAATTCTAGTTTCCCTGGAGTACCACATCCACCAGTGAGATAGGTACAACCAGTGTATCTCCAACTTCATGATTATTATGGGGTAACTAAAGACCTAATTTTACATTGCATTCGATAGATTTTGTGTACGGATAACCAATTGTTTTTTTACTTTGATTACATGAAAGTACACTTATTATATATTTTTCATTGTTCTGCATGACTATAATATAATAAAGTCCTGGAATATTTGTTTCATTAATAAGGTCATGGTAGATCCCTGCTATGATGAGAACCTTGAAATTCTATAATAATATTCTTAAATAAAGTTATATGGTTGGATGACATACTATGATAGGAAACATGGTATACATACTGTCATGTGTGAGTACTCATAAGAAGACGAGACTTTCTCTCATGGTGTTCGCACTTGGTAATCTCCAAGATGGGAGATTATGAGAATAGACCCTCCAGTAGAAATTCTGCATGTCTTGGTGTCATCGGACATTTCAATCTACAACTGTGTCTAATGGTCCTTGGACTAGAAGATTATCATTACCTCATGGCATGACTCGTGCACATAGATTTGCTGATGAAAACCATCATAAAGATAGTTGACGGGAAGTAGGGTACATTGGGAACATCACAAATGACATGTTGTTAATTGATAAGTAGAGGAATGATTTGTCCCTTCCATATTTATGGATGTAAATATCTCAGTCCCTTTGATTGAAATAGAACTGTCGAACAAATTCCATTTCCCTGGTGTCATGACGAGTTAATTTCTAGAAGTCAGATGATGAAAAATCATTCTTATAGGTTTATGACACTGCCATGAAACATGCATGATGAGATATTGAGACAAAGGGATTAAATTACACATTAAGCATTCGTATTAGGTGACACATCAATGGGGCATCATCTTCTTTCTCTTGGGTTCCTTGACCCGTTACTAGACAGTAATCTTGGACATTAGTCAAGCCCGCCTAATGCCAACAAGAAAGAGGCCTAGATGGTCCCACACTATGTGTATCCATGTATCTCAAGTAGAATAATGATTATTCACGTACATGGTTTAATAACTATTCAAGGAATCCTAAATAATTTTAATGTTGGAGGAAGAATAAAATAAAAAAAAATACACACTGTGTATTAATGATTACACATCGTGTAGTTTTTATTTTTGAAAACATGTACATGTCATGTATTAATGATTACACGCCGTGTAGTTTTCATTTTGGATATGAAATGAAAAAAAATTACATTTTATGTATTAATGATTACATGCCATGTAGTTTTTTATGAAAAACAAGTACACGTCGTGTATCAATGATTACACGCCGTGTAGTTTTTCCAGTCAGGATGTTGAGGATATAATATTGTTTTATTAAATGATATTTATTATAATCAGCATGGGCACATATCCAGGAACTAATTATTAGACATGGGGGTTTTCAAAAAGAGTTAATGAAATAATATAAAATGTGTAACACATATATTTATTGTCATAAATCTATAACCTCAAACCTGATTATAAATATCCTCACAACCCCAACACTTTTCCCCAATCATTGTGCACAAAAATTCTAGAGAATTCATTCAAGGCCGAAAGAACTCCTTCCAAGAACTCTCTCAAGAATAAGATAGATCCTCCTATATAAGATCAAGATGATCTAAGGCATAAAATTCAAGCAAATTCTTCTCCAAGCTATCACCCCGAGATTCCATTGGCAACGTTCAGAGATACGTGGTGCACGTGTGGATCACCGCTAGAAGAATTCTACACTTGGCATTGCGACGCAATGACGAATCACATAGAAGTGTGATCAGAAATATCAATAAAGAAAGAAAGACAAAATAGGTATTTCTTGTTAATTAATTAATTTTTTTATAATCAACCTGTAATGATCCTCCTTTGTTGTTCCGGGACTATTATTCTTATTTGTCTATTTCTGATATTTGATCCGTGGAGTCTGGAGTTTATTGTCGTATTGATCCCAAATGGATCATTGATAATGACAAAAAGACAACTGGGAACATCCACCAACAAGATTCCGCTACTCCCGGAACCTTAATTGGTATTAGATCAACATTACAACATTGATTACAGTTATATAATTTCCCTTGATGATTTATGAATTTATATTTGATTCAATTCAAGATAAATCGTTCAATAAATATAAATGAATGAGATCAAATTTTACTCCTTCGTTTATTGATTCTTCTCATGTAAATGACCTTTTAATTTTATTTTTGATTAAAATAAAAACGAGGAACTCATCCGAATGAGCTACACTTTCTGACTATAAAACACAATAATACACGACATGTAGTGAAAACTAAACACCGTGTACTTAGGTTCAACGAACTGGTACTGGTCCGCCAAACCACACCGTGTGAATTGGGAATGCCTAAGTATTTTTACACCGTGTTGACCAGTACTGAAAGGTGCATGGAAACTGAAATACATGGTGTTTATGTTGAATCAACACACCGTGTAGTCCGATCCGGCCTTGGTGAAACCATGTACAAGGAGAATCCATGTATCGCGTACACGAGATTGCCAAGCTGGTAACCACATAACAAGGATGTACACGCTGTGTTAGATTAATCTACATGTCGTGTACTCTGAAATTTCCAAAGTACAAAAAACATGCCAAATCCCATGGCGTGTACTTTTCATAAAGGCTGAAAACAAATACACGTCATTTAATATAGCCTACATGCCATGTACTTTCCAGAAATGGAATTTCACCAAGTTTCCTCCAAAGTACAAAGACCCATACAAGGAATATGGATGAGAAGAATCTCATGGAAATTCAGAATTGAATTTAAGATAAAGAATTAATTAATTATAAGATCATAATTAATTAAATTCAACCGCGAATTATCTTGAATGGAAGAATGATTAAAATAATTTGAATACTAAATATGTGTAAATGCCGTTGCATGCTATGAATGATCATGAGCTAGAACAAAGAACCTTTGTGTGTATGGTTTCATTTAAATTTATTTAAATGAAATTCGTAGGCTTGTGATCCTTATTCTAATAAAATGTTGGGCATGTGTGCCCATGGTTTCTTTAATGTAAACCCCATGTAATGGAGGATCTCCCACGACAGAAGAGATGGATAAAAATCCAAAGTTGAGGCGAAAACCAACACAAGAAGATACAAACGTGGACAGGTGGGAGCTACAAGACATGAACCATCAGGTTTAAGGTGTTTTTCCCAAGATCAGGGTTAGCCTATCAAAATCTCTAGATAAGCTAACCAATAGAAGCTCGTGATAATGACATATTATTTTATTTCATTCTGATTTCATGGTTTATTTATTAAGTATGTGTTGTCACGATCACATAATTAATGAAATAAAAAAGTATGCAAAGATGGAATAAAATAAAAACCAGACTATGTGTAAACATTATCAGAACATGGTTAATCCGTTACGTAAGAATCACATAATATTAACAACAAATGTGATAATGGAAAAATGCGCATAAAGAATAAAATCACTCAAATACCATATTAAGTCAGACCAAGCCTTCCATTAATTGATTAAGGGAAAGACTTAGTAAAACTATGTGCTTGACCAACCCTTTTTGGGACACTTACTTATATCACGGAAGTACTTATGAACGTTTAGGGTTGACTTAAACATTTTACATCAAGAGGATTATCCCTTTCTAAACATTTTGTAAAATGGAGGCAAGTGTTGAGGAAATCCAAGTCAGAATTTTAGGAATGGGGAATCCAATCAATAGATCAAGGAACTATAAGCTCACAATTGGAAAAGACCTACCAACCTAAATACCTTCTAATATATTGACCAACCCTTGTTAGGGTTATGTGAAGCGGAATATGGATCCTTGACACTAAAATTTCAAAGCAACTGGTCATTCAGAGTTTAATGGTGCGGGCCATTAGGACTTCATACAATAGTGGGGGACTTAATAAAATTTATTATTTCTCATAAAATGTAATCAATAAATTACTAGTAAATATTATCTTTTAATTTATATAATCAATATGACAAACTCGTCAACCACATTTTCTCTACGATCAATTCTGGATAATGACAATATCCTCACCAATAGTAACTTTTAGTAATTGTTTAAGCTCCTTCAGGTTATCCTATTCCATGAACGAATATTTTTCGTGTTTGAGTCCTCACTTCCTGATTCGCCTGCCAAAGGGGCGAGTGATAAATATTTTCTTGTCTATGATCAACATTTGAGAGATGCACCCAACGTTCAATGTTTGATGATATCATCAACGTCATGTGAGCTCATGAATTCTCATGAAGAAATGTATGCCTACAGCATGGTTGATAACCTCCATGGTCTATACTAGGAGTGAGCAAGACATGAAAGGTTTGAGATCTCCAAGGCTCTATTTCAGAGATATCTTGGAGAGGGTTCCCCAACTGGGCCTCATGTAGTCAAGCTCATTGACTACATTGAGCGCTTGGAGGTTCTAGGGTTTAAACTCCCCGAAAAATGGGTACTGATCTCATTCTTGCATAACTCCCCCAGAGCTTCTCTAACTTTGTTGTAAATTTTAAAATTAACAACATCGAGAAGTCATAATCTGTCCTTCTTATCCTTATTCCCCATGTGGACAATGATATGAAGCGTGAAAAGCCTTTTGTCGTTATGGTGAATAAAAGGAAAGGGAATGTGAAGAGCATTAAGCCCAAAGATTCTTCATGGCCTTCTATGAAAAGGGATATCAAAGGGGAGGCAAGGGAATAGGAGGCTTTTTGTTTCGCATGTGGCAAGAAGGGCCACTAGAAGAAAAACTGCACCTAGCCATGGAAGCAAAGGGAAGCTTTAGGTGTGTTTGTTATCAAATGAAATCCATCTATTTCTACAAATTGGGTATTAGATACAGCTTATGGTTCTCACATATGTACCCAAATACAAGAACCAAGTAGATTCCAAAAGATTGATCGAGGGGAGGTAGATCTACGAGTAGCCAACGAAGCCAGACTTATTGTTGTATCTATCGGGGACTACCACCTCACATTGCGAACATGAATGATCTTGGTGTTAAAGGGTTGTTATTATGTGCCTTCTATTACTAAAAACTTTATTTCAATGTCCAGATTAGATACTAATGGATTCTTTATTATGTTTGGAAATTAATTTTTATACTTTTATAAAGATATCATTTGTTTTCGTAGGGAACATTTATATAATTGCCTTTATGTGTTAGACTACACAAACCAAGTAATGTCAATCGATGAAAAATTTAATTCACATGACTCATATCACACCCAACATTGGCATCACTGGCTAGGTCATGTCAATGTGAAACATTTGAAAAAATTACATCAAGATGGTTATTTAGATTCTTTCAAACTAAAACCACTTGGTGTATGTCATGCATGTCTACAAGGTAAAATAGCCAAAGCCCTATTTAGAGGGAAAGGTGAAAGGGAAAAAGAGATTCTAGAATTAGTTCACACAGTTGTGTGTGGGCCATTTCTAGTTGAAGCAAGGGGTGGGTTCATGTACTTATTAACTTTTACTAATGATTTTTGTAGATATGGATATATTTACTTAATGATGTATAAGTCATATTCTTTTGATCGGTTCAAAGAATACAAGAATGAAGTTGATAAACAGCTTGCTAAGAAGATTAAGAAACTCTACTCAGACAGAGAAGTAGAATATCATAATCAGGACTGCATTGATTTCATATGGGAGTTTGGGTTTCTATCTCAACTCAATCCTCCTTACACACCTCAGTGGAATGGTGTAAGTGAAAAGTGGAACCGCACCCTTTTGGACATGATGAGATCATTGATGATTCATGTGAGTCTTATGTTATCCTTTTGGGGATATGCGTTACAAACAGTAGCACACATACTAAAACAAGTACCAACTAAATCGATAAACGGTATTCCATATGAGTTATGGAGTAGACGCAAATCCATGTTATCAAATTTACATGTGTGAGGTAGCAAATCATTTGTTAAGGCCTCTTAAGGTAGAAAAATTGCACCCTGAGGCACAAAGTGTATCTTTATAGGATATCCCAAGGAAATAAGTGGATATTAACTATAAAACCCCTCAGATAAAAAGGTTAAAGTGGCAAAGACACACCACATTCCTTGAGAGGGAGCACATCTAAAAAAGAGATAGTAGGAGCGAGATAGACTTTGATGAAGTCAATGCTCAAGATATATAGGAGTTGGTATAAGAATAGATTCCACAAAGCCCCATGGAAGAACAATATGTTCCAGATACACAAGAACCACATAAGAGAATGAGAGAGGTGAGAGAACAATAATGATATGGTTTTCCTGTTACCGAGTATGGTGACTCATTATTAGCTGACAATGATGATCCTATTACCTACAAGGAAGTAGTTGATGGAATAGGCATAGCCAATTGGCAAGAAGCCATGAATTTTGAAATGGATTCCATGTACAAAAACCAAGTATGTATTGTGGTAGATCCTCCAGTTGATGTAAAGCCTGTTGGTAATAAATGTCTATTGAAGAGGAAACTATACATGGAGGGAAAAGTCACCACCAATAAGGCATGACTAGTAGCAAAATATTTTAGACAGTGTCAAGGAATTGACTATGATGAAACCTTTTCATCGGTTGTGATGCTGAAATCCATCAGAATCCTATAATCCATTGCCACTTACCATGCCTATGAAATTTAGAAAATGGATGTCAAAATAGAATTCCTTAACGGGAACCTTTAGGAAGATTTCTACATGACACAACCCGAAGGGTTTGTGACTTTAAAAGATGCCAACAAGGTATGCAAGTTTCAGAAATCCATTTATGGATTAAAGAAATCATCAAGGTCAGGGAACATTTGTTTTTATGAATTCGTAACAGAATTTGTCTTTATTAAGAATGAATGTGAGCCTTGTGTCTAAGAAACGATTAGTGGAGGTGGAGTCGTTTTCCTAATAGTATATGTTTATGACATATTGCTAATTGGAAATGAAGTACATGTCCTATAGTCAGTTAAGGCATGGTTGGATAAATTCTTCCCTATGAAATACTTGGGCGAGCCATCATATATTATTGGGATCAAGATCCATCGTGATAGATCTAAGAGAATGTTGGGCCTAAGCCAATGTACATACATTGACAAGATACTGAAGAGATTCAGTATGGAACAATCCAAGAGGGGATTTTTTCCAGTGTCACATGGAATTCATCTTTCCAAGAAAATGTGTCCTCAGACACATGAGGAAAGGAAGAAAATGTCAAGGATCCCTTACGCATCCGCAATTGGGTCAGTCATGAATGTTATGCTATGTATAAGGCTAGATGTCTCTTATGCATTATGTTCAATAGGAAGATATCAAGCTGATCTAGGATACTACCATTGGATGGTAGTCAAGACTATACTTAAGTATTTGAGGTGTACTAAGGATATGTTCCTGTTTTATGGAGGATATGAGGAACTAATCATCATAGGACATGTGGATGATAGTTTCCAAACTGATAAATATGACATGAAGTCACAGACTGGATACATCTTAAGATTGAATGGAGGTAGAGTATGTTGGAAGAGCTCAAAGAAAGGTGTGGTTGTAGATTCTGCAGTAGAGTCTGAGTATATCGAAGCTTCTCAGGAAGCTAATAAAGCAGTATGGATGGGAAGCATCGTCCAAGAGATGGATGTAGTACCTAGCATTAAAGATCCTATCACACTCTATTGTGATAATACTGTTGTAGTGGTACTTGAAAAATATCCAAGGTCACATCAGCGGACAAATCACATACATCGGAAGTATCATCTCTTGATGTATTTTTCTCATAGAGGTCAAGTTGCAGTGAGAAATATTTCCATGGAAGACAATGTAGCAGACCCCTTTACTAAATCCTTGACTCAGTAGAAACATGATCATCATGTGAGGTCTAGCGGACTAAAAGTCGTAAGTGGTTGTCTCTAGTCTAAGTGGGAGTTTGTTAGAGTTTGTGTCCAGAGAACCAACTGTGTGTACTTTGATTACATGAATGCACTCTTATTATATATTGTTCATTGTTCTACATGACTATAATATAATAATGTCCTTGAATATTTGTTGCATTAATAAGGTCATGGCAGATCCTCTCTAAGATGAAAACTTTGAAATGCTATAATAATATTCTTAAATAACTTTCTACGATTGGATGACATACTATGATAGGACACATGGTATATAGACCTTCTGGTGCGAGTACATGTAAGAAGACAAGACTCTCTCTCAGGGAGTTTGCATACGGTAATCTCCAAGATGGGAGATTATGAGAACAGACCCACTGGTAGCAATTCTACATGTCTTGGTTCCATCGTACATTGCTATCTACAATCATCTGTAGTGGTCCTTAGACTGGAATATTATCATTAACCCATGTCATGACTCTCTCACATAGATTTGTTGACGAAAACCATCACGAAGACAATTGGCGGGAAGTAGGGTATGTTGGGTGCGTCACTAATGACATGTTGTTAATGGATAAGATGAGGAAGAATTTGTCCCTTCCAAATTTATGGAAGTAAATATCTCGGGCCCTTTGATTGAAATAGAACTCTGGAACAATTTACAGGGCCATGGTGTCATGACGAGTTTATTTCTGGAAGTCAAAGAATGAAAAATCAAACATATAGGTTTATGAAACTTCCATGAAACCTTCTTGATGAGATATTAAGACAAAGGGATTAAATTACACAGAAACCGTTAGTATGAGGTGACACTCCAATACGGCGTCAACTTCTTTATCTTGAGTGCCTTGACTTGTTTCTAGACAGTAATATTGTACTTTAGGCAAACCCACCTAATGCCAACGAGAAAGAGGCCTAGAGGGTCACACACTATGTGTAGCCACATCTCTCAAGTAGAATAATGATTATTCACGTACATGTTTTAATAATTATTCAAGGAAGCCTAAATCATTTTAATGCTTGAGGAAGAATAAAATGAAAATAAGTACACACCGTATATTGATGATTACATGCCATGTAGTTTTTATTTTTGAAAACAAGTACACGTCGTGTATTAATGATTACACGTCGTGTAGTTTTAATTTTGGAAAGGAAATGAAAAACAAGTACATTCCTTGTATTAATGATTACACGCCATGTATTTTTTATGAAAAACAAGTACACGCCGTGTGTTAATGATTAAAAGCCGTGTGGTTTTTACAGTCGGGATTTAGAGGATATAAAATTGTTTTATTAAATGATATTTATTATAACTAGTGTGGGCACATTTCAAGGAATTAATTATTTGACATGGGGGTTTTCAATAAGTGTTAATGAAATAAATAATACTTGTAACGTATATATTTATTGTCATAACTCTATAACCTCAAACCCGATTATAAATATCCTCACAACACTAACACTTTTCTCCAATCGTTGTGCATAACAATTATTGAGAATTCTTTCAAGGTCGAAAGAACTCCTTCCTCCAATAACACTCTCAAGACTGAGTGAGATCCTCCTCCATAAGATCGAGAGAATCTAAGGCGGAAAACGCAATCAAAAGCTTCTCCGTTCTAGCACTTAGAGATTCCTTTGGCGATGCCCAAAGATACATGGTGCACATGTGGATCATCGCTAGAGGAAGTCAACACTTGGCATGTTCGACACAATGACGAATCACATCGAAGCGTGATCAGAAATATCAATGATGAAGGAACTCCACAAAAGGTATTTATTGTTAATTAATTAAATTAATTATAATCAACATGTGAAGATCCTCCTTTGTGGTTACATGACTATTCTTCTTCTTTCTCTATTTCTGTGATTCAATTTGTGGAGTCTGGCATTTATCGCCATACTGATCCCAGATTGATCTTTGTTAATGATAAAAATTCAAGTGGGAACATCCACCCACGAGCATCTTCTATGCCCGGAACCTTAAGCATTATCCTTGATCCTCTATTATTTTCCTTCTATAAAAGGTTCCTACACAACCTATGGACATTCTCAATCCTTCGACACCCTTTTCAGTCAACTAGTGGTAAGGAAAATTGATAGTATAAAACTATATTACCACCCTAAGAGGTACTTCCTTCTCTATGACTAGTCTATCCACCACCAACCTAGTAAAACTCTAAAATTCACACATCATACCATTGAAATTTTTACAACTGGATCTCCCAACAAGACATGTGTGTCCACCACCAAAAGTCTACTTGACGTTCCCTTTTGAAATAATTTCTATAGTCAAAAATTTAATAAACTCTTTAAATGGATTTTACTCACATGTCACACAATCTCATTTCAAATTAAATCTAGTAAATGTCTCATCATATGTGCCTCATCCCTTTCTAATGTTGCAATAAAGTGTCGCATGTCACTGATGTGGCCAACATAATCCATCATAGACATCATCCCATATGTCAACCTCATAAAATTAATACCCTTATCTTGCATCAATTTCCCTGGATAGAAAAGTTCCAAAAAAAATTCATATAAGTCATTTCATTATATACCATCTTCCTTGAAATTCTGAACTAAAATACCCCACGAGTTAATTCCTGGTCCTCAAAATATATAAGGTACCAACTTGACCATCTTCTTATGAGGACTCTCTAAGTGATCTAAAATCATCTGGATGGACTCTATGTAACATCCTTGGTAAATAAATAATATTACTTTTTTATATTTATCTATATTTGTGAATAAAATGTTAATATTAATTTAAAGGGAACACTATACTCGATGGTGTACCCAATACGCAACAATGAGTTTCATTGAAATCTTATGTTGCACTCTAATAATAAAATAATATTATTTTAAACGGTAGTTAACACCTAGCCACTGTAATGGTGGGAATGAACATAACTATCAATAAAATGATTATATATGTTTTTCAAATATTTTTAATTTTTTCCAATAAATGTTAGAGGCTTAAAATGCGAATGAATCAAATTTTAAGCATAAATCTTCCAATATTCTTTAAAAGGTCGAATAACCTCCTTTTTATGGAGAACCCTTTTTTTAATAATCTTTTGAAGATTTTATATGTTATATTTGACAAAATAAAAGCCTTCTTTAGAATATAGACATCAAAATTTACGTTGTGTAAATTTTTGTTATTTTTCCAATAAAGATCAGTTTTAGTGAAAATGTTGTATTTTAAATCAGAACCTCATTTTAATCTAATTTATTTATATGATTATATCATATTTTTAATTTGTTTTAAAGTTCAATTAGAATATATTTTTACAATTTAATCCAATGGTTGTCATTGGAATTAATTTCACTTTGAAATTGGACTTAAACTAGTGTTAATCTTTTAATAGATATTGTTTTCTAAAAACACATTATTTATTTTGACAGCGGGAATTAATTATTAAATTAATTAATGAAAATTCTATGTCTTGAATTACTTAAAATAGACATAATTTTTGAATTTAGAATATCAAATATATCTTAGGGTTAAATTTTGTTATTTTTTTGAAAAACATCAATTTGAGATGAATAGTGAAACCACTAAGTGGTAGTTAAAAAATTGATTTTTCATTTAAATGAAACATTACAACATCTATGATTTGAATTTAAAAAATCTGACAAACATGGTTTTCATTAGGATGTGAAATGTGGTTCAATGGGAATAAAATAATTTTTTTGGTGAATAGTAACTTATAAGTTTTATTAATCGTGATTAAAGGTAATTAATGTAATTTAAGGTAAAGATAATGTTATAATAATATTAAATGACCTTGAAACATGTCTTACTCCTATTGGATGAGTCATGGACGACCAAAAAAATCCATGTCTCAACTTGGGGACCCCATGAGCCACTTTGGTAGGAAAATGACATTAATAGCTTTTTATTTTAAGTTAAAATAAAAATGTCACAAACATGTATTGTTTTACTAAAACAATTTTTACATGGGGTTATACAAGTCATATTTTTTAAAATAAATATCCATTAGGAAGATAAAAATATTTCCTACATCATAGTAGTTTTTTTATAATTTTTAGACATTATATAAATTATTTTATGTATGACACCATGATGATGCAACGATTACCTCATTAATAAATGATTTAAATAAAATGAGGAGATAAGGTAAAATCTTAGACATACACTTGTCAAAAACCATTTGGATGGGTGTTTTTAGAACCCTTATCACCTTATCCTAGAAATATATAATTGTGGGACCTTTAATATCCATAAATCAATATATAATAATGTCACTTTTGAAGGCATTCCAAGAGTCCCCCTCCTCCCTCTTATAAAAGGCCCCCAACTCTACCCACATACCCACATACCCACACCATCCACAACTCTCCATATCCCTCTAATCATCCTAGGAGCCTTACCTTTAGTAAAAATCTCTTTGAGAAACCCTTTTTGTTCAAACCAAGAGGAGTTACCCGATTTAAAGGTAATGTCTTCACTTGTGTTCTTTTGTATTATTTTGCTTCTCCAACCCCCTAAAATCTTTTTATTCCATTATTTTGTAACAACACCAGTATATTCAATATACTAGTATGTTTTTATGTGAATGATTCATTCTAAACTTACACACAACTCCACTTAATGGTTAAAGAATATACTCTTTCTTTGGATGGTGAATTTCTGTCTCATGAAATGATTGTTGTTCAATCTTCTCTTAACACCTTTCATGGTGGCCATTATGATGTCACTTTATTTTATATATGATATTTATGGTTTTTATGTTTTCTATATTCTTCTGTATTGTATATTTAAAACATAACATTATGCTTTTCATGTTGTGCAAATGTGATAACTTCATACAAGGATGTGTGGACTACACTCCCTCAAGTGATGTGACTTATTCATGCAATACATGGAGTGTATAAAGAATGAAATTAATGAACATATGTGACCTATATAACATATATTTTATAATTTAATAATAATAATATATATATATATATCTCATCTAGTTTTAATTCCATTAATGTGCCAAATCAATGAAAGTAGTGTTCATGCGTACGTACGACCTACCGTCTCCATGAACAGTGCTCTTTATTTATTTTTATCTCCAAATATTATGGAACAAGTATAAAACGAATATATACTGGATATATATGATATTTAATTCATTAATACTATTCTGGATATGATGTACATACAACTTCATTGACAATGCTTTTCAAACAAGATCATTTTTGACTCATGTACCGAACATCGACCAGACGTATGATATGAACTCACATAATTGACTAATTATTATAACATGATAATATATGATATTAATTGAATAATAAATATTAAATTATGTCCTTAATAAATTATAAATTGACCAAAGTTTATTATTCAGAAATATAAATAAATGAATAAGAGAAGTTGTACTTGAGGTTAGGGATCCAACCTCTCCCTTTCTTTTTAAGTACTCTCTTTTATGTCACTTTTTTTAAGTTCATCATTATTATGTTGGGGGATGTTCTTCAATATTCCTCTTACTTTATTTTTTATGTTCATATTATTACAGATCCTATTTTATCTCATAAATCCATCTGTGGATGTTTTAAGTAGCGCCGTTAGGCTGGCAAGTTTTCGTATGGGATTTTTCATCTAACTTTTATTCCCGTGAGATTTATGCTACATTTTTCACCATTTCCTTTTAGTGGTATATGTACTTCCCATTATTATAATATTTATGTAATATAATTTAATTTATGGGTATTTACATCTTCATTGTATGACCCTTCTTCCGGGGGGTGTACGTTTCGAAAGATACCCAAATCGTCAAGGGAACCTTTCACCCTCCTCATTTAAAAAGACTTATTTTTGTTAGGTATTTTAATCTTATTATATTGGGATATGTTCTTATATATCCTTATATTTGTAAATTTTATTTCCAAGTGATGAGATAACTTTTTTTATCTCTCATCATTTCATTTTCTGAATTCTAAAGTGACGCTGTTAGGCTGTCGAATTTTCTATAAGGGAACTTCTTAATCCAATTTCAATTTTTATGTTAAACCTCTACATATTGTTTTTATTATGCCAAGATTATGTGTGGAATATATATGTTGTAATTTCCACAAATAATTGTGTGGATATACTATTTCTACACATAATCATCTCTTTGATAAATTCATACTTCATTTATATGAACTTGTATGGGAGATTATAACTCAATATAATTTCATTGAGTTAAATACATATGTCATTGGTTTTGTTTTTTCAAGAGTATGTGTGAATGCCCTCTGATTGTTTTACACTTTATATCCACTTATATTGGGTGTATTTATACTTTCCACACATAATTATGTCATTGATTTATCCTTGCACTAATGACATGATCTTTGAATGGGATTACGTCTCAGTTTCTATTCATTGAGACACTTCTTGATGATATGCACTTTTATTATTTTTAATGTTTATATACAGGCCCTTTGACTTTCCATATCCGTATTATGTCTATACTAAATAAATATAAGTTTTTTGAAAATGGCCAACTTTCATGTGGCTTATATATGTTCAAAATGGAAAAGGACTCTTTTATTAAAACAATTTTTTAAATGGATTTAAATATTTATTCTTTTAAACATTTATCATCATTCTCCATGTTCTAAATATGATTTTAATGATATATTTATATGAACATGAATGTTTTAAAACCCTTTCAAATGTTTCGAAGTGGTATGGGACACTTTGATTCTAAAATATCTTTTAAATTTCTACATTTATTTTTTTCAATATGTAAAGGGATTTTTCTCTCATAGATTTTTAATGATTTTATTAGATGTTTTTATTAATGATAATATCATGATGTGATCTCCTGTGATTGAAATGCTGAAATTTTAGTTTTTTTATGCATGTTTTAAGTGTTATGATTATGTTATGGTTCTTTGGTAATGTTTATGAAATCGGGTGGTTCCGTGATAAACTAAGGGCAGGTGAGCCCGTGATAGCTCTCCAATGCATTGGGTAACGTGAAGGGGTTAAACGCTAGGGTTTCTCTGAAGAGATTTAGTGAATATACTATGATGGGTATTCCAAACGTAACCATGAGGGTTACTCCCTATGTAAGAATGTTATGAATGCCTCAAGTTACCTTTATGTCTTATGATTTCTATGAGTTATTCATAAATCTTATGATTTCATGAGGTATGTTAATGTGCTTATGTTTTATGGGTAAAATATGATTTCGTTGATTCTTATGTATACATATACTAATGATTCCTTTCTGTATTTCTATATCCCTTACTCAGCTTTTTTTATGCTCATCCCATGTTTATGAAATGTTTTTCACATGTTAAGGGAAAGGTAAATGATATGATGATAGTGTCAAGGACGTGTAAAAAAGAATACATGTTTTATTTTAAATATGTTTCTGTTGATGGGAAAAAATGAATATTATCTTTTATGTATCCACTTTGTTTAAATGTAGAATGTAATGCATGATTTATGATCTAATTCTCTAAATCTATAAACCTGAAATGATCCTCAATGTGTATTCTTGAAATAACTCAAGATTAAGTAAGGTTTAATGTCGGGTACTTATTGTTGGTATCAATGGTCGGTTTAGATAACTTTAGAGGTTAGAGTGTTGTTTAAGCATATGTGAAAAGTTTTTTATAACCACACCAGTTATTATATTAGATAGATTCATTGTTATTTTTGAATGTTGGAATGAGCTTGAGATAACTTGGATAAGTATATATTATTTTTTATCTTCCTCTTTAGTACATGATGATTTTTATGATATAATCACACTAACCTTTTTGGTTTTAGTAAATGGATGGATCTAGCAGGCACCAAAGTGAGAATGGGTTTGAAAGAAACTGTTGTGGTTCTCTACTTAAGAGACTAGATGAAATGGGGGATTCAATGAGAAATATCATGGTTATTATAAACCTACTATCAGGAGTCATGATCAACCACTTGAACCTTGGTGAGTTCTCTAATGCATCTTGTACGAGAGAACCAACTCGATGTGGATGTTCATGTGATAATTATAATGGTAACCATTAGGGTTTATATTATCCTTACATTTTAGGTAATTATGGGTTACTATATGTTATGGTGGAAAATGAATGGCATGAGATAAACTTGTGGTTAAAATATTTTATGATTATTTTTGAAGATTTTATCTCATTTTAGGGAATGTTTTAAGAATTATATAGTTTTGGAAAAAGGACAACACGCAGACCGTGTGAAAATCTGTCACGTCAGACAAATCTGTGGGAATTCAACCCACAATCAAAGTGTGACTGGTATTTATCACCTACCACTGGACTACGTGAAGTCCCTGGTTATATTGACTAATTATTTATAGTTATATGATTTTGTGAATCAATAATAAGTTTATTTTGGGTTATCTTTGGAAATTATTAACCTATCACGGAGGATATGTGATTAGGTTAATTACTTTTCAATATGAGACTTTAAGAGAAACTAATGTTATTTGGAGATAAATGTTAATTTGTACCTTGGAATACTATGTGATTAAATCCTTCAAATATTTGGGTTTCAATCTTAGTTTGGTTTACTTTGAATAATTTTTTGGGCAAATTTTTTATTGAATGATCTTCGTTGATCTTTGGGTTTTGTTGGACAAATTTTGGAGATTAAGAATAGATTTTCCGTTTTATAAAGAATTATCCATTTTTACATTATCTGATCTTGTTTTACCAATTTTGGTTTTGGTTAAGGTTTAAAGACATGGGAAATATAATTTTATCTTTTTTGGATTAGGTGATTCTCTAGAAGTTGAATATAGCTCTCTTAATCTGAGCAAGTTATCCTAAATACTACTCTTTTGGAGAAAATATGAGTTTGTGTAAGAAATCTAGTAGAAGATGAGAGTCTACACTCCAAGTAAGTATGTTTCCTTGTGATTTAGTTAGGATCATAAATAAATTCGTCAATGAAAAGTATCTTAAAAAAAATTGACTATTAACCTTTCCTACTGGGGAATTAAATACTGTTTAACCGATCACCAGTTTGTGATTTTCTAGTGGTTAACTTTCTCCTAAACATTATTTCTAGAACTCTCCCTCAGAACATGACCCTTTTTTCATCATTATCCATGTTTTCCTACATGGAATTCTAATATGGTTTAACTCGGGTGACCTTTGTACTTCCCTTTCATTCTTTTAAAGTGACAGTTTAATTTACTACTTTTTCTGATGTGGGGATTTCAATGAATTTTCCATGCCCAATTTTAAAAATTGCGAGGTCACAATTCCCAAATGGGGGGAAGGATGTAACATCCCAGGTAAATAAAGAATATTACTTTTTCATATTCAACAATATTTTTGAATAAAATGTTAATATTAATACAAAGGGAATGTTATGCTCGATGGCGTACCCAATATGCAACAATGAGTTTCATTGAAATCTTACATTGCACTCTAATAATAAAATAATATTATTTTAAATGGTAGATAATGCATATCTGTTGTAATGGTAGGAATGAACAGAACTAACTAAAAAATTATTATATATGTTTGTCAAGTATTCTTACTTTTTTCCAATAAATGTTAGAGGCTTAAAATGCGAATGAATCAAATTTTAAGCATAAATCTTCTAATATTCTTTAAATGGTTGATTAACCTCATTTTTATGGAGAACCCTTTTTTAAATATACTTTTGAATATTTTATATGTTATATTGGGCAAAATAAAATCCTTCTTTAGAATATGGACATCAAAATTTACTTTTTGTAAATTTTTGTTATTTTTCCGATAAAGATCAGTTTTAGTGAAAATGTTGTATTTTAATTCAAAACAACTTTTTAATCTAATTTATTTATATTATTAGATCATATTTTGAATTGGTTTTAATTTTTAGTTAGAATATATTTTTACCATTTAATCCAATGGTGGTCATTGTAATTAATTTCACTTTAAAATTGGACTTAAACTAGTGTCAATCATTTAATAGATATTGTTTCATAAAAACATGCTATTTGTTATGACAACAGGAATTAATTAATAAATTCATTAATGCAACTTTTATGTTTTTAATTTCGTAAAATAGACATCATTTTTGAATTCGGAATATCAAATATTTCATAGGGTGAAGTTTTGGTATTTTTCTGAAAAACATCAATTTTGATGAATAGTGAAACCACTAAGTGGTTGTTAAAAAACTGATTTTTCATTTAAATGAAACATTACCACTTCTATGATTTTAATTTAAAAAATCCTACATACATGGTTTAAATTATGATGTAAAATTTGATTCAATGGGATTAAAATAATTTTTTGGTGAATAGTAACTTTTAAGTTTTATTAATCGCGATTAAAGGTAATTAATGTAATGTAAGGTAAAGATAATGTTATAATAATATGAAATGACCTTGACACATGTCCTTCCATTATTTTATGAGTCATTTCCAACCATTAAAATCCATGGGTCAACTTGAGGACCCCATGGAGCGACTTTGGTAGGAAAATGACATTATTAAATTTTTATTTAAAGTTAAAATAAAAATGTCACAAACATGTATTGTTTTACTAATACAATTTTTACAAGGGGGTATACAAGTCATATTATTTACTATAAATATCCATTATAAAGATAAAAATATTTCCTAAATTATAGTATGTTGTTTATAATTTTTAGACATTAAATAAATTAATTTATGTATGACACCATGATGATGCAACGATTAACTCATTAATAAACGATTTAAATAAAATGAGAAGATAAGGTAAAATATAAGACTTACACTTGTCAAAACCCTATTGGATGGGTGGATTTAGAACAAATATCACCTTATCATTGAAATATATAATTTGGGGACCTTTAATATCCGAAAATAATTTTATAATAAATTAACTTTTCAAGACATTCCAAGACTGCCTCTCCTCCCTCTTATAAAAGGCCCCCACCTCTACCCCATTACCGACACCTCTCAAGCCTTTGGCATGACCAAAATCTAATCATTTTATCTCTACAAATCCCTCTCTCCATCCTAGGATTCATACCTATTGAAGAAAGCTTTTCGAGAAACTCTTTTGGTTCAAACCAGGAGGAGTTACTCGATTTAAAGGTAATGTCTTCACTTATGTTCTTTTGTCTTATTTTTCTTCTCCAACCCACTAAAATCTTTTTATTCCTTTATTTTGTAACAACACCTGTATCTTAAATATACTAGGATGTTGTTATGTGAAGGATTCGGGCTACACTTACACACACCTTTGTCTAATAGTAAAGAACATATTGTTTTTGTCTATGGCGAATTACTGCCTCACGAAACGATGATTGTTCAATCTTATCTTAACACCTTTCATGGTGGCCATTATGATGTCACTCTATTTTATATATGATATATATGGTATTTATGTTTTCTATATTCTTTTTTATTTTATATTTAAAACATACCTTTATGCTTTGCATGTTGTGCAAATGCGATAATTTCATACGAGGAAGTGTTGACTACCGCCCCCTCAAGTGATGTGACTCGTTCATGCAATACATGGACTGTATAAAGAATGAAATTAATGAAAATATGTGACCTATATAACATATATATTATACATTAATTATAATATATATATATCTCTCTCATCTAGTTTTAATTCCATTAATGTACCAAAGAAATGAAAGTATCGTTCATGTGTACGTACAGCCTACCGTCTCCATGAACGGTGAATTTACATTCTTTTATCTCCAAATATTATGGAATAAGTATAAAACGAATATATAATAAATATATATGATATTTAGTTCATTAATACTATTCTGGATATGATGTACATACAACTACATTGACAATCCTTTTCAAACAAAATCATTTTTGACTCATGTGCCGAACATTGACCAAACGTAGGATATGAACTCACATAATTAACTAATTATTATAACATGATAATATATGATTTTAATTGAATAATAAACTTTTAAGTATGTACTTAATAAATTATAAATTGACCAATGTTTATTATTTAGTTATATAAATAAATGAACAAGACAAGTCTGACATGAGGTAAGGGATCCAATTCTCTCTTTCTTTATATGTACTTTCATTTATGTCACTTTTTTTATGTTCCTCTTTATTATGATATGGTATGTTATTCGATATTCCTCTTACATTTTTTTATGTTAATATTATTAAAGACCATATTTTATCTCATAAATCCATTTTTGGATGTTTTAAGTGGCGCCGTTAGGCTGCCAAGTTTTCATATGGGATTTTTCATCTCACTTTTATTCCCGTGATATTTATGCTACATTTTCCACAATTTCCTATTAGTAGTGCATGTACTACCAATTATTATACTATATAGGTGATATAATTTAATTTATGGGTATTTACATCTTCATTGTATGACCCTTCTTCCATGGGGTGTACGTCTCGAAAGATACCCAAATCGGTAAGGGAACCATTCAACCTCCTCATTTAAAAAGACTAATTTTTGTTATGTCTTTTAATATTATTATGATGGGATATGTTGTTATAAATCCTTATTGCTGTAAATTTTATGTCCAAGTGATGAGATACCCCTTTTTATCTCTCATCATCTCATTTTCTGAATTCTAATGTGACGCTGGTAGGCTGTCGAATTTTCTATAAGGGAACTTCTTAATCCAATTTCAATTATTTGGGTTAAACCTCTACTTATTGTTTTTATTATGCAATGATTATGTGTGGAATCTCTATGTTGTAATTTGCACAATAAATTATGTGGATATACTATTTCTACACATAATCATCTCATTGATAAATTCTTACATCATTTATACGAACTTGTATGGGAAATTATAACACAATATCATTTCATGGAGTTAAATACCTATGTCATTGGTTTTGTTTTTCCAAGAGTATGTGTGAATGACATTTTATTGTTTTACACTTGATATCCACTTATATTTTGTGTATTTATACTTGTCACATATAATTATTTCATTGATTTATCCTTGCACTAATGACATGATATTTGAATGGGATTACGTCTCAATTTCTCTTCCTTGAGACACTTCTTGATGATATGCACTTTTATTCTTTTTAAAGTGTATATACAGTCCCTTTGAATTTCCATATCTGTATTATGTCTATAATAAAGTTAGCTAATTTTTTTGAAAATGGCCTACTTTCATGTGGCTTATAATTTAAATGTTCCGAATGGAAAATGAATTTTTTATCAAAACATTATTTTAAATGGTTTTAAAGATTTATTCTTTTAAACATTTATCATCCATGTCCATGTTTTAAAATTGGTTTTAAGGATATATTTATATGGAAATGAATGTTTTAAAACCCTTTTAAAAGTTTCGAAGTGATATGGGACACTTTGATTCTAAAATCTCTTTTAAATTTCTTCCTTTTTTATTTTCAAAGTATAATGGGATTATTCTCTCATAGTGTTTTAATGATTTTATTAGATGTTTTTATTTATGATAATATCATGATTTGATCTCTTGTGATTGGAATGTTGAAATTTTATGTTTCCTTTATGAATGTTTCAAGTGTTATGATTGTGTTATGGTTCTTGGGAAATGTTTATGAAATCGGGTGGTTTCGTGATGAAATAAGGGCGGGTGATCCCGAGATAGCTCTCCAATGCACTGGGTAATGTGAAGGGGTTAAACGCTAAGGTTTATCCGAAGATATTTAGGGAATATACTGTGATGGGTATTCCAAA
Source organism: Viscum album (assembly GCA_963277665.1). Taxonomy (NCBI): domain Eukaryota; kingdom Viridiplantae; phylum Streptophyta; class Magnoliopsida; order Santalales; family Viscaceae; genus Viscum; species Viscum album. The sequence continues at coordinate 1,217,553,161 of OY728157.1, forward strand.
TGTAACCATGATTGTTACTTCCTATGTAAGAATGTTATGAATGCCTCATGTTACCTTTATGTCTTATGATTTCTATGAGTTATTCCTAAATCTTATGGTTTCATGATGTATGTTAACATGCTTATGTTTTATGAGTAATGTATGATTTCATTGATTCTTATGTATACATGTACAAATGTTTCCTTTCTGTATTTCTATATCTCCTTTAATGAGCTTTTTATGATCATCCCAAGTTTTTGAAATGTTTTTCACAGGTCAAGGGAAAGGTACATGATATGATGATAGTTTCAAGGAAGTGTCAAGAAAGAATCCATGTTTTATTTTAAATGTGTTTCCGTAGATGGGAAAAAATGAATACTATCTTTTATGTAACAACTTTGTTTAAATGTAGATTGTAATGCTTGATTTGTGATCTGATTCTCTAAAACTCTAAAGAAGAAAAGATCATCAGTGTGTATTCTTGAAATAACTCATGATTAAGTAAGGTTTAAGGTCGGGTCCTTATACTCTATCCATAATTCAGTAGCGTGAAGTCCACCCTCTCCAAGAAAACATTAAAGGGTGTTGAAACTAAAACTCCATGGTTAGATTAAACATACTTATCTTGACCCACCCTTGCTCATGTTCCATCATCCCCATAAAAAGAGAAAAGTTCCCAAAGAATTTCTCCTCCCCTATGTTATCATGGACCAACAGGGTTTCATTCTCTTCTAATGGGTGAGAATTATTTGAAATTCCCTCTTATTTCCCAACAGACACATGAAATTATGGTGGAATCAATCTATGATTCCAAACACAAGACTCAAAACACATTACATAAATCATGTACATTTAGTAAAAAATATGGCTCTCTACCAACCATAAATAGCCCATCATCCCTACACTATCCCGAAAGATATAGTTTGTCCTATACCACTTCCCTCAATCTTCCTAAAAATATGTCATGTTCAACATGTTTTAAACCAATAAACATAATCAAAATTCTTTCATTAGACACCCTCTCTGACCATTTTATATCACAATATAAATAATCCTCATGTAGGAACTATTCTATCTTTATAACCAATCAAAACAATGTTTTAACTCATTTATGAATCCTCATTAGGCATGATCTTTTGATCAATTTAGTTAAATTATTTTCAATTATACATTTGTATCATTATTATTATACATTATTTCATTCAAATTTTCACGTAAAAGAAATTCATTTTAGCACTCACGTCCTACAAATCATCCCCATGTGTGCCTATCATGATGCATGAAACTTATATCCCTAGCTGGAAAAAGTGATTCACGAATTTACAAGCTATTATAGATATAGTTGTGAGAAAAATATCATAAAATATTCAAGTCACATGAAAAGTGCATCACCCAATGGTGAAATATCATCAAACTGTAACAGAAAGCATCAGGAACAATAGTAAAACCATGGGTACATGGATTTACCCCACACATAGTTTAGATACTGAAATGAATAACCTCATTTCCAAGGCTCAAAAAATCCTATCCTCCCATGTAGAATCCCCAAATAATAAGAAAACAGAAAATAAATCCCTCGGATACCACTTTGTAACATCTTCGAATTGGTGGTCAATAAAACTATGCCTTGAGTCGGGTCATCACAAGACCTCAGGTGTTCCTACTTGTATGGCGGAGGCTTTAGACTAGTAGCGAGGGTATAATGTAATATGTGTGGAAACTATACCCTCTTTATCATATTATTACATAATAGATAATAATGATAAATAAAGGAAACAAATATTCAATAAACATTCTTCACAAATCCATTTCCTAAAATTGGGTAGTAGACCACATAAAAATGTGAATATGTTATGTCATATCATACAGTGACTAGTGTAAGGAAACCCAGTGTAAGGAAAAACAGAAGAATCCCCAAAATGTGTCCATAATACAAGTCTATATCCCTCATCACTGAATATCAAAATCTCCAATAAACCATCTAGAATAATTCCCTAGCCCTTTTTCTGTCTTGTCACCAGGAAGTTAGCTCAGGTACCAAATAGAGGCCCGAGTAGGGTGTGAGGACAACTCTGTAGGCCACCACTAACGATGTCTACAAAATTCAAGTCTAAAATATAGTTTATGTATTCACATAAATAATAACAAGATAATAGGGGGTAATAATAGTGACGGTTGTTAAAATGATTTACTTTATCCACTTTTATTATTTGTTATCTAGGTTAGGCATTTCATTGATTAAAATACAGCCTATTTCGGTCAAAATTTAAGAATAATGGGAAATAAAATGTTCATAATCCCACTTGGGAAAACATTTCAAAAAAAATTAAAAAAATACCTTGGATCTTCATTTCATTTAGTAGAATAAAATGAAATCATTATGGGTATAGAGCCTCGGTCAGACTCCATAATCCATGAATTATAGGTTCTTGGTTTAGAGCCTTAGTCCAACCTTACACATGGGCATAGAACCTCATGACACTACTCAACATACCACCAATACATGTGAAGATAATTATTTAATCAGAACACATTCACCAACTATAAACCATAACCTTTAAACACATTTATAAAATTTCAACAATAGTTCTTTGAACCGTTAATCCATTATCATGAGTTAACTAATTTACACATTCTCATTTACAAGTCTTAACCTCATTATCCCATTAATCATTTACATGCCGTGTCCTATAAAAATATTCCTTCATAATCCGTGACTCATTTAACCATTACCATTCTAGAAAAATCATTCTTATTCCATGTTAACAACATGAAACAATGTCCATTAGTTTCATTTCATAACCCAAGAAAACATGTCAATATATTTATAATGGGATATACATAATAATAATTTAATTATAAACTTATCATTTCAATTTCAATGTTCAAGGAGTTTCATTCCCTTTGGGTGGCCCTTAACGAAGGCTAATCAACCTCAATGCATCCCTTGGGGGTCATGAGGGAATAAATTTATTAATTTACCAATAAATTTTTCATTTATACAAAAGTAACCCAACTGAATAACGTAATGAATTAAGACAAAACCATATAAAAATAAATAAATCAATATGACTATGGGATAAAAATTTTAGACAAATTACCTAAATTTATTGGATAACCACACACTTAGTCATATCATTGGTTTCATATTTGAACACCCATTTAAGTCCAAACATATGATCAACTATAAAAATAGGTTTTTTAAAATTTATTAGAAGAATAAAAACTGAACATGCCTTAATCTGATGAAATGTTGGAAAAGGAGTGTTATACGTCCCCACATATTTAATTTACACCCAAATATTTTGAAAATGGATTACAAATGGGATAAATCCATCCTTGGGATGATTTGAGAAATTTGGTTTGTCACTCTTGGTGCTATAGGATTATTTGTGAGGAAATTTGGGTTTAGAAATGTAAATCTTGAGGGGGTGACTGGAAAATTTTCCCCACATTAATAAGGTGCATGTTTTGGAAACATAGTTGGACGAACCATGCTCCTACCATGATCCGCCCTCTATTTAAGAGGGGGCTGTACCACAAAACTTCCTGGAAAACTAAAACTATTTAAAAAAATGTGTGGTAACTGTGAGGTATGACTATGTTCAGTCCCACATGGTTTAGCCTCCCCCTTGCATGGTTTCCTACACCGTTCACCCCACCACCAAGAAAGAATGGTTAGGGTGCATAGGTACTAAAAACTAACCACCAGCCATGCATCATGCACTGGATGGAAAATTTATCCCCTATTTCATATACTGAACCCTGAGGACACCATCGAGACTCTTCAAACACACTAAATTCATTATATTAACAAAATTATGGAGACTTAAACCAAAACATAAATAATAATTTTCATTAAAAGAGGTATTGGATCTTACATTTTTTATATTATTTCATGAATTATCTTTCTTTCATGTAATTTTATGTTCACATTTATGCTCATTATCCACCAATATTTTTATTTAAATTTTAATCAATCATTAATGTTTATTTTCCCAACCTTAATTGAAAATCAAATTATCTATAATGTCATAACCAGACATGGAAATTTTCAATTTCATTACTTGTAATATCAGAATCATTTTTCCCGTAGGGATATCCTAAGCAAATTTTCTACATTATCTTGATTTAAAATGAATGTATTGTAATCTGTTAAAGGGATGTGGTTTTCAATAAAAAATAATTTCATAATATAAAAAAGGGAATTTATTTTTATGTTCGTACGTTATTTTTTACTCCTATTTTTTTGATATCTTTATATTTAATAAAAAATAAGGATTGTAATTTCCAAATATATTATATTAACTTTTGAATGTTTTAATAGAAAATAAATTCATCATTTTTTGTATGGTTTTTTATTGACAAGAATTTTTTTTATACATTGATGTTTAAATGTAATTTAATGTATTTGTTTTCATTTTATATGAAATAATCACTTTATGGTTTCATGTATTCTAAGTGAAATTATTTATCCTTTAGTTTTATTAAATTATTCATTAAAAATGATTTCTAATGATCAAGGATATTTTTTCTTGATAATGTTATTTTTTTAAATCTCTAAAAAAGTGTATTTGATCTATATCATTTTAATTTAACATATATTAAGTTTGAGGATATTATTCTAATTGTATCATCCTGATTTTTAAAGTAATTATAAACCCTCTTATGATAATTTATTTAGAGGAATGAATGAATTATCATCGATAAATATTGTTTTTTTGTTAAACACATCTCCAAATAGTAAAAATCTCTTTTAACACTCTGGAATATTCAATTGAATATTTTTAGAGTTTAGTGAATGTTTCTGTAGTCCGAAAAGCCTCAACAAAGACATAAAAACAATATATTAAATATATTATTTTAAATACTTTCAGTTTATCCAAAATAATTAAAGAACTCCAAAATAGTGTGTTGTATAGAAAATCTGAGAACACGGTTAGGTTCGAGACGTCGTATTTATCCTAGATGGGGTATAACATTTATATGCATCTATCTTTTTGACAGCTCACTCGTGATAAAAACAATATTATTTTTAAATAAATTTTTATGCCATTTTTTAATATTAAATATTTTATATCATTCAAACTGTGGGTCATATGAGAAATCTGAGACTACCATTGGGTCTGAAACGAGGGTGATACACTAGAAAGGGTATAAATATTATTCGCGATGAGATTTTTGTGACATTTAATTTTTCTGTTATATTATACAATAGATTAAATAGTTAAAAATATTATATTGTTCATAATCCCCTTATTTTACAACAAAACCCCACTTTTATGGAGGGGAGATTTCAAAACCATCCTCTTCACCATGTTTTGACTGAATCAGTCACCATCACTTAAATATGTTGAATTAAAACCCTCCGTATTAAATATTTGGTTGAATTATAATAAATTGGGTGTCATTAATAAGGCAAAGGGCCCACACATTTTTTTGGCTTTGGAATACCGGAACTAATCCATTAATCCTTTTTAGTTGATTATATCGAATCCTTGTTACATCAAAACTCCCTTTTGTTTAATCGGTGTTTTCCAATGGCCTCACTTCCTGGTTCGAGAATGACCCCCAATTTCATCCTCCTCCACAGTGTATGCATGTCACCTCCAGGTTCTTAGCTATTTTAATTTTATTTAATTTTTTAAATTTCCAAATTCTATCATCCTAATTTTGAAAAGTGGTTGATTTTAAATAAATCAATAAAATATAAATCATTTATGGACTTGTTAAGAAATTATTGAAGGATAATTTCATGATTTTTTTACAAGATAATAAATTACAAAATCTGCGCATAGAAAATTCCAACAAATTTATTGAATATAATATTTTGTATTTTGTTAAAGGATAATTATATAACAATTATCACATTAAAATGTTATCAAAATTATCATAGTGTAATTATATGAAATTATCATATAAAAATTATGAAGAATTATCAAATAATAATTTAATCAGATTTTTCAAAGGATAATGGTAAATAATTATCAAGTGATCATTACAACATTTTATCGAAGGATAATTTAAATGATTAAATGGACATTTGATTTATTAGTCAAAGCAATAAATTTCAAATTTTTGAAATCATAATTATCTACACCTTTTTATTATCCATGAAAGATAATTATCATCGCATATATTTTTAAAAATAATGAAAAAGTAGTAATTTAATTTATAAGCACATGTGATAAAATTAAATTAAAAAATCATGATTTATCGTTTCATGTGTTTTTTAAATGGTAAATAAATAATTAAAAAATTTCAGTCCATCTTCTAAATTTAATGATAATTTTACGATTATACAAGAGAGAAATAATTATCAAACGTGGTGTTTTATTTTATTTTAAATAAAATAAATGTTATGATTTTAAGAAAACCATTTACATACCTCGAGCATCGATGTGCAAATAGCTCGACATTGATGTATCACCCTGACATCTTAAAAACTATTAGAGGTTTTCCAACTGCTAAGCTATAAAGTTCATTACTTTATTGGGATCATGTTTACAATTATTTCTTTGATAATTATAATGGTGCCTTTTATATTGATTGTGCATGACTGTGATTTCATGTGGATGTGTGTGTCCCATATAAAATAATGTGGATCCATGAGTGAAAAAAGTGTAGCTTTTATACATATTTTATTATGATCACATGTTGTCATGTATGATTCTATATACTCATGTTGATTTATTAGTCATACTTGTGTGTTTTCCCTGTATATTTATTAACTTGTCTTGTTGGATATTAGTGATATTTGGGATATTTGGAACATCATGAATTATTTATCCTCTAGTGGGGATGAACACTTGTTTTCAACCAAAGTGATGAGGGACCTAAGCAAATGGTATAGGTTCATTGATACCATGACGTCGTGTTGAGGGTGTGCTCGAGGATGCCTTGATGCCAAATGTCATTCATCATGAGACAGAATAGTAGATGTGAGTACAAAAGATGATATCGTCTAGAGGATCTATGTGACATGGTCCACTTGATGGGTATATGATGCCGATTATCATCTCCATGACATTGGATGTTGTACGGGGGCTGGTTTTTTTCCTCTGACTCATTTATTTATCTTCCAGGATAGAGCAAAAGTAGGTACGATTGGGGGGTTGTGGCAGTTTGGTGAGCACACTACCACTCTGTTTTGATGGTATGTTTATGTGTTATCCTTCATTTATTAATATTATGGTATAAACTTGTATACTTGATACATGAGGACAATGATGAATTTGTGGTGTCATACTATGTCTTGTACTCACGTACTACTCAGGAATTTCGATGCACTTTTATATTTCATGAGAGACTTATAGAAGGTAAAGTGCCCTATTTTGAAAGGATGAGTAGGTGGAGCAAGGAACTAGGGAGGATAGAAGTATAGAGAAGACACCTGAGGACCCTGTGTTGGAGTTGGTGGCCTAGAACCAACTACTTTGTAAATAATTCATTAATAAAAGCCTTATCACATCATGGTTGTTCTTCTGCATGATAATGCATGTGATAATGTCCTAAGGATAGTTGTTGCATTAAAAAGTCGTAGCGGATCCCTGCTATGATGAGAACCCGGAAGTGCCATAACATTATTCATGAATAAATGTTATATGGCCGGATAATGTTATTTGAGGGACACAAATAATACAGGTCATTAGGGGTGAGGACTCATAAAACTTTGATGCACCTTCTCATGGTGTTCTCCCTTGGTAATATCCAGGAGGATATTATGAGAACGAGTCCCTCCAGTAAGAAATCCACATTTCATAGTGTCATTGGATGTTCTTATCTGCGGACGGGTCTATTGTTCCTTAGACTTTAAGATTATTATTAATGGGTATTACAACTCGTTCCCTTAGATGTATTGATGAAGACTTTGATGACACACTTTTCGCATAGAGGTAGGATATGTTGGGTGCGTCATGATTAATACTGCATTAATAGATAATGTGAGAAATGATTTGTCTCTTCTGTTCCATAAAGGAAGTAGATATCTCAGGCCTTTTGATGGAATTGATATAACCTAAATAATTCCATGGCCATGGTAAGGTATGGGCGAGTTCAATTCTAGAAAGTCTAATAAAGAATAATCGAGCACATGGGTTGATGACACTAGCATGCAGCCCCCTTGATTTGAGATATCGTGAAAAAGGATTATATTACACGGTAAGTGTTCATATGGGGTGACACGTCATTGTGGCATGAACTTCCTTCTCTATGGGTTCCTTGGCATGTTTCAAGATGCTAACTGTGGACTTTAGGTAGGCTCTACCTCATGCCACTGAGAAAGAGGCATAGAGGGTCACACACTAAGTGTGTCCATGTATCTCAGTTAAATATTAATTTAACAAGTTATGTAATTATTATTCCTAAAAGCGGTTTAATAATTATTTAATGATGATTGATCGCATTTATTTCGACACTAGTTATTCGAGAGAATATATTGTGGATGAAATAATATATATTATTAATGAGTAATGCAGTTACATTTATTTAAGAAATAAATAGCCATTACTCAAGGACAAATAAATGTGTGGAGGAAATAGAGGAAAAATGGGAAATAAAAGTTCACACTGTGTATATTGAATATACACGACTTGTAGTTTTATAGAAAATGAGTACATGGCATGTATTAATGATTACACGGCGTGTAGTTTTTCTAGTCTGGATTTTGAGGAAATAATATCGTTTAATTAAATGATATTTATTATAATCAGCATGGGCGCATGTCAAGGAATTAATCATTCGACATTGTGGTTTTCAGTAAGTGCTAATGAAATAATTAAAATGTGCAACGTGTTTATTTATTATCATAACTCTATAACCTCAACCCCAATTATAAATATCCTCACAACCCCAACACATTTCATTAGATATTCATTATGCACAACAATTCTAGAGAGTTCTCTAAAGGCCGAAATAACTCTTTCCTCTAAGAATGCTCTCAAGTCCAAGAGAGATCCACCACCACCGAATCAAGGTGATTGAAGGCGGACATCGCAAGTGAAGGTTCTTCCGCGCTAGCTCCCGGAGATCCCTTCAGCGACATCTAAAGATATGTGGAGCAAGTGTGGATCACCGCTAGAGGAATCCTACACTTGGATTCTACAACGCAATGACTGATCACACCGGATTGTGACCGGAGACATCAACTAAGAAAGAATTCCATAATGGTAATTCTTGTCAATTAATTAAATTAATTATAACCAACATATGATGATCTTATATCTACGGTTCCGGGACTTCCTCTTTTGTTTTTGGTTTTTCGTTCTATTCTGATGATCCAGGGTTTTACATTGTGACGGATCTCGGATTGATTGTTGATAACGCTAAAATTAAAGTTGTGCTGCCCCACCAATGTGCTTCTGCTACGCCCAGAACCTACAAGTTGTATCATAGTGGGTCATATAGTTATTTAAAATTATTTAGTTTTGTATTGGTGTTTTACACATTTAATAATTTAGTTGTTCCAATTCATGTTAATTGTTTATAAAAATCTGAATCATGAGATCTGTTCATCCCCTCTCTTTTCTCGTTCACCTTACAGAAAAGAATTTTTCTTTTAATTTTTATTAAAATAAAATATAGGAACTCATTCAAAGGTGCCAAACTCTCCTGGCTGTACAGCACCAGAATACACGGCGTTTATTCAGAATTACACGTCCTGTAGTCTAGGTTCAATGAATTGAGTGATCCGCCAATGCAGGATGTGTATTGGATCCTATCTAATTAATTTATGAAATTGTGTGTTGACCAGGAATAGGTGGCACACAGTTTCTAGATTACACAATGTGTGGTCCAACTGAACACGATGTGTAGTCCCTTTGGGTTAGGGTTGGACCGTGTATCTCGTACAAGGCTTACCCAGCTGGAAACCGTGTAACGTGGAAACTACATGGCGTGTGTCCCACTAAACACGCCTTGTACTCCAAAAATTTCCTAAGTTCATCAACACACCATGTCCCGAGGCATGTACATCATATGGATGGTGAACAAAAAGTACATGTTGTGTAGTCGGAACTACATGCCGTGTATTCATCCAAATTACGCAGATTTATTAAAATTTATTATTATATTATACAAACCCTTGAGACATGTACCATAGTGCAAGTGTAATGCTGAGGCACAACCCGTGATAGGTGTTTTATATATATGTGTTTAATTTACCATCTGAGTAATGAATGGAAATTCACTAGGTTTCCTCCAAGGTACAAGTTACGTACAAGGATAATTTTAAATGAATTTATTTGTTTAAAATTATGATGGATGATAATCTAAAGGAAATTCAGAAAAAAGTTTTAAGATAAAAGGATTGATTAATTAATGATAATTAATTAATTTGAGTGTGATTTATCTTAAACAATAATGATTATATATTTGAATTATAGTTTTATTTATGCATATATATATCATTGCATGTATGGATGATCATGAGCTAGACTGAAACCTTTTTATGTGAATGGTTTCTTTTAATTTATTTATTTAAATTAAATTTTTTGGCCTACAAGCCATCACATCATTAATATGTAGGGAATGTGTGCCCAAGGTGTCTTTTATGTAAAAGAAACTTTTTACCCCTCACTTGCGTGTGAGATAATTTCATATGTAATGGAAGGAAATCTCAAGCTAGAGGAGTTAGTCAAGTAAGGTGCCAAGGTGAATCCAATCCAAGGATACACAAAGGTAGACAGGTGGAAAGCTGTAAACACAAACCCGAAACGTTCAAGGTATTTCTCCCCTAGGTCTTGGCTTTGTTTATCAACCACTTGTAAAAGTAACCAATAGAAAAAGATCATGACCATTCCATTTATTTTATTTTTTTCAGATTCATGGTTTATTTATTGTGGTTGTGTTGTCATCATCACACAATTAATGAATTAAAAAAGCATGCAAGATGGAACTAAAATAAGACCAGCTTATGTGTAAATATTAACATAGACATGGTTAATCTCTTAAGTATATCCCAATTAATATTAACAATCTTTTAATAACAAATAGTAAAATGGAAATTTAAGTATAAGGATAAAATCCCTCAATGAAATATTATGTCGGTATAGCCTTCTATATTCTTGTTTAGAATCGAACCGTAGTTCAAAGTGCTTGACCAACCCTAGTTAGGGTGCTTTCAATTATCGGGGGATTCTAATTCATGTTTTTGGATTGAAGTTACTTGGTTCACATCAAGGGTTGACTGCCACAGTAGGACATGGTGTGACCAAGACGCAAAGGTTGAGGAAATACAAAAATAAAAATATTTCAGGATTTGGGAGTCAACTCAGTGGATCAAGGAGCTGCGAGTTAATGCAGTTAGCATTTGGAATGCCTACCTAAAACCATTAAAGTTTCATGACCAATCCTATTTGGGGTAATGCGAAGGGAAATATGGATCCTAGACACTAGAATATTCTGGCAACCGAATATTCCGAAGTCAATGGTGAGGGATATTGGATTTCGATAAAATATTGGGAGACTAATAAGTATTAATTTATTTATTTGTCTCAATTTTATAATAAAGTACTAAACCTTTTCTCATCTTAATTTGTAGAAATGGAAATAAAAACGACTCCAAACATATCATTGCAAACCATACTCATGAAGGAAAACCATCTCACCTGCACCAATTTCCTAGAGTGGCAGTGGTGTTTACGCGTCATCCTTCGCCACAAAAGGAAATTGTATGTGCAAGAAGAGCCTACTCCAGTTGCACCTGGAATGGAGGCCAGTGATTACGAACAATCTCTCTACATGAAACACATGGATGATTCCACATATTTCCAGTGTTTCATGCTATCATCCATGTATAATGATCTCTTGAAGCAACATGAAAACATGGACACATATAGCATGATGTCTCACCTTAAGGATCTTTAGCAAGGGAAGGTGAGACATGAGAGATTTGAGATCTCCAACTCTTTGTTTAAAACTAATCTTGGAGAGTCTGTGCCAGCTGAGCCTCATGTATTCATGATTATTGGCTATATTGAATGCCTGTACATCTTTGGAATTAAGTTCCCAGATGAGTTGTGTACAGAACTCATCCTATCATCACTTCCCAAGACCTTCTCTAGCTTCATTGTCAATTATAAGATGATAAAAAATTAGAAGAGTCTATCAGAACATCTAAAACTAATTTCCCATGTAGATAAGGACATGGGTCATGACAAACCCGTGGTCTTTATGGTGAATAAGAAAAAGAAGGACAAGTAAAATGGGCGAATGTCTTAGAAATGGTCTGAAGCCTCTTAGCGCCATCCTTTCAAGAAGGGGAAGATCTAGAGGCAGGGAAAGGAATGAGAGGCGTTGTGTTTTTCATGTGGAAAGTAAGTCTACTAGAAGAAGAAATGAACCCAGATGCATGGGGATGCTAAAGGTGCATCTGTTATCGAGTTTAATCTTTCTATTTCTAAACATTTGTTATTAGGTACAGCTTGTGGGGCTCACATCTATATTCAAATGCAAGAACTATATAGATTTAGAATTATTAAAATATGAGAGGTTGATCTTTTAGCTTCCAATGGTGCAAGGCTGGATGCATTGGCTATTGGATATTACCACCTCTCATTTCAGACTGTGATGTTTTTGGATTTACGTAACTATTATTATGTGCCTAGGGATACCAAGAACATAATTTATGTATCTTGTTTAAATATGTATGGATTTATTTTCATGTTTGGAAATAAGGGATGTCTCTTTTATAAAAACAATGCATTTTATGGTCTGGCACATTTAAATAATGGTTTGTATGTATTAAATAATGAAAACCAAGTGTTGGAAATCGATAACAAAAGAAACTCACATGGCTCACACATCACCCAGTTGTGGAATCACCGTCTTGGTCATGTAAACGATAAGCGCTTGACAAAACTCTTCCAAGATGGTTATTTGGACTCTACTGTGATAAAACCACATGATAGATGTCACGCTTGTTTACAAGGAAAAATGACCAAGTCACCATTCGGTGGATAAGGTGAAAGGGCCACAAATCTTATAGGATTGGTGCACACATATGTGTGTGGACCATTTCTAGTAGATGCTAGAGGTGGATATTCTTACATCATTACTTTTACTAATGATTTGAGTAGATATGGATATGTCTACTTGATAAGGTATAAGTAAGAAGCCTTAGAGAAATTTAAGTAATAAAATAATGAATAAGAGAGCCATCTTGGTAAGAAGATAAAGAAACTTCGATCGGATCTAGGCGGAGAATATCTGAACCAAGAGTTCATCAGTCTTCTACGGGAGTCTGGGATTCTATCTTAGCTCACTCCTCCTTATACACCATATTGGAATGGTGTTAGTGAAAGGAGAAACCACACCTTGTTAGACACGGTGAGGTCAATGATGAGTCATGTAGATCTTCCATTATCCTTTTGGGGAGATGCATTACAAAATGTAGCATACACATAAAATTGTGTACCAACTAAGGTGGAAAATGGAATTCCATCTGAGTTATGGAATAGAAGGAAACCCACTTGGTCACACACATGTGTATGGGGATGTGAGGTATTTGTTAAGGCCTTCTCCGGCAACAAACTAGCACCTTATGGCACAAGGTGTATCTTTATAGGATATCCCAATGAAACGAAAGGATATTACTCATATAACCCTTAAGATAAGAAAGTGAATTTCGCCAGATAAGCTGTCTTTCTTGAGAGGGGGCACATCCTCAAGAAGGATAGTGGGAGCAAGATTTACTTCGACGAAGTTGATGCTAATGATACACAGGAGTTGGTACAGGAACAATTTTCACTGGTCCCCGTAGAAGGGGTTATAGAAACACAAGTACTACGTAGGAGATCAAGAGAGGTAAGGGAACCAGAGAGAATTGGTTTCCAATTCGCCTAGGATGGTGAATTATTATTGGTTTACAATGATGAACCTCTCTCCTATATTGAAGCATTAGAAAGCTCAGAAAATTCAAGATGGCTAGAAGCTCTGAATTCTGATATGGATTCCAGGTATCAAATCCTAGTCTATGTTCTTGTCAATGATCCAGTTGATGTAAAGCATGTTGGATGCAAATGGGTATTCAAGAGAAAAATAGACATGGAAGGTCAAATTAGCACCTATAATGCATGGCTAGTGGCTAAAGGATTCAGACATCATCAAGGAATTGACTATGATGAAGACTTCTCTCCATTTTCCATGTTTAAATCCATAAGAATCATACTTTCCATAGTATCTTACCATGACTACATAATATGTCAGATAGATTTCCAAATGGAATTCCATAATGGGATCCTTTAAGAAGATTTCTATATGACACAAACAGAAGGGTTTGTGACACCAGGTGAAGCCAAATAGGTTTGCAAGTTGCATAAATCCATTTATGGATTAAAGAAAGCTTCCAGGTCATGGAAAATTCAATTTGATGATGCCATAAAGGAATTTGGTTACATTAAGAATGATTTTGAGCCATGTGTTTATAAGTGGTTTAATGGGAATGCAATCATTATCCTAGTAGTATATGTTGATGACATATTGCTTATTGGAAATGATGTACCAGTCTTACAGTCAGTTAAGGACTAGTTGAACAAGTGTTTCTCCATGAAGGACTTGGGTGAATTAACCTACATTCTAGGGATCAAGATCATTCGTGATAGATCCAAGATACTGCATGGACTAAGTCAAGGTACATAATTTGACCAGATACTAAAGAGATTTAGTATGGAACAATCTAAGAGGGGATTGGTTCTACTGTCACACTGATTACATATTTCTGAAAAAATATGTGCCCAGACAGAACATGTGAAATATAGAATTGGTAAAATCTCATACGCTTCGGCTATAGGATCCATAAAGTATTCCATGTTATGTACTAGGCTTGATGTGGCCTATGCACTGAGCATGGTAGGCAGATATCAGGCAGATCCGGGAGAACATCATTTGACGGCTGTTAAGACTATCCTTAAGTATCTGAGAAGAACTAAGGATATGTTCCCGGTGTATGGAGGAGATGAAGAGCTTGTCATCAGAGGGTATGCTGATGTTGGTTTTTAGATAGATCAGAATGATCTGAAGTCGCAATCTGGATATGTTTTCTGTCTCAATGGAGGAGCTGTGAGCTGAAAGAGTTCAAAACAACCAGTTGTCGCCGATTCTACAGCAGAGTCCCAATATATAGTGGCTTCTGATGCATCCAAGTATGCCGTCTAGATTTGGAACATTTTCTTGGAGCATGACGTGGTGCCTACAAGTAAAGATCCAATCATGTTGTATTGTGATAATATTGCAGTGTTGGCTCTTGGAAAAGAACCAAGGTCACATCTATGGACAAATCACATACTCTAGAAGTATTAAATTATGAGGAATATTTTTGGAAGGGGTGAAGTTGTAGTGAGTAGATTGTCCAAAGAATAGAACGCGGTACACCCCATGACTAATGGCCTATCTCAGTAGAATAATGAATGTCATGTGAGAGCTAGAGGGTTAAAGGTTGTTGGTAGTTGGATCTATTCCAAGTGGGAGTCTGTTAGTGTTGGTGTCCTAGAACCAACTACTTTGTACATTATTCATTAATAAAAGCCTTATCACATCATGATTGTTCTTCTACGTGACAATGCATGTGTTAATTTACTAAGGGTAGCTGTTACAATAAACGGTCATATCAGATCCCTTCTATGATGAGAACCCGACAGTGCCATTACACTATTCTTGAATATATGTTCTATGGACATATGATGTTATTTGAGGGAGACAAAATAATATAGGTCCTTAGGATTGAGGACTCATAAAACTTTGAGGAACCTTCTCATGGGGTGCACCCCTGGTAATATCCAGGAGAATATTATGAGAACGAGACCTTCCAGTTGGAAATCCACATTTCATAGTGTCCTTGGAAGTTCCTGTCTGTAGACGTGTGTATTGGTCCATAGACATTATGATTATTATTAATTGGTATTACAACTCGCGCACTTAAATTTATTGATGGAACCTATGAAGACACGCTATTTGCAGTGAGTTAGGATACGTTGGGTGTGTCACAAGTAATACTGCAATAATAGATAATGCGAGAAAGGATTTTTTTTCTTCTGTTCCATAATGGAAGTAGATATCGCAAGCTCTTGGATGGAATTGATATAGACTAATTAAATCCATTTCCATGGTAAGGTATGGGCGAGTTCCATTCTGGAAAGTCAAAGAAAGAATAATCGAGCACATGGGTTGATGGAACTAACATGCAACCCGCTTGATTCGAGATATCGTGACAAAGGGATTATATCACATGGTGAGTGTTCGTATGAGGTGACACATCATTGAGGCGTTAACTTCTTTCTCTATGGGTGCCTTGGCGTGTTGCTAGATGCTAACCTTGGACTTTAGGCAGGCTCCGCCTCATGCCATTAAGAAAGAGTCCTAGAGGGTTACACACTAAGTGTGTCCATGTATCTCAATTAAATATTAATTTAACAAGTTAAATAATGATTATTCTTGATTATGGCTTAATAATTATTTAAGGATGTCTGTTCGCATTTATTTCGATACTAGTTATTCGATTGAATATATATTGGACTAAATAATATATATTTATTAGCGAGTAATGCAGTTACATTTATTTAAGAAATAAATAGCCATTACACAAGGACTAATAAATATGGGGAAGGAAATAAAGGAAAATTGATAAATAAAAGTACACATTGGGTATATTGAATATACATGCCGTGTAGTTTTATGGAAAATGAGTGCACATCGTGTATTAATGATTACACGGTGTATAGTTTTTTCAGTCGGGGTTTTGCGGAAATAACATCGTTTTATTAAATGATATTTATTATAATCAGCTCGGGTGCATATCAAGAAATTAATCATTTGACATGGGGGTTTTCAATTTGAGTTAAAGAAAGAAATAAAATGTGTAATGCGTTTATTTAATGTCATAACTCTATAACATCAAAAACGATTATAAATATCCTCAGAACCCCAACACTTTTCATCAGAGAATAATTATGCACAACAATTCTGGAGAGTTTTCTCAAGGCAAAATAAATCTTTCATATAAGAATGCTCTCAAGACCGAGAGAGATACACCACCACCAGATCAAGGCGATCGAAGGAGGACATCGCAAGCGAAGGTTCATCCACGGTAGTAACCGTAGATCTCTTCAGCGATGCCCAGAGATACTTGGATCACGTGTGGATCACCAGTAGAAGAATCCTACACTTTGATTATACAACGCAATGATGGATCACATCAGATCGTGACCAGAGACATCAAAATATAAGGCATTCCATCAAGGTAATTCTTTTCAATTAATTTTATTAATTATAACCAACATATGATGATCCTATCTCTATGGTTTCGGGACTCCCTATTTTGTTTTTCGTTCTTCGTTCTATTCCAAAGATCAGGCATATTACATCATGATAGATCTCATATTGATCATTTTCAACACTAAAATTAAAGTTAGGCCGCCCCACCAATGCGCTTCCGTTGTGCCCAGAACCTACACCCTGTAGTTTTTTTATTTATCATCCACAATTCATTTCTCTAGTCAACTTTCCACTTTGGGAGCTCATGTTTATAAACCATGTATGTCATCTATAGTTTCTATATTTATT
Organism: Viscum album; assembly: GCA_963277665.1. Lineage (NCBI taxonomy): Eukaryota > Viridiplantae > Streptophyta > Magnoliopsida > Santalales > Viscaceae > Viscum > Viscum album. Next base: position 1,217,570,696 of record OY728157.1, read on the forward strand.
CTGTTTTTTTAATTATTTCTCTTGTTATTGTTATTATTTATCCTTCTCGATGACATGACATAGAGGGTATAGTCTCCCCATTATCGGAAATTGTTTCTCACTGCTAGTCAGTAACCGCTTTTGAATATGGAGGCGCACATGTGGTTATGTGCCATTTTTTCTTAGACTCGGTGGTTCAGGTTGATATGTTATAAAATAGTATCAAAGGATCAGGTTTTTAATAACTTTTTTCACCTTGTTTTTTGGTGTTGGGACAAGTTTAACATGAGATAGATGGTTGGGACATGGGTTGGGGGACTAAGTCAGTACCTAGCCAACACTACATAGTGGACCTCTGAGTTTCCATAAAGTGAGGAATTTATGATATGTTGTTGTTATGGATTCACCTTGGGTGACACACAAAATTTATAATGTGATTTATAATATTTTGAGCATGTTTGTGAATCATTAATAGGAACGTAGATTCAGAAGCTATGAATATACCTATTGTTATGCTGCCTATTAGTTCATTAATTAAATTCTGTGATTTTTACTATCTATTCATGATAGTTTGTTTTATGTGATATATCTTTATTGGAATTAATTAGTTGAACAGAGCATGATAATGTGTTATATATATGATAATTATGGAAAATTTATGGAGACAAAAAATGGGTTACAATTAAAAGGGGATACCTTGGGTTAATGGTAGAATCCTAGGAATATTGTGGTTGATCCTATAGACTATTAAGAAAAACTTGTGTGATCTCATAGACTGAATAGGGTTTTTTCTAAAGACATCATTTTTTAAATTGTTTTTATTCACAATATAATGAATTTCTCCATATAACTTTTAATGGGGCCACCAGTTGTGGTAGACCTGGATTTCACCAAGTTAAGAAAAGTTTCTATGATGCTCTCTACATACTTTTCACTTTTTAAGCATTTAATTTGTCTTTTCGTTAGTTAGCTATGAATGAGGAATAGAAGGCTTAAAAGTTTGAGGTAGGCATTCAACCTGAGCTCAGATGTCAGTTTAGGGGTTTTGACCTATCAATGTATACACAAGTCTTCTGAAAGGCCCTGACCTATAAAAAGGGACTAGAGGGGGACATGCCAATGGACTTTCTTCTAACCCACAATGACCCAATGAATGAGATTTCTCTAACATTTTTAATATTCTCTTCAGATGTTAGGAAGAAAAAGGTATATCGGGAGTGGTAGAGTAAGGGACATTCAGGTCATAATAGATCATTTTTAGGAATATTCTTTAATTGTGGGATACAAGAGCACTGTAACAACACTCAAAGGCTGCCAATAGTAGACTGCCACCAGTGTGGCAAGGTTGGCCATCTTCGATGATTTTTCTCAATTTTTTACTAGAGGAGTTATACAAGGGTTGGATAGGGTTGGAACAGAGATTCCAAGAAGTAGATACAGACTCTCCTAATGATGAAAAATTGGGAAAGTCATTTTCTTCATCATGGAGTTAAGGCATGCAATGTCTATGAAAAGGACCTGGCACCAATTGATGTTGATAATGATTTTTTTTCAATATGAGGTATGGTTTAAAGTACAAACTTTTGATCTTCTTCCATGTTTAATGCTATGTTTTCCCTATAATTGCAAACCATGTCTGGACATGATTTACCAGTAGAGTTATGCTTCCCAAATCTTACCATTTCTCTAATATGTCATTGGAAAATGAAACGAGACCATAGTATATTAGAGTTTAATGGTCATTGATTATTTTTCTATGATATAGATAATTGACTTACTCAGTGTATAAGGGTATTGGTGTACAAACTAGACCTCCCTTCTCTCTATCGTTGTATGTAAGATGTGTTCCATGTGTCACAAATTCATAGGTGAATACTTGACACTGTGCATGTCCGAGATTATGAGGATGTTGGGTTGGTGATTGATGTGTTTTGTGAGGGGCGTCAGTGTGGAACATATTTCGAAGTGAGGAGGTGTTTAGAGGGAAGATGAAACCATTAGTTCAGATTCAGTGGCAGTATGGGCGGATCCAAGATGAGATTTGGCAGCATGATTCTGATGTTCGAGGTCACTGGAATGAGTTTTTTTTACAACAGCCACTAGAGTTACTTCTCGAGGACAAGAAGTCGATAAAGGGGGATAATTTTAACATCCTTATTTTTACAATAATCATAAATTCCTATTACGATCAATTATTTAGTTGAAAAGACGATTTATCAGTTAAAAAAACTTGTTTTTTTGGTAAATGCATCGCCAAAGGGTAAAAATCACACTTAATACTATGGAATGTTCAATTAAATATTTTATAGTGTAGTGCAAGTTTCTTTAGTCCGCAAATCCTCAGAAAAGACAAAAAATTATATTAAATATGTTATTTTAAACATGGGTAATTTATTCAAAATAATTGAATAACATCAAAATGGTGATTCATATGGGAAATATAACACAATAGTTAGGTTCGGGATATGTTGTTTACCCTAGATTGAGTATAAACTTTTTATACATCATCCTTTGGACGACACGATTATGAAAAAGTCATTTTTATTTTTAATTAAAATTTTCTTTCGTTTTTTAAATATTAAATAATTAATATCTATCAATAGGTGTGTTGTATGAAAAATCTGAGACTACCATTGGGTCCAAAATGGGGATTATACCCTAGATATGGTATAATTTTTATTCGCAATGGGTTTTGGTATCATTTAAATTATGTGTTAAATTATTAAATATATTAATTTGTTAAAAATCATGTATTGTTAATCATCCTCTTATTTGACACCAAAACACCATTTTCTTGGAGGGGAGGTTTCAAAACCTTCATTTTCACCCTGATTTTACAGAATTAATTACTATTGGTTTAATATGATGAATTAAAACTCACCGTATAAAATTTTTAGTTGAATCATAATAAATCAGGTTTTATTAATAAGGATAAGGGACCATGTATTTTTTTTGTTATGAAATACCGGAACCAATCTATTCATCCTTATTAGTCGATTATGTTGAATCCTGATAACACCAAAACTCCCTTGCGCGGAATCAGTTTTGTACAACAGCCTCACTCGCGGTTTCGAGTGCAACCACCAGTTTCTTCACCCTCCATAATGTATGTGCAGTACCTCCAGGCTCTTAGCTATTTTAATTATATTTAAATTTTTTCATTTCCAAATTCTATCTTCCTAATTTTGAAAATATGATAATTTTAAATAATTCATTAAAAACAAAATTATTTATAGACAATTTAAGATATTATCGATGGTAAATTACATGAATGCTTCACATGATATTAATAAAAAACTGCCCATATATAATTGCACCAAATTTATTGAAGATAATAATTTGGTTTTTCATTAAGTATAATTATAATCCAACTATCACATGAAAAATATTATCAAAATTATCAATGTATAATTTTGTGATATTATAGAATAATAATTATGAAGTATTATAAAAAGACAATTTCATCATATTTTTTAAAGGATAATGGTAAATAATTATCAAGATATCATGAAAATGATTTATCACAAGATAATTTAAATGATTTAATGGATGTTTAATTTTTCACCAAAAGCTATAAATATAAAATTTTCAAAATCATAAGTATCATCACTTTTTGATTATCCATGAAAGATAATCATCACATAGATATTTTTTTAAAAAAATGATAACGTAAAAATTTAATTTATCAGTGCCCGTGATAAAATTAAATTTAAATTTCAGGATTTATCAATTCATGTGTTTTTTAATAGTAAACTGATAATTAAAATTTATTACGGTTTGTGATAAAATAAACGAGAATTTGATAATTGTTCAATAAAGAATGAATTATCACATGTGATGTTTTATTTATTTTGAAATAAAGTAAATGTTTTGTTTTAGGAAAACCTATGACATACCATGAGCATCAATGTTCCAATAGCTCGAGACTATGACATATCACCCTAATGTCATAAAAACTACAAGATGTTTTCCAACTTTTATGCTAGGAAGTTCCTTACCTTCTTGTGCTCATGTTTACAATTATTGCTTTGATAATTATAATTATAGATTTTAAATTGAGCTTTCATGATTGAGATCACATGTGGGTATGTGTAGCCCATAGAAACTAATGTGACTCCATGAGTGATATAAGTGTAGCTTATATATATATATGATTATGATCACTTGTTGCCGTGTATTCTACTATATACTCATGTTGATGTATTATGCCTACTTGTGTGCTTTCCCTATATATGTATTACTATGTCATGTTGGTTGTTTGTGGTATTTGTGATAGGTTGACCTTCATGACTTTTTTAACCTCTAATGGGGATGAATGCGTGTTTGCAACCTTAGCGATGATGGAACTGACCAATAGGTGGAGGTAAAAAGAAGCTATGCCATCGTTTTGAGGATGTTATTGAGGGCACCTTGATGCCAAGTTTCATTAACCATGAGATAAACTAGTCGATGTGGGTACACTAGTAGATCTCATCTAGAGGATCTTAGTAACATGGTCCACTAGATGGATAGATTAAATTGAGTATCATCACCACAACACTGTGAGGATGCCATACATGGGATGGTTTGTTACCTCTGACTCATTCAGTTATCTTCCGGGATGGAGGTGATGTAGGTATGGCCGGTGGATGTGGCATCTTGGTTAGTGAACTACAAATTGGTTTTGATTTTATGTTTATTTTTTTCCCTTCATTTATTAATATTATGGTATACCCTTGTATACATAAGACATAGGCCAAAGATGCATTGGTATTGCATAAAGCGCAAGCTAAGTGAGAATTTCGTGTGAATGGAGTGATTGAATTAGTGTTTTAATATATAAACACACACACACACACACACACATATATATATAACTATTTTTAGTTTTATGTGAAATTTAAATTATAGAAAAGATAAAATCATTAGAAAAAAGATAATTCTCAAAATCTTAGGGTGTTACATTATACCCCCTTAAAATTAATTCCTCCTTCAAAATTCATCTAGGTTATTAATAGTTTAATACCTGAAAGTTTCATTTATAGAAACCAACATCATAAAAATGGATACTAATTCTTCACATAAAAAGGGAAATTTAGAACCATAATGATTACCCAATGTAACATATAAACATGTTTCCACATAGGCAAACAAAGGTTGAGTGTGAGAATAGTTTGTGAATTCCGAAAGCATATACCCAAGGAGTGTCAAACATGGTGTGCAACAAGGCCTGATGTAATTTACCAAATTACCCCAAGTCAAGTCAGGAACATCATACCAGAGTTGTTACCCCTAGGACATATGTGATGGAGCCACATACACTTGTAGTATCCAGACAGAGATATATTTCTTGGAAACCACTCAGTCCATCCATTAACAAAATTCCAAGACATTTGGATAAATGTTAACTCATTATTATAACAATCCATAGAGTCTACCCTATACATACCCTTTGAAATATACCTAGGTATCTCAATAATGTTTTCTCATTCGAGTTTCCAAAGGATGACTAAACCATTCATTTGATACCTACTATAGAGACACAAGCTAATCATACATATATTTTAAATCATTTTAGATGAATATTCAGTACATTAAAAAAATACATTCTAGATGACCGTAATAGTTTAGTGTCTTTGGAAACATAGAAACAGAATCTTCTATCCAGGTGAAAGATCTTCAATATTTCACATAAATGTCTCCACTTTTTTAATATTAATTGGATGTAGAATTTCTAGAATTGGATTTAGGAACAAATTTTCCCATAATAATTTTCTATATCCTTGTTGGTAACATAGATTAGAAAAATATTTAGATCATATTTGTTGTCCAAGTATTTTAGTGAGAGTCTCTTTTCCCTTTGTAAATATCTCTATGTCATTATTTATTTTCTCTTTTTTAGTTTTAGTATATAATTTTCTCCCAATATTTGATTATTCATATATTTATCTATAGAAAATTGAGATTTTATATTAACAGATAAAGCATTATATTTCATTAAAAAATTATTTATCTTTCATCTCATTAAATATATCTGTGAGTAAATTGAAATATTAAAAAAATTCCTCTTTTTACATATCATCATCCATTTCTCCATCTCCATAAAGAAGGAAATTTTTACAAGAGACATAGTAGGTACCTAAGATATGATATTTATAATGATTTTTTTTCTCTCAGGGCTTTTTCATGAATTGAGTCTATATCATTAGACCCTTCCTCAGAGGAACACCATATTGATTTCTTGGATTTTTATATTTTATATCATTATCATCATACTTATTATTGTACATTAACTAAGGATAGTCAGCCTTAACATATCTTATTACATTACACTCATTATAGGTAATATCATTTTAATTATCATCATTGTACCGATATTTCTTCCAATTTAAAATATTATCATACTTTCCCTTATAACTCTATTTCCTGAGGAATTTATTTATATTTTCTAAATTATTAATCTTTCTATTTAGATAGTAAATTTCCTCATCACTGTTGTATGGTGATTCCACATCACTGAAGCAATCAACTTAAACTTTTTCCTTTTTATTCTTCAATATTTTAGTAGTCTTGGAGGTTATATATTTATTCATAGTTTAATCATCATCTTCACAATTAATTTTAAGAATTTTTTTACATAATAAACCTTCCAATAAACTCATAGTTTTTTAGTTTACATGTGTAACATAATTCTATTATTTGAAATTTATGTTACTATCATTCTCTCTAGAAGACATATCAATAGTTGCATGATTTGATCATTTTATGACACCAAATATCCCAAGGATCCCATTGTATTCACTATCTCATTGAACATGAAATACATATCTTAAATCATCACATCATGTTTCATTTTAAATGTATCACATTTAATTGTATAAGTATTCAACATCATTTCATTAACATTATTATTTCTTTCATGAGATATAGATAATGTATCCCAAATCTGATAAAATGTTTTACTAAATGATGTCCTATTAAATTAATTATCACCCAAATTATAGTAATAAGAATTCAGGGATTTTTATTTGTTGTTATAAGAATTTTTAGTTGCATTATCACATATATTCCAAGTAGTATTAGGTAATTCATATTTATCTTCATTATCATACCATATTTCAAAACCCATTCCATTAATGTGAATATTAATCTTTATTTTCTATTGAGCATAGTTATTACCATTAAAAAAGAAGTGTTTTTTGTTGAAAATCATTCATGTCTATTGTCCATTTAATGAACTAAATTTAGAATTATTATAAATGTAATATCTATAAAACACAACTAAAACATATGTTGAAATGTTTTTGAAAAACCTTTGGTACCAATTTCTGGTCAGAGTGAGTATCCCAATAGGGGTGAATTGAGTACCTAATAAAATTTCTGCTAAATTAGTCTAAATATAATCTCCCAATTTAATTAAAAACCCCAGTTAATAAAAATATATGATTGATAAAAGTTTTAATCTTTTGAATGTTTCTCAATGAGTGACTGTGTATCATCAAAAAAAAACTAGTTTAAATTTTGAAATTAATTTAATGAATGAACAATTTTATGAACACTAATTATGATTAGCTATAAAAGTAATGGTTTTATTTATAGATTAAAACAAATATTGTCAAATTTTAGAAATTAAACAAATAAAATAAACACAATGGAATAAAATCAAGGGGTTATGTTTCAAGGTGAGGATTAATCCCCGGGACTTATTAATCACCTATTTCTATAAAGATTATACAAAATAGTCTTCATCCATAACCTAGATCATGTATAAAAAATATCTAACTAGTTTCCCAAGCCATGCAAGGAACTATTCTTTAATATTCATTCGAATAAAAAATATACTGTCACATAAGGTCCTCTTCCCACATATAGTGGGTAACAAGATATGATGAGAGATAAGAATATATCTTGAATCATCTAATTAATGAATAAGAGATATTGTATGTTTGAAAAACAAGGTAAACCACACACTGATAAAAATTTAATGTGAGGAACTGAAGAGAAAGTATAAATGTGTATAAATTATAGAGTCCCCATTCTTATGTTCTTTAATGGTTTATAAACCTCGAACATATCCATGAGATAATTTTCAGTCATTTCTAAAAAATAAATGAAAACCCGAGCATCGTAAGCTCCCTTTGTTCTGAATGTAGGGAAGGTTATCAATGCTCGATGTGCTTCACTTTTCCATAGACAATTTTAGGTAATAATTCATTATGTAAGTATCTTAGTAACTGTCAAAATTTATAATCAGTTTTGAAGGATCCATTATCCATTCCATCCACTTTTATATCTCTCTCATGAGGGTGACATCTTTTTAATATATAGGGGTACATGATATAGATACCATTAGTGGAAGAATAATTTAGTTATTACTCATCCTAATACTCATGTCTAAAATATATTTATTATTATCTAAAATTTATTAATAAAAATATTTAAAATTATACTCAACAATAAATTCAATAATATATATTATCATTTAATTATCCCAGAAACAATGAGAGTGAGTCTTATGGAGGTGGGAAAACTCTGGCGGTGACTCATCCAGGTGGTAGGTCATTCTCAGGAGTGAATATTGTTAGTGGAGAGTCTTTTATAATGCTTGGTATTTTCAATATATTTTTTAATTTTATGGCGGTAGGTGCTGTTTGATGGTTAGTATTCTTTTAGTGTGACTCGGTATCAAAGGTGAGTTATGTCTAACGGTTATTTATCCTCAATTTTGACTCTTTTTTAGTGGTATGTATATTAAATACATAGCCAAAATTCCCTCCTAATGATCTCTCAAACCTGATGGTGGGTCTTTCAAAGTGGTGAATCATAATCAATTGTGTTTATTTTCTAGAGATGAGTAATGTTTGATGGTAGTTCATTTCATCAATTAACTAAAAAATTACAAACTAGATTATGATATAAAATTTTATAATAAAGTATAAATGCCATTACAAACGTAATTAAAATGATTTCTGAGACTGAAAAAATGTTAGTACAAATTGATATTAGGTTATAAATATAAAATAATTCCTCCCAGTGATACATACCCAAACAAATACTAAATAATGATGAGATTGAGCAATAAACCCTAACCACATTAGTAAACTTTGATTAATAATACCCATGAAATAATTATCCTCAAATTAAATAATAAATACTATTACTATAAATATATTCATTATATAACATATTAAATTGGTTATTATATTCACCACCCAAAGTAATAAGTGGTTAGTATTGTGTATTTCTCACAGATGAAAATGTGAGACTAGAAACCCATCCCTCGGGTTCAACTCCATTAATATGTATCTGAGCCACCTGTATAATAAATTTATGTTTATTATAAATATATTAAATAAATTTATTCATATATATCATACAATATAGGATTTAATTTTATTCTTTTATCACCCATCTATTAACAAATCATTGTTAAAATCAATATTTCATTTATATGTTCTTTATTTTTCATGTATGTTTTAGTTATGTTATTTTGGACATTTTAATCTGATAATGGTTAAATTATATATAGAATTTTACAAGGATATATATATATTTTATATATTCAATTTATATTTATATAGATCAATAAATTAAATTAAGATATGGATGATAGTTTACATCGTTCCTGGAGATGGTAGTTTATAAGTGCATATGAACGTTGTTTCTATTTTTTCTGAAAGATTGAACGAAAGGAATATTAAAATTAATTAAAAATTTCACAATAATTATTTTTTATTATATATAATTAATATTAATTAAATACATATTTATTATCATCAGTGTAAAAATTAAATAAAAATAATTCACATCGCAATGTCGAGGTGGTAGTCTAGAGGTACGCACAAGCGACATTATTGTTTTAAAAATGATTAGAATGAAATAAGATAGATGTTATATTATATTTGAAAAATTATTGTATGAATTTAAATATAAAATATATATTATGTTTAAACTTATTACCATTCATGTAAATTATAATTGAAATAAAAATCACATCAGTTTGTGAGGAAGTAGTCTTCCAAACAAATGAGCGACGTTATCGTATCCCCCAATAAATCTAATGTAAGAAGGTATATGTGATATTGTAATTAAATAAATATAATTATGTAATAAATATAAAATAATAATGTTAAATAATAAATTTTATGTATCCTATTAATGTGGTGATGGAAAAAAATTACATCGATTCGTGAGGCGGTAGTCTTCCGTACACAGGATCAATGATTTCTTTTCACATTTGATGCAAGTGGAGATAGGTATGGATTATATTATTAAAATTTTAAAATCTCAGTATATTTTATTTCCTAGATTTATAATATTTTCATAGCAGAAGAAGGTTTTATTTATGTTTCATTATAAATATAACCAACATACGCATTTAAGATTTTTTCATCTTCTTCAGAGAGCCTCTTTGGGATTATACATAACCATTTATAAAAGAGATTAATACTAAAAATAATTACTCTATGATGTTTATATGGATGTAAATTATGTATTTGGGTAGTCATTTATTAACCAATGCATTTTTATGTGTGATTGTGGGAGGATATGGGTTTCCTTTTATATGTGTGGGAGAGGAAAATCGTTGAATTTTTTAAAAGATAATGTTAATTCCATGTTTCTCTCAGGAATAAAATCTTCCCAAATGGGTAATTAAATATAATTTTATAATATAGTGTATAAATATGTAAATATAATGTATTTTCAAAACCTTTTAAGTTATTTTAACTCTTATATTCAGTGATTGACCTATCGATAAACCATTTTTTACATTAACCATTGTACTTATTTTTTGGTAAACTAAACATCAATTACTTTAAAAAATTATATTTATCTTATTTTATAATATAAATTATGATTATTTGAAAAAATGGAATAATTATTTCATATAAAATTCATAGAAAAAGAGTAATTCAATTTATATTTAAACTATATACGCAATGAAAGAGTAGTTTTCAAAAGAGAAAAATCGCATAAGTATATAATCTTTTGATATTATAATTTAATATAAAACGAATTCCAATGAAAAAATTTGTTATACTTTCATACTATTTATTTAATAATACTTAAATACCATTTCAAAATATAATTAATATTTATGAATATTTTTAATAAGAAGACAAATTTTAATAAAAATCATTATTTTTCATTGTTAATCCTAAACTATTATTTTCGATAAAAATCACAAAAAACTCCAATAAATATAATTTTTACATGTGTACTTAAAAAATTAATTTTATTTTATCAAATAAATTTTAATATATATGTAAAAAAATTATTTTAACATCTTTTTCAAATTGTAAAAAAATCACATTTCAAATAAATTATTGTTTTTCAAAAAAAAAACCATTCTCTTTAAAATGGTTCTTTATCAATTTCTTATCAATTGATAAACCTGGAATTTAATTTATACATCAGTAAACCATATAATTTTCTTTATTTGGTTATTAATATTGATTCCATCTTTCATAACAGCCTAGTTATAAAAGTCTTGTTTAAGTAATTATATTTTAATAGTTAATCATGTTTCATTTATAAATGATTTTTATCGAATCATAACCTATCGAAGAGATTGGATTTATATAATATATATCATAATTTATTGGATTGTTACATTAACATATTGGAACTATTTTCCATGTCATATATGTTATCAAATATGAAGCTCATATTTTAAAATATTTTGGTCTTATAATTATCATTTCATTCTGCAACCAATATAATTAGTTTAATTGTGAATGTAATGATTTTTCAAGGATTAGGTGTCTAAAAATCCAAAAAGTTTATATATTTAAAAACATCTTATCAAAACCTTTTAGATCAGATACCACTTTTCATAGCCGCATTGACTTAATACATATATAGAGTGATGTGAATCATGGTGTTAATATAAATAAACATTTATTTTTTCTCGTCATCTTATTAATATGAATCTTGTTCCTTTGATAGAGCAACACATTCTATAGATTTCTCTCTTATTATTTTCACCATTTGTATAAATAATAATTTGAAATAAAAACATAAAACCATAGGTATTTTTCATTGTTATCCTTGATGTTATAATCCATGGAATATACTCATCGAATTTTAATACTCCTATTGAATATAACACAATTAATTGTACGTGTTAATAATTTATTTGGAATGGTACACTATCATTCTGGTGGTAAAACCTCTTCTTATATATAGGTGCACTAAATTAAGGAATGGATAATGAACTTATAGGCATTTACGTCATTTTAAAATGTTTATATATTCGAAACCATGTCTATATTTATAATAGGTCAATGACAAACCTCGTGTCTCCATTTTCTAAGCAAAGCCTATATCATTCTCTTAATTAATCAAAATTACTTCTTAATCATCAGATTAAATTAACACCTCAATATGAAGGTTGAATATTTTTTATTTTAAAATATCACAATAATATGTTTTTTCATATCCAGATAATGATAAATATAGAACATGATGTATATTGTTTCCTTCTTTTTCATAAAACTATATAAAACCATGTAAACCAACGTCATCTCCCCTCATCCTTAACTTTTGAATAACAGTAAATATATAAAACAATATTTTCACTTTATGAATTATCCTATAAATAAATTTTTTATAATTTAAATTATATATATTTTGATCATTAATATATATTTTTACATTAATTTTAGTCCATTTACAAAGTCTTTTCATGGTCACTAAATGGTTAGAGTAAACCATGTAGATGAACCACAAATGAGTTTTTTTGGGTGCATGGTTTTGGAGAAATTTTGAAAATTACCCTTATATTTATACTTTTAGTTCATTTTTTAATATCCAGAGTTATTTTGGATGGGTAACCCATGAATCAAGGATATTATGTGGGGTTACCCATATGTGTGGATTATAGAGATCATAGGTTTATCATAGTTGTGAATAACTATTTGCAAACATAGTTTATTTTTATATAATATATAAATGGTACTTTTCACATCCATCACATGATTTCTAAAACTATATATCTGAACCAGTCAAACTATATATGTCTATAAAAAGAATTAGTTCTTCATATATTCCATATTTTAAATATGAAGGAATTTCACCCATCTTTCTCTTATCCTCTCTCAGCTAAGGCTATGACATACACAAGAGTGTATCTCCATTACCACTATTTTTTTCTAACCTTAATTCTTATCATATTTATCAAGGAAATCCCCTCATTATCATTATTTCTTCTTCAATTTTCCTATTTTTCCCTTATTAAATTTGTTTCTTCCACCTTCATAAACCCTATGGGATACTAGGGAATGATTATAGATTCATTGTGGTTTATCTATATAGATTTTATTATTAGGGATTGAAGGAGTTAATATGTGACATTTTTGTATGTTCATCATCATAAGTTATGACATACAACTAGATTAATTTTTACCCGTGGTAGGAATTTTTGTGTGTTTCATTTCATTCCCATGTGATTTATACATTGTTATTTCAAAATGTTTTATTAATTCAATTATATATTTATTTGATAGTAATATGGATTTTAAAAAATATGAATATATTTCACCTGTAATAATGGGGGTTGTAATGGGGTTTTGTTTTCTAATATGATTTTTGAATACCACATAGCTATAAAAAGGTCTCAATGCCTTGTTTTAAACATTATTAGATAAATATTGGGACTTTGAGTATGTTTGGTTCATAGTGGAAGAAAAGAATATTTATTTTTTTATTGTTTTTAAAGAAAATTTATTTACTATTTGAAAAAAAATTATTGAAAAAAAATTAGTGTTTTGGTTTTAATGAATAAGTGGAAATATAATTTCAAATGATGTAAAATATATTAGCATGCCCAGCTAGGATTTTAGTTAGGCTTCATTAAAATGTTTTAATTGGTTGTCTTGGTTTTTTTAGAGACATTTTTGGATCCCCCTATTCATTATTATTTTTTGGATTATGGACTACTAATAATACGTTAAACATTATTGTGATATAAATGACATGTAAAAGGGTTTATTTCTTTCCCTGTAATTGTAGGTTATATGATTTTTACTCTATATTTGTTGGATGCATGTGATTTATCATCAATTATTTTTTTCTTTCATGGGGATCATAGGGTTTATAGTGAGAGATCATAATGTTTATTATATATTTTCACTATTATATAGATTAGTCACTCCCTATAGTATTGGATTCCATGTAGGGGTGCTACTAGTGAGGCACAAATAGAGAATTCATTTTTTATAACAATATGGATGTGTATAAAGGCCTAACCATGGTCTCACCCCATGTACATTAAGAATATATTCCCATATTTTTTAGTACATTCCCATTATTCTAGATTATTATCCATAGGTAACCTATCTTTTCTGTTCACTTTCTCTCTTAATGTGTATTGAACCATGGATACATATCTTTTCATTATATCATGGTTCCTTATTGTCTTAGTTATTTCTTAATTTTAATTTTATTGATTTCTAAATTGCTTTCCAATGTTTTTTTTAATATTTTACACAAAATGTGGTTCTAACAGTGGGTTTTAAATGGGGGTTTTGAAAAAATAGGGGTTAGATATGTTATTTATTTTATAAGGATTTATTTACATTTAAAATAGAACTAAAATGTTGTTTTTATATGGAAATACATGATATGTTGGATTTGATTTGTGCTTTTTTCAAAAATAATATTTTTTTAAACTATCATAAATGGAATTTAATTTTCAATAGAATGGAATGAACAACTTCATGGGATCCTACTGATGTCAGTTTCAACTAAACCCTATATACATCATTTAGTGTATATAGCACTTATTTTATCATTTAGGATTGTTGGACATGACTACTTCCTCATGTTCATGTTTTTAGTGATGGTCATCTTGGAACATAGAGATTTACCAAGGGTCATTTGGTGACTAATTATAGCAGTTTTGGTGTTTAGTTTTCATTATAAATTTATTATTATTTTTCAATTATGATGGAATAGTTTTAGTTTGGTAATTTTTATTATGTATATTTTATTTATTTTTCATTTTATGGTAAGTATACTTATTTATGATACATAATATGATTTGATGTATTATTATTTGAATTTTTATTGTTTAATGTGATGAAATAATTCACAGTTTATTTTTATGTCAATATCATAACACTTTTCACTAGATTAGGTTGATCATAAATGTGCCCTAGTTATTTTGTAAGATATCTCATGTTCCCGGTTCAATGGTGGCATGGTTTTGTTGATGAAAAATTCTATAAGATCAACATATTTATATTTTTTAGTGTTTTTATATATTTGATATTATGAATTTCATTTTCCCTAAATAAGAGGGTGTGGAATTGTTCTTGGAAAACTATTCATTTCACAAAACCTCAAAATTACAGGGGTATTTGGGATTTGAGTCATATTATTTTGTTAATTATTGTGTATCATTTACCAATTTTTATTTTTAATGATAGATTTTGGATTCATGCAGATTTTATTATAAATTATATGGGTGTTTTAATATTTTATATTAAAAAGTTTTAAACAATCCAATGTAGAATGGTTGGCCTAAATTGTCTGATAAAGTGAACATAACCCATTAAAAAATGTTCTATTACTATCACAGAGCATATTACATTGTTGGGACACAGTTTACCAACCCATGTGATCAAATCCATCACAGTACTATTTTTCCATTGAGATTTTTGTTTACCTACATTTCTTCCCACAACAAGTAAAATAGTATTTACCATTTGTGGTATGGTAATAAATAATGTTTTGTAGAAAATTTATTTCACTAAATGTGGTATGAAAGTGGATTTAATATATGAAATCTGTATTTTTTCATTGATTTGTGGTTTTATGTCTCATTTATTGGTTTTGAATTTTAGCTGTATTAAATAATTTGAATTTTATTTTATCTTCAATGTGGATAAGATATTTTTTGGGGAAAATGGTGTTTGTATTTAAACATTGGAATTCATAAAATATTAAATAAAAGTTGGATTCTTTAAATTTGATACTATAAGACTATTCAATGGTATCTAATAACAAATTTATTCATTAAAAATTTTTCATTTTAAAAAAGAGGAGGATTTTTTACATTAGATGTATTTTTATTATAATATTATATTTCATGAAATGATTATATGATTAAATTTAATTACATAATATGTTGATGGTGTGCAGTTTGTTAATGGAATAGATAAACTGTTAAAGTGTGAGTGTAAAATTTATTAAAAAAAATGTTTTATGTTGAATATTATAATATATTTTATTTTTTGGAATTTTTTATGTGGTGAAAGATTCTAAAAGGGTGGTCTATATAGAATAATTTGCGTTTTTGAGAAATATATTATGTCTTTATACGTTTTTTATCATTATGTTGGTGTTGTGTGAATTTATTTGGGAAATATAGATAAATAAATTCCAAGTTTCATGTTTTCACCATATAACTCCTAGAAAATATTCCATGAAAAATATGGTGATTTTTTTTTCCTTAGGTGTACCTCCATGTGTAACGACTCTACCCATACCATGGACATAGTGATATATCCATGTTAGTTCAAGCACATGGAATCAATCAAGAACTTCTTTATGTAATGGATACCTTAAATATATATTTGATTATTTCTAGTCCAGATTAGCCATTTTTCTTTTTTTGAGGTAGTTACTAGTCCTATATCAAGGATATTTGTGTGAGTGTTAATTATTTGGTTCATTGGGAATTAATACGGTCTGTTAGGACTATTGTGTAAGGGAAAATTATTTATGTTATGTTATTTAGTATTATTGTATTTTTCCTCTATCGATGGTGATGAGTTTTAGATCTCTGTTTATGCCTTGTGGAATGGATATTGGATTCCCAAGAGGTTACCCACATCCATTTTTATGGTGGTTACTGATGGTGTTGAGAATAGATATCATTTTTGATAGTGTTTAGGTTACTAGGATTAGTGTTTTATGTGGTTTATTGAGAATTTTTTACTGTGTGTTTCTTCTAGGTGGGTTCACCATGTTTTGTTTTCTTTTAGTTGAGATCCTAGGATAACCCTTGGGTATATCACCATATATTAAAGCCCATGTTGATTATTATTATAGCTATCTTTAGAATTATTCATTATGTGCTTTATGGTTGAGATGCATGTTGATCATGGGGATGAATTTCATTTTTTTATGTTTATTTCATGTTGGTTTGTGTGTCGCATTGATTTTTATAAATTAGTATATCATAGTACATTATATTTGGTAGCGGTGTAAATTCATGGGTAATTTATTGGGAACTTCTAATAGATTCACCCGAATGGTTTTTGTTTGATCTTATTTTGTTTTATCTATTTGTCTCACCACTGATGAAAATTCAAAATATCCGGGAGACATTCTGTTAGTCTTTGTTACTCTATGTTTTTTTAATATTCTTATGATCTCATTATTATTTTATATATAAATATATTTTGTAGTTATTTTGGTTCTTTATGGAAGTTATCAGTGTTTGAAGGCATCCTTTATTGGGTTCCCTATAGTTATTGGCCACCCCAACCTAGCTCTTTTGATAGGGTATCATGTGGAATATTTTAAAATAAGGAAACTATTAATAAGGACCTTTGGGTGGATGATTGTATAATTATAGGGAGATACTAACAGACCACATCACTATATTTACTGTAATCTTCATTAATTTTCTGGTAATTTTTTTTAAAAGTAATATGCTCGTAATTATATTTTTATGCGATTTTTGTTTCATTGTATAGCTTCTAAATGGCCATAATATAGTAAAATTGAACTATATAGTCAATACATATATTAGTTTTCTTGGGTGAATATTTTTGTGTGCTATGGTTTTGGATATTCCATTTTTATAAAACATATATATTTCTAACTAGTCATTATTTCTTAGGTCCAATAGGTATTTACCTCATATTTAAAATTATATTCATAATTGGGAATATTAAATTTATCATAACAAATATTCATCACTATTATTTAGGGATTTAATGTGATAATATCCTAGGGTATTTGTTAGATAAAAGTATGATATTTTATTTCCACACTATGATGAGAACCTCAATCTTTTGTGATGATATGTCCTAATTATTTTGGCATATGGTAAGGATGATGAATTATGTTGAGGAATATAGTTTTTCAATTTTCTAGTGAAAGTTCTTGTATATGGATTAGGCTTCACATCCTTATGTTCAATCATTGTGATCTGCAATATGGTATATTTTTAGGATACACCAACCAAAAGGAATTCATCTTGTGAGTATTTCATTGGATATTCCTATCAATGAGTGTGTGAATTTATCCTTAGACATTAAGATTGTTATTAATATATGTCATGAATCATGTGTGTAGATGAAATGATGAAACATTTGATTCACTATAGTTTTACTATATTAGATGCAATAAGTATATCATGATTAGTATGTTATTAATCAATATGTCAATGAAGTATTTTCCCTTCCACTTATAGTATTTAATATTTCATCCCTTTGATTGAAATATAACGACTAAAATTAATTTTATGGTCATGGTTATGCATACGTGTTCATTCTTGATAATCAAAGAGATATATATACACTATTGAGGTTGGTGAAACAAGTATTCAACCTTCCTGATGATATATAAAGAAAAATATATTATATTACATGTCCCACACTCATAATTTGTTTTCCACATAGAGACATTAACATATTCCTAATTGGTACCTTGACCAGTTTTTGGATTCTAATATTTTTTATTAGTCAATACCAAAAACTGAAAATGTGGAGGAATTCTATAAGGACACACACAATGATTTTATGTTGATGTTTGTTAATTTCAAATTGAATTTCACTATTTAAGTAATAATTATAATCATGTCTGATTAATAATTTTCTTTACGATTTACTATTCTCATGAATGAAATATCTAATCATAAGAACATTATTTAACTATGTGGATGGATAGTATTTATTTAATTATTTATTGAATGAATAAATATTTAATTATAAATTTATTTGAATACATGATAATTGACTAGTTATACTAGTGAACTGGGTTTATTTTTAGTGATAAATATTAACTTTCAACTTGGAAAAATATTACTTATTCTTCACACATTACCACATTTTGTGAGGTAATATTATTACTACTACTATTATTTCATGGAATGGTGTAATTTATTTGGTTAATATATTATTAAGGGAGTATATGTAATTAAATAATTTTGAAAAGTGTAACACATAATTTTATAAATAAATAGTAATTCCAGATTTAATAGTGTATTTAAAATTGGAGAATCATTATTCCCAATGAAACCTAGAGCTCTCTCTATCTCAGGAATAAAGAAAACTATAGAGTTTCTTCTCTCTATCTCAAGTGATTATCCTCCTTCCTCCATATTCTACAGATTAAGAGTGAAGGGATGATTCATTAAGCCTGAAGGAGAAGAATTTAAGAAGATTGATCTATCATTCACACAGCCGATAATTCATCAATTTTTTTTGGAGATCAAAGTTTCATGTTTACATCATTTATATGGGGATTATATACATAGATATTGTAAGAACAACAATGGTAGAAAAAATGGTTTTAAATGAAATACTCACTCATAAAAGAATGGTCTCAAGAGTGAGATAAAATTTCCTCATATATATTTAAATTAATTATAAATTTTACATCAATGATGATGTTAGTTTTGGATTTCATTTAGTGTTTATAACAAAAATTTTACTTTTAATATATTTAAAATCATGTATATTATGGGATATCCATTGAATCTGGAAATTATTGCTTCTATATTAGCTCTGATAAGTTCTTATGTTATTCCGAACACCATCAATCGGTATATGAGAAATCCTGAAAAATTTTATAATTATTTATTTTTTTCTAATCATTTTAGATTTAAAAGTAGAATCCAATTTCATGTGTTAATTCAATCTAAATCATTCACTAAGTTATGTACTTTGAATTATCCATTTCTCACTATCATAACCCACATCAGTTAATGATAAATGAAGAAAACATCCAAAGTACCAATTGAGATGTGCCAAGAACATTGGCTGGATAAAAAATAGTTAAATGATGTGTAGTCCTTTTTTAAACATAAAATACCTTTTTCATTTCACATGGACACCCACATTAAATCGAGTATATTATATAAGGAATACACACAACCTGATTTAAATGCACCACATTTTGACCAACCAGGGTGGAACGCAGTTTTATCAAAAAATAATCCATGTAGATTTCTTTAACATCGTGTAGTCCATGTGTTTTCAAAGAAAAATCACAGGGTCAAAAAAAATCATGTAATTACGACTCACTATATATTTAAACCTTCACATTTTTTATGATCGTCGTTTACTTTCTAAAAAGTGTACTAATGCGACACACACTTTGTAATTTCATACAACACTCATTCTAATAGTAATAAATTTTTATATACTAATTGATCTTGTTAGAAACTTGACAAAAATACATGATAGAATGATGGAAATATTTCATCACCACCCATCACATTGAAAGTGAAACAACATGTGTCATCATAAAACTGATATTTATAACAAGAGTTTGGTATTGTTCACTAATCTCCTATAGAGAATTTTAAAAACCTCATATCCATTATCATTTAGAATTAAAATACACCTCTTAATGAATTGTATCGTTAAAAGAATGTGTAATTTCACCCAGAAAAAGAAAAAACAATTTTACACTTACATTAAATCCATTTAAAATTATGTGATAATTATCATCAAATTCCATTCATAGTTATATTCATTCATTTCTAAATCAAAAAAAATTATTCAAATATATTTAAAAAAAAATCCTTTTCCAATAGGTGAGATTGATCAAAATCAAATGACAATAAGTATTCCACCAATTATCTCTATATAAGGATTAGAACCCCTACATAAAATATACCTTAAATTTTTTGAAACTATATAAATTTTGGATTTATCTAAAAAATAAATTATCTCATAAAAACATAAAACCATGAATTACAACTACCAATAAAAGGTCACGTGTGTGATAAAAATTTTTATTTGGGAACAAATTGAATGAACCATAAACCACCATATGGGTATACTATATTATAATACCTATAAAAACCAAATAAATATTACCATAGTAAATGGAATCACCAACATAAAATTCAAGAAAATTTAAAAGATGAGTTTATTTCAATACCTAATTTTTATCACTAATAGATTTTGTAAATTCCTCACCCCAATTTAAACATCACTAAATCTAATGTAAAACTAGTTAAGGAAGAAATAAATTTAGATAATTAATTAATAAATTTTCTACAACTTTCATCCAAAAATAAGATAATTATTATTTAAATAAGGTTTTATAGTTTTAATAAATTATTACAGATTTGAAATTCTTAATATCCACTGATATTACTTTATTTGAAACATGAAACCCTTGAATTTAACTTCAACAATGCTCTAATGATATTTAAAATATATTAAAGAATCTAGACACATTGAGTGTTTTTGAAAAAAATATCAATAAAAATATAATGGTCTTATATACATAAATAATAAATAAATAAATCACCTAATTACTATGAAAATAGATTTAACAAAACTAAAAAAGATACAATTCATCCAAACAATGAACACAATATATGAAATTATGTTCTTTATGGGAATCAATAGATTTTCACAATGACTATCATATCTCAAAAAGGAATTATTATAATTATTAAACACATCCACCCTAAATTGAATATATATTATCCCTAGGTAAATTATTTAAAATAATGTCACTCTTAAATTTTGATCAAAATGTCCATCAATCCAATGAAGAGGATATTTATTCATAATATTCCAAAAATATATATTTTAATAATATATGTGTAAATTATTTTATCGCCATTATTTTTTGTAAAATCATAATGGTGTTTCCATATGTGACCCACCCAAGTGAATGAAATGGTTTTCACTAAGATATTTAAGGATGAATTTTAATTCCATAAATTATGTTGGATATATTTTGTATAAGCTAATGAGAAATCAGTTTTCCGTATAGTATAGATAATAAAAAACTCCACTTCCCCTATTTTAGGAAAAAATCATTAGGGAAGACAATGAGATATTTTTTGAACACTATAGAGGGATGACCTCATGAATTAAGTTATATATATTATCAATGTATTTTCAATAATTGAAATGTTATATTAGGTCCAAAAAAATATGAACATCCAAATATACTAAAATATATATAATTATATATTATGAAATAACTACCACTCTAAAGATTAATATTTTTGTTTCCTTTGTATCTAGGTACAAATTATATCACTAACCTATATAATTTAATCGAATCATTCTTTTATATCCCACTTATAATATAAAAAAAGTATAATTATCAAAAATAGTAATTTGGAAAAATTGGGAAACACAATAAATATGTTAGCATAAATCCCTATTATGGGGTACATCATCATTAATGAAACATATGAGATTCATTAATAATTTATAAAAAGTGAGAGGAATTATTCTAACTAAAATGGAATGATTAAAGGAATACGATCAATAAATCCTAACAAATGAAAAGAACTATTAATAGTATAATCATATACCATGGAATACATTCTATAATAGAATTACCTAAGAGTCAATAATAGTAATTTTTTAAAAAACTGAAATATAATAAATCATCAAATGAAAGCATCCCATTTGGGATAAAAAATCATTAGAGAATTGTTTTAACGAACCACATCATTTTTGGTTAGAAACTCAATAAGGAATTTGAATTTTTTTTTCAATAGATTGTTTTAAAATATAGGGCATGATTTGGGTATTTGAGAACCTAAATTTATCCAATATGTCAATTTATACATTTCTTATGGATTGGGGGATGTCATGGGTGTTCAAAATGATGTTAGGGAAGAGTTAGAGCAACCAAAACACTATGAAGACTGTCATATTTTCCACTTTTGATTGATGTTTCACAATAAAAATCATTTTCCACACTATAAAAAATGATTGGGACATTAAAAATAAAATGGGGTCATAAAAATAGAAACTACGTGGGTTCTTTCTATTGGCCCACGGGTAGGGGAATGTTTAAACTCCCCCTCGCGTTTCCCCTTGATCCAGCTAATACGAGAGTGTTTCTCTATAACGACCTATACTTTACATACATTGTAATACTTAAAAATTGAAGTACACTTATTACAACATATAAAAAAACCATGAAAAGACTGTATAGGTATAGTGTCTTTAGAAACTGGGAAACATAAACAACTGGTTCATAAAGCATCTACATTGTCTCCCATTTATTTCATCATATCTAGAGTCCCTTTTGGAATATCCAACTTAATAACCTTCTTCCCGACCTGGGGAAATAAAAAATACAAAAGGGTGATCTAAAATGCTCAGTAAGGGTAAACAAAAGAAATATAAATCACAACTTATTCATAAGAACATAACATTTTGGAAATCTTAACCTGCAAAAGAGATAATAATTTCATAACATGGGATAAATCATAGAAGTGAAATGTAATACCAATAATCATAACATAAAACATTAAACTTTGTGTCATACACACATAATCATAGTGAATCACTTCTTAGTAGTCAAGACTCATAGCTAAGACTATCTTAGCGGACAAAGTCTATTTCTCAACCGAGTTCACTCCTCATTTCAGTCCTGTTTCACTGAACCGAATTAACCTTCCATTCCATCCATGTCTATCTCATGAGATATAAATCTTTACCCAATTAATTATAGGGATATATAGGTCCCACCTATCTCATAATTATACTGTTCCTATGTGTGCCACAAAATCATAAACCATACATCATAGCATAACCCATGTAATAAAAATGGGATTCTTAAACATCACGTCATCATAAAATAATACATAAAAGATAAAAGGGAATCATAAAAATAATTACATCATAACATACTCAAATCAATGTTAAAATTGGGATAGAAACAGAACCCTATATTATCATCTATGGAAAATAATTTTGATAAAACGCTTCAACTCCATTCTTGAGGAAAAAATCCTTTTTTACTTCAAAAACATATTCCATTCTTAACAGGTCATATAATTTTGAACTAAAAGGAGCTGATTATAAATAAACTTGAAAAATTTTAAAGGAATCTTCATGTAAATAATGTTCAAAAAAATCCATTCATGTCGTATAAGTTAAAAAAACATTCTTCCCATACATTGGCCGGAAAAGTCAAAAAGTACCTCGTACAAAAAACGACAAAAGATTCCTTTCATATCTTTTACTAAAAACTCACCGAAGGGTAAAATTGGTTTTAAATAATTGTATGTGGATGGAAATAATATTACATATTGAGGAAACATGGATGTGGATTATAAATGTTCCCCAGTAAATTCCGAAGTATAAACAATCTCGGATAAAAATTGAGATCGTGAGATTGTCCCTTACCTTAGGTCTGATCTGATTCGTAAGTGTCTGAACCTCCTGTAGAATTATTTAAATAATGTAATTGACTTATTACAGAATCATACTCATTGTTATTATATCATATATGGTCATATTCTTAGCTTTTTATTAGTAATATTTAATTGCTACTTGTTATTTGGGTGTTTATTACTTTTTGTTCTTAGGCGTGTTTTGTCGAATAAATTCATATTCTTCTCATTAGGTTATAGATACCTCATTTCAAGAATTTTATTAGTGTACTATATATCTTATTTATTCATTCAATTCATTTATATAATCATTATGCAATGAAGATCATGTAGAACGAGTCACATCACATCATGGAGACGGTATTCCGTACGTACGCACGAGTGATGATATAGTTCCCATGATCATGGAATTGTATTGGAGTCTATGTATACTATTTAAGAATCATTATAACTATAAAATAATCATATATAGTAATTAGTTACACCATTATACCCATCCAAGTAAGATGGTGGCGGAAAATAGATTACACCACGGCGTGGAGACGGTATTCCGTACATACGCACGCGCTGTGATTTCGTTTTCCGTAGGATGGATAGATGGTGAAATAGGGTTGTTTCATAATTATAATAACATATCAGTATATTATTGATACTGATTTTATTACTTCATAATGAAACAAATAAATAATAAGAAGTGGAAGAAAAAATAAAGTTGAAAGAATCGGTAACGAACATTACCTCTTCTTTGAAGCGCCTCTTTGAGACCTCCTCTTAGGGCAATAAAATTGGTCTTTGAAGAGGACCAGGATATCTAGGATGTTTCTAGGTAATTGGAGAAGAGAATTTGCTAGGGTTCGGCCTCACTTGAAGGCTCAAAGTGGTGTGTGGAAGAGAGGGAGGATGTGCCCTTTTATAAGGGAGGAGAGGGGCACCTTAGGAAAAACTAAAAATATTATTTTATTATAAAGTCATATTCGGTTTTTAATAGATCCAAATTGATTTATTTCTAAGATAAGGGGGGTATGGGTCTAAATCGTCTAATCCAATAGAATTTAGACAAGATTAGGGTTCTATTTTAACCTTATCATTTAGATTTAACATTAAGTTAAATAATTTTACTTTTACCGTGTCTTTTTGTTTTCTTACACTATAAGGTTAATAAACTTATAATAACAAGCCAAAAGAACCCCAAGTTTTTTATTATTAATATATGTATCCTTATCTAAGTCATTTGTCTGATACATAGATTTTTATGAATAAAATAAAATTTAATAATATAATAATTGAATTAAAAACTATTTTATGTCAATTTTGACAATATTTGGTAATTTATTTTTCTGAAAATCATAATAGAAAGATTAGTTCAAAAAAAGTTAATAAAATCAATACTAACATGTCATATTAACCTATAAAATTATTGCAATTCATAAAAAGTCTCAAATTACATTTTTTTTGGGTATTTATAACATCAATTATGTCAATATTTCATTACTAAGATAATTACTGCATCATCATTGTGTCATAAATAAATTAAATTATTTAATGTCTAAAAATTATAAATAAAATACCATTATTTAGGAAATCTATTTATATTTCTAATTAATATTTATAGTCGAATTTATCTTGTGTATAACCCGATATTAAAAATGTTTTAGTTATAAAACATTGATTTTAACTATTGTAACTAATGTTTAAATAAAATAATATTAAATGTCATAATCTAATCCAAGTGTTCCTATATTGTCATATTTTATTCCTAAGATTTTTTTTGTCGAATTACACTTATCCAAAGGAATTAGGACATGTGTTAGGGTAATAATAATATCATTTTTACCATTAATTACCCTATTTACTTTTAATAGTGGTAAAAAAAGTAAAAGGTTACTATTCACCAAAAATTATTTTCATCTCATTGAACCAAATTTTAGTCCTTGATATTAACCGTGTCTCATGGATTTTCAAAATTCCATTTAGAGAAGCGGTAAAATTATGTTTTATGTGAATTTGCAAATTCTCCAAGTAGGTGGGTAAAAGACGATAAAAAGTTCAATAAACTTTTTGTATATCTAAAATTATTATAAAATGAGTCCAATGAATTGCATTGAACTTATATAGGTATTATGTATCATTTTTGACCTAAAATAAATTTAAATAATATAAAATATTATCTAAATAAAATGTCGGTTTTTAAATAGTATCCCAGTGTTTTCACTATTCCTCAAAAATTGAATGTTTTCAGAAAAATACCAAAAGTTTAACCTAGGATAATTATGATATAATGAATCCAAAAATGAAGTCCATTTTGAATAATAAATATTTAAAATTTTCAAAAAATGGATATTACTATTCATGACGGCTAGTTTTAACAATATTTTAATAGCATATCGTTGTTTAGTGAAACTCGGTATTGCGTACAATGAAAGCTATCGAGGAAGGCTGCAGTTGTGTGTACATCAAGCCAAGCCAGTGTTGTCTGTAGTGAAATATTCCTTTGATGATGTATATAACATAATAAAATATTTCTCATAAAAGTCTCGGGTGTTACATTCTACCCCCCTTAAAATGAATTTCCCCCTCGAAATTCATCACTTTGTAACAAAAATATGAGTATACCTCCCCCTCATCATATACTCAAGCTCCCATGTAGCTTATTCTAATTGGTGTTTCATCCATTAAACTTTCACCAAGAGAGTGGTCTTGTTCCGTATGACTTTTTTTCTACGATCGAGAATATCTATCGGTTGTTCATCATAAAAAATATCTTGTTCCAGCGGTAAAACTTCTGAGTTATGTACATGGGAAGGATCGGGTATGTACATTCTCAGGAGAGATACATGGAACACATCGTGAACTTGGGAGAGATTCTGTGGAAGCGCCAATTGGTAAGCTACCTTCCCAACTCGATCCAGTATTTCAAAAGGACCGATATACCTAGGGCTCAGCTTTCCCTTCTTTCCAAATCTCGTTACTCTTTTCTAAGGAGATATTCATAAAGAACACTTTATCACCCACTGAAAACTCTATGTCTTTTCTTCGGTTGTCAGCATAACTTTTTTGTCAACTCTAAGCTGCTCTTATGTGTTGTTGAATAGATCTGACCTTTTCTGCCATCTCATCAACAAGATCCAGTCCTAATAGCTTTGTTTCCCCAACATCATTCCAACAAGTTGGAGTCCTGCATTTCTTTCCATATAGAGCTTTATAAGGATCCATCTAAATACTAGAGTGAAAGCTCTTATTATAAGAAAATTACACCAAAGGTAGGTGTTGATCCCGACCACATTTTAAATCCATAGATCAAGATCTCAACATATCTTCTAGAGTTTGAATTGTCCTCTCAGACTTACCATTAGTCTGAGGATGATAGGCAATGCTGAAACTCAACTATGTATCCAGTGTATGCTGAAGACTTCACCAGAACATTGAGTTAAACCTCGAATCCCGATCAGATATAATGGAATGTTGTACTCCATGCAATCTTACCACTTCCTTTACATATATCTTGGCAAGCTGATCCAGAGATAAATCTTCTCTAATAGAAATGAAGTGTGAAGATATTGTAAGACGATCGACTTTGACCCAGATAGAATTATTGCCTTTGGATGTTTTAGGAAGTCTGGTGACAAAGTTCATAGTTATGTTTTCCCATTTCCATTCGTGTATGGGTAATGGTTGTAACATCCCCATAGACTTCTGTCTCTCAGCTTTAACTTGCTGACAAACCAAGCATCATGAGACATATTCAGCAACATCTCTTTTCATGCCATCCCACCAGAAGTACTCTTTCAGGTCCCTATACATCTTCATGCTTCGATGATTAATAGAGAATGATGAACTATGAGCCTCATCTAGCAGCTCCTTCTTTAATTCGGGAATAGGAGGAACACAAACCCAATTCTTGAACGTTATTATCCCATCACAATCAAGGTTGAATTCAGGAACATTTCTCACCTTCTTTTGTAACTCTACATCTTCTTTCTATGCCTCTTTAATCTTCAAATGTATAGATGGTTGAACATTCATTTGAGAAAGATATGATTTTTCTACTTCCATTATAATTCCATTATCCATCCTTTGTAAATCCATAAATATTGGATCTTTTGTGATCCTCATCATGGATAAGCTATCATGGTATTGTCGACTTAATGCATCTGCCACCCTGTTTTCTTTCCCAGGGTGGTAATTAATTGAGTAGTCGTAATCCTTAATCATCTCCAACCATCTTCTTTGGCGCATATTCAGCTCCTTTTGTGTGAAAATATACTTTAAACATTTATGATCAGTATAAATTTCACACCTTTCTCCATAATGATATGCCTCCAAATCTTTAATGGAATGATTACCGCAGCCAACTCCTAATCATGAGTTGGGTAATTTTTCTCATGTATTTTAAACTTTCGTGAGGTATAAGCTATCACCATATCGTTTTTCATGAGAACACACCCCAATCCCTTCTTGGATGCATCACTATAGATCACAAGCCTTTCTCCACTACAAGGAAGTGTGAGCACAGGTGCACTGGATAACCTTCTTTTCAACTCCTTGAAATTCTCTTTACATTCCTCCATCCACACGAACTTAACTCTTTTAAAAGTCAACCTGGTGAGTGGATTAGATAATCATGAAAAATCTTTCACAAAATGTCGATAATATCCAGACAAACCATGAAAACATCGGATCTCGGTTACTATAGTTGGTCTCGACCATCTTTTGATAACCTCTGTTTTAGCTGGATCCATAGAAATCTCCTCTTTTGAGATTATGTGACCCAAAAAATGAATCTTTTTGAAGCCAAAATTCACACTTAGTAAATTTGGCATAAAGCTTCCCCTTTATCAGGTACTTCATTACAATTCTCAAGTGATCTTCATGTTCTTCTTGGATCTTTGAATAGTCAAGAATATCATCTATAAAGACTACCACAAACTGATCAAGATAGTCTCTAAAGACTCTATTCATCAGATCCATGAAGATATCAGGGGCATTAGTAAGACCAGATGGCATCACTATAAATTCATATTGTCCATACCTTGTATGGAAATCCGTCTTTAGTATATCCTCCCTTTTGACCCTTAATTGATGACACCCTAATCTAATATCAATCTTGGAAAAGTATTGAGCTCCACGTAGTTGGTCAAATAAGTCATCAATACGTGGGAGAGGTTATTTGTTCTTGATAGTGATCTTGTTAAGTTCTCAATAATTAATGTAGAGTCTCATTGATCCATCTTTCTTCATAAAAAACAAAACAGGCGCTCCCCAAGGTGGCGCACTAGGGCGTATGAATCCTTTATCAGGATTCTCTTAGAGTTTCTTTTTCAATTCATGCAACTAAATTGGGGTCATTCTATAAGGTGTCATTGAAATAGGCAAAGCACCTGGTATGAGTTTTATTGAAAACTCAAATTCACGATTTGGTGGAAGACCCGAAAATTCCTCCAGAAAGACATCATCAAACTCTTGTACAATGGGAATATTCTTAATTGTGAGTTTCTCACCGACCATTGGAGATAAATAACCTTCATTTAGTGGAATCAAGACCCATAAGATGGAATAAGTTTACACAAAAAGGATATGTTCATCCTTGCATCGATAAACGATCATAGATTGATCTGGAATATGAAATGTGATTTCTCTTCTCTGGCAATTGATATGAGCTCCATATAAAGAAAAAAATCCATGCCAAGAATCACATCAAATTCCACTATTGGATGGATCACAAGATTTGCAGGAAGCTCTTTCCCACAAACTTCAATCGGAGAAGAATTATAAACTTTCGATGCGATTGTTGTGCCATTAGGGGTTGTCATAGCTAACTCAACATCTAATTGATGAGGTAATACGGTGATACCCTTAGAAAATTCTTCCAAAATAAAAGAGTGGGTGGATCCAAAATCAAATAAAACATTTTCTACTTTAGAGTGGATGGTATGTGTACCTTTCACCACATCGTTATTGTACTCAACATCGCTGATAGAAATTGCATGTGACATTCCTTTATCTTAAGACTTAAGAGTTTTTTGACTTCGATCATCATCAACAACCCTTGTATTAGGGCATTGATTGGCATAATGCCCCATTTCCTTGCACTTGTAACATTGAAGTCTATGAGATGCACTCTGTGTAGACTTTTCTTTGTTTGCATCACTATACATCGTCCTCCCATCATTGCGGCATTCAAATGCCCGATGACCTTCTTTTCCACATTTTAAACATTTACATGTCCCATTAAGACAACTCCCTCCATGTTTCTTTCCACACTTTGAGCATAAGGGAAAACTCATCTTCTTTTCAGTGTGCTCTTTAGATTTTCCTTTGAATTCCATTTTCCACTTCTTATCAAACCCGTATGACTGATGGGTTACTCCAATCTCCATCTCAACTTTGAGATCTCATCGAATGATTTCCTCGTAGCTATTGAAGTACCTTATGGGTAATTCCCTTCGAAGAATTGGTTTTATGCCACTAAATAATCGATCGATCTTACTCTCAGGTTTGATAATAATACCAGAAACGTACCTTGCAATTCTTGTAAAATTTTCTTCGTAGGTACCAACAGATTCATCATCCTTTTGCTTTAGTTCAAGAAACTCCTTCTCCATCTTTGTTAGGAGAATACGAGGGATGTACTTATTTAAAAATAAGTTCTTGAACTCGTCCCATTCCATGGACTCAATTTTATCTCTTTGCCTCGTATTCTTAATAAGATTCCACCATTGATCAGCATCACCATCCAAACGATATACTACTAAGACGACTTTATCATGTTCAGAACATTGAAGAACTGAAAATATCTTTTCAGTGGTACCAATCCATTTTTCATCCACTAATGGATCAGAAGACCCACTGAATGAAGGTGGATGCTACCTCATGAAGGATTCAACAGAATGTTGTTCCTTCCATTGATCGTTTGGAAGTCCTGTATGGTTCATAGCTTGAGAAAGTTGTGTGAGCATGGTTACAAGATTTTTCATTCCATCTCCCATAACGTTTGGTTGCTCAGGGGGACAATCATTGCATTTCCCGTCACATTCCACATTAACATGGTCCCTTCGAGTTCCAGCCATTGACTAAAACCAAAAAGAATAGTGTGAGAAAAACTACATAATCAAGAATAAAATTTTACACTTAAGGTCTTATCATAGGTTATTCATGGTCATTTCTAAAACACTAGTATTTTGTTCTTTGCTTAGACATATCCTTAGTGTTCTTACTAAGGGTTTCACATCCTAGTTTCCAAAGGTTGACTATACCCTTCCTCTGATACCAACTATAAAGACACGTACGTTACACACATTGTAATAATTCAAAATTTAAGTACACTTATTACAACATATAACAAAACCATGAAACGACCATATTGGTATGGTGTCTTTTGAAACTGTGAAACATAAAGAACTGGTTCATAAAGCATCTACATTGTATCCCATTTATTTCACAATATCTAGAGTCCCTTTTGGAATATCCTACTTAATAACCTTCTTCTTGACCTGGGGAAAGAAAACATACAAAAGGGTGAGCTCAAATTCCCAGTAAGGGTAATCAAAAGAAATATCAATCACATATTATTCATAAGAACATAACATTTTTGGAAATCTTAACCTGAAGAAGAGAACATAATTTCATAACATGGGATAAATCATTGAAGTGAAATGTAATCCCAACTATCATAACATAAAACATGAAACTTTGTGGAATACACACATAATCATAGATAATCATTTCTTAGTAGTCAAGACTCATAACCAAGACTATCTTAGTGGTCAAAGTCCATTTCTGAACCGAGTTCACTCCTTGTTTCGGTCCTGTTTCCCTGGACCTGTTTAACTTGTCATTCCAGCCATGTCTATCTCATGAGATATAAATATTTACCCAATGAATTGGAGATATATATAGGTCCCAACCATCTCATAATGATACAATTCTTATGTGTGCCACAATATCATAAACCATACGTCATATCATAACCCATTCAATAAAAATGGGATTCTTAAACATCATGTCATCATAACATAATCCATAAAAGATAAAAGGAAAACATAAAAATAATTCCATCATAACATAATAAAATCAATGTAAAAAATATGGATAGAAATAGAACCCTATATTATCTTATATGGAAAATAATTTGTATAAAACACTTTAACTCCATTCTTGAGGAAAATATCATTTTTACTTGAAAAACATTTTCCTTTCTTAACAAGTCATATAATTTTGAACTAAAAGCAGTTGTTTAAAAATAAACATGAAAAATTGTAATGGAAGCTTCATGTAAATAATGTTCTAAAAAATCCATTCATACCGTATAAGTTAAAAAAACATTCTTCCCGTACTTTGGCCGGAAAAGTCAAAAAAATGTCATATGAAAAACGACAAAAGATTACTTTCATATCTATTACTAAAAACTAACTGAAGGGTAAAATTGGATTTAAAAAATTGTAGGTGGATGGAAATAATATTACATATTTTGGAAATATGGATGTGGATGATAAATATTCCCTAGTAAATTCTGAAGTATAAACAATCTCGGATAAAAATTGAGATTGCGAGATTGTCCCATACCATAGTCCTAATTTGATTTGTAAGTGTCCAAAACTCCTGTATAATGATTTAAATAATGTCACTTAATTATTACAGAATCATAATCATTGTCATTATATCATATATGGTCTTATTCTTAGCTTTTTATTAGTAATATTTCATTTCTACTTGTTATTCGAGTGTTTATTAATTTTTGTTCTTAGGTGTGTTTTGTCGAATAAATTCTGATTCATCTGTTTAGGTTATAAATAACTCATTTCCACAATGGTATTAGTGTACTATATATCATATTTATTCATTCAATTCATTTATGTAATCATTATGCAATGAAGATCATTTAGAACGAGTCGCATCACATCGTGGAGGCGGTATTCCGTACGTACGCACGAGCGATGATATCATTCCCATGATCGTGGAATTGTATTGGTGTGTATGTATAATATTTCAGAGTCAATATCACTTTAAAATAATCATATATATTAATTATTTACACCATTATACCCATCCATTTAAGATGGTGGTGGAAAATAGATTACACCACGACATGGAGACGGTATTCCGTACGTACGCACGCGCGGTGATTTCGTTTTCCGTAGGATGGATTGATGGTGAAATAGGGTTGTTTCATACTTATAATAACATATCAGTATATGATTGATACTTATGTTATTACTTCATAATGAAACAACTATATAAGAATAAGTGGAAGAAGAAATAATGTTGAAAGAATCAGTAACAGACATTACCTCTTTTTTGAAGCGCCTCTTTGAGACCTCCTCTTAGGGCACTAACATTGGTCCTTGAAGAAGACCAGGACCTCTAGGATATTTCTATAGAAGTGGAGAAGATAATATTGAAGGGGTTGGCCAAGTATGAAGGCTCAATGTGGTGTGTGGAAGAGAGGGATGAGGATCCCTTTATAAGGGAGGAGAGGGGCACCTTATGAAAAACTAAAAATATTATTTTATTATAAAGTCATATTCGGTTTTTAATAGCAACAAATTGATTTCATTTGAAGATAAGGTTGGGATGGGTCTAAATAATCTAATACAATAGAATTTATACAAGTTTAGGGTTCTATTCTAACCTTATCGTTTAGATTTATCTTTAAGTTAAAAAAGTTTACTTTTACCGTGTCATTTTGTTTTCTTACAATATAAGGTTAATAAACTTACTATAACAAGCCAAACGAACCCCAAGTTGTTAATTACTAATATATATAAATCTATATAAGTCATTTGGACGAACAATAGATTTTTAGGAATAAAATAACAATTAATAATATAATATATTTTTTTACAAACTATTTTATGTCAATTTTGACACTATTTTGTAATTTATTTTTGTGAAAATCATAATAGAAAGATTAGTTCGAAAAAATTAAATAAAAGCAATACTAACCTGTCATAGTAACCTATAAAATTATTTTATTTCATAAAAAGTCTCAAATTACATTTATTTGGGTATTTATAACATCAATTATGTCAATATTTCATTAATAAGATAATTATTTCATCATCATTGTGTCATAGATAAATTAAATTATTTATGTCTAAAAATTATAAATAAAATACCATTATTTAGGAAATTCTTTTAGATTTCTAATTAATATTTATAGTTGAATTTATCTTATGTAATACAATATATTAAAAATGTTTTATTTATAAAACATTGATTATAACTATTTTAACTATTCTTTAAATAAAATAAAAATTAAATGTCCAAATCTAATCCACGTGGCCCTAAATGGTCATATTTTATTCCTAAGGATATTTCTGGTTAAATTACACTTATCCAATAGAATTTTTACATGTTTTAGGGTAATAATAATATCATTTTACCCTTACTTACCCTATTTACTTTTAACCGTGGTAAAAAAAAGAAAAAATGTTACTATTCACCAAAAATGGTTTTCATCTTATTGAACCAAATTTTAGTCCTTGATATTAACCATGTCTCTCGAATTTTTGAAATTCCATTCACAGAAGAGATAAAATTATGTTTTATGTAATTTTGGAAATTCTCCTAGGAGGTGGGTAAAAGACGGTGAAAAGTTCAATAAAATTTTTATATATCTAAAATTATTATAAAATGACTCCAGTGAATTTCTTTGAAATTATATAGGTATTATGTATCAATTTTGACCTAAAATAAATTTAAATAAAATAAATAATTATTTAAATGAAAAGTTGGTTTTTAAATAGTAACCGAGTGTTTTACTATTCATCATAAATTGAAAGTTTTCAGAAAAATACCAAAATTTTACCCTAGGCTAATTTTGATATTCCGAATCCAAAAATTATGTCCATTTTAAAAAATAAAAATTAAAAAATTTCAAAAAGTGGTTATTACTATTCATAATAGATAGTTTTAATAATATTTTAATAGCATAGCGATGTTTAGTGAAACTCGGTATTGCGTACAACGCAAGCTATCGAGGAAGGCCCAGATTGCGTGTGAAGCAAGCCAAGATAGTGTTGTGTGTAGTGAAAGATTACTTTGATGATGTATATAACATAAAAAATATTTCTCATAAAAGACTCGGTTGTTACATTATATGTGTTCTTCCAATGTAATATATCATCCATTGTCTCTTTTTTGTAATTTACACCATTAATATTTCATTTTTTTACATTCTATAGGTTCTTTATGAATGATATGTCTATAATATTCTGAAATAAATTCACCTGATGGGGAATTCATATACAGATCATGGAGGATATCTAGAGTGGCTGTAAATAAGTAATCATTAATTGAATAATGCATTGTATGATATTCCCATTATTTATTTATGGTATTGGTGATTTTAGAAGAAATAATACTTCAATTGAGGTACTAACAATCAGGATTTTGTATATTCTATGTTTGGTGGTGTGGAAAGGGTACACCGCACACTATCTCTCATTATTTTGGATCTGTTTGACTTCCCAATCAATATGGAATCTACTATACCATTTTTTTAATTTGGTTTTAAATGATTAATTTGATATAATTTATAGTTGAGTAATTTTCATATGTGCTTTATTGTATTTGGTATGAGGTAGGATGTATTTATAGAATAGTGGTTGAGGTAGGGACCTAAAATTTATTTTATCCTCTTTGTTATTTATTGATTTATAGTATCTATTCCTCATTAGAATAATATACATTCCTATTTATTATCTTGTGTGATTTTTTGATAATATTGGTAATGGATTGTTTTAGGAAAAATATATCATGAACTATATATATATATATATATATATATTAATAAACAGTTTGATGGTCATACTTGGGATAAAATGGAAATGGTCCCCCAAATTCATGTTTTTTAGAGGCTTGGGAGGAAGATGCGAAGTAAAATTGTACCATTTTATTTATTTATTAATCTATTTATTTTAAACTAGATATTAAAGAGAAAATTGTATCTTTTTAAATTATATATAAAAAATGTTTTTTGTCATGGATATTTTATGAAAAAATGTGTTATTTTTGTAATGGATATTTTAAGAAAAATGGGTTAGTTTTGTAATGGGTTTTGAAATATAATTTTATACTAACATGGGTTTTTCAAGTGATTTTTCTTGGGTTTTTTTGGACAGGGATCTGATACGAGTAAATCATAATGCTATTCCATTTGAAATATTTTTAAATGTATATTTTACTGTTTTATTTAAGGAATTCCATAGGTCATGGTTTAAAAGAGGATTTTTTTTATTTGTCCTCATGTAGATGACACCCTTTTTTCTATAGCCTATATAATTTATTTTATTCTAGTTGTGTGACTTATTTCATGTTGATTGGTGTGGCATGAGTAGCCCTATGATAACTCTATTAAATCTTGAAAATGTGATTTTTGTGTGAATCCCATAAATAACTATTTCTATGATATAATATTAGTTTTATAGTATGGAAGGAGATGGTTGACCCCATAATGGGATTTGACGGGATGTAAGGTGAGATATAGTTTTCTTTTTTTATTTGACTTGGCCTTATATGGTTTTTACAAAGTGATTAGTTTGTGATCCATGAGAAGGGTTGTGTTTCATGTATTTTTCATGTGTGTGATGACTATATCTTTAATTTTTTAACCATTTAGTGAGTGTATATGGGTATGTATGCTTGATTTTACCTCCCATGAATGTGTGGGGATGGGTTGGTGTACTAATGTGGCTTCCATGAATATGTGTGAAAAGTATAACATTCTCTATGTGACCTCCAATGAGTGAGAGATGATGGTTTAGTGTACTATTGTGGAGGGACTAAATTCTGTGAGGATGGGAATGTATGCTTGATATTTCTTCCATTAAGAGTGTGCGGACGTGTCAATATGAATGTTTAACATTACATGTAGAGGAATTTTTCATGCTTATAACGTGGTGAATTCCATGAAGGCTTAGGTCTCAGAATGCATTAGGAGAATAATTCTCCTATGATGTAATTTATATAAAATGGGAAAACCTCGAGTGAGAGCGTATCAATAAAGGATTAGGGATCAACATCTATACCCTAATCTAACAAGTTGTGGGTGGATGTTTGGATAAATCATCACCCTACATCTTTGAGTGTGGGTTGGATATTATATGATAAACACCATACCCAATATTCTCTACTATGGGTTGGGTTCATGTATACAATTTCATAATTATGGAATGAAAAAATTAGGTATTAGATGTATTATGATACAGGGTGACTTCCAATTTCTAGCATCGTTCTTAAGCTAGTAGGTTCATGTGACATAGTGTCCCAGTTAACACAAGATAAACATACTTGTGTGTTTTTTGTGCAATGTGGGTTATGTTTTTGGTTTCTTGTGTTTGAAAACCATGAATACATTCTTTATATATGTATTTCATGCACATAAAATTCATTACATTAGTAATCAGTACTTTTAAGGAACTATGGATTTATATTCTGTGGTTGGACACACCCCCACCCACTTACACATCATGGGTGTCGATGTTCATAGGCATGAATTCTTATTTCTATCAGGAAAAAGTAATGGTAGGAGGTGAAAACTCAATGCAAGGTTATAATATTATGGTGGCTAAGGATTTAGTCTTCTATATTGTGATTTGGGTTTGAGGATTTGTAGTTTATTTATAATTATGGTTTATCATGTAATAGCTAGTGTTATATTTATTTATATATGATACGTATTATGCCATTATTATTAATTTGTTACTCTATTGAGATAGATGAATTAAATAGAATATTTAATTCTTTATATTCGGGAGTATTTGGTTTAGTGGGGATCCCTACATTGGGTCTATAAGTATTTTTCAATGTCTAATATACAAATTTTTCAATACAATATTTTGATAAAACTAAGAATAACCCTAGGGATTTTATAGAGAACATATTCAACATGCTGCTATGGTTTTCCATACCTTCTAAGAGGTAGCCACTCATGTATAAAGTGGAACACCTATGGTGTTTTAATAACTATTGGCTCATGTTTAATTTAGTTTATAAATATCATGTAATTAAAAAATGCTATCATATAATTTCTTGAGATGTAATGGTTCAAATATAGATATAATTTTATTTTTTGATCTTTGGAGCTCTATTGAGAGAATAATGAATCATCATATGATTTGTTAAAGACCATTTTTTCATTGTATTTGTAGTTATGGGACTAGAAGTTGAATTATTATTTATGTTTTGGGATGGAATTAAAACACCAATGTGTAATGGATGAGACTCAGAATGAGTTATAGACCTCATTTGGGGGCTAATGAACTTTACATGCATTGTGATAGTATAAATCATATGTTATAATTTCTGTTAAATTAATTAATTTTTTTCAACATCCATTTTTATGGATTTTCTTATATTTAAAGATGATTTTTTATTTAATTTGGTTTATAATTTTTTTTTTCATTTAGTTGTTTAATATATAACATGATGAAAATAATGATTAATTTATGCATTTTTGTTTCAATTATAATATGTGTCAACCTATATACTTAGTATTTAAAATTTTTTATTTTAAATATCATGGTTTTTTTTCACTGTTCTATTTTTAAATAATTTATTACATTATTAATGAATAATTTAATTTTTAACCTAGGTATTTAAATGATTTAATATTTTGTAATAATAATTTTTAAACATATTTGTTTATTAATTTCATTGTATATGAATTAATTAATAATGTAATTAGTACAATTTTAATTTGGTCATTTATTTTTTATTTATTAATTTTAACAATTTTTTTAATATTATCATTCAAATAAAGGTTTAATTTATGTTACTGAAATTGATTTAAATCATTTCATTTAAATGCATTACATATTCTAGAATTATAGTTTTTAATTAATTTAATTTTTAATATTTTTATTTAACAATTTTTTCTATATTAATTTTGTATGTTTTATACGGAGCCACATATCCAATTTAATAGAATGTATATCACATTTAGTTTGAAATTAGCATTGATGACAGATAATTACTGGGGTTATTAGATATAAAAATTGTAATAGTTATTCCATATATGTTATTAGGAATGATTTTCATGTATCCAAGTATTCAAGGGCTCTACATAGACCATTCTGAAAACCACAATCACATATCCTAAATTTCTAAAACATTTAGCATTTCAAATTAGCTTTTTTATCCTATGTTGTTGAATTTGAAAACATATTCAGATACAAATCTCGAGTCTTTGAATTTATTTTGACCATGTATGTCATCTTTTCATCAGAAAGAAACCAATATTAATGGGAATCATTGTGATGATTGGAGATTAGGGTAATAAAAATTTAACTGAGGCAATTTGGATGTGTGAAGAAGTAATATGACCACAATTATATTATTATAGATCTAGGATCATTAATGAAGGGTTTCTTGATGTACCTTTGTTTTTATTCAACAAAAGGCCTAAATGATTTCCACTAAACTAAAGAGGATGAGCCTATATTGAAGCTAACACTAATTACAGAATGTCAAGTGATGATTAAAAATTTATACCTTGAGATTATAGATGAACCACATGGTTATTTACCTAAACAATGTTGTAAACTTGAAAAATAATGATGATGATGAAGGAAAAAATTATTGTTTTGGACTTTTGAGTCATAAACCATTTACAACGAAAAATTATTGGGAAAGATGGATGATTTTCACAACATGATTACATGATTATAAATGTTGTTTAATAACCAAAGAAAGTTATTTGATAGAGGTCTAGGACGAGTCATTATTTCAATAACATGGATGGCGATTTAGGGGTATGTCATCAGAGTCGACCAAAATGTAGATAAAGAACCTAAATCTTTCTTCTAAATGATTCTTCCTCTATGAGTAAAATGTATTGTTGAGTGTTTTGTCTAAACATGGTTGAATTAGATTCCTTCATTGATGAAAAATGATTTCATCTATCCATTACATTCACTATTTATGGAACTTGATTTTAGTAGGTACTGATAGTGAAATTTTGAATTATGTTGGTGATGTTTTCACCATCTACTAGAGACTATAAGAGTAGTGATTTTTTGGAGGAGGTTATCTATCTTAAATTGAGGTGGATAAAACATACTGATGTTTTCCTATGTATATTTTCTATTCATTGGGTATTTTTTAAAAATATTCTTTTCTTTTACTTTCAATAAATTTAATAAGAAGATTTTCTAACGTAGGGACCCTCATTATATTCCATATTTGACTTTGTTTTTCTCTTTGATCATCTCATCCTCATATATGTTTTCCTATTATATAAAAAAATAAATTGTTTTTCTATATGAAGTAATACACATTGTATGATCCATAATGTCAAAATCTAGAGGACTAATTTATCGACCTCGTTCCACGATGTGAAGCTCATTTCATATGGGATATCACATTATGAATTTTATCATCAATTCCTTTTTATATGTTGGAAAAGTTGAAATCATGAATTGATGTGATGTGAAAACATAATTTCTCATTGGTATTTTTTATTAATATCAGCTCAATTTAGTTATCATATTCTTCTTTCATCAACTATAAATAGTTTTTCAATAGAGGCCATGTGATTTTTTTACCTAGCTATGATCACTTTTTCACATAATAGTTTCTCTAAGAAATCATTTTATCTTAGATATCTATTTCCTAGTTAGGATTTATATCATTTATAGGATGAGATCTTGTATGTGGTCATTAATGTTTGGATCTAGAATGTTTCATGTATCGAGATATTCAGTGTGCGCTATGTGAGGATTTCAAATGTGTTTGATGATTATCGATCATTAAAAGGATATAGTGTAACATAGCAAGTAAGTAATGAATAATAGATATTTTTATCTATTTCTATTAATGAATTAGATAGTATTTTAGAGGCTTAGAATGAAAATAAATCCAATCTTAAGCATGTAATACACTAATATTTTTTTAAAAGATTGTTTTACTGCCTTTTGATGGAAAACCAATTTTAAATCTATCTTTTGAAAATTTTATAATCTATGTTAGTCAAAATAAACTTATTCTTTATGATTGGACATCAAAATTTACTTTGTGTGAATTTTTGATATTTTTCAGACAATGTTCATTTTTTAATGAATAGTGAAAAATACTGCATTTTACATCAAAACTACATTTTAATCTAATTTATTTATATGATTAGATTATATTTTGAATTGGTTTTGAAGTGAAATTAGAATATATTTTTACCATTTAATTTAATGGTGGTCATTGGAATCAATTTCACTTTGAAATTGGACTTAAACTGGTGTCAATCTTTTGATACTTATTGTTTTATAAAAACACGCTATTTGTCATGACATAGGAAATTAATTATTAAATTAATTAATCTGACATATATGTTTTGAATTTTGTAAAATAGACTTCATTTTTGAATTCGGAGTATCAAATATAGCTTAGGGTGAATTTTTGGTAATTTTCTGAAAAACATCATTTTTTGATGAATAGTGAAACCACTAAGTGGTACTTATAAAAACTGAATTTTCGTTTAAATGAAAATTTTCCATATTTGTGTTTTGAATTTCAAAAATCTGACATAAATTATTATCATTAAAAAGTAAATTGTGGTTCAATGAGATTATAATAATTTTTTGGTGAATAGTAACTTATTAAGTTTTTAATCGCGATTAGAGGTAATTAGTGTAGTTTAAGGTCAGAATAATATTTTAATAAAATGAAATGACCTAGACACATGTTCTACCCTTATTGGATGTGTCATGGACGACCAAGACAAGCCATGGGTCATCTTTGGGACCCCATGGATCCACATTGGTTGTGAAATGACATAAATAACATTTTATTTAACGTTAAAGTAAAAATGACACAGAAATGAGTTAGTTTACTAAAACAATTTTTACATGGGGTTATACAAGTCCAATTTTTGACTATAAATATTAATTAGAATGATAAAACGATTTCCTACATCATAGAAGTTTTTTATAATTTTTATACATTAAATAAATTAAATTATTTATGACATCATGATGATGCAGCGATGACCTCATTATTTAACGATTTAAATAAAATGGAAAGATAATGTAACATCTAAAACCTATAAATGTCCAAAACCAATTGGATTAGTGGATTTCGAACCCTTATCACCTTATCCTAGAATTATATCAATTTGGGACCTTTCGAATCCGAAACTCATTTTAAAATAATGTAACTTATCTTTACTTTCCAAGACTGCCCCTCCTCTCCTCTTATAAAAGGCCCCCACCTATACCTCCTTACCCACTCTTCCAAAGCCTTTGGATCGTCCAAACCCTGCCCATTTTTCCTCTCCACTTCCCTATATTACTCCTTGAAGCCTCACGTTGGGCATAACTCTTCCCAAGGAAGCCTTTGAGCTCAAACCAAAGAGAGCTACCCGATTTTAAGGTAATGTCTTCTTTTGAGTCCTTTTGTTTTATTTTGCTTCTCCAACCCCCTAAAATCTTTTTTATTCTTTTCTTTTGTAACAAATACAGTATCCTAAATATACTTGGATGTTTTTATAAGAAGGATTCGAGTTACACTTACACACACCTACATCTAATGGTTAACGAACATACTGTTTCCGTGGATGGAGAATTTATGCCTCCCGAAACGATGATTGTTCAACATTCTTTTAACACCTTCAAAGGTGGCCATTAATATTCCACTATATATATATATGATATATAATATGTTTATGTTTTCCTTAAGATTCTTTATTTTTTATTTTGGGTATACCTTTATGGTTTCCATTATAGGTAAACACGATATCTTCATTTAAGGAAGTTGGGACTATCGCCCCCTCAAATTGATTTGATTCGTTAAATACCATATGTGGGAC
This sequence comes from Viscum album, assembly GCA_963277665.1. NCBI lineage: Eukaryota > Viridiplantae > Streptophyta > Magnoliopsida > Santalales > Viscaceae > Viscum > Viscum album. Next base: position 1,217,613,799 of record OY728157.1, read on the forward strand.
GTATAAAGGATGGAACTATGATATTATATATGATATTATACTGGAATTATAATATACCTTTATATAATTATGATTCCATTCTATAAAATACGAAATAGAAATGAAAGTAGCGTTCATGAGTACGTACGGCTTACCGTCTCCATGAATGGTGCATTTCATTTCTTACCTCTAAATGATTATGTAATATTATAAATGCATGCATGTTTCTGGATATATATGACATATATTATATCTACATCATGAATACCATTCTGGATATAATGGATACATGAACAACTTTTAATTATAAAGGGTTTATTTTTTACTCAAGTACTAATGATCGTTAAAATGACCGTTACTAACTTAAATAATTACATAGTGTTCATGACATGGTAATAAGTGATATAAAAGGAATAATGAACTTGAAAAAGGTTCTTAAGAAAGTAGAAATTAACTCAAGTTTATTATTCAGGACGTTAAAGAACGATCGAGTCAAGTCGAACACGATGTATGGGACTTCGTCTCAATCTCCTTCCATTGAGGCATATTTTGTTTTATACACAACCTTCTTTTATACGGTGTATTAACCCATTTGACTTTTACATTTATTCAAAAGGAATATTTTTTATACGAATCATTTACTAAACAACAAAAGGGAATGTTTTTGTCGTACGTATGTGGCGACAACGACTTCTCTGCCGCCGTGACCATTATTTGAGTTTCGGCTTCCTCTACAAGCCATACCTTTTTTGAAACGGAAAATAAATACCATGTTTTACTTTTTTTTTACTTTGGTATTGAAAATGGTTTATATAATGTTTTTATATCAATGTGTTGTATTGATATCTTGATATTTAAAGGTGGAAATTTTATGTTTCCTTTATGCATGTTTTATGTGATACGATTATGTTGAGGTTCTTGGGCATTATTATAAAGACGGGTTGTTCCGGGATAAACTAAGGGCGGGTGAGCCCGATATAGCACTCCAATGCATTGGGTAACACGAAGGAGTGAAACGTTAATGTTTCTCCAAAGAGATTTAGGGAATATACTGTGATGGGTATTCCAAACGTAACCAAGAGGGTTACTCCCTACGTATGAATGTTATGAATGCATCAAGTTACCGTTATGTCTTATGATTTCTATGATTTATTCATAATTTGATGAGTTAAGTTAAAGTGCTTATGTTTTATGGGTAAAGTATGATTTCATTCTTATGTATATATGTACCCATGTTTCCTTTCCATTTTATTATATCCCTTACTGAGATTTTTATGCTCATCCCAAGTTTTTTTGAAATGTTTTTCACAGGTCAAGGGAAAGGTACATGATATGATGATAGTGTCAAGGAAGTGTCAAGAATGAATCCATGTTTTATTTTAAATATCTTTCCATTGATGGGAAAGAATAATACTATCTTTATGTAACCACTTTGTTAATATGTGGAATGTAATGCATGTTTTATGATCTAATTCTCTAAAACTCTAAACCTGAAAAGATCCTCATTGTGTAATCATGTAATAACTCAAGATTAAGTAAGGTTTAAAGATGGGGCCTTAAATTGGTATCAGAGGTCGGTTTAGATAACTGTAGGAGTTAGAATTCTATTAATTGATTATCCAAAAATATTTTTTTTGAAGTGATATAGTATTTGACGATTACCATTTTGCTTCATGTAAGACATGTTTGTTCAGAATGGTTTTCCGCAGAGGAAACATGGATGCAGTGCTAGGAAGGCATACAGAAGGAAATAACCGTCCGAATCAGCATCCTGAGATGGTCGGAATTGGAACTGAACAATTTGTTGCAATAATGGCACAGTTGACTCAAGAGATAAATGGTGGTGGTGTCCATGCATGAGATCAGCCAGATCAACCTTAGAGGAACATGTCAGCGGTGGAACATTTCATGAGGCAACATCCCCCATCATTCAGAGGATCATCTGACCCTGTGTTAGCTGAAGGGAGGATTAATGCACTGGCGAAGACTTTCGATGTCATGGGGTGTTCAGACAATCAAAAGGTTAGTCTTGATATTTACCGTTTGGAGGGTGAGGCATATCTGTGGTGGTCTATGGTTAAAAATATCAGGGATGCTGATGAGATTGATGCTCTCCACTGGGATGAATTAAACGGTATGTTTCTTGAGAAGTATTTTCCTAAGGCTGTTCGACTTAGGATGGAAAAGCAATTCTTGGAATTGAGGCATGAGGAAGACTCAGTGGCTACCTATGAAGAAAGGTTCACTCGATTGGCAAGGTATGCTCCAAATTTTATCTGAGACCTTGATAGTAAAATCAATCGTTTTTACTCAAGATTAATGCCATAATATCAAAGGGCATTAGCTTCTCGTGAGTTTAAAAGTTATGAAAATCTTGTTCGATGTGCTGAGAAGGTGTAAATGGATTTTGCCGATGATCAAGTGTTCTATAACAAACAATAGAAGAAGAGACCGAGGTGACAGGAGAAAGGTTAGAATTCTTCAAAAAAGTCTGATGGTAAGAAAACTAAGTTTCCAGTTTGTGATAAATGTGGCAAAAGGCATGCTGGGGAATGACTTCTGAATTCTGGAAAGTGCTACCGATGTGGTAAGATGGGACATAAGGCTCGTGATTTCCCTGAAAAAGATCAGGGTGACGGTAAGACCAAATTTGATTTACAGTTAGGGAAATGTTTTAAGTGCAATGAGATGGGTCACTATGCAAATGAGTGTCCGACAAAGAGCTTGAGTGATGGGAGGTAGTTAGACTACAAGAAGAAAGGGGATGGGAAATCCTTTGCAACTACTTCAGCAGATGTCGGGCCATCAAATGAAGTTTTATCAGGTACTTTGTTTGTTCTTTCAGATTATGCCAGTGTGTTGTTTGATTGGGGGACTACACATTCTTTCATCTCTAGAGCCTTTTCTAGTAAAACGGGAATACCATATCAAGAAATGACTCTTGGACTTTTGGTAAAAACACCTGGGGGGAATGTTGAGGCAAAAAGAATTTATAAGAATCATCTTATCCTTATCTGTGGAAAGAACCTACTTGCAAACCTTATTGTTCTACCTCTAGTAGAGTTTGATGTTATCCTGGATATGTATTGGCTCTCTATTTACCATGCTAAGATTGATTGTAGAGCTAAAGAAGTTTCTTTTCAGAAAGACTTTCATTTTGTGTACAAGAATGAACCCTTACTATTGATAACTTATCAAGAGGCTGAGAAACTTTTAAAAGATAGAAATGAATGTTACCTTGCACACATCGTTGAAAATAAAGGAACTGTTCAGATTAATGATGTTCCAGTGGTAAATGAGTATCCTGATGTTTTTCCTGATAAGTTTCCTAGAATAATACCAGATCGGGAAGTTGAATTTATTGTTGACTTAGTTCCTGATGCTAAGCCAATTTCAAAACCCCCTTATCGAATGGATCAAATTGAACTTTTATAGTTGAAGGATAAATTGCAAGATTTATTAGAGAAAGGTTTCATTCGACCTAGCACATCACCATGGGGTGCTCCTGTCTTGTTTGTTAAAACGAAATATGGTTCAATGAGTCTTTTCAATGATTATAGAGCCTTGAATAATATCACTGTGAAGAACAAATATACTTTGCCTCATATCGACGATTTGTTTGATCAGCTCCAGGGAGCTCAGTTTTTTTCAAAGATTGACCTGAGATCGGGGTACCATCAGCTGAAGGTAAAGGAAGAAGATGTTCCGAAGACCGCGTTCCGTACAAGATATGACCATTATGAATTTGTATTAATGCCTTTTGGGCTATCCAATGCACCTGCTGTATTCATGGACTTAATGAATAGAATTTTCCCTGAGTTCATGGATAAGTTTGTGGTGGTTTTCATTGATGATATTTTGGTGTTTTCTAAAAGTAAAAAGGGGCATGAAAGACATTTCTGTGTTATCTTGCAAACCTTAAATGAATAGAAATTTTTTGGGAAATTCGGCAAGTGTGAGTTTTGGTTGCAACAAATTTTTTTCCTTGGTCACATTGTTTCTAATGATGTGATAACTGTTGATCCTGCAAAAATAAATGTTCTGGAAGGCTGGCCAAGACCCACAAATGTAACTGAGATTCGTAGCTTCCTTGGTTTGGAAGGCTATTACCGAAGGTTTGTTAGAAATTTTTCACGGTTATCTAGTATAATGACTAAGCTAACTCGGAATGGTGTTAAGTTTATCTGGACAAAAGAATGTGATGATTGTTTTAAGGAATTGAGAAGAAGATTAGTGAATGCTCCAGTTTTGGCACTACCTTCCAGGAATGGGGAGTTTATTATCTACAGTGATGCTTCATTGAAAGGACTTGGTTGCTTCCTAATGTAGAATGATCAGGTAATTTATTATGTATCACGACAGTTGAAAACTCATGAGGTAAATTACCCTACACATGATTTGGAATTAACTGTTGTTGTTTTTGCTTTAAAAATTTGGAGACATCATTTGTATGGAGTAAAGTGTGAAATATATACTGATCACAAAAGTTTAAAGTATATATTCACTCAGAAAAGGTTAAACATGAGACAAAGGAGATGTATGGAATTAATCAAGGATTATGATTGTACAATTCATTACCATCCTGGAAACGAAAATAAAGTGGCTGATGCTTTGAGCCGAAAATGTAATGCTTCGTTAGAAATGCTGCGGTTGGAACGTGATCCTTTGGTTAAGGATTTGATGAAAATTGGCATAGAAGTTTTTGGTGCAAGATGTCCTTCTGTTTTGTTTCAGGTATCAGTGAGATATTCTCTATCAGACAGAATCAAGCAAGCACAGAAGCAAGACAGTGAGTTGCAGAAAAAGGTGGAGATGGTTCAGAAAGGTAAGTTGCCTGAATTCAACATTGATAATGATTGCGTTTTGAGATTTGGGAAGAGATTGTGTGTGCCTTTTGATTCATAGTTGAAGAGAGAGTTGTTATGTGAAGCTCACAGTTCTCCGTTTTCAGTTCATCCTGGCAGTACTAAGATGTATAGAGATCTGCGGGAGAATTATTGGTGGGATGGAATGAAAAGTGATATTGCTGATTTTACTGTGAAGTGTTTGACATGTCAACAGGATAAAGCAGAGCGGTAGTTACTGGAAAGGATGCTTCAGCCTTTACTGGTTCCAGAGTGGAAATGGGAGAATATATCCATGGACTTTGTTGTGGGATTACCAAAGACATCTCGAGTTAATAATGCAATTTGGGTTATTGTTGATCGCTTGACTAAATCTGCTCATTTCCTTGATATACGAGATAATTTTTCCCTAGATCAACATTCCCGTTTGTATCTTAAAGAGATATTCAGGTTACATGTAGTTCCTCTCTCCATTGTATCTGATCGTGATCCCAGGTTCACTTCTAACTTTTGGAAAGGCCTTCAGAAGTCATTGGGTACTGAATTAAATTTTAGTACAGCTTTTCATCCTCAATTAGATGGGCATTCAGAACGAACTATTCAGACCATGGAGGATATGATACGAGCTTACTCTATGGATTATCAGGGAAGTTGGGACCAACATCTTTCTTTGGTTGAATTTTCATAAAATAATAGTTTTCATTCCAGTATACAGATAGAACCATTTCAGGCATTATATGGGAAGCGGTGTCGAACTCCAGCTTTCTGGGATGAAGTGGGTGAAAGGATGTTGATGGGACCAGAAATGGTAGAAGAGATGGCAGAAAAAGTTCAGCTGATTCAGAAACACATGAGAACAGCTCAGAGCAGGCAGAAGAGTTATTGGGACAACAGGAGGAAGGATCTCTCTTTTGAGGTAGGTGATCATTTTTTCTCAAAGTATCACCATGGAAAAGTGTGTTGCGATTTAGTAAGAAAGGAAAGTTGAGTCCAAGGTTCATTGGGCCATATGAAATTCTGGAGAGAGTTAGATCAGTGGCATACCGAGTGGCTTTACCTCCGAGTTTATCTCAGGTACACATTGTTTTTCACGTTTCGATGTTGAGAAAGTACATGCCAGATCCATCTCATGTTTTGAGTCTAGAGGTAGTTCAGTTGGAAGAGAACCTATCGTATGAGGAACAACCAGTCTAGATTCTTGACCACAGAGAGCAAGTGTTACGAAATTAGGTTATTAATCAGGTAAAGGTTTTGTGGAAAAACCACATGATGGAAGAGGAAACATGGGAATCTGAAAATGCAATAAGGGATAAGTACCCTCATTTATTTGATAAGTAAATAAATTGCAAGGACGCAATTTTCTAAAGGGGGGAAGGATGTAACATCCCAAGTAAGTAATGAATAATAGATATTTTTATCTATGTCTATTGATTAATTAGATAGTGTTTTAGAGGCTTAAAATGAAAATAAATCCAATCTTAAGCATGGAATACACTAATATTTTTTTTAAAGATTGTTTTACAGCCTTTTGATGGAAAACCATTTTTAAATCTATCTTTTGACAATTTTATAAGCTATGTTTGTCAAAATAAACTTATTCTTTAGGATTGGGACATCAAAATTTACTTTTTGTGAATTTTTGGTATTTTTCAGACAATGTTCATTTTTTAATGAATAGTGAAAAATACTGCATTTTACATCAAAACTGCTTTTTAATCTAATTTATTTATATGATTAGATTATATTTTGAATTGGTTTTGAAGTGAAATTAGAATATATTTTTACTATTTAATTCAATGGTGGTCATTGGAATCAATTTCACTTTGAAATTGGGCTTAAACTGGTGTCAATATTTTGACACTTATTGTTTCATAAAAACACACTATTTGTCATGACAACGGGAATTAATTATTAAATTAATTAATGTGACTTATATGTTTTGAATTTTGTAAAATAGACTTCATTTTTGAATTCGGAGTTTCAAACATAGCTTAGGGTGAATTTTTTGTAATTTTCTGAAAAACTTCAATTTTTGATGAATAGTTAAACCACTAAGTGGTACTTATAAAAACTGATTTTTCGTTTAAATGAAATTTTGTCATCTTTGTGTTTTGAATTTCAAAAATCTGACATACATGGTTGTCATTAAAATGAAAAATGTGGTTCAATGAGATTATAATAATTTTTTGGTGAATAGTAACTTATTATGTTTTTAATCGCGATTAGAGGTAATTAGTGTAGTTTAAGGTAAGAATAATGTTTTAATAAAATGAAATGACCTAGACACATGTCCTACCCTTATTGGATGTGTCATGGCCGACCGAGACAATCCATGGGTCATCTTGGGGACCCCATGGAGCCACTTTGGTTGGGAAATGACATAAATAACTTTTTATTTAATGTTAAAGTAAAAATGACACAAACATGAGTTATTTTACTAAAACAATATTTACATGAAGTTATACAAGTCCTATTTTTGACTATGAATATTCATTAGAAATCTAAAAATATTTCCTACATCATAGGATTTGTTTTATAATTTTTAGACATTAAATAAAATAAATTATTTATGACATCATGATGATGCAGCGATGACCTCATTATTTAACAATTTAAATAAAATGGAAAGTTAATGTGACATCTAAAACCTCCACATGGAAAAAACCAATTGGATGAGTGGATTTCGAACCCTTATCACATTATCCTTGAATTATATCAATTTGGGACCTTTTGAATCCGAAACTCATTTTAAAATAAAGTAACTTATCTTTACTTTCCAAGAGTGCCCATGCTTTCCTCTTATAAAAGGCCCCCACCTCTACCTCCTTACCCACACATCCAATGCCTTTGTCTCGGCCAACCCCTTCCCATTTTGTCTCTCCAATTCCCTCTCTTACTCCTTAAAGCCTAACTTTGGGCAGAAGTCTTCCCAAGTAATCCTTTGAGCTCAATCCAAAGGGAGTTACCCGATTTTAAGGTAATGTCTTCTTTTGAGTCCTTTTGTTTTATTTTGCTTCTCCAACCCCCTAAACTATTTTTATTCTATTATTTTGTAACAAATACAGTATCCTAAATATACTAGGATGTTTTTATAAGAAGTATTCTAGCTACACTTATACACACCTACATCTAATGGTTAACGAACATACTGTTTCAGTGGATGGCGAATTTATGCCTCCCGAAACGATGATTGTTCAACATTATTTTAACACCTTCAACGGTGGCCATTAAGATGTCACTATATTTATATATGATATATAATATGTTAATGTGTTCCTTAAGCTTCTTTATTTGTCATTTTGGGTAAACCTTTATGGTTTCCATTCTGGGTAAACGTGATACCTTCATTTAAGGAAGTGTGGGCTACCGCCCCCTCAAAGTGATTTGATTCGTTAAATACCATATGTGGGACGTATAAAGGATGGAACTATGATATTATATATGATATTATACTGGAATTATAATATACCTTTATATAATTATTATTCCATTCGATAAAATACGAAATAGAAATGAAAGTAGCGTTCATGCGTACGTACGGCTTACTGTCTCCATGAACGGTGCATTTCATTTCTTACTTCTAAATGATTATGTAATATTATAAATGCATGCATGTACTAGATATATATGACATATATGATATGTACATCATGAATACCATTCTGGATATAATGGATACATGAACAACTTGTAATTATAAAGGGTTTATTTTTGACTCAAGTACCAATGATCGTTAAAATGACCGTTATTAACTTAAATAATTACATAGTGTTCATGACATGGTAATAAGTGATATAGAAGGAATAATGAACTTGAAAAAGGTTCTTAAGCAAGTAGAAATTAACTCAAGATTATTATTCAGGACATTAAAGAACGATCGAGTCAAGTCAGACCCGAGGTATGGGACTTCGTCTCAATCTCCTTTCATTGAGGCATATTTTGTTTTATACACAACCTTCTTTTATACGGTGTATAAACCCCTTTGACATTTACATTTATTCAAAATGAAACTTTTTTATACGAAGCGTTTACTAAACGACAAAAGGGAATGTATTTGTCGTACGTATGTGGTGACAACGACTTCTCCGCTGCTGTGACCATTATTTGAGTTTCAGCTTCCTCTACAAGCCATAACTTTTTTTAAAAGAAAAATAAATACCATGTTTTACTTTTCTTTTACTTTGGTATTGAAAATGCATTATATAATGCTTTTATATAAATGTGTTGTATTGATATCTTGTGATTGAAAGGTGGACATGTTATGTTTCCTTTATGCATGTTTTATGTGATATGATTATGTTGAGGTTCTTGGGCATTATTATGAAGACGGGTGGTTCCGTGATAAACTAAGGGTGGGTGAGCCCGATATAGCTCTCCAATGAATTGGGTAACACGAAGTATTGAAATGTTAAGGTTTCTCCGAAGAGATTTAGGGAATATACTGTGATGGGTATTCCAAACTTAACCAAGAGGGTTACTCCCTACATACGAATGTTATGAATGCCTCATGTTACCTTTATGTCTTATGATTTCTATGATTTATTCATAATTTTATGAGGTAAGTTAAAGTGCTTATGATTGATGGGTAAAGTATGATTTCATTCTTATGTATATATGTACCCATGTTTGCTTTCCATATTTGTATATCCCTTACTATGCTTTTTATGCTCATCCCATGTTTTTTTGAAATGTTTTTCACAGGTCAAGGGAAAGGTACATGATATGATGATAATGTCAAGGAAGTGTCAAGAAAGAATCCATGTTTTATTTTAAATATGTTTCCATTGATGGGAAATAATAATACTATCTTTATGTAACCACTTTGTTTATATGTGGAATGTAATGCATATTTTATGATCTAATTCTCTAAAACTCTAAACCTGAAAAGATCCTCAATGTGTAATCTTGTAATAACTCTAGATTAAGTAAGGTTTAAGGTTGGGGACTTATATATAGTGTGAAAAAACTCAAACTCATCTGTTCCTACTTATTTTTATTCTTGTTTTTAACAATTTACTTCTCGGTTACTTTTATTCTCATTCACATTTATTTTGTTTTTATTCATCAATGTTTCATGTTTCCTTTACATCTTTCGTAAAAGACATGAAAATACAAAAAAACTTTAAAACTAACACAAGAATAAACATGTATAATCCTTGTGACTGAACCTTGGGTAAGCTAATAAGATATATCTAGGAAATATAAAATTATCGGGGATAGATCATAGTATAAGAAATTAAAAATTATCACCAGTACTGGGGAACTACATTTTTAGTGATTCTTTATTATAAATTTCTGAAAAAACAAAAAAAATCCTCCTAGACATTTAGAAGACATCGATGGATTTATTACTGATAATGTCAGGACAAAATATTAAATATTAACTGAAATATATTTATTTTAACATATTAAAATAATATGGAGTTTATGTTTCCTACTATAGATGACTTATCCGATCAAATAAAATAATTTTCATATCTTTTCATTATGTTTTATACAAAATTGGTTCATTATAATGAACTCATCATATCAAAAGTTAGGGATGATGTTAAAAAGTCTGAATCACAATTAGAAATTGATGATACATAAGTTGAGGAATATTTTTAGTTATTTCAAGATATGGTACTTATTTAATTTGAATAATCTTTGTAACTTTTGATAGATGAATAAAAAAATTATTTTTATTGCAATGATATCTATTTTTATTCACTTTTTATG